>CM074291.1:18375696-19075696 GCA_037194245.1 Opsariichthys bidens
AGACAGGAATAATCTCTGAACTGCCAGGCAACAGCAGCGACACCGACTCGGATAATGACGAGAGGGAGCCGGGCAGGTTGGATGCCGTAGTCGCCCAACTGTTCAATTCGGACACTGAAGAAGAAGAATTCGAGGGACTCGTGGACGGGAATGAACTGAAAAAGTGAGCTTTACGTGTTATACGTAACTGAACAATGTTGAGTTATGCACTAACGATTGATTTAGTGGTATCAAACTGTTTCTTTTACCACGTGTTTACTGAATTAGGGAAAAGTTCCCGCTTCCCCAAGAGTGAGCAAGGCTGGGAGATATTGTTAATATGCACATCAACGTTTGAACAACGTTACCATGGGAGTGAACGGAGTTGTCAGAACGCCTAATAAAGTTCGACTTTCTGACTGTTTTGTTGACATTCACTTTAGTACAGCTCCATCTATTGGATGCATAACGCAAACCAGTCAAACGTTTGACTGCAGTATCTTCTATTCTATGCGCCTTATAATCTGGTGCGCCCTATATATGAAAACAGTTCTAAAATGGGCCATTCACTGAAGGAGCACCTTACAGGGAGTGCAGAATTATTAGGCAAATGAGTATTTTGACCACATCATCCTCGTTATGCATGTTGTCTTACTCCAAGCTGTATAGGCTGGAAAGCCTACTACCAATTAAGCATATTAGGTGATGTGCATCTCTGTAATGAGAAGGGGTGTGGTCTAATGACATCAACACCCTATATCAGGTGTGCATAATTATTAGGCAACTTCCTTTCCTTTGGCAAAATGGGTCAAAAGAAGGACTTGACAGGCTCAGAAAAGTCAAAAATAGTGAGATATATTGCAGAGGGATGCAGAAGTCTTAAAATAGCCAAGCCTCTGAAGCGTGATCATCGAACAATCAAGCGTTTCATTCAAAATAGTCAACAGGGTCGCAAGAAGCGTGTGGAAAAACCAAGGCGCAAAATAACTGCCCGTGAACTGAGAAAAGTCAAGCGTGCAGCTGCCAAGATGCCACTTGCCACCAGTTTGGCCATATTTCAGAGCTGCAACATCACTGGAGTCCCCAAAAGCACAAGGTGTGCAATACTCAGAGACATGGCCAAGGTAAGAAAGGCAGAAAGTCGACCACCAGTGAACAAGACACACAAGCTGAAACGTCAAGACTGGGCCAAGAAATATCTCAAGACTGATTTTTCTAAGGTTTTATGGACTGATGAAATGAGAGTGAGTCTTGATGGGCCAGATGGATGGGCCCGTGGCTGGATTGGTAAAGGGCAGAGAGCTCCAGTCCGACTGAGACGCCAGCAAGGTGGAGGTGGAGTACTGGTTTGGGCTGGTATCATCAAAGATGAGCTTGTGGGGCCTTTTCGGGTTGAGGATGGAGTCAAGCTCAACTCCCAGTCCTACTGCCAGTTTCTGGAAGACACCTTCTTCAAGCAGTGGTACAGGAAGAAGTCTACATCCTTAAAGAAAAACATGATTTTCATGCAGGACAATGCTCCATCACACACGTCCAAGTACTCCACAGCGTGGCTGGCAAGAAAGGGTATAAAAGAAGAAAATCTAATGATATGGCCTCCTTGTTCACCTGATCTGAACCCCATTGAGAACCTGTGGTCCATCATCAAATGTGCGATTTACAAGGAGGGAAAACGGTACACCTCTCTGAACAGTGTCTGGGAGGCTGTGGTTGCTGCTGCACGCAATGTTGATGGTGAACAGATCAAAACACTGACAGAATCCATGGATGGCAGGCTTTTGAGTGTCCTTGCAAAGAAAGGTGGCTATATTGGTCACTGATTTGTTTTTGTTTGGTTTTTGAATGTCAGAAGTGTATATTTGTGAATGTTGAGATGTTATATTGGTTTCACTGGTAAAAATAAATCATTGAAATGGGTATAAATTTGTTTTTTGTTAAGGTGCCTAATAATTATGCACAGTAATAGTCACCTGCACACACAGATATCCCCCTAAAATAGCTAAAACTAAAAACTAAAAACTCAAACTTCCAAAAATATTCAGCTTTGATATTAATGAGTTTTTTGTGTTCATTGAGAACATGGTTGTTGTTCAATAATTAAATTAATCCTCAAAAATACAACTTGCCTAATAATTCTGCACTCCCTGTATAATCCGGCGCGCCTTATAGTGCGGAAAATACGGTAATAATTATTTACACACGTTGAGTGGATAACTATTATGCAATGACGATGGACTGGAATTTGTACTTATATGGTAAAAGGAAGTAGGATGGCTTTATGATAATTTACCAATTTGTTTAGTCTTTGTTAGGCGAAAAATTAACATGTATGATTTGACTGGATAAATACTCTGTTTTGTTTGGAACTCACTTTGTAGTTCTCTGAAGAGAGACTACCCTGAATTTTGATTTTCAGAAATAAATTTGGTTTGATCATTTACTATTGAGTGGCCTGACTTTAATCACATGGGTGAATTTCCACCACATCAGTCAGATGGCATCTGAGTGGTCCTTGAAAGCTGCTATGGAGTCTAGACCTTCTGCTGTCAGTCTAAAGTCTGGGTGTAAGCTGGATGCATCTCAGTACAATGGATCAGTGCGTTTGGTCTTAGTGACCGCAGCCTAATATTTATCTGCTGCTCTGTCATTAATGTGAATCAAACAAACTTACTGCTCGATAACTCATGTAAATGTATATTTAATTCAGTGAAGACCATGCAATATTTTTTTTACATTTGATTACATTTCTGTACTAATTCCAACGACGTATTAAATAAACCTTTTGTACCTGAATTTGTTTTAATTGATATTTTTGTAACATTGTATTTGTCCTATTGTTTGTCATTTGGAATAAAGGAATAAAAAAAACTATCGTGATATTTCTCGGTATGAAAAAAATGTATTTCTCGACAGAATTTGGTCATATCGCCCATACCTACTTCAGATCATTTGAAATATAGTGTACAAATCATGCTATGCTTCTCTGTTCACATCTGCGTTCAATTTGACTTCAGCTTTGATGCGATTTACTTTTGGTATATATAAATATTTATAACATATATATCATTCCCTCTATGCAAACAAAGGAAAGAATTTCTGGGAAAGAAAATCCTTAGAACAGAAGGCACTTCCACAAACAGGGAAGAAATCAGTAATTAATAATTTTAATAAGTATCTTTTGTTTTCAACAGAGCTATTAGAAATGGTTAACTATTATTTCATATAAAATTAAAAGGCTTAAACCTCAAATGTCTGTAACGTCTTCTGATGTATCCAAGAATAATAATTGTGACTGACAAAGTTATTTTTTAAAAGTAATGCATTCCAATGCTGCGTTACTCCCTAAAATAGATCAGCATCATGGTCTACAACCTAAAGCAAATCAAACACTACACCCTACTAACACAAATGACTCATTTCAACATTTATTCTGATGAAAGATTTTGTTGTGACGGCACTAATGGCCTGATATTTGCTCAGCTGTTTAAGGTTCATAAAATAATTTTAGATGCATTTGTCCAAAGATAAACAACCAAAATCGGCACAGTTTACGGAAACACTGGACTGACAGTGATGAAAGAAGAAATTAAAAAGTCCCACGAACCCCAGTCCATGGCTCGGCTGCCCACGAGCCACTTCTCAGAAGAGAAGCCACGTCACACAGCCTGACTGCCATGATGGCTGGAGAGGACGTCTGCAAACAAGAGCACATCAGAGTCATTCACTTACACATGCACACTGCAACATTAGCTCCCTACTGAAGACTCACACTCATGACTAATGGCGAGACAGATGGCTCACTTTGGCCTCTATGTTCCTGCAATGCTTTAGCATAAAAATGTTTAGTAGTGTTAGTCACAAAACCCATCCCATACCGGCGTGATCATAAGATCTTAAACTAGATGGAACTAGATTAAATATTTTGACTGTTGCGATTCCAAATGGGTTTAATGACCCGTAACTCTGCCTGAGTATCGGACAAGTGTTCACTGTTGGCCAGAGGAGAACTGGCCCCCCGACTAAGCCTGGTTTCTCCCAAGGCTTTTTTCTCCATTTGTTGGAGTTTTGGTTCCTTTGGCTTGCTTAAGTTGGGGACACTTGCTTGATATTCAGCAGTGTTTTTGATATGCCTGTATTGGTGCCGTTGTATGCGAACTGAGCTGAGCCGGACGATTACGTCACTGTTTTCTGCAGTGCTGCTATACCTAAATTAACTAGACTAATAACTATTGATATTTGCAACGGAATGAATCAATAATATATAGAATAAGCTGCACAATGACACCATTTTCTTATTCATGTAAAGCTGCTTTGCCACAATTTGCATTTTAAAAAGCGCTATATAAATAAAGATGACTTGACAAAAAATGCACACAAGCAGCCACTGGGAACTGATTTACAAGACGACACAAAGTGTGCACAAATCAGGCCAGATAATGCTTTGGTTCCAATTATTCGCAGACACATTGTTGCAGTCTCGGTACAGGTATTTTGCATTTGTACAGAATGAATAATTGTTTTAACCCCTGCAGGTACATAATAAACAGGAGACATGCTTTATATTATATATAAATTTGAGTAATTCCTGAAGGTCTCGCACTCACATGATCTCCATTAGTGAGGCACACAAGCCACTTCTCAGTCAGCTTGTAAGTCACAAGTACCAAAATGAATGCTCTTAAACAGTCAAACACAAGAAAATGTCAAAATGCCCATTTTGGTGAATGTTCAGTCAAACAGAGTCAGTTTTGGAACGTCAACTAGCTGAGAAAGAGAACCCATGTTTTGTAACAGTATATTGGGTGCACGCACAAACTCTTAAAGACAGCAGTGTAGTACACTAGTATATAATGTTATTAAAAACGTGGGGTAAGCCATTTTTCAAAAACACTGTTGGACATTGTTGATGTTTGAAATCAACCCAAATGAATCCACAACTCCCTTCATTGCTTCCGAGCTGACACGCAACAAAATGCTTCATGAAAAAAAGTGCAGATGAACGAACAATAAGGAAACATACAGTACACAAGTAAATACAAACAAGTGTTTGTTGTTAGTTGCCAATCACAGAGCAGCTCCAGACAATCCATGACACTCAAATCCGGTTTTACTCATGTGTGAAGCGGAATCAAAGCAGCCTCCACGTCCGTTTTCAAGACTGCTTAGCTCTCTCCAGCGCTGGAAAGCTTTTATAATATTAACGAGCGTCCTAAAGCGCTTGCCCAGTCATAAACTGAGCTCTTTATATTGTCACTCATTTCTCTTTCTACAGTTTTTCTTCAAATCTCTCTCGTACTCGTTCCGTCTGAACCGTCACGCACCCCATGACGCTGATTGGCTATTGGTTTTTGGTGTTTTCCAAACAGGTTTTTTTTTTTTTTTATATGACTTACCCCACCTTTAATAAAACAACAAAAGACAACTTTTGACTGAATAAATATATAACTTTAATTATAAGCATTAACGTTAGCAACTCGTTAACTGAGTTGAGGAGAAAATCTTCGTCTCGTATATAAGAAAATATTTAGAGCGAACGAAAATCAGTTTTGCATTTCGAAGAAGTTTATTTGGATGTGCGCGGACGTTCTCTTTCGCACGTGCGAGGTTTGAGTTGCTCGCGCTCCTGATACCCGGCCTGCGCGCTCGCCAAGCGCAGAGTCGCCGACCGCTCGCCTGCTCAACACAAACCAGCGTTACAATGTGAGAAAATTCCAGCCAATCAGAATTTAGCAGCCTCATCTCCCTTGACGACCGATCACAAGACTCCCTGCATTACAGACAGAGCAAGAGGAAAAATACATGTGTCAGGAAGTTCCTTTTAAGACTGTATAGAAAGTCTTTGACACTCTTCATTTTAAAGTTCAAATGTCCACCACTGGACGAACACACATAATGACTTATTTTTAATCTACACCTCAATGAACTGCTAAATTAGTTCAAACTTCTTACTTATTAAAAGATCACTAGATTAATTTAAAAAAAAAAAAAAAAAAACACTAAATAAAAATACTAATCGAAATCGAAAAAATAATCAGATTGGTTGGCAGAAAAAATAATTGTTATTTGCAGCTCTAATACTTATGTACTGCTGGCTCATGGGAGCTCCGTTATCCGTGTCTGAATGAAAGACGTTTGTAGTGAGAAATGGTGAAAATGGCAAGCTTGGCACTGCTCGAGGATCAGCCTTAAACAACACAAAAACTGCAGCTAATATGTTTGCATACAATGTTATGAGTGTTATTATATCTAAAAATAAATTGAACGCAGGCTAAAAGTTTGGGCTCAGTTGATAACCTTTAATATTATAGTAGCGTAGTAAAGGGCTTCCTACATAATTTAAAGCATTACGAGATAACTACAAATTTAAGGATTAAAAAAAAAAAATCCTTCATTTAATGACAGGGACAGAATTTGTTCAGTAATAATTCAGCAATTTTATGTTTAGTTTCCTCCTCCCGCTGTACTGAACCCGCACCAAACTGTGACTACCAAACCGAGGTACGCACCGAACCGCCAGTTTTGTGTACGGTTACACCCCTAGTGTATGAGTGATAGTGAATGACAGTATAGGGGTGATGCAGTTACAGATGAAGTATTCTGACTGAACAACTTCTACTTCTGCTGCACAAAATGAGAGCACATTTTTATAATAGGGGTCGATTTCGAACACAGCCTAGGGCCCGCGAGGAACTGAGTTTGGAAAAAAACCCACTGCCTTATTGGAATCGAAAGTGGGAATGCCAAGATTCAAATGATACCCAACCCTAGGTTAAAGATTCAAATGCTCAAAACAGGCAAATGATGTATGTGATTGTTTCTCATAAACTTTAAATAACACCCTAGATTGACTCCATCTGTACCAGGTTGACATCCTCAATTCACTAAACATCCATGATGAATTATACAATCAAAATTACTACAATATTTACAGTTTCTTAACCCTTATGCGCTGTTGGATTTCTGTGTGCACTCGTTATGGAGCGGGTCAAATTGACCCTAATCGGATTCAATACAATTCCTCAAAAATCACACTATGAAAAACAACAAAGATTCAGGTAGAAACTGTAAACTTTTAATATCAATATTTGTCAAATATTCCAAAAAATATATATCTGAAGATAATATTTAATGAAAATGTTTTTTTTAACCAATTTTAAAATGGTTTTGTTTTGGAAAAATCTGATAATAAACAGTACATTTAAATACAATAAATACATTTTTTTACTTTTTTTTATTAGAACATCATAACTGAACAATTAAATGTAGCTGTATAGTGAAAATATGCACTTTTCCTAAGTTGGCTGTTTTGTAAACTCATTTCATAAAGTCAAGTTTCTTCTGACATGATGAGCAAGTGTGTGTTTTCTGCATATGAACTTCACACACATGGCGCTGGTTAAAACATTTTTCTGTATTGAAATAAGTGTGGAAAACCTCATTTCTTAGCATCATAAGGTAGTAAAAAATAAAATAAAATATAACCAAGAAATGTTATTATTTTGGGTCGGTACAGTTGCCTTAGAGCGTTAAAATATGCGGGTCAAATTGGCCCGGCGAACATCACGAACGTAACAGTAATTTTGTTTGTATATGTCAAAAAACACCAGCATGTTGAAACTTTGCATGCATGTTCATGATGATAAATGAGAAAAAGTCACAAAATATCAAGAAAAAAAACACAGGTTAACCAGTATTTCCAACAACTTGAAAATCTAAACGGGTCAAATTGACCCGTAACATAACACAAGGGTTAATGTAACCGTAACATTTATTTAAGTCACATTACATTTGAATAGACTAGCTTGACAAAAATTATGCGACTCGCAGGTTTATTGGTCAAGGATTCGTTCACCCAAAAATGAAATTTCGGTAATTGATTACTCTCTCATGTCGTTCCAAACCCGTAATTCATCTGCAGAAAATAAATTAGTTTCTCTCAGATTTCTCACACCGTCCTTAATATTGGACCATTATGTACATTTCGCAAAACAATTCGTACAAACAGCAGACGCTTGTATATAAATCAACTGCATGAATGTACCAAAGCATTTGCAATTTCCTCAAAAGAATGAGAAATGTGTGTTATGATGTGCTCAGTGTTGGCCGATGTCGTTCACATGAGCAGCACGACGCACGAGTGTGATGAGCCTCGCCAATACTGAGCCGCTGCCGTTTGGACGTAGAACCTGGAAGCGCTGAAAGTAAACGGTGTAGGACAACGACACAGAAGAGAAGATATTGTTGAATAAAGTTATTTGCGGACAAAAAGTGCTGTCATTAATTTCTCATTCTCATGTCGTTCCAGACCCGTAAGACCTTCGGAAAACAAACGACAGTTTTTCCTCAGTCGCTTTGTATTATTTTTCAGATCATCCTTAATATTGGCAAACCATTATGTGCATCTCAATTTGTACAAACAGCACCACACAATGGATTACCTGCAAAAGCCTGTAACTTGCTCAAAATCTTTAGATGATCTCTCAAAGGCAAGTATTTATGTCAATCAGGGGTGTGCGATAATATCATAATTGAGGTTAACGATATGGTAAATCAGAGTACTTCATTCATTTTTAGAAACCAATCAAAACGCTGCATGAAGTGTTCACAAATTCACAGAGTATACACCAAGTACTTTTACGTGTGCATGTTCAGTGTGTTTGACAGAAGTTAAAATGAGAGAAGAAACTGCAAAGAAGCTTGTCAAAGTATGGCTCCAAATGCCAATTCATCAATTCAAAGCACTGTGAGTTTGAGTGGCTTATAATGTACATTTGAAAAAGCAATGCACATCTTTCCAGACATGAGAAGCATTTATTAACATCTTGTTCAACAAAAGACAACATTTAATAACATGTTTTTACACCAAACTCACTTCATAATGACCGTTGAGCATCCTTCTATCGTGTGTTTATTATTCATGTTTAATGAAAGCATGTCGATCTTCTGTTATTCAGCTACAGCGATGTGACGCGCGTTCTCTTCTGCTGCAGGGCATATTTTGAGTTCCTGCGCAAGAGCGCACTCTGGCTTTCAAATGGAGAAGCATTTATATCTGATCAGAGCCGTACAGCTCTGACAAGCTGACGATTAAATGATCGCAGCCCTTGCCAAATCGCGTGGAATTTAAACGCAATAAATCGTGCAGCCCTAACATGAGGATTAAGAAAAGCTTCAGGAGTCAGCTGAACACTGCAGCAGACAGCGCAAACTCAAAAACACACACGTCAGCAAAAAAGCTCCTCACGACAGAAAAAGCAACAGATGGAAAGATATAACAAACGTTGACATTTGAATTAGGGCTGTGCAATATGGACAAAATCATCACATTGCGATTTTTTTAATGAAAATTGCAATTGCGATTTATTTAGCAATTTTGGTAATTGTTTTTGCTTTTTCAAACATGCTACATTCTGAATGTATTCAGTGCACAAGAAGTGCATGACAATGTTTCACAATGAAGTAACTGTATTAACAGCTTGTACAAAAAACTGTAATTAACTGTCTTTAAAACAGACAACATCAAATAAATGACGATTATTTCACCTGCTTAAACTCGTATTCAACGCCCGCCTTACATTTCTCATACAGTAACTTGTGTGAAATAAGTGTGAGTTGGTGTCTCTTGTCCAGTGTCTGAATCCAAAACTCTCTCAAACGACTGATGTTGAATTTCTCTTTGGTACCAAATCATGTTTATTCTGAACTGCATCCATATTTTTTCTTCTTTCCTCCCGTTTGCCTATTCTGTTCTCCCGCTTTGCTTTGTTCTCATGTGTGCTGAGTGAGCTCTGATTGGTTAACATCTTAAACATGCGCACAGTAACGTTGCAGTATTCTGAATTAAAATATTAATAAATAAATTAATAAATAAAAATTTCAGACTTGTGCGATTTAGAAATTGCATGTGCTCAAATTGCGATTGTTTCGCGATTAATTGCACAGCCCTAATTTGAATGATGCAAAATATCATCTGATTATCATTATCGAAAAAATATCTAGTCCTGTCGTGATTGGTCGGTATAACCGACTGCGTCAACGCTGATAATTAGCCAACATCTATTTTTTTATTGACTGATCGCGCAAGTTCGTCATTTCAAATGTAGGCGTGCGGCAGGGGCACTCATAATAGAAGCGTGTGAAGGGTGAGCGTGCTTGTTTTTTCCAGGCGTGTCTGTGCTGTGGCGAGATGAGGCATTCTGAAAAGTTGAGATGTTCAACAACCAACCAATCAGCTTCGGCCTTTCCGTTACAACCTCAAAAGCTCAGCCGAACAGCTGATCATAGCTGTACTAGAGACATGTGAATGGCCCCAAATACTTTTTGAATTTCACAAATTTTTGAAGTTAGAGAAGTTGGGTCACGGCAAGGACTGGAATTGAGAACCACCGTGATGATAGACCGATCTATGACCGCTTTTGTAAGGTGCAGGATTTATGTATCCTACCGGATTTAACTAATTTACTTCTGCCAGTTAAAAGGACATTTCATTGAGTGACGGTATTTTGATCAAAATGACATAAGGGCAATTCCAGCGTTATGGACGTGACATTTGCAGTCAAAACATAAAATATAAATTCTCAGAAAATGCATTTAATACCAATATATTTAAATGTCTGTTTATATGTCCATACTCCCTTAATAAAGGAGTACAGACATCAGAAAAATATCAGTCTACACATACGTTTTATATTTAAAATGAGGGAAATAAACATGCGTTATGGACGTGACAAAAAAAGACGCGAGTTTGTGGGAGACAATATACTTTGTTGAAATTCTGTGAATTAAAATGCACAAGCCAAAAGAAATAATACCAACCGAATGGATGAGTGTCGGCTCTCTATAGAACATAAATTATTTATTTTATTTTAGTTAAATTTTTTCCATTTATGATGAAAAACGGACGTTACGGACGTGACGTCTTTCCGTTATGGACGTGACCGTTCCGAAACCATCACTTGGCTGACGCCGGAAAACTTGAACAGAGACCTTTTTGTGTCTCTCTTTTTATTTGAAACAACAAACATCTGAGACATCAGTAGGTAAGTCTGCACAATTAATCAAATTTAAACTGAAATCACCGTGTTATAGATTAGTTCACGCATATCTCTCATGCTGCTAAACTGTAACCGGCACGTGAGCATGTTCAAAACTCAATTCGGGCATGATATGCTTGATAATGTGGTGTTTACTTTAGACCCCGAAAGATACGGAATTGCTAATGCTTAGATACATAATCATTATATATGCATTTTATCATATCGATATTCTCCGGAGTCAAGAGCACCGGTTTCCCCTCAGTTTCCCCTCAGTCCCGTCAGTGAATTGAAACGCTGTCTGATTGTAACAGTCTGGAGAGCGGTTTTTGGTTTTTTTTGCATGCAAAAAAGCAATCGTGTCACAATGAACGCAATATATTATGTTTTGTGTCAAACTAATCACAATGTTTATACCCGTTTTGCGTTGTTGAATGCGCAATCGCGTCTCATATTTCACTCTCTCTTTTTCTCTCTCACACACGCACACGCACACTCTATGGTACTATATGGTAGTATTAATTGATTTCTAAAAAGTTCTGATGTACAGTAATAGAGATCAATTTAATATATGTGTGGGGGGTTTTTAACAGTAAAATGATGAAAGACCAAGGTGAGTTTAAATAAGTTTGACTTCTTTCCACTCCGTTTCAAGCATATAGATTCAAGCAATAGATCGATTTATATTGTAAAGTTGATGAATTTATCTTTTCGTATTGATTTAATCAGAATACTTCTTGATTGCCTTTGTTATGTGTCATTATATTGCTTGAAATAAATAAATTAATTAATTAATTAAACAAATATGCGCTGGTCAAATCATGCATGATTTAATATGAAGCGTCCGTAACGGTCACGTCCGTAACGCATAATTAGGTTGTTTAGACCAATTAAGTGAGATGATTTGTCAATCATAACTAGAATGGACATTTTTTGGCTTTGTACATAAAGTTTCAAATTAATTGTAATAATAATGATTATACAATATAAACTTATTCTTTAAATCGTTACGGACGTGACACAGCACTTTAGCGTCGAGTGATTTCCTAAATATAGCCTTCATAAATTTAAAGGGAAATGCAGTTATAACAAAGTGAGTGTATTTATATCTCAGTCATGCCCCCATCTTTCTGCAACATCCATACTATCAACAAAAAGTATAATTAAATGAGTCTTTGATCCCTCTTTTTAAAGCATGAAATTGGTTTGTATAAAAAAAAAGAAATTTTAGTATCTGTGCACACCTTATCTGAGGTGAATTAACAGAAATGTACTTAAAATTTACATGACAGCACATCAATACAATAAAATACAGATCCAAATGGACAACTTAGAAAGGGTTTTGATTTTTTTATGATAACTTAAATTTTTCATAGCAAGGTTGACATTTGCGTGGAATTGCTCATAAGCAATTGATAGTGTAGGAAACAGCGGACACTTTAATTGCGTGAACATACCAAAGCATTTGCAATTTGTTCAAAACAATGAGAAATTGCTTTTATGATGTGCATAAGTGGCTAGATGTGAGGGTTGAACAAGTAGTTTTGAGAATTTTAGTTGTGATCTGAAAAATTGCACCAAAGTATCGGCCGACACGGTTCAAGTGAGCAGCATGACATGCATGTGATGCTGACGCAGGAGCTGACCAATACCGTGTCGGCGTTCTGATGTATAACACGGAAGTGCTAGACGTAAACAGGAGCAAAGACGGGGAGAGAAGATAGTTGAATAGAATAGTTTTTATGCACAGAATATTCTCGTCGCGTCATAACATGAAGGTTGAACCATTGTAGTCACATTGATTACTTCAACAAAGTCTTTTCTAGACTTTGAAATATGGTACTAATGTTGTTTTCTATGAGGGACAAAGAACTCCGATTTCATCAAATATATCTTAATTTGTGTTCCAAAGATGAACGAATGCCTTACAGATTTAGAACGACACAAGGGCGAGTAATTAATGACAGCAATTTCATATTTGGGTGAACTAAGCCTTTAACATGAGCAGGTAATTCCCTCCTGTGTGGACTCTTAAACAACTATACCTGCTTATACGTTTATACCTCCAGAACTGAGGAAAACATTCATCTCATGAACACCTCAGACTGCACCAAGTCACGCAAGCATTCAGATGATTTAGAAGAAAAAAAGTGTAAAAAAAACTGAAGTACATCAGCAAGAGACACGTCATTCTTTCCTCTATCCCTGTCTACAGTCGTGGCCAAAAGTTGAGAATTGCATAAATATTGGAAATTGGAAAAGTTGCTGCTTAAGTTTTTATAATAGCAATTTGCATATACTCCAGAATGTCATGAAGAGGGATCAGATGAATTGCATAGTCCTTCTTTGCCATGAAAATTAACTTAATCCCAAAAAAAATTGCGTTGCATAAAAATGGCTTCACAGGCAAGGATATTGTGGCTACTAAGATTGCACCTAAATCAACAATTTATAGGATCATCAGCAACTTCAAGGAAAGAGGGTCAATTCTTGTAAAGAAGGCTTCAGGGCATCCAAGAAAGTCCAGCAAGTGTCAGGATCGTCTCCTAAAGAGGATTGAGCTGCGGGATCGGAGTGCCACCAGTGCAGAGCTTGCTCAGGAATGGCAGCAGGCAGGTGTGAGCGCATCTGCACACACAGTGAGGCCAAGACTTTTGGAAGATGGCCTGGTGTCAAGAAGGGCAGCAAAGAAGCCACTTCTCTCCAAAAAAAACATCAGGGACAGATTGATCTTCTGCAGAAAGTATCGTGAATGGACTGCTGAGGACTGGGGCAAAGTCATATTCTCCCATGAAGCCCCTTTCCGATTGTTTGGGGCATCTGGAAAAAGGCTTGTCAGGAGAAGAAAAGGTGAGCGCTATCATGTCCTGTGTCATGCCAACAGTAAAGCATCCTGAGACCATTCATGTGTGGGGTTGCTTCTCATCCAAGGGCTCACTCACAATTCTGTCCAAAAACACAGCCATGAATAAAGACTGGTATCAAAACACCCTCCAACAGCAACTTCTTCCAACAATCCAACAACAGTTTGGTGAAGAACAATGCATTTTCCAGCACGATGGAGCACCGTGCCATAAGGCAAAAGTGATAACTAAGTGGCTCGGGGACCAGAACGTTGAAATTTTGGGTCCATGGCCTGGAAACTCCCCAGATCTTAATCCCATTGAGAACTTGTGGTCAATCCTCAAGAGGCGGGTGGACAAACAAAAACCCACTAATTCTGACAAACTCCAAGAAGTGATTATGAAAGAATGGGTTGCTATCCGTCAGGATTTGGCCCAGAAGTTGATTGAGAGCATGCCCAGTCGAATTGCAGAGGTCCTGAAAAAGAACGGCCAACACTGCAAATACTGACTCTTTGCATAAACATCATGTAATTGTCGATAAAAGCCTTTGAAACGTATGAAGTGCTTGTAATTATATTTCAGTACATCACAGAAACAACTGAAACAAAGATCTAAAAGCAGTTTAGCAGCAAACTTTGTGAAAACTAATATTTATGGAATTCTCAAAACTTTTGGCCACGACTGTATGCCAAGACAACTGAAATTAATTTTACATGGCGATCTTTGTTTTGTCATGTACAACATTATCCTCCATACCACGAGGTCCTACTGACACTCAGATAGTCAGAAAGAGGCTTCATTTACATAGTGAATGGTCATTTTAGCACACACAGGCACAGAAATAAGTTGGTCGAATCTCATTCACGGTCCGACTCACAGTGTAGTCTGCCTAAACGACTCCTTGCTTTAATTAATGGGAGATACTCTGAACTTTGAATTGGTTGAACCAATTGAACCTTGACAAAGACCCGCCCCCTTTAGTTACTGTTGCCATAGACATAATAAAATACATAGACGCCCCATTGGTCTCTGGCTCGTACGTCAACGGCGCCGCCATATTGTGCAGGTCAACGTTCCCATAACGCTCATAACTGGAATTGAGGAAAATGCCTGTTTCGTGTGATGCTTGGGGCTGTACAAATCGCCACACAATTGAATACACGTCTCGGGGAATAACCTTTCACAGGTACGGCCGAACATTTGTTTCTGGTTGTATTTGGTCATATAAATATGTTGATAGTAGTTGGTCACCAGAGTCAGTCAGAAAATAGCTAATTAGCTGTTAAAGTTGGGACATGAGTTAAAATGGTCTATATTATAGTTTTAGCATATATCACTTTATTTTATAAACTAAATTTCCTAAAATTTAATCTGTTACGGAGGCCAGCCTTTTTTAGCCTCCTTGGTAGAGTGTCCGACTCCCATACCCGAAAACTCCGGCTCTAGGCTCGCTCGGAGCGGGTTGAGAGGGGTTTCACATCTTTATTTTCTTAAAACCGACTTTTAAGACAAGCACTCGTTTCGGATAAGTGACTGACATTTTGTGAATTACTGTAACTAGCTTACTTTTCTCACACATTGAAGGTTTCCCAGAAACAGAGAGTTGAGGAGACGGTGGGAAGTAGCTGTAAGGGAAGGTTTTTCCAGCGTGTTTGATTTGTTTTTGACGATTTGCTTCATTTTCACAACGGTGGTAAATTCTAAACACAAGAAAAGCTAAAACGGGTTAAAAGACAGAAAATGCCTTTTCCACAATAAGAAATCTTTTTTTTTTTTTAATATGAAAATTTAAATTCTCTCATTATGGGCGTTTTCACAATTCTTATCCAAGAATAAAGCAGCCAAATACAGGACAAGTCTGAGCTTTAACTATTAAAATAAATATATATTTTTTAAGTCTACTATCGAGGTTTTAAGTAACTAGAGATGGAACTTGTACATCATAAACCACTGAAATCGGTTGATAAATGTAAATAATTTTCGTTTTTATCCAGAGAAACCGCAGCTCGCCAGTTTACTTGTATGTGTTTACAGTGCAGTCTTGCCCTCAGCAATATGGCGGACACGTTGACGTATCGCTGCAACGTTCCAAGGCGCCCAATGGGGCGTCTATGTATTTTATTATGTCTATGACTGTTGCTATGTCTGACAACCCATGCTCTCTCACGCCACACATCATGTTCTCACGCAGTGAAAAACACATTCCAGAGCAAAGAGGACACTGACAAAGTATGAAACAGCTTCAGAATTAAAATATTGTATTTTTTTAAATAAGTTTAAACAAATACCGTGTAGTGGCTCTTTAATGTGTCGTGACAGATCGCTGTAGATCCTTCAAACGGCTCGTGAACCAACATCTCTTCATACTAGTTCATTTATAGCATCAAATAAACATGAATGGACAACAGAAGGAATGTTGTTTCAAGCGTGGAAAGACACGAATAGCACAATTTTTCAAGTTCACCAACATTAATCTACTGCTTTGACTGATAAAATGCCGGATTCGGGGTTATGATTGGTCAGGCCGCCTGTCAATCAAACCGTTTGCGAAATGATTCGGTTTCGAATCGTCACGCGCTGGTGATAACGGCTGCTCAGAATAGTGTAAATGCAGCAAAAATGCAAAACATTTTACAAACCAACTGTAAATTAAGGTATAATCTATTATATACAATTAACAATTTAATACCTTTAAATATGAAGTGTCTATCATGTGTCATTTTACGGAATTGTAGAGGTCGTTTCACTCATTTTCTGGAGCTTGGGTAATCGGTCCAATTAGAGACTTAACTCTACATTATACAAATGTTTCATTAAAGGTCTACAAATTCAAAACTGACCCGACATCAAGTACAATCGACACTTCACTGGTAACTTACACAGAAAACGCGGCCTATGTAGTTTCGTCAAATCACGTGACTCCGCTTGAAAACGCTCTCCCTCCAAACAAGTGATTCGCAAAGGTTTCTAAAACACCAATCACTAGCTTCAGTTCTGAGGGGTCAAAGATCACTGCATGAATCAATCAGCTAAACAAGCATCAGCAGGAGGAAAAAACACTCAGATAGAAACAACTAAACGCAGCTAAACTCAGAAAGTACAAATACTCGGGTAAATGCAGGTCACGTGGGTAATACGGTAGTAAACGCAAATTAACTCAGATAAACACTATATAGTGGAAGTACAAGATTCAGGTGCAAGTCAGTAAATTTAGGATAAACCGGATAATCAGTTATCGACGTTAAATTAATCTGCACACAAATCTTTTACCGATAAATAGCCATCCACAGATACAACACACTCCATATGGCTAAATGTAAAAGTACCGTAAAGGCGTATACGTGAACCCTAAAACTAACGCAGAACATCTGAAGAAACCGCTTCATTTAAAAAGGCGAAGAAATAAAGCGTCTTTCTTACCTTAATTCGGTTTATAAATTAGCGGCGTGTGCTGATGCGCGCGCTCACACGTTAAGGGGGCGATGGCGGGAAACAGCGACTCTAAATAAACTGGCATGTGAACGATCCAATCAAGGCGCTTCGTTACGATTCCCGCACACGCGATTGAACAATGAGAGAGGGGTGAGACACTAAGGAGCGGGACCTTCGTGAACCTGCAGGTGCTGCGGATCAAAGTGTGATGACCCCTTGCTTAATTTGAAAGAGCATACTAGCATACTGCTGCGAGTAGTATACATGCAAAGTCAGACTTTATTTAAAAAAAAAAAACTATATATTTGTTCCTTCATTTACTAATGAATCATAAGATTTAGCATATTTCACGAATAATAAATGGTACCTGGTTTAGTTCATGTGCGTGCGTGATTCTGAAAATATCTTATTGGCTGTAAATGCAAACCTAATTGAATAAAAGTTTTATTTATATATAAACTCCGAATCACTTCTCCAGAACTATTTACTGTTTTTGAAGACTCAAACCTGTGACCGCTGCTTTCCAAAAAATGTGACAGCACAATTCAGACTCCTCAAATATCATATGTGTTGTTTTGTTTAAGGGTTTTCTTTTATTAATGCCGGTGTGTATTTTTGGAGGGACTGGCTAACAGAGAATTAACTTCTACTACGCTTATTTATTTATTTCACACAAACGTGACATTAAAATTGTCTACATTATAAAACTGAACCATGGTAACTGACTCTGAGCATTTCAGAAAGGAGCTTAACTTTCCCTGCTTTTTCAGGTTTGATATAACTCCATTTCTGAAACAGAAAACCCAGAGTTTCCCTCATTTCAGGGTTAACAGACTCAGAGTGTTCACTTAACCTACTTTTTGAAACAGTTTACACTCTGTTCTGAATTGAACATTGTCTTCTTTTCTGTCCTGAAGTTAATGGTCTGCTCTGTTCTGTTCTCTTCTGAAGTTAAGATTCTGTTCTGTCTTGAAGTTAATGTTCTGTACCATTCTGGTCTAAAATTAACAGTCTCTTCTGATTTGAACTTAAGATTCTTTTCTGAACTCAGCGTTTCGTTCCAATCTGTAAGTTTAGTATTTTCTCTTCTGAAGTTAAGATTCTTTTTGGTTCGGTTTTAATGTTAATGTTCTGTTCTTTTCTGTTCTGAAATTAACATTCTGTTCCATTCTGTTCTGATGTTGAACCTAAACATGAAAATTCTGTCATTAATTACTCACCCTGTCATTCCAAACCCGGAAGACGTTTGTTCATCTTCGGAACACAAATTAAGATATTTTTGGATGAAATCCAAGAGGTTTTTAATCCTCAATACTGAAATTGCATTTGAAGTCCAGAAAATGTTTAAAATTGTTAAAATAGTCGGCGTGACTACAGTGGTTCACTGTTAAAAAATGACTGTAAATGTTACAGTATAATACTGGCAGCAGGGTTGCCAGCCAGTTACTGTAAAATGTACAGTAGTGTTACTGTAATTCAATTTACAGAATTTCCCTGTATTCTCTGATTACAGTAAATAACTGTATTTTTTCAAATTACAAAGGGTCAATTTACAGCAATATTCTGTAAACTTGAGTCAAACCAACACGTGACCCCAGAATGCATTGCAGTTTACAGCAATATGCTGTATTATTAAAAAACAGCCAGCGGCTGTAAAATAATGCTGTAATTTTTTACAGTAATTCATTACAGTGTTCAACCTTACTATGTGCACAAAAACAAACGTTATGGAAGTTCCCCATGGTTAATAATGACTTTATTCATCAAATTCATCTCTCCCCTGTCATTCTCATGCGCTATTTACGTTGCAAGTGCTTCTGTGTTTACGTCTGAACGCCGACTTAGTATTGGCTGGCTCCTACATCAGCATCACACGCATACATCGTGCTGCTCACATGAACAATGTGAGTAATACAGAGTAATACTGAGGCGTTTGGATGTAAACACAGAAGAGCTTGCAACCTAAACAGCGCAGCCAAACAATAGGGAACTCCCAAACCTCTCTGTTTAGGGAAATGATATCCATCTGCTGTGACAGGCCAGTACTCAGACTGCGGCACAGTTACAGGACAGACGTTAAAGCAGAACTTTTGGGCTCAAGGATATTCAAAGTTCATGGTGGGGTAAATTTCCGGTCTAACACTCTTGACATATATGGCTCTATGGCTCTGTAAATGGATGTCTCACCTCATGCCTTATGTGTCATGTCTACCTTATGCCACTAATCAAAGATGTCATAGGCCTGATTTCACAGACAGGACTCAGATTAAGGGAGGATTAGGCCTTAGTTCAATTGGGAAATTAAGATACCTTTGTAAACGTGCCTTTGAAAAATATTACATGTGTGCATCTTGAGATAAAACAATGGCACTGATATATTTTAAGATATATTTTAGATAGCACTCCTCTAATGTAGCCTATAAATCACCTTTATCTAAAATGTACGGTAAGGTCAGAGTCTGCAGGTCTATGTCACGTGTACCTTGCAAATCCTGAAGACTAGAATTTACACAGGATTTTTGTTTATTAATAGCCAACACCGTGATTAGTATATCATTTTTGATGCAAATAAAAATAACTAATATTTATTACGAGATATAAACACTTTCTACAGTTTATAAATAAATGTAATGCAAAAAGACAAATGTTTTGACATATCTGAAAGGCAAAATGAAAACCTGCTTACAATAAAAAATACTGATGCAACAGTGGCGCACACGAGAGCCGCATTTCCCCTTTGTTTACATGCGTAACAATTCCCTCCGCGTGGAAAAATAAGACCTGGACAGTGAACACGTAGTTTATCGTCAAACAATGAACTAAAATCGCGCAAACCTGTACATATACTTTGAACATTTGATGAAAACACTCAACAGATGATAGCGATGTAGAGATTGGCAGTGAAGCTAAGGGAACATGAGAGCGATCCAGCGGAGGAATACTGGAGTGCACAGCGGCGCAGCTGCGCAGAGACGCAAGAGAGAGAATAAATGCTGTAGCGTTAACGTTTTTTTTTTTTTTTTTGCTCAAAATAATCACACGAATCGCGATAATGCCGGGAATGATGGACAAGGGGTCGGAATATCTGGGGAAAGGGCGCTCAAATGGAACGAAAAGCCCGTCGAACGCCTCGAATGGACATTTTTCAGACGAGAGCGGCAGTGACGACGAGCACGGTATAGCCTCAAACACCCCTGCGGAGGTTGTTTATACATATTGATAAAATGCAAACAGTTCAATAAGTTCGAAACCTCAAACAATTGTTCTTGTTTTCAGATGTTGGCATGCGTGTGGGATCAGATTATCAAGCTAATATTCCAGAATTTGATCCAGGTAGGAAAAAAAAACACTGCATTCCGCCGTTAAGAACCTGACTGACTCGTGGTAGCCTCGGTACGCCTATCGCACCTAATATACGGTATATAATGAATTGACCAAAAGTCGCGTTAGTGGATTTGAAGCATCGAATGGTCAATAATAATCTTTTAAATCGTTTTGTATTGTTATTGTATGGTTTCGTACTCGTGTAAAGCTTTTTGTGAAAGGATGTTAGCTTCTTCGCTTAGCCACTTATTTGGCTAATAGACCCAGTAACTTTGACATATGATTAAATGTGAGTGTCAGGTTTATATTGCTATTTTTTTTTATTTATAAATCATATTTCTAAACAGGGACTAAGTTAACGCTTAAAAGTTGCGGAGTTGTTAAAATGGAATGTTGTAACGTAATGCCATTCAGAACTGAAGTGACAATCCTATTAAATTACTGTTTAATAACTGAATCTAGTCTAGAATTGTAAATGGTATCTAATTGAACTCTCAAATACTTGCTGTAACATGCAACACTTACTACCGTTTTCAAATAGATTGGTAAAACTGAACTCATTAACAGTTTTGGCCGGATAGAGACGTACTTATTGAATTTCACACAACAAAGTTGCTGACTTCATTTAACTGTATTTTTTTTAAATTCCCAGAATGTTTACAAATGAGTACTCTTACAATATGCCAAAAATATATATTTTTTTGTATGTACATGTGTGTCTGATGTATTAGACCATAAAATTAAAATGCAGTGAAGTTCAAGCATGGCATTTGTTTTTAATAGTACATTCAGTTTGAAGTAAAACATTTTTGATTTTAACAGATCTGTTAATAATGTACTTTTTGACATGTAATGCATACTTTTTATGGAATTTCGTAGGTTCCACAAAATACAACGATAAAGACAATGGTGGAATGTTGGTTTGGTCTCCATATCACACGATAGTTGACTCTAAATGTAAGTATTTGCAACTTTTTATTGTTGTTGTTGATTTTTCTATTTTGAAAATAGCCCTGGGCGATAAAATGGTAATGGTGTTTATCGATGGTATGACTTTAATGATAGAAAAAATGTTGGATGTAGATCTTATAGAGCCCTGCCCCTTTTCAGCGTTGCGCTTGTGTTTTGTTGTCTCTTTTGTATTTCCATGATACGAAGTTAACATATGGATTTATGAATTAACTGCTTGGTCTAAAATTTGTTGTCATTGACATCAGCTTCAAACTTTACAATGCTATTTAATAAGTCGTGTTGTTTGGGGTTCGGTTGCTTAAGAGGTATTCAGAAGCGTGTTATTTATAGTTATATTAATGTTACTAAATTTGTTATATATAAATATCACTTATGTTTAAATGTTTATTCTAGTCTAATACATGTATTTTTATTGTAATCTCGCTCATAGATCTGCTTTTTCCTTTTTAAAACAGGACGTTTTCTATACTAATTTCTATAACAAAATACATATGTGATATTTTATTAAATTTAGCTTTAAACAAACAATATAATTCTTATTCTCAGTGAATAAAGATGACTTATTCAATAAAAAAATGATTACACGACCACCAAATAGGTGGCGATGTGCACTAATAGGTCATGTAAATAGCCATAGCAAATAGACATTATTTGTTAAAAAACATTTATTGTTTTCTGAGTCAGTGTTGGCTGCAAAGATGAAGTTCACCATCTCCGCAGTATAGTGAACTTGGCTATAGAGAGCAATGCACATTTCATACAGATTACACAAGCAAGACTTTTTTTTTTTTTTTTTTTTTTTTAAATTGGTTCGTTTAAAACTAGACATTTCACGCTTTTTGTAGATCTATATCTCATTTATATGTGGCAAGTAGCCTATACTCTGAGTTTCGGTTCATTTTTATGACGTGCTCGAGTTCACAGAGACCGAGACAGCAGAAAGCGCTTCCTGTTTGTTTTATTTTTTATGACGGCACATCGTTTTGTTGTTACTGTGACTTTACACAAATAAAAGTAAACATTTGGGATTCGAAAACACTCACTGTCTCTTCTGGTTGACTAACTATTAGGGGGCAGTCCACTATTGTATACTAAAACGTAATTCTTGAAGTTATTATAATAATAATAATAATAATAATAATATAAAAGATCACGCAACCAAAATATATTTTCACCTCCTAATTTATACAATTCTGTAGTACAGCATCTTATTTGATCAAAATTAAAAATGCTGTGTTTTGTTGTAAATTATATTTTCATTTTATTACATTAATAAAATTTTAACAATTTAAAATGAACCTTTTAATGGACACTATTTTTGATTATCATTTTTATTAAATCATAAAAATTTATGGAATCCAGGGAAAAAAAAAAAAAAGGAAAACATGGAATTTAGGAAAAAATAAAATGGATTTCACGGGGCCCTAACCTGGAGTTTGTGAACGAAGGAGTTATTTTTATAAGGTTAACAAATATGTGGAAAATATTTTCATTAATGGTTCATTGATACTTGTTAAACATCAATTACTGACTGATAAGGAAAAAATATCGTAATATTTTTGGCCATATTGCTCAGCCCTATGTGAAAGATACTTTCATATTTATATTGTGTATGATGCCGTCTGTGTCTGTAATGCCTTTTTCCCCACAGTGGACGAGTACATTGCAATTGCAAAAGAAAAGCATGGATACAATGTTGAGCAGGTAAGCTATGAGGAACACGGTCATCCAAGATATCTTTCTTATCAAGGATGGCGGATGTATGGATGTCTTCTGTGCTCTGCAGGCTCTCGGCATGCTCTTCTGGCATAAACACAACATTGAGAAATCACTCGCTGATCTCCCAAACTTCACCCCCTTCCCTGATGAGTGGACTGTGGAGGACAAGGTGTTGTTTGAACAAGCATTCAGTTTTCATGGGAAGAGCTTTCATCGGATCCAGCAGATGGTGAGACACTGTTAGTATTACTGCGGGAACATTGACATGTCTTGAAACCTAAGAGGGTTAATCTCATTGTAAACATGTCTAGACCACATTTACTTTAATTTCATTAATTACTCCCCCTCATGTCGTTCCAAAGCCGTAAGACCTTTTTTCATCTTCGGAACAAAATTGAGGACGAAATCCGAGAGCTCTGACTCCTTAATAGACAGCAATTCAACCACCACGATCAAGGTACTAAAGACATTGTTAAAATAGTCCACATGGCCGCAGTGGATTCATCTTAATTTTATGAAGTGACATACTTTTTGTGCCCAAAAACAAAAAAAGTGTCATGAGGCGTGTGATGCTGATGCAGGAGCTGGCCAATAATGAGTTGGAGTTCACACATAGAACCTGGAAGTGCTGATCATAAACGGCGTAGGAGGATGAAGTAACATTAAGGTTGAACTTCAGTAACTTTCTGGACCTTTGATTGGTGGTGGTTATATCGCTGTCTATGGACGAGTCGGCGATCTTTTTGGGTGAAGTATCTCTAATCTCAATCAAAAAGAGAGAAAAGAAATTACATTTTGCATAAAACAAAAACTTTTTTTTTTTTTTTTTTTTTTTTTAAGGATTGCAGATTTTTTGCATTGATGTTTCTGACTATTGCCAACATTTTACCGACAAATTTTTAAATCAGATGTTCTCATAATTCATCCAAGTTCTTTATAAGTGATACTTTTATTTGGTTACTGAAATTCAATTAAATATTCATTTAAATTACAATAATTAGTGTCATGTATAAAAATTTATTGCAGTGAATATTGACTTTAAATTTTTGCATTAAGAGGATATGTGCCTAATTATCATTGTTACAGTGCCAAATTAAAATATATACTTGTAAAAATATCTAACTTATTACTGCAAAGTTATTGCATCAATACTATATTGACGTTTTATTTTGGGATAAATTGTTGTATTCACCCTATTTAAGTAATTAATACTAGAATTTGATAATTGATTGTAGTTGCCAGACAAATCCATATCCAGTCTTGTGAAGTACTACTATTCGTGGAAAAAAACACGGTCCCGGACAAGTCTAATGGACCGGCAAGCACGAAAGTTGGCGAACCGGAGTAATCAAGATGAAAGGTCTTTTATCCATTTACTTGCACTTTTTTTTTTTTTGATCAGTTACTAGTGGTCATAGTTTTTAGTTTTTCTAATGTTTTATGGGAATCGCTTTACTTTTTTTTTTTTTTTTTATGTATCAGTGAGGAAGAAATGGAAGAATCGAACCCCGTTGAGGCCAACGACAGTGATTATGACCCTACGAAAGAGGCAAAAAAGGAGGTATGTCATTTTGTAATAAACCCATTTCAATCATGACAACTCTTGAAATGGTTTTAACATGTTAATATATATGGTTTTGGTGGATTACACTACTGTTGATTATTATTGCTGCTGCCGCAGAGCAAGTATGGCAACTTAATAAACAGACACATTGCTGAGAGCATGTAAGATATGCTGCTGCTGCATGTGGATTTAGGGGAGCTGGACAGCTTCAGAAGAACTCTGATAGAGCAACGCAGGACTGGCTTACAGCAAACGGTATTAGCGAGATGACTAAATTCTTGTTTCGTGATATGAGATTATTTCATGATAATTTGTCATGATATAGTTATTTTATCTCATTTCTGTTATTAAAAGTAAGAAAAAAGCAATATTGTCAAATAGTAGGACAAGCAATAAAATAAATATGAATTAAACAAATTAAGTTACAGTATGTTTATGCAACATGTAGTTCGAATTACCACCAGAAATTTAATAAAATTTAAAAATAAAATATTGCATAGTCTTCACTGTATGACTGACATATAAATGTATTCTTATTAAAGCTAAACATAACTTGTTCAGTCAGTAGCATAAAGTTATTTTGTCTTTTGTTTGATTCACTTTAATGACAGCGCAGCAGATGGGTATATTAGGGTGCTATCGCTTTAAGACTAAATGCATAGATTCATTGTACTGATTAACATTCTATATATATGTATGTACACAGCCCTGTTCTAGAGTTTCATGATTGAACTAGATATCCTTAATGCCATGTAACTAACAAAAATGAATGTGACCGTATACTGTGAATAATATTTTTACACTTCAGCTTTTTTTCCAGTGTCTTAATAAAGTCACTTGTTTTTCCCTTCATAGAGTCAAGCAGAACCTCAGACACTGAGTTCCAAAATTGGATTGGGACGGAGAGACCACCAGACCCTGCAGCACCGTCACCACAGCCAGCGGTCCAAGTGCCGCCCACCCAAAGGCATGTACCTCACACAGGAGGATGTGGTGGCCATCTCCTGCAGCTCCAGTGCAGCAAACTCTGTCCTGCGTCAGCTGGACATGGAGCTGGTGTCTCTTAAACGACAGGTATGGATGGAGAACAAATCATTTTGGAATTGGTAAATGAAGCTCAGAGCCTTTGAATATTTTAGATGGCTTCTTTCCTGCTTGAATTTTTACCTGGTATTCCTTAGGTTCAAAATGCCAAGCAGTTGAACAGCGGGCTTAAACAGAAGATTGAAGATGGAATTGATGAATTCAGACTCCCTGAGGTGACTCATTAGTATTTAGACTTTTACTCATGCGCATTTTAACCTGAAATGTTGTGTGGTTTTGCCTGCATATTATCATCATTTAGCCAACAGTAACGTCTTTGTTCCAGTGCACCCAAAAAATTAACGCCCGCTGGACAACAGATGAGCAGCTCTTGGCAGTACAAGGTAAATAAATGGAATTAAAACCGAATCAATTTTACAACTGTTCTTATGCAAAATTTCATTCATGATATCCTTCTTTGCGCCATTCAACCAGGAGTAAGAAAATATGGGAAGGACTTCCAAGCTATTGCTGATGTCATTGGGAATAAAACGGTGGGACAGGTAAAGAATTTCTTTGTGAACTATCGGCGGCGGTTTAACTTGGACGAGGTGCTTCAGGAATGGGAGGCGGAACAGGGAACTCATACTCCCAATGGAGACGGAGCCAATTCTGGTGAGGATGGGAAAAACAGCAACACCTCTTCTGGGAAGAGCACAGATGAAGAAGAGGAAGAGGTAAGTGTTAGTGAACCCTGATTTATAAAATATAGTCAGGCAAATCTATTTTTATGGAACATTTTATCGAACCTTTAGAGAAGCATATATCAAACTCTATGAACATTTATGGCCCATATACTTTCATAAAGTGAGAATATGGATTGGAAGAAACGCCTTAGTTCTTTTCAGGTGCCCAACTGAGCAAAAATATGCAATTTGGTGCAGATGCTGATATTTATTTATAAGATGTAATTCTGATGCTTGTAATGTAGATGAACCACATTTTTTTAGAGTCATAATAAAAGTCCTTTTACTTGCTATAAAAGTGTAAACCTCAGTTGACAGAAGGCAACAAGTTTTACAGGAAAGTTGTTTATTAAGAGGATTTAGAAATTGTGTATCAAATTTGAGAGTGGGCTTTTATAGGGTTAAATAGTCCTATACAACTGAACAACTCCTTTAAACAAAGATGAGTTATTTTTGGTTAAACTGCTCTTAAACATTCTAGTTGTGCTCTACATAAAGAAATGTAATCGTTATCTTCAACTTTATCTCGCTATTAGGGTCAGGTGACCCCAGCCTCTGGCCCATCTCCTGTAGCCACATCATCTCTGACAGCACCCACCAGCTCCACCTCTCTCAACCAACCTCCACCCCTTTTGCGTCCATCTCTTCCCGCCACTCCAGCATTACACCGGCAGCCGCCGCCTCTGCAGCAACAAGCCCGCTTCCTTCAGCCCCGTCCTGCCCTGAACCAGCCACCCCCACTCATTCGACCCTCCAACCCCCTCCCTCCACGCCTCAACCCAAGACCGGCAGCACCCGTTTCCAGCACAGCCTCCATAGTGCCCGGGCAGCAGCCGCCCACTCTGGTGGGCATCCCGTCTGAGACGCCCTCCTCCTCTCTACACTGATGTGTTTTATAAATCTGTGGCATTGCAGTTGAAGGTAATAATTAGTCAGCAGTGCTCATTGTGAATACTAGAAAAAAGATTGTTTTAAACTGTATATATTAGTTATGTCACTTTCTATTTATTTGAGCTGATTTTTTTTATTTTAGATTTTGTAATCCTGTCGTAACATTGTACTTTTAATAGGTTAGTTCACCCCAAAATGATAATTTAGTCGTTGGGTACTCGCCCTCATGTCGTTCCACATCTGTAAGACTTTTTTCAAAAAGTTCATTCTTCAGAACACAAATGAAGGTCTTTTTGATGAAATTCAAGAGGTTTCAGTCCCTCCATTGACATCTACACAACTACCACTTTGACGATTCATAAAGTATAAAGAGATCGTAAAACTAATCCAGATGTCTTGAGTGGTTAAGTCCAAATTTTCTCAAGAGACCTTATGTAATAAACAATAAATTAAAGGCTTTTATTCACAAAGAAACACTCATCAACTCACATCAGTTGTGGTAAACAGAAGCACAAGCATGTTTGCTTGATGCACACAAGCTTCCGGAAGGGGTTTGTTCTCATGGGGCAAACAGGTTTGGTTGAGCTTCTGTTTTTCACTGTTTGCGTCAATGTTTGTGAATAAAAGCCCAAATTAAAACTGGGCTAAAAATTTGGACCAAACCGCTCGATTCATATTTTTACAATATCCTTTATGAACTTTTTGAAGTGTCGAAGTGTCAGTTGCGTAGTGGTTAAATTCAGTGGAGGGTCTGAAAGCTTTCAGATTTCATCAAAAAGATCTTCAATTCGTATTGAACAAAAGTCTTTCAGGTTTGGAGTGGCATGAGGGTGAGTAATAAGACAATTTTTATTTCTAGGTGAACTAACCCTTTAAGTCTTTAAAGAATTGTTCTGTCTCAGCACTTTTCCTTGTATCTACGGTGTAAAGGTGAACCTCTTTAAACCGGGTTTGCTGGCCATCTTGTTGTTCCTCTGTGATTGTGATTGTCATGTTTCATATTTTAATATTTGGTGCTACAGAATGACAGAATCACCTGTCCAGTTTCTCTTGCCATCAAAGTGCTCTTAACAAGTAAGAAAATATAATCTCATCATACTTGTGAATCACTAATGAAAATCATAGAAAAATATTACTGTCATTTTGTCTTTTTTTTTTTTTTGTCTTTTTTTCGTAGTTACCTAAAACTTTTTAAGTCCCTTCTCGTAGTATAAAACACTTTTCAATGTCTTTTTATAGTTTTTGTTAATTGACATTTAATTTGGTTTACTTTATAAACCTGTTTGACATGCATAAATGTGTAAACGATCCACACTTTCCAACCAGACATTAAGCTGTATTTCATTAGTGGTGTGCTGTTTGTTGATCAGAAGTTGCATGTAGCATGACCCTTTTTTTTTTTTTTTCCCACTGCTGCATAACAGTGCAGGATTCTGAAGTTTTAGGACTTTGGATTGGAGATCAGTGGGCCATGGTTACATGCACATCATTCTCCAATTAAGGTTCTGGGTGAACCTTTATTCTGAAAAGATGTTTACATGCTCCACGGCGCTAAATATGTAATGAGCATTATCCGAATAAACCAGTGTACATTCTTTCCATGTTTTTCTTTTCTGAAAACAATGGTGAGCCATTTATTTTAGTAAATGAGTCACTTTTCATTATGTCCTTGATGGCACACAAGAACCTGTTTTTTAAAGACACTTTTTTTGTTTGTGAAAAGTATTTTTGCTCCGGTAATGTTATTAGATTTTTTTTATATATATATATATATATATAAATAAATAAATAATCTGTTCGGATATGTGGGTTTTCAGTAATGTTGAATATATTCTGAATAAGGCATTTACATGAACCAAATTTTGGATTAAAACAGACACTCAGTACTATAAATTAGTTAATCTGGTTATGGCAGTCAGAGGTCAGCACTTGGAGATATTTACAATATCAGAATATGCCCAATCTGATTAATATGGTAATGTTCTTGGGGATGGAAGCAGTCCGTAAACCTTTTTCCTCTTGTATAGCCTAGTTTCTTGTGGTTTAATCATTCATGATTACTGTTCTTTGTAGTTTCTTAAAAGTTTTATGCGGTCTTAACCGAATTGATTCAAACAAATCAATTCTGATTTGTAACTTAAGGTTTTAAAGCATTTATATTATTTTAGGTAATGGTGCGAGGATTGCCAACCTTGTTACGCTCATTTAAGTAGCCTCAATTGTAGCATAGACTATTCTTGGACCTCATTATTAAAACAAAATAAGTGTCAAGCACCAAAAGCAGCCCATGTTAGGCTAATTCTCTTAAGTTTTCTACTTCTCTTTAATTGGAAAAAAAAAATGCATTTTCATTTATTCGTACATGGTTGAAACCACATTTAGTTCAAAAATTTAAGTGCCATTTATTTAAAAAAAAAACAATTTGCTGGATGTTCAGTTTTTTTTATATATATATATATATATATATATAATCACGTAAAGGATTATTAGAAACATCATACTAATACTGTTTGACCCCCTTTCCCCTTCAGAACTGCCTTAATTCTACGTGGCATTGATTCAACAAGGTGCTGAAAGCATTCTTTAGAAATGTTGGCCCATTTTGATAGGATAGCATCTTGCAGTTGATGGAGATTTGTGGGATGCACATCCAGGGCTGGAAGCTCCCGTTCCACCACATCCCAAAGACACTCCATTGGGTTCAGATCTGGTGACTGCAGGGCCATTTTAGTACAGTGAACTCATTGTCATGTTCAAGAAACCAATTTGAAATGATTCGAGCTTTGTGACATAGTGCATTATCCTGCTGGAAGTAGCCATCAGAGGATGGGTACATGGTGGTCATGAAGGGATGGACATGGTCAGAAACAATGCTCAGGTAGACCGTGGCATTTAAATAATGTCCAATTGGCACTAAAAGGCCTAAAGTGTGCCAAGAACCCCCTCCTCCACATCATTACACCACCACCACCAGCCTGCACAGTGGTAACAAGACATGATGGATCATGTTCTCATTCTGTTTACGCCAAATCCTGACTCTACCATCTGAATGTCTCAACAGAAATCGAGACTCATCAGACCAGGCAACATTTTTCCAGTCTTCAACTGTCCAATGTTGGTGAGCTCGTGCAAATTGTAGCCTCTTTTTCCTATTTGTAGTGGAGATGTGTGGTACCCGGTGGGGTCTTCTGCTGTTGTAACCCATCCGCCTCAAGGTTGTGCGTGTTGTGGCTTCACAAATGCTTTGCTGCAGACCTCGGTTGTAGCGAGTGGTTATTTCAGTCAAAGTTGCTCGTCTATCAGCTTGAATCCGTCGGCCCATTCTCCTCTGACCTCGAGCATCAACAAGGCATTTTCTCCCACAGGACGGCCGCATACTGGATGTTTTTCCCTTTTCACACCATTCTTTGTAAACCCTAGAAATGGTTGTGCGTGAAAATCCCAGTAACAGCAGATTGTGAAATACTCAGACCGGCCCGTCTGGCACCAACAACCATGCCACGCTCAAAATGGCTTAAATCACCTTTCTTTCCCATTCTGACATTCAGTTTGGAGTTCAGGAGATTGTCTTGACCAGGACCACACCCCTAAACGCATTGAAGCAACTGCCATGTGATTGGTTGATTAGACAGTTGCATTAATGAGAAATTGAACAGGTGTTCCTAATAATCCTTTAGGTGAGTGAGTGAGTGAGTGAGAGAGAGAGAGAGAGAGAGAGAGAGAGAGAGAGAGTGTGTGTGTGTGTATGTGTATAATATATAAATAATACAATTTTACAATACAAATAATTCAACAATTTGAACATGGAGCCATATAATAGGGCCTTTTAAAATAAAGATTACAAAAGAAATTTATTAATGAGAGCATAGATGGATTTTGAGATTTTTGTTTATGGTACTCAGAAATGTTCGATTGTGTTGATAGAAAAACTAGTTTCAACATTATTCTTCAGGAAAAATGTGCAACCATTGAAAATGTGTACCACTCATATCTTACTCCAAGGAGGCGCATTGAGATCCTTATCTCTGGAAATTAGCCATATTGGGCCTTATATATATTTATAGAGAGAGAGAGAGAGAGATAAATATATAAACTTTGGGCTGAAAGCACACACTTTTTGCCTTTTTTGAACTGTTGGCATATGACTCCCCTCTACAAAATATTGGATTACTCAGTAAATACACATCCATTACATTTAATATTTTGGTTTTCTTCTGGAAAAAGAAGGAAAAGCAAATCAAAAATTTGAGCAGGGGAAAGTTTCTGAAATTTGGTTGATTTTGACACGAAATTATGTATTTATGTCCGAGAACCTTTTATACACATCCATGACATACTGTGTGGTACAGTACAAATATTTTGTCTCTTATATTCCTATGAAGAAGCACGATTGTCCCTTATTTTCCTTTCCAAAAGCTGACAACCCTAAACTGCGTATTGACAAATGCTGTCAGTACAAAACATTTTGGGACGATATTAAGCACCTTTTCTTGTTTTTATCTCTGCCTTTGTTTTATAGTCCCCATATATATATAATATATTTATATGTGTGGGTGTGTGTATTTATTTTTAAAAACAGGTTGTAGGCAGCTCAATGTTGTGGCATTATATGCAAAAGTCCCCTTAAAAGTGTGCCTAATGCGTGTTCATATGTGAAATGTTATTATCTGTCATGTGCTCGTCATATGGGAAGCATTAAAACACGTTTGAACACAGACAAGTTTCATTTTCCTTTCACCTAGCATGCCACGACAGGTAGCCTACACTGCAGTGTTGTACGTTTTCTCTCCTGTTTTAGTGTGAGGATGCTCTAAAGTGTGCGTCGGCATTTTAAGCGCACTCTATTTCTGGATTATTTTCGTAAACTCGTTAATAGAAATTTCCGGCAATGCATTTTCCGTTCGCAAAATTACTAAACCTACTATCGCCAAGGCTTAATTTATGAATATTCATGAGGCAACGCAGACGTTGCGTGGTAAGCATCCTGTGACGTTGCATGATTAATATTAATGAGCCCAGCCTTCGCCGTAGTGGGATTGGTCATTCCGTTTTCCGTTCATGCTAATCGCGTGGCAGAAAGCCCGGAATAAAAGTGACGTACTTGGTGCATCGGCATTGAGCTCTGAGCCGAGTAACTGTCAAATCATACTTTTCAGGATTATATCCACTGAAAGCTCAACCGCATTAGTCAAAATGAGACATTAAAGCCATCAACCCCCAGGTATGTAGCCCAACGCATTTTAAAATTAATTTTGCGAATAATGTTGCTGATGGTGTAAAGCGAAAGTAAATGTTTCAGTGAGGAATACCTGTCTAATTGAGTTCTTGACCGTGTTTACACGATACCCATGCCGAAGGCTGACTCGAGTTGAATTCACTGGCTTTATAGGGCATGTGATAACATGCTTTACTTCACATTAGATTCATAGTGTCATGTTCTTGCACCGGGGATTCCCCATATGTTTTGCAATTTGCACTCTCTCTCTCCCTCTCTCTCTCTCTCTCTCTGTCACACACACACACACACACACACTCACACACACAGACCGTATTGTACGAGCTCGTTGTTTTTAAAGCTACATAATTAAAAATATAGTAGGCTATACTCAGATTTATTCCGCGCTTTAAAAATAATGAACGCTCAAAAAACTTGGTAGCTATTAATAACGTCGTCGTCCTTTGAAGAAGTGAACACTGCAATGACAAATTAAAGTCTACTTTTTATCGGTTCAGCTTTTATGGTTTGATGTGAATAGTGAACAATTAATAATTGAAAAGATATTTGTTGCACCTTTAAGTTTTGCAACCTGAGAAAAGTAAATGCTGGTCAAATGATAAGGTCAACCCTGTTACCTACCTGCATATTTATGTCATATATAGGGTGAATTCAGGTGGATTGGGAGATTTCTTTTGCAGTCAACGTGAATTCACCCTAGAGGTTTTTTAAATATTTACTTTTAGGTTGCATAGTGCACATTTATTTGATCAAATCTCATTGTGGGGAAAAATGAAAGGAACTCCTGTGAAGCTCAGACACTTCAATCTTTTAATGATAAATTCATTGCTTAGGTCTACATAATGGCAGGAAATTAACAGGATGGAAATAAAAATAAAAAATAAAATACATATTTGCTCAGCGAGGGATTGGGAGTTTCCTGAGGGGGACATTTTTTCATTTTATTAAAGAAGAGCGAAATGTTTGGGCCTGATAAACTATTATAACGAGAAAAAAAATTATAAAAATAATCAAATACATTTCTGTAAGTGCTAAACAGGAAAAGGAACTGGCTTTAGTTCAAGTACTGTTATTATAAAAGGCTAACAGGATGGACAGTGAGATTGAGGACGAGGAAGAAGATTCTAAATTAAAATGATCGTCAGGTTTGGTGTGAAACATTTTGATTAGAGAAAGAGAAAAATAAAGAAATATATTTTGTTGAAGAAGTTTCTCATTTTAACAGTTTTAGAAGAAATGGCAAAAGTAGCAGCTTAATTCAAATTCATCTCTTGTTAACTTAATTGTGATTTTTCTGTCATTTTTGAGCTTATAACTGTTCATTTTCGAGTAAATTTTAAATTAAATAATTATTGTAATATAATAAATTATTATTATATCACATAACCATCGTTTTGACCAAAAACTCAAAACGTCTGGGTGATTTTCGCCGATTTTCTGTATCCTGGTAATTGCCAGAAATATTTGAAATGAGAAAGTATATCTATACCATGTCTCTCTGAAAACTCAATTCTGATTGGCTGGAAGGTGTGCAATAAAACACATGTAGTTCCAGGTCATCGTCACCATTCTAGTTTTTCGCACTTTTTTTTTTTTTTTCAACACCTCACTCACATTCAGGAGCACAGAAATTTATCAACGCTGCCCCACGACTTTTATTAATAAAATAGCTTTGCTACTAAATCACCACATTATATTTCTCTGCTACAAGAGAGTAACATCGCTGGTTTTGAAGTAATTAAACTCGCATCTCTCTCTCCCTCTCTTTAACGAGCTGTAACTAACAAAAATAGCCATCATTTTTATCCTTTCGGTCAAATGTTTTTCAGCATAGCAGGTTTATATTGTCCAAGCTGTCAAAAGAGCAGAATAAGCGGGATAATCCACTTTATAGCCTCCACGTCGTGTACTAGAATCGATTAATACACAGCTAGCCGTGGATTATCCCTTACATATATAACTTTGATCAATAGATCAACTTCAGATATACTAAAAACAAAAGAAATATAAAACAGAATTGCATTTATCAATGCAGTTTCTATAAATTATACATCATCTTATATCCTACATCTTTGAACTATAGCCTATCTAATTTTACCAGTAGGCAGGGGTAGACCGGGGATGAAGGTAACACCTTTTTGAGCATTGGTAACTCAGTGGTTGTTTGTGCTAGATCTCTCGAAATGTGATAAATGGTAGCCACATTTGTCTACTACAAATATAACTTGCTTGGACGTGTACTACACAATCACAGATGATCTGAGTTCATGTCAGACACAAAAGGGTGCTGTTGTTAGATCAGACTCCACTACTCAGATGAGGTGTAACACTAGCGTGGGATAGATGTCACAATTAGAGCTCATTTGCTGAAATAACATTCACACAATTTAAATGTATGCAAGAAGAACAAATAATAATCAAAATATCGAAAGTGAACAAAGTGAAATTCGTTTAAATTTAGCACAAAACAATTGCCGTTTGTGTGTACACATAAAAGTTCAGTCACTAGCTATTGTCGCCATCCACCTAGACCAGGCGTGTCCAAACTCGGTCCAGGAGGGCCACTGTCCGGCATAAAACCCTTGTGTTATGTTACGGGTCAATTTGACCCGTTTAGATTTTCAAGTTGTTGGAAATACTGGTTAACCTGTGTTTTTTTTCTTGATATTTTGTGACTTTTTCTCATTTATCATCATGAGCACGCATGCAAAGTTTACTGTCCTGACCCAAAATGATAACATTTCTTGGTTATATTTTGTTATTTTATTTTTTACTACCTTATGAAGCTAAGAAATGAGGTTTTCCACACTTATTTCAATACAGAAAAATGTTTTAACCAGCGCCATGTGTGTGAAGTTCATATGCAGAAAACACACACTTGCTCATCATGTCAGAAGAAGCTTGACTTTATGAAATGAGTTTACAAAACAGCCAACTTAGGAAAAGTGCATATTTTCATTATACAACTACATTTAATTGTTCAGTTATGATGTTCTAAGAAAAAAAAAGTTTAAAAAAAATATTTATAGTATTTAAAAATCCACTGTTTATTTTCACATTTTTTCAAAACAAAATAAAAAAAAAAAATGGTTAAAAAACATTTTCATTAAATATTATCTTAATATCAACAAATGTTGATATTAAAAATTTACAGTTTGTACCTGAATTTTTGTTGTTTTTCATAGTGCGATTTTTGAGGAATTGTATTGAATCCAATTAGGGTCAATTTGACTCGCTCCATAACGAGTGCACACAGAAATCCAACAGCGCATAAGGGTTCATTTCACTCCAACTTACCAAAGTTTCATTTATGCCTAAAAACCTTGATTAGCTAGTGTTTATTTGGAGTTGGAGCTAAATTCTGCAGGACAGTGGCCCTCCAGGAGCAAGATTGGACACCCTTGGCTGATTTTTATGCAAATTTTGGGATATCAAAAAACACTGGATATAAGTGCCAAGATGCACATAAATTCTCAAAATGTGCACACACAAAAAAATGTATGCGCTCAATTGAGGTGCATAATATTTTTGTTCAGAAACATTTACCACATAAATCCCTCAATGCGCAACAAAAAACTTCTGTTTAGAATGAGAGCATGAATGCAAAGCATCAAATTAAACTAGAGAAACAGCTACTTTAGATTTTTGTATGTCAAATAATATTAATGATTGCAAGGCAGAATTTTACTTTCTTTCCTGAAAATCTTTTTTTTTTTTTGGGTCATGAAATCTACAGTGTTGCTCACCGTCACTTGCCACTTCCCCTGTGAGCTCAAAAAGGTGATGGGAGTGTATGATATTGATAACAACACCACAGATCTTATCTGACTTGTCAAACTGACACTGCTACAACTGACCCCGTGTCACAACACTCCCTGATCTCCCCAAACTTCACCAGGTTTCCATGGCCACAGAGGAGCACGAGCTTTCCGGGTTCTCGCGACAGAACTCTGAGCCCATGAAGTCATGGGAGCTGGAATCCATTCTGACCAATCGTACTCTGCACTTTGTATTGAGGTTAGAGCAACAGTTCGTTTGCCCGTCCTGCGGTGGGATCGTCCTGAACCCTCACCAGACGGGCTGTGGGCACATTTTCTGTGCTCAGTGCGTAAAGGCGTACATGTAAGAAAAATTAATTAGTTCAGTGAATTGAACAACTGTTGTATATCAGCAAATATAATGACGAAATGACTTTCAAGATCTAAAATGATTTGGCAATGTGTAAATTTCTTCTTTTCAGTGAAAATGGGGGAAGTTCGAAATGTCCTTTAGACAACAATCCTATAAAACCCGAGGAGGTGAGATTATGTGAAAATTTGAAATACATATTTATCTGTGCTTTTCATTAGAGTAGCTTCATTTTCCATCATATCCTACTGAATAGCAATTCAAATGCTTGCAGGTTTTTCAAGACAACTGCTGTAAAAGGGAACTGCTAAACTTAGAGGTCTACTGCTCCAACTCCCCAGACTGTAAGAAGAAGGTTACTTTATGTAACCTGCAGGTAAATGGCAAAATATGACATATGGTGTAAACTGATGTCCTAGCCGTCTGTGTCCATCATTCAGAGCTGAGTAATATCAGTACTGCCTCTCTTTCTCAGGATCATCTGAAAGTTTGCCAATATGAGCATATTAGATGTTCCAACTCAGGGTGCAACGATACTGTGTTACGCAAAAACCTAATGGACCATCAGAGGAATGTCTGTTCCTTCCGCCTGGAATCCTGCCACCACTGCAGGCAGTCTTTTCCCGCATCTCAACTGCTGGTCAGAATGTTTCCGTGTCTCAGTAGTGCATAAAGTCATCTTGTATTTGTTTCTAATCTTGCCTCTAAACTATGCCAGGCCCATCAGAAGACTTCATGCCCAGAAGTTGAAGTCCCCTGTTCCAACAAGTGTCTGCAGATGATCAAAAGAAACAAGGTATGACACTTCAGTATTTTATGAACACCACTTTTAGAAAGATCTAAGTGTACTGAATGTGCACCTAGTGCCCATTTACCTGTCTTTTAGCAAATCATTTTTTATCGGAGTGTCTATTTATACTAAGCGCAAATAGCATCCCATCCCAAGGATTTTAAGTGGTGCAGCAGTATCAAGTAAGGCTCACAGACCCGGCTTTTTGCCGAGCTCATATTTATTTTCAATAAAAATGAAAATAATTGTAATGAAGGGCGAGTCAGTGGATGAGATCCAATTGCAAGCTTTATTTACAAACGTGGTCAAACAGGCGATGGTCAGATACCAGCAAAAAATAATGTCAGGGAGAAGACAGAGTCGTAATAATGTCCAGGCAAAGAAGATCGAGGCAGGCGGCAAGAGAGCAATAGCCCGATAATCCAGAGCAGGGGGTCAAACGGGGTAGGCAGCAAACAATCGAAAACCGGGACAGACAGGCTGGAAACAGGACCAGGAAAACAAGACATGGGAATATCACTCGGAAATGATAGGGGTTAGCTGATCAAGACTTTGATGGTTGGTGTGGTGTGAAAATGGTGCTTATAAGGGGTAGGTGATGTGTTTCAGGTGTGTGTGTAATCAATGATTGGTGAATGAGGTGCAGCTGGTGTGGTGATCAGTGAATGGGTAAGGGGCTTCTGGGAAATGTAGTCCTATATGAATGAATGAGAGTGTGTGAGTGAGTGAGAGAGTGAGTGAGTCCATGGCGAAGTGCCCTCTAGTGTTTCTCGTGGGCACTTCAGCTGACAATCATAACAATAATGTTCTAATAGTGGAAATTGTAAACGAGTGTTTAATAATATTAGAAATGTTTATTGGGAGGGTCTTTATTCTTTATAAGGCAGCATCCATTGAATCATTTTAATAAATATAATCATTTACATTCTAAGATATTATTGCATCCTGTTCAAAAATACTGAGCTGCAAATAGTATCTGCCAATATATAGATACCATCTAATTACTATTTACTCTTATTCCAAAGAACTGATACTTTTACATGGTATAAATAGAATCTATCACTATTTTCACTGTCATATCGCTAAGAAAATGCTGCTATTGTCACTTAATGTAAATATAATATATTGCTATTTGCACTTGGTGTAAACAGCATCTATTCCTGCTCTTCTTCTTCAGATTAATACGGAGCCTCAAAGGGGACTGAGTGATCTCATATTTTTCCCATCAACATGTCCCCGAGGGGCTCGGTGGCTTTTAGATGGGTAGAAAAAATAAATATAAAACGTTTTTCTTGGGATTACGCAAAAGTTTGCAAGCATTCAAAATGATGTTTTATTAACTAAGTTTGGGAAGAGGCCAAGTCTACCCAAGGCTTACATAAAGAGCCGACTTACCTCTGTTCCAGTATCCCCCTTCCACCCCAACTCCCTTGCTTTAAATTATTCCTATCCCAGCAAGGGACAAGGCGAGGAGTTCTCTGGGTTTGGGCCAAATTCTGAGCTCTGACCCCTCTCCCTGGACAACACACCAAATATGCATATTTTATATTACATCTGATTATATGTAAGTGTGTAATTTTATATCCAAACTCATACTTTTTCATCACCATATCCCCTGGGGGGGGGGGGGGGGTGTTGATAATCAGACTACAGATATTTTAATTTGCTTATTGCTGCTTTTTGATCCCATTGCAGATGCAAGCACATGCTGATGAGTGTCCTGAAGTGGAGACGGACTGCATTTATAAAAACTATGGCTGTACAGTCAGAGTAAGAAAACATTCAAATTCAGCAATGAAAAAAGTGAAAGTGTCTTTTTATCAGTGTTGTCCTATTCTGGGCTGCGATTCTTGAAGGCATAGTGAGCTAAGTTGATTATAGAGACCATTAGTGGCAATGGTTCTACAACATACAGTCGTGGCCAAAAGTTTTGAGAATTACATAAATATTGGAAATTGGAAAAGATGCTGCTTAAGTTTTTATAATAGCAATTTGCATATACTCTAGAACGTTATGAAGAGTGATCAGATGAATTGCATAGTCCTTCTTTGCCATGAAAATGAACTTAATCCCAAAAAAAACCTTTCCACTGCATTTCATTGCTGTCATTAAAGGACCTGCTGACATCATTTCAGTAATCGTCTTGTTAACTCAGGTGAGAATGTTGACGAGCACAAGGCTGGAGATCATTATGTCAGGCTGATTGGGTTAGAATGGCAGACTTGACATGTTAAAAGGAGGGCGATGCTTGAAATCATTGTGGCTACTAAGATTGCACCTAAATCAACAATTTATAGGATCATCAGCAACTTCAAGGAAAGAGGTTCAATTCTTGTAAAGAAGGCTTCAGGGCGTCCAAGAAAGTCCAGCAAGTGCCAGGATGGTCTCCTAAAGAGAATTCGGCTGCGGGATCGGAGTGCCACCAGTGCAGAGCTTGCTCAGGAATGGCAGCAGGCAGGTGTGAGCGCATCTGCACACACACAGTGAGGCCAAGACTTTTGGAAGATGGCCTGGTGTCAAGAAGGGCAGCAAAGAAGCCACTTCTCTCCAAAAAAAACATCAGGGACAGATTGATCTTCTGCAGAAAGTATCGTGAATGGACTGCTGAGGACCGGGGCAAAGTCATATTCTCCGATGAAGCCCCTTTCCGATTGTTTGGGGCATCTGGAAAAAGGCTTGTCAGGAGAAGAAAAGGTGAGCGCTATCATCAGTCCTGTGTCATGCCAACAGTAAAGCATCCTGAGACCATTCATGTGTGGGGTTGCTTCTCATCCAAGGGCTCACTCACAATTCTGCCCAAAAACACAGCCATGAATAAAGACTGGTACCAAAACACCCTCCAACAGCAACTTCTTCCAACAATCCAACAACAGTTTGGTGAAGAACAATGCATTTTCCAGCACGATGGAGCACCGTGCCATAAGGCAAAAGTGACAACTAAGTGGCTCGGGGACCAGAACGTTGAAATTTTGGGTCCATGGCCTGGAAACTCCCCAGATCTTAATCCCATTGAGAACTTGTGGTCAATCCTCAAGAGGCGGGTGGACAAACAAAAACCCACTAATTCTGACAAACTCCAAGAAGTGATTATGAAAGAATGGGTTGCTATCAATCAGGATTTGGCCCAGAAGTTGATGGAGATCATGCCCAGTCGAATTGCAGAGGTCCTGAAAAAGAACGGCCAACACTGCAAATACTGACTCTTTGCATTAATGTCATGTAATTGTCGATAAAAGCCTTTGAAACGTATGAAGTGCTTGTAATTATATTTCAGTACATCACAGAAACAACTGAAACAAAGATCTAAAAGCAGTTTAGCAGCAAACTTTGTGAAAACTAATATTTATGGAATTCTCAAAACTTTTGGCCACGACTGTACTTAGGGTTACGATGGTTTTGGGAAACACAACCCTGGTCGTTAAATACATAGGCTTTGGAGAACTCAGCCTTTGAACCCTGTCTTTCCTCCAGGATAAGAGAGGAAAAGTGCAAGTTCATGAAAACACAGAGTTCAATTCCCATGTTCGACTTGTCCTGGAAAGTAACACCAAACTTGAAAAACAGGTATGAAATGGGCCGTTAATGTTGATGCAAAATACAAAATGAAAAAGAGAAATTTTTATCCCATTAAATGCTATTGCTGAATAGTGAATACATATACTGAAAAAAATGAATGGAATGAAAATGTGTGTTCTTTATTATTTCATTACTTAAGAGATGTTGAAACACATTGAGAATGTAGAGAATTACTTCCTGATTTTCTCTTGTAGCTTATTGCTTAATTACAAATGTTCAATATAACATAAAATTTGTCCTGGTTGTAGGTGGAACAGTTGCAGCAGGATATGCTTGTCCAACAGGGGGAGCTGAAGAACAAATGTCTTATGGTCAGCAGTCTGGACAGGGATGTCACCTTGTGTGACAACACACTTACCACCTTACAGGTAATGTAATTAGAGAATCAAGTAATCACAGATTGCTCATTATACATTCATTCATTATTACTAGTATTTACTGTATGTGGTCATAGTGCAGATTAAGAGCTTGACTAGCTTCAATATTTCAATTCACACGCATTCCTGTGAAGGAAGTGATTTTGGTGGTATATGGTCAGAGTTTGCTGTATAACCTGTGTTTGTTTGGCAGAGGTCTGTGGAGGAGCAGAGAGTGCGGATCTGCAGTGTGCAGCGTGAACTGCGGGATTTGCGGGGCGTTCTGGGGTCTGAATTGAGCGAAGAGCTCCCAAGCCTTCGGGCATCACTGGACTCCCTCAGACAGCAGGTGGCCGTCACAGAAAGTCTCAGGGAACATCTGGGTAAGTCAAGTCTGATTGGCCATAAGAACGTTGAACAGCGCTACTGAACAAGATAGGTGAAACTCAAAACTCTCTCTTCTTCGTTTGTGAATGCAAAGGTTTTTGGCTACACAAGTTTAGTTTCACAGTTGTGTTCAAAGCACATGACATGGTTCATGGTCTGCCTCCCAAACAACACTAAGGGTGCGTTCACACTTGTAGTTCGGTTGGTTTGGTTTGGTTCGTTTGGTCCGGACCAAAAAACAAAACAAAACATATAGTCCTGGTCCGCTTAGCGTTCACACTGGCATTTTTAACAGCAAACCTTAAGTTACCGAACCAAATGCATTAGGATACGGTCACGACCTGATTGGTCGGATTTCATGACGTATATTTTGCGACGGAGCTCGCTTACCAAACATTCAAAACAATGCTGTGTGCTGGATTGGAGCTCATAAAATGTTCAAAACATGTTTCCTCCGTTGTGTGCAGAAACAAATATTGATGAGGCACTTCACCTCCTCGTTGCTCCACCTTTTCCCTCGAATCATTTTGGATACACCGATCTTTCCACGTCGTCAAATCAGCTGACTTGTAGCGTCGCATCTTGTGACACCACGTCCTGTTTTTGGTTCGTTTACATGTCTTTGGTCCGTGTTGCGTTCATACATCAATCGAACCGCACCAGAGTCCGTTTGGAAGCGGACCGAGACCCATCTTTTTAGCCGTCTCGGTCCGCTTGTTTGGTCCGCACCAGGGTTCGGATGGCAGCGTTCACATATGTTCAACTAACTGAGCAATCGCACCAGGGTTCGTTTTAATCGAACCAAACATGACAAGTGTGAACTAAGAAGGCTTTTCCAAAGTTTGGGAACTGAATAGGAAAAGGTTCTATCGGCTACAGTTGATTTTGATATTCTGATTTTGGTATTATCAACTGGCCAGAATCCTGAGACCGCAATGAACAAGCTGAGCTGGGAATGAGTTTCTTCTGGTTTCCCTCACAATCCACAGAAAAGGTGCAGGACAGGCGAATTGGAGACTCTAAATCCGACCACCCCTGTGCTGCTAGAACAAAATCCTCCAAAACCTCCATGACTCAACATAGGACAAGCAGTTGGAAAAACTTTTTGTTTGATTGGGTTGGAGATAAACTCTGCGGGTTGGTAGCACAAATGGTCTTCTATAGCCAGTTTTACCTTTAGGCCAAAAGTAAGCTCATGCAGTTTTTACTGGTTTAGACATTTGAAGGGTACTTTTGAGTTTTGTTGTTGTTGCAGTAATGCAAAAATGTCAAATTCTGTTCCTTGAGTCCTTCTTACTGCAAAGTTTAGCTCCAACCCTAATTAAACTCATCCAAACCAAACCAAATCAAATCAAATCAAGGTACTGTCAGTCTGTTGGAACAAGTTGGAGTTCCGTAACATGATAGTTAATTGTGACCATGTTTGTCAAACACCAAAAAAGGACAAAAAGTACTATAAATGTAGTCCAGAAAAAATAATCCTTGGAACTACATAGCAAGATTTCTAAAGTTAAAAATATTAGCCTGAAATCTTCCCTCTATCAAAGTTCTGAAATTGTTCTTGAATTGTAACATCCTTTTTGGAGCTTGACAGATGTTCTTACCATAAACTTAAGTGACAAAAGAGAAGTGAGAAGGTTGATCAAAATGTCTCCTTTTGTGTTCATTAAAAAAGAATAAAATAATAGCATTTGGTGTGGCCATGACACATCAAATCAACATCAAAGAAACAGTGGTGTTGAAAGCTGATCATGTTGCCTCGACCAAATGTGTCCTCTCAAACCCAGCAAAAACTACGTCCAGTGTATGTTCTAAACCTTCCCGAGAGGAAAATATCTCTCCAAACCAGCAGGTGGCAGTAGTCTCTGTAGTCTGTCTTCATTGAAAAAGGGAAGAAGAGCTAGGAATGCAGATATACAAACCATTTTCACTCCAGTCTTGCTCACCACAGATGGATTGGTTGAAAATAAAAAGGCACTATTGGGTGTTCGACTAGTGCTGACGGAGTAGAACACGCCACAAAAACTAGGCCGCTCAATGACAGTGGACCGTTGGCTTGGTACAAGCCTATACAGATTCAGAACTACAAGATGAGTCATTTATAGAGTTTGTTACAGTTTTCTAGTCCTAGACTTATAACCACCACCACGTAATGTAACAACATCCAAATGTATCTTCTTTATAGAACTGCAACAGTAGCTCTGTATGTGTTTGTGTCCCTCAGGTGCATTAGAGCAGACGTGTCAACGTCATACACGTTTGTTAGACATCCACGTGGAACAGCTGCAGTGTAATGAGCAGCGTTTCCGCCAGCTTGAATCCACCTCCTACGATGGGAAGCTCATCTGGAAAGTGCGAGACTACCGGCACCGAAAAGAAGCCGGCACCTCACTCAACTCCACCCCCTTCTACACCAGTCGTAGCGGCTACAAGCTTAGCTTGCGGACTCACCTTGGTGGGGACAACTCAGGGAGAGGCACCCACATGTCGCTCTACATCACAATAATGCGCGGAGACTTCGACTCCCTCTTACCGTGGCCGTTCCGTCAGAACATAACGTTAACATTGCTGGATCAAAGTGGCTCTAGGAATCACTTGAGTAGTACTTTCACGCCTGACGCCAGCAGCGATAGCTTTCATAGGCCAATGACTGATGCTAATGTGCCCACAGGATTCCCACGATTTATACTCCACAATGATCTGGAGGTCCCTCGGAATGCCGTTTATATAAGAGACGACACGCTGTTCATCAAAGTAAAGGTGGACACTACTGGATTGGAGGACTTGTAGCACTCCCAAAACAGTGTCCAGGAGTCACCATGGCAGGATTCCTTAAATCCTGCCTTGCGGAGCTTAGCTCAAGCCCTGATCAAACTCACCTAGCTGTTAATCTGAAGAGCTTGAGGTGTCTTTGATTAGGGTTGGAGCTAAACTCTGCAGAGCAAGCGGATTTGAGGAACCCTGCTATACTTCACGTAACACATTTGTTGTAGTAACACTGGTTATGTTTACATGCACAGATTTCAGTCTGAATTAGTTCAAACCACCTGAAGGTTTTGAATGTACTGCTCATATGTGCCATATTTATGAAAATTTCAGTTTGCATGAAAAACAAAATCCACGCATGAGAAGTGTGTCAAGATTGTTCTTCTGCGGTCTGCTTGATTAAGGGAGCTCCTCTTGTCAAAGCGAGGGGTGCAGATGGTAGCACACTGGTCCGCAACACGTTTTGGGACCCGGGTTTGTTTCCTGATCCCGGGTCATTTCTTGATCTCCTATCCTCATCTCTCTCCCTTGTTTTTCTGTCTGCACAACTTAAAAATTAAATGTATGCACTGAAGAATCATTCAATAAGATCAATAACATGTATTTAGAAAATAGATTGAATTTATTATTTTTTTTACTTGCATTTTGAGGCCAAAAGACTGTAAATTATTGTTTCTGACTTGCCATTTGAGCTACTAAATAAAATCTGGACTCTTCAAGAATTGGTTCTTGCTGCCTGCTGGACGTTATCCTTACATCGTCAGTTGTGGGAACGGGACAGCAGCTTTGTTAGTTATTATTATTATTATTATTATTATTTTAAGCTCATTTGTCACAGCTGCCATTGTTTTCAAGTTAAAGTTAGTTCAGCTGACATTATTTATAGCTAGCTCTCTGAATGGCCTGGTGACATAATCAGGCATTCCAGTGTATAACTAGCATGTGCTAACTTGTCTGAAAACATTTACTTAACTTTACAAATGAGACAAGAATCGGAAGCAAAGTTGATTCTTGTGGTCCTTACATTTCTCAACAAATAAGTAGTCTCTTCTACCAACCAGCTCCTCACTCGCATTGTCATCTCAATTGACCGTTCGCAAAGACCCGCCCCCTTTAGTTACTGTTGTTTTGTCCGACAAGCCATGCGCTCTCACGCCACACATCATGTTCTCCCGCAGTGAAAAATACATTGCATATAGTGGCTCTTTAATGTGTCGTGACAGATCGCTGTAGATCCTTCAAACGGCTTGTGAACCAACATCTCTTCATACTAGTTCATATATAGCATCAAACAAACATGAATGGACATCAGAGGGAATGTTGTCTCAAGCGCGGAAAGATGCGAGTACACACAATATTTGAAGTTCACTTTAGACATTCTACTATCTATAAGTAGCTTTGCAACTATATGTTGACTACCAGTTATTTGTGAGTATTAGTAGGCTGTCTGCTAAAATCTGCTTACACTTTATTTTGATGCTCCCCAACAGACATTCCTCTGAGTGTAAGTAACTTTAGAACTACATGTCAACTTATTTTACTAATCCGAACCCTAACACCTAACCTAACGGTCTACTACAGCTATTGTAATGAGTTAGTTGACTTGTAGTCCTTGTTTACACCTGGTACTAAGATCCGTTTTGGTCAATGGTATCACAGTCAGAACTAACCATCTAACATGAACGAACCATGAGCAATACATTTGTTACTGTATTTACTAATCCACTTTAATGTTAAATACAGTCGTTCATTGTTTGTTCATGTTAGTTCACAGCGCATTAACTAATGTTAACAAGATATTAATAATGTGTTAGTAAATGTTGAAATTAACATTAACAAAGATTAATAAATGCTGTATAAGTGCATTATTAGTTCATGTTAAGTGTTACCCACTTATGTTTATTAGTAAAGTGATCCCTGTAATATTGTGTAAAACAGTTGTGATCAAATCGTTTTTGGTCAATAAAGACCAAAAACACATTTTGAAACCCCAGAATTCAGACCTAGATCACGTGCACAGTTGTGTGTCTCCTCTCAGAGCATGCAATCTTTATATCTATTTCCTCTGTAATATCCCACAAATTTCTTCTCCACTCTTCCCCAATAATGTGCAGACCTACAATGAAAGTGTTTGTAACCAAGCTTCAGTGTGAAGTATGACACTGATACAGCTGTATAAATAGGTACATTATTACAGGCAGGCAACATGACACTGGCATGGGTGCTCGTGCTTTGTGTGGTGGGTGATGGGACAATAGCCGCTCATGTGACGATGAGCCCCACTAGCTATTTATAGATATTGTCCACTACTACGTCTAGCTCTTGTCGGCTGGAGTGTATCTGGTGTGTGTGCAAGCGTTTTCAGACAAAATCAGCTCCAAAGATGTGGAAGAGGGAAAAAATGTGGATGATTAAGCGTAAGTGTCATATTTTGGATGCATGGAATGCCATTGCTTGTGGTGGAGATGTACTGAACATGAGAACCAAGAACTGAGGTAGTCCTTTAACCACTAATTTTAGATTTAAAAGAAAAAAAAGTCACTAACACAAACGCATTCTTTGTGAGGCATTTGAGACGTGATGTCTCATATCTGATTTGTGTTTCAGCACCCAGTGAGCACCCAAAGGAGTCGAAATACAGGCCTGTGCTGGAGGTATTCCCCTTCACAAAAACACCAAACCCATTTACACCCAGCTTGTGGAAAGTCCCGTACTCTTGTCTGTTTGCAAAAAGAGTGCTACCAGGCTGTTTCTTTGTTCAGCGATCTCGCACGGATTGCCACAACCACGTCCTCTCTATGTACAACCTTGACCATTTTTGGCAGACGTAGTTTAGTTCTCAACAAAGCTTTGTTCATTTCGAATGCAAAGTGAACACTGTTCCCATCCTGTTGTAGTTTATTAGAACTAAAATTAAAACAAACAGGTAACACTTTACTTAAAGCCTTTCACTGCATAAAAAAAGGTATTCATACTGTACGTTATAATGCATTATATCTTTACATAAAAAATTGAAAAGCATTATATTTGCAGATTCCTTGTTACATCTGAAATTGGTTGTTTGTGGGGTGTTTTAATGGATTATAAGTTGCAACCATTAATAGATAAGTATTGGAAAATGTATTAGCTAATTATTTCTTAAATCATACAATGCATTGTAAAGTATCACCAAAAAACATTTTTGTTACTTGAAATAAATAAAATGAAAATGATGCTAATTAAAATTTCAAAAACTATAATAGTTTTTTCAATAATAACAATTTTGATATGAATGATACTAAAATAACACTTGTTCACATATTTACAATGTTGTAAGTGGATCATGATCAAAAGTTCAATTTGGCATCTAGTAAAAATGACTCTGGCTGGACTGAAAAGACATTCTGTAACACTTTATTTCGATGGTCCACTTTAGATACTCTACTAACTATAAGTAACTTTGCAACTATATGTAAACTTGCAGCCGTTAGAATATTAGACCGACAGGTTAAGGTTAGGTTTAGGTTTTGGAATAAATTGACATGTAGTTTTGAAGTTACTTATAGTCAGTAGAATGTCTTTTGAAGAGCATCAAAATAAAGTGTTTGCAGATATCAAGCAGACTAATACTCTGAGAGTTAGTTTACATGTATTTGTAAAGTCACTTATAGTTTGTAGAATGTCTAAAGTGGACTATTGAAATAAAGTGTCACCCATCCTACTTTTATAGACATGATATCAGTGTGTGCATGAATTACTAAAAGTATATTAATAGCAATATCTGGTGTTGTCTTGTGCCCAGAGTTTACTCCCCCGTGACCCTATGAGCAGGTTCAATCTGAAGAGAAGTTCCCCTAAAGATGAGTTCCCAAACCTGGACAGAAACTGCACCCTCATGGGCCGTATTCTCAACCTGCACATGTACACGCGACAGTTCCAACGGGCAACGGAAGGTGGGGTCATTTTTGATGACATCATACGCCCTGGACTTGAGGATCCGGGTGAGTTATTCTGAAATATTTTCTGACATATTCCACACAAATGTCAATTCACAGAATGAGTCATAATCTCCAATGAGCGGTTACCAGACCGCAGAGAAATGAAACCAGAAGCTCAACAATTGCTTCTCTGAATGAATGATTGAAGCAATGAGATTTACACAGATGACTCATGATCCACTGAAGCACACGTGTTTAAGACTTGGAACATGGAATCATGTTTTATATAAATTTTCCATTGATTTCTGTTGTTTATATGACATGTAAATGTTCACCATTACCCTTTTTGCACTTTTAAATCTGAAGACATCATTACCATGTTTATTTAGTCATTTTCATCTTGGGAGCCCTTGTGAAAAAGAAGTACGCTTAAGCATACTTTTAAAAAGAGTACTTATATTTAAAAGTATATACTTAAGTGTGAACTGAATGTGATGCTTTTGGACACTTAATTGCATGTTAATTACATTTAAATGAAAAAATACTCACCCTCACGTTGTTCCATACCCTTAAAGGTACAACATGTAAGATTTTTATATTAAAATATCCAAAAGACACTTGCACAGTGTTATATATTTCATTCAGCTATGTACTTACATTATCCTAAATGTTTCCAAGAATTTGTAAATTCAGAGAAAATCACGATTTTTGCCCGTCCCTCCCTTGTCACTTGTTGCCTGTCAATGACATCATATCTGCGTTATCCCTGGTTTTCCACTTGTACTGCATAGTAACTATGGCAACACGGACGGCTGCATAACGTCTAGCAGCACGCCGCTGTTGTTTCGTTCAAACATTATTGAGCATGGCAAGCAAACTTTGGGACAAAAGGAGAAATAAAACGAGGATCAATATCGGTGTGGCGTTTCTGAGATAACTTCGACTTGACAGAGATGGCGCTCTTGCATGTTATTAGACAAGGTAAGCAAACGTAGGCTACATAAGACTAATCAATGTTATATAGCTCAACATGACAGCGTGTTACAATATCATCAATATGATATTCTAATGTTGATCTAGCTTTGATACCAATCTTTCATTTGAATGCCACATTTTTAGAATATGTAAAACCGCATTCTTCCATCTTAAAAATATATCTAAACTACAACATTTGCTCTCAATGACAAATGCGGAACAGCTAGTTCATGCGTTCATGACCTCAAAGCTAGATTACTGTAACGCTCTACTGGGTGGTTGCCCTGCTCGCTTGATAAACAAACTACAGCTGGTCCAAAACGCTGCTGCTAGAGTCCTTACTAGAACCAGGAAGTATGACCATATTAGCCCGGTTCTGTCAAAACTGCACTGGCTCCCTATTAAACATCGTATAGACTTTAAAATCTTGCAAATTACTTACAAAACACTAAATGTTTTAACTCCCCAGTACCTGAGTGAGCTCTTAATGCATTATAGTCCTTCGCGTTTGTTACAATCTCAGGATTCTGGCCAGTTGTTAATACCTAGAATATCAAAATCAACCGCAGGCGGTAGATCCTTTTCCTATTTGGCACCTAAACTCTGGAACAATCTTCCTAGCATTGTTCGGGAAGCAGAAACACTCTGTCAGTTTAAATATAGACTAAAAACGCATCTATTTAACCTGGCATACACATGACGCACTATAAACTTTTGTCTTCATATCCGTTAAAGGATTGTTAGGCTGCATAGATCAGTTAACGTGATTGGCTGGATCCGGGCCGTGTCCGGGTCAAATGGGGAACCTGTGCCTGTGTGCGGCAGCAGCGTGGCCCTGTGGTGTCGGCAGAGACTGTGTTAACTAGCTCATCCCTTGTGAGGGCCTTACCGACTCATCAGCCAGTGGCACATATCCCAACAAACTGTCCCATACCGGCGTGATCAAAAAGATCTTAAACTAGATGGAACTAGATTAAATATTTTGACTGTTGCGATTCCAAATGGGTTTAATGACCCGTAACTCTGCCTGAGTATCGGACAAGTGTTCACTGTTGGCCAGAGGAGAACTGGCCCCCCGACTAAGCCTGGTTTCTCCCGAGGTTTTTTTTCTCCATTTGTTGGAGTTTTGGTTCCTTGCCGCTGTTGCCTTTGGCTTGCTTACGTTGGGGACACTTGCTTGATATTCAGCAGTGTTTTTGATATGCCTGCATTGGCGGCGTTGTATGTGAACTGAGCTGAGCCGGACGATTACGCCACTGTTTTCTGCAGTGCTGATATATATAAATTAACTAGACTAATAACTATTGATATTTGCAATGGAATGAGTCAATAATATATAGAATAAGCTGCACAATGACACCATTTTCTTTGGGAGCTGCTGTGCAGCCAAAAATTATTTGCCAATTATTAACTATTTGCCAATGTTTTTTTTGCCACAATTTGCATTGTAAATGGCGCTATATAAATAAAGATGACTTGACTTGATCTAGCTTACTGTTAAGTCTCATACAGCCAAAAAACTAATACTAAACATTACAACTTTCAACACGCTCAAATACAGTTTAGTATGACAGTGTAACGTTAGACCAACTGAAACAGCGCTGCGTTACCTCACAGTTTTAATTAGTCAAATAAACTGACCTGTATGAGTAGCATTTCGGCTCTTATAGTAGATCAGTAGAATGAAATGTCCTCGTTGCTTTACATCCCCTGGGACTCGCGCATGACACTGATATCTGTCTCTCATTATCAATCGCGCCTGCGATTCTCGGCCACGCCCTGCTTCATACCACAGTCATGTTAAAAACATGCATTCACTCATCCATACATTATTTCCCCATAAATATTATTAGATCCATCGGCATGACGACAAGTTCCATGATTCCATATTTACTGCGTCATCAATCCATGCCTCTGTTATTGTTTGTTATTGTACTGGTCCAGAAAGGTACTAAAGACATCGTTAAATCAGTCGAGGTGACTGCAGTACGACATAAACACTGAAGCCCTCACTGTGCTTATTCAGTCAACTGCGTAAGAATATTGACAGAGAAGAGAAGAGATTGTTGGATAAAGTCATTATTTTTGTTTTGATTTTGCGTTCAGAAAGGATTCTCGTCGCTTGAGAAAATGAAGGTTGAACCACTGCAGTCATCTCGACTGTTTTTTAACAATGCTGATTATATTGTCGTCTATGGATGTCATATACCTCTCAGATTTCATCAAAAATATCTTCATTTGTGTTCTGAAGATGAACGGTCTTACGGGTGTGTGACATGAGGGTGAGTAATTAATGACAGAATTGTCATTTTTGGGGGAACTTACCCTTTAACCACACTTCTTTTTCTCAAGGGACTGCATTTATTCAGGTTTTCCTGTCTTTGCGAGGTCATATAACACACACACTAACACATTGTCAGAAGAGGCTCAAGTAAATATCCGGTCTTGGTTCTATATATCTGTGGACCCTGGGGTTTCATTGTCTAGTATTTAAATGATGAAAATAACTATATTGTTTTGGGACCCTGAGAGGGAAAAAGTTTGACAGTATCTTTAAGTTACTCATTTTCTGTCCTAGCACTAGTTAACCGTCAAAAAGTTCACACCATTCTCTCTGAATAAAAATTCAAATAAGAATCATTTACAAATATTAATCATTCTTTGCTTTTGTACCCCCTGTCCTTTTATGTTATATTTTAGTTCTTGTCTGACTTTGTCTGACAGGGCAGTCCATAGGACCAAAAGCAGTCGGCTGTTTAGCAGGAGATGCTCAATCGTATATCCTGTTCTGTGACTTTTTTGACCGCATTATTGAGTCTTACCACGGCTACAAGGTCACCAGTGACTCTGTACAAGAGAGCGACTTCAATTATGACAACCTGAAGGTACGGAGAAAATAAGAAGAAGAAACATCTCTTTAATGTCTCAACAATGAGATTAAATGAACAAGTTTGCTAAAGTATCCTGATGTTTCAGCTGAGAAAAAGACTCAATTGTGTCTCTAGATTTCCAGAGATCTCAATCATGCCAAAGTGCACTAAAAAGTCAGATATAAACTCTGTTGTGTTATCCACGTTAATTTTATCGCTCCACACTAGCTCTGCCAATGTGTGTGCCAATTTTAGGAGAAACTTCTCCATTGAGTCCCTTTCCTCTTTGGATAAATTCTGTGAGCGATGTAGAATAGTGTTAAATCTGGAGTGGCAGCATGCTGTGGATGTGCTAAGTCTGTGTTTATGTGTGTAGGGTGGTGATGACTTTGACGAAGCATATGCATTGAGTTGTGAGGTGACTGCATGCCGCAGCATAGAGGATTACTGCTTCCCTACACATTGCAGCAGAGGGGAGCGTCGACAGCTCCTCGCACTGGCCAAAACAGGTACTGCAGTTAAAACATGATCATGGGTCCACTTAGAGCACGAGTGTCCAATCCTGCTTCTGGAGGGCCACTGTCCTGCTGAGTTCAGCTCCAGTCCAAAATAAACACATCTGAACCAGCTAATGAAGGTCTCAATCCAGGCAGGGGTCTTGTGGTGGCAAGTTGGAGCTAAACTCTCCAGGTGCAGGTTCGGGCTTAGATGGAGATGCTTTACGCTAATGTGACTTGTTTTGTAGCTTTAGAGCAGTTGGCCGAGGATCTGCCTGGAAAACTTTACTCCATAGATGAACTCAGCCATGAGAGTGAAGACCGAAGGGTTGTGATGGACTCTCCACCATCTGCTTTGATAAAGATCGGTGTGGCTCGTGACTGGCCTGATGCGAGGGCTCTGTGGTTGGTTAGGGTTAATAAGTTGTAGTTAAATAATGCTAAGCAATTAGATGTTGCTTATATCTTATATGTTTTTGCCTTGTGATCAGGTTGAGTAAGGACGGGACACTGGCTGTCTGGGTTAACATGGAAGACCATCTGAAGCTAGTGTCTTATAGAAGTGATGCTTGCTTACAAGAAGCATTTAAAACTATCTGCATCAATGTGCTAAAGGTTTATTTCAATCAACTACCTCAAAAAAATATCATGTTAATATGTTTTCTGTGAGAAGACAAAAGGTCTTAATATTGAACCCTGAGGCATGCCACATATAGTCTATGCTGCGCACACCAAAAATCTAAAATATGTCTTTTTAGATGGAGACACTGTATAAGAAACTGAGACATCCATTTATCTGGAAGCCTCACCTGGGCTGGGTGGCCAGCTCACCTGCCGAGGTAGGCACAGGCATGAAGGCAAGTGTCACAGTGAAACTGCTACATCTCGCTGAGAACAAACGCATGGGTGACATCCTGGACAGACTACGACTTCAGATGGAGGGAACAAGTATGGCAAAACTCATTAGTGTTAAATCATGCACGATATCTATCAGCCACAGTCTAACATAAGACTGCATGAAAAGAATAATATGTCCGAATTTGCAGAATTCATAAAGCAGTAGGTGTGTAACCCAATAGACACTTTACTGTCTCATGAGGCCATAGCAGACGAGTTGTGAACGCCAGTGAAGTGACGCAACAAATGCCGCAGGTCACGTTACTGTGACAAAACATGGGGGATGCAGTATGTCTTGATTAAATTTAAATTGGACACATTCATACTATATAGCACATATTTGAGTGGGTAGTTCTTTTGAATAAGTACTGGAGAGCATGGGTGTCTATGACACTCTCAAGAACCACAATGTAAAAGGCTGAGAAATTTAGCACACTAATTGGTTGGTCTTAGCATTCCTGCAGGCATTTTGGGGGGTATCTCATATGTCCTAGCGCCACAAACAGATTTCATGCTTTAATTTGTGGCAAATAACTTTTTTTTTTCTTTGCTCATTTTGAGCTCAATCTACTCAGAGGTTTCAAAGTCTACCATTTTCATTCATTTTTGCTATTCCTTCCAGAAATTAAATTTAATGTTAATCAGCTTCTGCCTAGATGATAATTCACACCAAGCTTGTAAAGCAAAACCATTTTTTAATCAAAGCTCCATGAAGATGGCAGCAAGAACAAACATTTTAATGCCAAGCGTAAAATGTAGCTGCCACTGCTGTATATGCAAGATTGATCTACTAATTTGATTTTATTCTAGAGACTTTCTTTTAAAACAAAGAAACTTTCTTTTTGATCATCAACACTTTAAACAAACTTCAACTGATGCATTATTTTTATTTAATGTGCAGGCTGTCCAGGCATCTACAAAATCAGCAACCTGCAGACAATTGGATTTAATGAAGTCGGGCTGACCCAGCTGGTGGTGGATGGGGTCAAACTTCTCATCCGAATGGAGAAAAGACTGGAAAACAACAGTGGCATTGATGATCTGGTACCTGCTCGAAAGTAAAGCAGCCATCAGGAGGCTTTTTGTTTCAGGAGAACTCAAGTACCATTCAACATTATTACGAAAAAGGGACTTTGCAACACTTTTTGCCTTGTTTGTAAAATATTTTTGAAGCGAGTGGCTTCTATCATTATCATTAGGTTAATCTCCCAAAGAAATGCCCTGGTAATATTTCATCCCATTCTAAATCAAGCCTATTTTAGGTCCACTATATGAACTTTTCACCAAGCCATTACACCCACACTCATATTTTCTGTAAAATGTAATTGGCCTGAAATACAAGGGCATTTCTTTGAAATGTTAATGAAATTCGCCCTACACATTTGAGTTATTCACAGTCAGGAATATTTATTATATCCTAAACATAGAATGTTCGGATTTCCTTCAGGAACAACAAAATGGGTAATTATTGCAATGAGGTTTGTGGGGGAAAAAAAAAAAGGACACGAAACATTTTAGTTCAAAGACTCATTTCAAGTAAGCTTTAATGTGCTCCAGTGGGACTGAAGTTGAACCACAGTGGCCCAAGGGATTTTCCGCAGAAATGTACAGTACAATGTCGAGAGAATAAATGGGAAGAGTGTGTGGAAGGATGAAATGTGTTAATTGTATTTTTTGGAGTGCCTCAGCCTTCAGCTTCCTTTCCCATCCAAACGGTTTCATCCGTACAGCCATTTACAAAAAAGTAAATAAGAAAAAAATTTGTCCTGGAAATGTACCGTCACAAAATGGAACATCACAGTTGACATTCAAACATTCAATGCCCCTCTGAGCTTTAATCACAGCTTTACCCTTTTAATATTTTTAGTCACTAGTCCTTTTCCTCAAACTATGAAAACTTGACCTCATCTTCCCTCAAGAGTGTGCGGTCACAACCTCTTTAATCAGCATTACAGTAATACAACATAGACAGCATTGCACATTTAACCTTCGATACTTCAGAACAAAAGAACTAGTAGAAAGTACCAGTATGAGTGGTTGTAATCCATCATCATCATCATCTTCATCTTCATCATCACCGCCACTTATTACAAAACAAATTACATTTTACACACAAAAAAGGTCATGCATTCTCTGGATGAACGGTTTCTACAGTTAAAACAAGGCATAAAATGGCTTAATAAATAAATTTCTGGTAGTTAACAGTTGAAGCTTTTCTCGTTTCTTGATTTGGAAAGGGAAATAAATGGCCCAGTGCTGCCGAAATGTGCAGCGCTGCAGTTTGATGATGTTGGTCTCAGTGTATGTTCTGTATGGAATGTTACTCATTTCCAGCTGATCCGTACATCCAAACCATCCTGCATGTGGGAAATACACTGCCTGCTCTACATAACACTTAGTCGTTAATCCTCCGATGTTATGATCACATCTAATTCTCACTTTGAATTAAAAGGATAATTCACCAAAAATGAAAATTCTGTCATTATTTGCTTACCCTCATGTCCTTCCATGTATGTTGTTATTTCTCCGTAGAATACAAAAGTAAACTCGCAAGTTAAACTAAACTAAGCGCAGCACATTTTCAGCGATTAGCAACTTACATTTCGGATTGCTACAAAATGTAACGTATGGCTGTTACACACAAATCCCATCGTGTGGAATATTATGTTGTTGTTTTTTTAGTCATTATGGAACAAAGCTGCGCCAATTCTTCAGAATTTCATGAAAAATAAGAACATATGGGCTTGATGGCATGACTGTGAGAAAATAATAGAATTTCCATTGTTGCATAAACTGTTCCTTTAAAAAACAAATGTTGAGAACTTTTAAAAAGAACCGTTAAGACTGAGTGGTGTCAGTCTAAAAAAAAAAAGAGAGAGAGAGAATAAAGCAACAAACTAAACAAGTATGACACATTGAACATAATTTTTCTGTACAGAGCTCAATAGTGACTATACAACACCTCCACAGAAGTAGGCTGAAAGTCTTGTATTATACAACTCTATGATCAATACAACAAAACATTCTATTTCTTAACTGTACATGTGGAAAAATTCGTTTTGAAGTTTGTTACGATAATTAGCTCGACAGATTTTTGTCCTGCCAACCCTGACAGGGTTTTGATATTATTGCAAGATGGTTGTTTTAACCAGGCGTATATGCTAAAGGTCATGAAGATTGGGCGAGGGCATTTTTCGCTTTTCATCTGTTTGCATTCATATTTTTTCTCCACTAAACATTACAGCAGTAGCTTACAGAAGCAGGAACTCAAAAATGGTGCTCAAACTTCCTGGCAAAATTCCTTTTTAGCGTTGCCTACAGTTTTGTATTTTTTCCCGAACCCTTTACAGCTTACAGCTTGAGCTCATTGGCAATTTTCGAAGCGATGTTCTTGAAGGCGATAGACGTTCCCGATATGCGTTTGAAGCGAACACCATTGAGGGACAGGCGGGGCAGTTTGCAAACCTCCATCTCCCATTGGACGAGGCTGTCCTGGCGCGCATCGCCATGCACACAGAAGAGCAAGAAGCGCTCGCGCTGCTCGTAGTCGCAGTTGTTGGCGTCCAGCACCTTGCGGATTTCTCTCATCATGTCTCCTGGCTCCATGGAAGAGGTGGTCTTCATACTCCAGGTGAAGCGCAGCGATCTCGGTTTCGAGTCTCGACCTTCCTCCTTGGGTTCTCCGGATCCGCTTCTGATGACAAACAGAAGCGTTCACAATGTCAGATTGATCCTCACCACAGATGCTAAAACATGAGCTCTGCTGATCCGAGCATCGTAGAGTTAAGCCACATTTGATAACCAATATTAGAGTCTACAACTGCGGACGATATTGTTCTGTTTATTATAAGCACGCTGCAGTTTTGTCGTCTGATGCTTTAAATGCTTGAGCTCTTTAAAGCAGGATGGATTCGGATTGCCTGTCAATGTTTTTATTGTTCATCAACTGTAAAAGATCATTCTAAAAGTGATTCCAACAATATCGCTCCTCTGTGATGTTATAGTTGTGTTGTGGACTCTGCCATTCTTTTATATTCCTTTAAGGATCATTCTTCAGTTTTAATAATCATTCGAATTCTATGAGAATAGTGAAGTCCACCTCACAACTATAACGAAATAAAGGAATGATATCATTAGAATCACTTTCAGAATTATTTTTTTTCCCCAGCTGATAAACAAGAAAATAAAAACACTGACAGCCAGAATCCACCTAACTTCAAAGAGCTTGAGTATTTAAAGCAATAGATGCCAAAACTGCAGCGAACGCTTATAAAAGAAGCAATGTTAACAAGTATGTTAGTTAATATCCTAATATAGCTATCATTATTGGTGTGAACGGACCTTTAAGGCCCATTCACACCACGGTTGACTATGAAGTTTTAATAATCATTCTAATTCTATGAGAATAGTGACGTTCACAACCAAATTAATTATGGCAGAGGAACGATTGTAATAACTTTCAGCTAGATTCCCTCCTGACTTTAATATCGCCATATTGAGTCTATCAACACCCCCGAGCTTGCACAGTCCTGTGCCTCTTACTGGGTCGACATTTCATTCGGTATTGATAGGCGGTTTTGATTTATATGCTGTTAAATGTTTGATGATTGTGTTAGCCTACATGAGGGTAAGCAATGATTCTTTGCTTGTTTTTGGATCCAGAGATTCTGTACTCTTTCATACAATAGTGCCCGGACTGTATAACAGTGAAAACATGGATTGCAAAATTAAATTACATCAATGGTGATGAAAGAGTTAAAGAGGGCAAGCATATAAATTACCATATGAAATAACTGTGACTCGTGCTTATATGAAACAAAATGTTATCTATCGGTATGGACAGTAATATATAGTTATAATTTTCTTTATATCAGATGTTGTTGTGTGGGTACGCCTTTATTCTGGAGCAACTTCACAAAAAAATTTTTTTTTTCCAACAGAGCCAACACATAAGTTAGGCACATAATATATAGTGTATATGTTGGACGTCTGTTTCTGCTTATTCAGGGAACTAAGATTTTCAGTATCGGTGGATCACTAACGTAAGTGGACTGACAAATTAAGGTTGTTAAGAGTGCTAAAAATCTATATTAGAAAGACAGAAGACAGCTCTCAGTGCTTAGAATACATGCAAAACACTCCAAACAATCAGAAATCACAAACACAGTCAAACACTGTATAGTCGTCATCTGAACCATTTGGATCAACACCGACTCTTTTCGACTGACCTGAAGGAGGCAGCAGCAAATGCCCCACAAGCAACAAGTTCACAAAAGACAAATTCTAAACAAAATCACAGAGGATCAATAAAAACCTCACCTCAAACTGTACGCCCGACCGCGGGCCTCTCCTTCACTGGGTAACCTTGGGAAATATCAGAGGTCATATTGAGAAAGCAGTGGACAACTAAACTCAGCAAGTCAGCTGTTCTAGAATAAACAAGCCTATCTTTAAAGAGTTAGTCCACCCAAATAATAAACCCATAATTTACAAGCCATCCTAGGTGTATGTGACTTTCTTCTTTCAGCCAAACACAATCACAGTTATATTAAAAATATACTGGTTCTTTCAAGCTTCATAATGAAAGTGAATGGAACCTCAGATTTTGAAGGCCAAAAAAGCACATCCACACATCATAAAAGTAATCCATGCGGCTCCAGAGGATTAACAAAGGCCTTCTGAAGCAAAGCGATGAAAAAAAAAAAAACTAACTTATGATGCACTGTACTGGAGGACTATAAGAGAAGAGGAGCTTGAGTCTGTTGCCCAACCCTATTTGTCTGAACTGCGAGAACCGTCTGCTCTCACCTAAGCTTACACTACTCAAACATACTATGTCGTGTCAGGTCACTCTTCCGATGAAACTTGATTTGCGTGCGGCTGTTACTGGAAGCCAGGGATTATAGTTTATAAAGTTATAAATATGGTTATTTTTCTTTGCTTCAGAAATCCTTTATTAACTGGAACAGTATGGATTACTTTATGATGGATGGATGCAGTTTTTTGGCCTTCAAAATCTAAAGTAATAATCACTTCCAAAGTAAAGCTTGGAAGAGCCAGGATTTTTTATATATAACTGTTTTTGGCAGAAAGAAAAAAAGTCATATACACCTAGCATGGCTTGAGGGATTTTTGGGTGAACTAAGAATTTCAAGGCTTGTTCACACCAAAACTGATAACTATAACAATAACTATCAACTAAGGGTATGTTTGCACAATGTACTGAAATCTGAAATGTTTTTCTTTTTTTATTTCTTGGACAGATGACAATGTTTTCAAAACAATCCCTGTTCAGATGGATCCGTGAAAAGGATTTAGAGCTGTTTTATTCATGCCTGGCCAGTAGTTGCCGATTTCACTTTGTAAAGAAACCTTCCATGCCCATAGAAGTCGCCGTTTTCACAAATTCACATTTTTGTGGTTTACATGGAGACGACAACAGTATTGTTTTCAAAAATTTACACTTTAAAACCTGTTCTCAAAAGTTTGCATTTTCAGGCCGGGTTTCAAGTTGTCGGGTAAATGAATGACCAAACTACATACACTATATTTTGTTTAGAGTTTAGATTAAGGGTTAACATTTGTTTGAACATTTTGTAGATGATCAGCAGTTGTGTTTGATATGATGAATGAAACATTTTGACTCGGATGAAGGCTAGGTTTGCGCTGAAGTGGTTTGCCAAAAATAATCACAAAAGAAACTGCTCTGAAAGTCCAATGTTATTGTTCCTCTGTGGTTATTGTGAAAGCTGTGGTGTAGACTTCATTATGGTTATGGGTTAGTACTTGTTTCAGTGTGTTATAGGCAATTGGCATTGTGATTGGCAAGACCACCGAAATCTTTAGAATTGACTAAAGGGGGACGTCATGCTGAACTGGTTAGTGGAAGTTGCTCTGAAAGTGATTCCAACAGTATTGTTAGTCTGTCTTTATTGTTATAGTTGCTGTGTAGACATATCGTGTCGGTAACAAAGATAACCCTCGTTCCCTGAAGGAGGGAACGGAGACATACATCAGATGGACTGATGAATAGGAATCTCGCTAGACAGGCCAATCTACTTCGAGTGTAACTAAAACAAGCCAATGCACATTGACAAAAAACGTTACCTTTGTAACCGAGACGTACCCATTCAGTCAGTCACGTTTAACGTACGTTGGACAGACCGACGAACAGGAATCGCTACCAAAGCACCACAGGCAATTTGAGTTGTGTCTATGTACAGTCACAAAGCGTGGACTGGATAGAGCAAAGCCAGGGCTGGGTCTGTTTCGTCTGGGGGCAGTGCTTACAGGCTCATTACCTGATCCATGAACATAGTGGCAGGAAATTTGGACTGTACCACGTGGCTGTCGCCCAGCTCAAACTCTAGGCTTGATTTGTTGACCAAAAATGCCTGCAGATCCCCTATCCCCTTGACAGAGGCCAATGCAATCAGCAGCAAAGTCTTCATTGACAGAATCTAAATCTGCTGACTGCAAACGCTCAAAGGGAGCATTCTGGAGTGCTTGAAGCACCAAAGCAAGGTCCAAAGAGGGTATGGAGGGAGGACGACGAGGATTTAACGGTCTCGCGCCCCCTAAGGAACCTGACAACCAGGTCATGCTTACCAAAAGACTTGCGATCTATGTGGTCGTGGTATGCGGATATTGCGACACCATGAAATTTGAGGGTGGAGGAAGACAGCCTATGCTCTAACCATGCTGCAAGAAGGAATGCACGACCCCGATAGAATATCTTCAGGGGTCTTCTCTGCAAGAAGAACACCACTCCACGTATATCTTCTAATTCAAGGCGTAAGCACGTGTCGAAGTGATGGTGTTAAGTACCTCGGGTCTGTTACCTAGAACCTCCGCATCCCGTCCAGGGATCAGACTTGGAGTTTTCAGAGGTCTGTACGCAGGTGCCAAAAGGGGCCCCCGTCTCTGAGAAAGAAGGTCCATCCTCAGGAGGAATGAGCCAGGGAGGGGCTGTCACAAGAAGTTTCCAGGAACCAGGTCCGGTTGGGCCAATAGGGAGCAACTAACAGGACCTGCTCCTCACCCTCCCTGACTTATCACAAGGTCTGTGCAAGTAGGCTGTTCCCTCGAACAGGGAGTAAAACAGCTGGCAGTGAGAGGTTTCTGGAGAGGCAAACAGGTCTACCTGAGCCTCTCAAAACTCTCTCCAAATCAGCTGGGCCACTTGGGGTCGGAGTAGCCACTCTCCCGGCAGCACAGCTCATAATAGTTTGTCGGTCACGCAAAGGAGGAGAAGGTGGTTGAGTTGTGACATGCAACGGGAGTGTAGACCACCTTGACGGTTGACGCAAGGGTCACAGTGTTGTCCGTACGGGTCAGTATGTGCTTGCCTCGTAACTGCCTCTTCAGGTGGCTCAGAGCAAGACGTACTGATAGCAACTCGAGGCAGACGATGTGCCAAGGCAGTTGGGGGCCTGTGCACACCCCTGACACTGCATGCCAGTTGTACATGGCACCCCAGCTGGGTGGACAGCACAGCATGCTAACACATCTGCTCTAGGGGCACTCCTGCCCAAAGTAAGAGACAGGGAGAGCCCGAAGGGCAGAAGATTGTACTAATATGACCAACCCTCGAACACAAAGCACAGAAATGGCCTGTGTCGAGGGAGAATCAAGACATGAAAGTATGCATCCTTCAGGTTGATTGCTGCAAACCAATCTCAGGGACGGATGCACTGAAAATGCATTTCTGTGTGAGCATTTTGAACGGTTGCTTGTGAAGACTACGATTCAAAACTTGCAGGTCCAAGATTGGTCATAACCCACCCCTTTTCTCAGGTACAATGAAGTAGGGGCAGTAGAAACATGACCTCATATTGGCTGGAAGGGCCGGCTCTATTGCGTCTTTTGCCAGTAGGACCGCGATCTCCACATGCAAGTCATGGGCATTGGATGCTTTCACTGAAGTGAAGTGGATCCCCCTGAACTTTGGGGGATGTGGGGTGAGTTGAATTGCATAGCTGAGCCTGATGGTCTGAATGAGCCAGCGAGACTTACGGGGGAGGACCAAGGGGACCATTCGTGTACCTGCAGTGGGGGAGTGAGGTGGATCGCAGGGATGTGGCCAGTAACGGGGTCTGGGTATGCTGTACAACACTTACCTGGTTCAACCTTGTGAGATAGGAGCGTTGAGAAAGCGTATACCTTGACAACCTCTCGCACCTCTGCAAGGTAAGCCAGGGGGGACTTCTGGATCACTGAGGTGGACCGTGACTTTTATCACGGTTAGTCAACAAGTGCAGCTCAATACCGGCTCAGAACTACCCTTGTGCTTTAAGAGTGCCTTGGCCTCACGTACAGGGTGGGTGAGGTCTGTGCACAGCCACCCCACCATTGAGGGTAGAGGGAGAATTTTTTTTTTGCAGATTCAGGCACTTTTTGGCACCAATATAGTTCCATACTGCCAAGTATTCCATGCACATCCAGAAAAACCCAGGAAAGCCTGGCTGTAAACTCTGAATCCGAGTTAGCATAACCATACACCATTACAGTGGGAAGCTCAGCGTCATCCTCATTTCCAGAGCATAACAGCCCTCTCTCCAATGCAGCAATCGACATCTGATCCTCAGCTGGAGCCCTGAATGAAATGCTAGGTTCCCCAATGAGAAGGACCAGTAATCCCATCCAGAAGTGGCACAGCTTGCAAAGCGCTAGAGGGGGAGGGGCCCTAGGGAGTTGGTTCCCTGAAGGAGAAGCCCTCAATCCACAAGTCACCCAAGCTATTTCACCAAAGTAGACCTCTTCTGTTGGCCACCAGAGAGAGCGCTACAAATGGAGAATAGACACGGAGACTGGGCACCTAGAACGCTGAACGAGCGCTGGGTTGCCGTGACAAACCACGCTGCAACCCGGAAGCTCGATGGCACACGACACGCAGAGGAGTGAAAGGTCTGCTCTTGCTGATCCCCGCGGTCACCCAGAGTGTTGGGCAGACCCGCGGCTGTGCTTTTACACACAAGCAGCAGCTGGCCAACAACAGAGGGGACTCAAGCTTCCCAGAGAAAGAAGAGTTGCGACCGCTGTGTCGAAGTGGTCGTGGAGAAACTGTGTTAATATGTTTACTTGCCAGGCAAAATAAAGGTAATGGGTAAAAAAATCTGTCAATTGCTTTATGCTTATAAAGGAAAATAGGTTAACTGACCACAAGCATTGTTGATTTATGCATAATCGGATTAAAAACATATGTAAGCTCACTTACTGAAGATTACAATTTTATGGTAATGGATAAGGTTAGGGTTTAGTATTTGTTTCAGTTTTGTGTAGGCAATCAGCACTGTGATTAACATGACCAATGAAATCTTTAGAATCGTCGGCGGGGTGGGGCTTGTTCTGAACTCATTTGTGTGTGTGTGTGTGTGTGCGTTTGTGCGGATCATGTGAAAAAACACTGCAAGTGATTCCAACATTATTGTTCCTGTCCATATTGTTACAGCTGGGGTGTAGACTTTGCTATTCTCTTACAACGGTTATAGTTATCAATGGTTATAGTATATAGTCATCCTTGATGTGAACAGACCTTTAGACTTACAAACTGTATCACATGGCGCAAGATTTATTCCAACTTACACAAATACATACTGCTGTTGTTTCATCATGTTGCTTTTTTTATAAAATCCATGAGCTGTGTGTTATAGTGATTTTACCACAGTTCAGGGGTTTGCTTGTTGTGGCTATGTACGTTTCTAAACTGTGGGAAAATAACTGTAACACATGGCCTCTTATTCCTTCATTCCATCATTCTTACTGTATAACAGAATTATAACATCTGCCTTAGTGTGATTTTGACAGGCGTTGGACGGTGGCAATGGACAAACTTTATTTGACCAGAAATATACATTTCAAATGGAAGGAGAAAGGTACTGGATCACTACAGACCATCAGCATTCAACATTTCAACAAAACTACAGCTAAACACGTCTGAAGACACACAGGTGGAGGAAGTGTCATCGTAATCATCAGGAGGAAGTCAGTCTGCAGGCCGTGCAAACATTCACAGAGGTGACCGAATGCACAGATCATTAGTAGGAAACAAACGGGTTGAGACTATTTCTGAGGAGAAGGGGGTGCGAGGACACATTTTCATATGTAAGTCTGAGGGGAAAGTTCAAACTATTGTGCCCTACCTCGCCGTTCTGAAAGATAGAGTTCTACAACACAAACAAACAAACAAACAAACAAACAAACAAACAGCATGTTCAAACCAAAGCCCAAACCCAAGACTACTGGGTCAGCCCTGAAATCTGAAGAACAAATTAAAGAAAGTGAAAATGACCATACATATAATGGAAGACTATCTACAGTAATGCTATGAATTTATTAAAATCTTGATATGGTGAAGTGTGTAATTCCTGCAGCAAACAAAACCTCAAACAGACAGTAGAGGGCAGGTCTGAGAGTGATGTTAACCCATGGCATCTGATTTCAAATGCAGCCAGCTGCCTGATAAAGATCCAGCTCACTTTACCCAGTGTCCTTCACTGACTGCAGCACACTCGGAGTCAATGCATGCTCAGCACTGTGTGTGTGTGTGTGTGTGTGTAGCCACCTGGCTCTCTCTGCTCCATGCACACACTGCAGCAGGGCTGGGCATTGACAGAAATTTCACAATTTGATTTGATTTTGACTCAAAGGTCATTCAATTCAAATACAATTTTGATTCAGTTTAAATCTAAATCAATACTTTTGGATATATATCAGTTCCAGTATATATATATATACATAAGGAAAAAAATTAACTTGTTAAGTTTTTGACTTGTAAACAAAAACATTTAAATTTCACACAAAGCAGTTTTAATTATAACTATAATAATAATAATAATAATAACAACTTTTTAACAAAATAATTATGCTGCTACTCTAAAATAGTTTTTTGAAATAAACATTTAAACGGTGGCTATCATAAAAAAAAACTTGATTTATGAATTATTGAAGACAAAAGGTTGAGTACAAATATAATGAATATGTGATATAGTGCATATATTTAGCAAAATGCTGCTTTCTAGAGTTCATTTTTCTAGCTGCCTACCAAGTTTATGGCCATTCAAAGGCTTTCCTGAGGTATACATTGTTCACAAGCCGTTTTATTGACATCTTTCAGAGGTATCTGAGGTTCAGAGGTATTCACACTATATACACTATAGTGCACTATAAGAGCACCAAAATGGTATTTATTGTTTGAATTTTGTATAAAACTGACATAATTTGAAAAACCAAGATTTTGTTTCCCCATCAAAAGTAACAAAGCACAAATCTTATGGAAATGAATGGATGGCAGGAGCTACAAATTATGTTTAGTGAAGTTTTGTTCATGCATCAACAGAAAACAGCATAGACTGAAAGATTGATTACTGAGATTTAGGTGATGTAAAGTAATTGAAAGTATTAAAATACTCCTAACTTTAATTTAAATGCAAAAAAAGGATACATTTTTAACTTGTAAACTGATATACACTACACTTCTATTAAAGTTTGGGGTTGATACAACTTCTTTATGTTTTTTTTTTGAAGAAGTCTCTTCAGCATTTATTTGATCAAAAATACATTAATATTGTGAAATATTTTTAAAATATAAAATAACTGTTTTCTATGTGAATATATTGTGAAATGTAATTCAATCACGTGATCAAAGCTGAATTTTCCGCATTATTACTCCAGTCTTCAGTGTCACGTGATCTTTCAGAAATCATTTGAATATGCAGAAATATTTCTGTTTATTATTAATGTTGTAAAAAGTTGTGCTGCTCCATGAAATATTTCATATTTTGTAGAAATCGTGATACAGTTTGTTCAGGATTTTTCAATGAATAGAAAGTTCAAAAGAACAAAATTTATTTGAAATAAAAATATTTAAAAAAAATATCTTTACTCTCACTTTTGATCAATTTAATGCATCCTTTCTAAACCAAAAATATCAATTTCTTTAAAATAATGTGCAAATTCTTCTTACGAGTTCCTCAATTTTATTCACTCATCAAAGCTAATTGTTCTCATATTCGGTGAATGTTCACCAATCTTAAACCACGAAGGAGAAATGAGCTTGTAATGCTCACTTAACATGCCATAATATCCTCCTTTTGAATGTCTGGTAAAGCATTGGCCAATCAACAGAAATAAAGAAATTGTCACTTTACACAGGAAACTGCAGTGCAGAGAGTTAAGCGATAGATCTAGAGACTGACCTTCGCACAAACTTGGAGGTGAGCTTGCTGATGAAGCCGGACGAGGTGCCCCTGCGGGCCTGGGCTAAAGCGCCTGTGTCATGGGACAGCGTGGGTGACGCAGGAGGGCCGTTGTATGTGGCACTACGCCGGTCTCTGAGCTGTGCCCCATGGAAGGTGCTGCGGCTGGAGGTGCCCCGTGGAAAACGGGTCCGATCCGGAGTCATACTGCTGATGCTGTGAGCTGACGGAGACGTGGATGGAGCCCTGGAGCTAGAGCTGCAGACAGACAGTGATTTAAAAAAAACACAAAACAAAAAAAACAGCCTTAGTGTGATGTATGCCATATAAAAGATCTTTACGGCATTACAGGTTATATTACCTACTACAACTCTTTTTATTGATGGTTTAAAGTAATGTGTCTTGTTATTTTTGTACTTTTAGTCTGTTCCCGTGCACGCAAAAATGTGCATATCTAAAGCGGCTACTTTTAGCAGAGAGAGAATTTGAATTTAGTATTAAAAAGGTTTAAATGACATAAATTACACTGAAAAAAAAACATGCATTACTTTTTTGAAAGTGTAAAATGATAAAGTAATGCAAATTACTCATCTGAGACAGCAGAGAGTATGTTAGCCAGCCAACCAATGAGGTTTCTTCTTACTTGTAACAAAGAACGGTCTCTGTTTCTCATAAATAAGACGACTACAACTACTTCTTCGTGCATATTCAACGAAGTGATGAAGCAAGCTGCCTCTAAAAACACCAACGAGAACAAAATAGTGACGAAACACGCTCTGTAGAGCAGTTTGTCCATTTAGGGCTACTGTAGAAACATGCCGGCGCAAAATGGCGAGATAGAAATGGCTCATTCTAAAGGTAATAAAACAACGGCTCATTATGTAAGGTAACCACTGAAAATATTATGTATATTATATTGCATCTCTGCCAATAGATCCTCCTAAAATTTACACACTGCACCTTTAGCAGAAACATTTTTCGATACTTGAAACAAACAAACAAAAAATGTTTATTTCATCTAATTGCCAAGGCAACATTTCTAATTTCATTTGGTTAATTTGATATACTAAAATAAATAATTGTACTAAAAACTGAAAAAAAAAAAAAAAAAAACTATAGACACAAAATAAAGACAAATTAAAAAAATCAAAAATAATAAAAACTAAAATTGAAATGAAAAAATAATAAACAAACTTAATTCAAAATATGAATAAAACTATAATAATATCTCAATGATATCAAAATAACATTGTCTATGAAATACTAAAAAAATGTATGTCTCGTCACCCCTTGAATTCAGTGTTATCCTCAATGGGCGGCAGCGGAGACTTGGTGGGGTGCCCCGAGGCAGACATGGACTTCACATGACGCGGTCGAGTGGACGCCACTGCAGAGGACGCTCCAGGAGACACCGAGGAAGAAGCACTCGCAGAAGTGGACATCTCCGTCAAACTGAGAGGAGAGAAAACAAGAAAGTGACAGAGAAGAGACAGGACAGGGAGACAGAGGAGGCATTTGCAATTGTCAGTATCAAAAAAGCCTCTGAACTGTTTTGTGTATGAAGTTCTTTGAGGACAAAACAAATATTTATATGTGGATACTTTAACACACAATTAAATCGCGAGCAATTTTGCATGCTTTAATGCGTTATGTATTTACTGGCATCTTTTTACTGAGAACTATGATTGAAGGATATTGTGACACTGTTTTGTGTTTTGTTTTTGTCCACAATAAGTTCACTTTTGTGTCTTATTTTGTGTCTTATAACACACTTATGAATGAGAGAGTGATCAGATACTGTAACTCTAGCAAAAGACTGCGTAAAAAATAAATGAGATCATTTTGACAGCCCTATTGATTTTACATATAACCTGCAAGAAAAAAATTAAATTTATTAGCTTACAATTCACAAACAATATGGCCAGATTTAGCACTTATTTTTCCCTCTACCAACAGAAGTATGAGGGGAGTAACATATGGAATTCGCATTGCAGCTGTTTTTCATATCGCTTCTTTTTTTTTCTCATCATTATGGCTTCTAGATCTTGGTCTGTGTTTTTGTTGAAACAAATCTTCTGGTGAAGAGGTCTACGTCAATACAGTTTCACATCAGTTTTAGTTTTAAAAACTTTTCAGTGTAAATGAAGAAGCAGAGAGAGTGAAAACACGCGCTTTGAATCTGGTCACCTGCTGTCTTTGCCGTTAGGGATGGCTGAGTACCGCTCTGTACTGGATCGCTCACATACGTATGTATTTCTCCTGGTCATTCCGCCAGCAGCGCTATTCTGTTCACACCAACACAAACACAAACAGACTGAGAATGTGTGGACTATTCTTAGTCATATGTAATTGTATCCCACAACTGTGGCACATGATCTAATGGCTCCCGTGACCTCTCACCCCTGAAGCTGTGGACGACTTCCTGCGTTCCTGGGCCACTAGAGGAGAGGTGGCCATGTCTCCTTTAGAGCCGGAGGAGGGCAGCTTACGGGACGCGTCCCATTCTTCCTTTTTCTCTCCCTCCACACTGTTGGCCTGAGAGCGTTTGGTGTAAGACACGGTCGGAGGTATGGACGGGGCAACTGCAAAACAATCACTCGTGTTTAGAACTTTTACATCCATGCATCATTTTGAAAATGTGTCGACTCAAATGACAAATAGACCATTATCGTTCAATTTCATTTCTTTTCAAATATGGAAACCTTTATAAATTCAACTATAATGTATTTATATAATATTTTTCACAATATAATATGTTAATGTTTATATTATCTTAATATCTTCATGCCTTACAGTTGCATAAAGCTAGGCATTAATAACGCTCACATTTTGTGACAATGCAAACATTTAAGCAGTTGAGATTTGCTAGATCTTTATAGAAATTGCTAGTATACTGTATGTATGTGGATAAAATTGGGCATACACCTATACTGTATACTTATATATACACATGTATAGAACTTTATATAAAGAGCTGTGTGATGATATAGTCACATTTTGCAATTAAATAAAATAAAATAAAGTTTTGCTATATGATTTGCTATACAAAAAGTGTAATACATAAGTAACATGAGCCAAATAAAACCAATTATAAATTAGTTTACGTTACTAGTAAAGAAACGCCTTACTTTTAAATTTACAACACTATCTGAGTTACTTTTTTTGCTTTTACATTTGACAAAAATATATATATTTTTTATTTGTTAATAATAAACAAAAAAGCAAGCAAGCTCAGCCCAAATGAGGAAAAGTAAAGCGAAGTAACTTTACGCATTACATTCAGTAAAGTAAATAAGTAATGCAATATAGTAAGACCGACACTGATACTGTATATATCAATTTACGAGAGTTTACTATATACATGTGCATAATGTTGGATATATATATATATATATATATATATATATAAAATAAATATACAATATTTCTAAAGAGAACTGTGCAAAAATAGAATTTACAAATTTTGTAACGATATAAACAATCATGCAGTTGAGATATAGTGCATACAGCTTTACACAAGAGTACTGTATGTAACCAGGTAAGGTTGGATATACAACTTGTATAAGTATAATTAGTTATTCATTTGTGAAGTAACAGAGGTTGGTTTTCATTTTAACAGACAGATTTAACCTTTCACTTTTTGCAATTTTCCCCACACTTCATAATACAAATATTAATAATTAAATGTTCAAAACTATGCATGCCACATTCTTTATGTAGACGTCAGATCTAAATCAAGCCAACAACTGTTGAAGAATTTATTTTTGTTTGTATTAATCAGCAAATGAATTATTAAATAACTGATAACTCTTTTTGAGCTATATCATTTTTCATTTAGAATTCAGCTGAAATGTGGACGTTATACTGCACAGTCTGGGTGTGTGATCATGTCTTGTACCGTGGTCACTGAATCGTCGCTGTTTCTGCGTGGCAGAGATACTACGCTGGACTTTGGAGTGTGCGGGTGACTGCGTAGAGCTGTTGTTCAGGTCGCTGCTGGGTCGTGACCTTTGACACAGGTTTGTTGTGGACAGCGAATCGCTCCCTTCAAACTGCAAGGATCAGGGTTATTATAGTAATTCTGTTACTATACATGTAACTAAAACCATTTCAAAATATCAATAAAAACTTTAAAAGCATCTTAATGATACTAAAATCCCACCACACAGGACTGAAGTGGATCAGTCATTATGACTTATGTTATCGTAGTTCATGACACTTGTGACTTGCCTCTGGGGGTTTCCTGCCCAACAGAAGATATGTGGCCATGACCTCATCATACTTCTGCCCTACTAATGCCTCTGTGATCTCATCTTTAGGAAAACCCATAGTGATCATCAGCTCTGAAAGAATTCATAGACAATTTTTGCTTGTTATTCTTAATGCGTCGAAGGAAAAGCTTGCACAAGCGCACATGCTTTTTGCTATGACAGATTTTTTTTTTTTTAGTTCTGACCATTATAAAAACAAATGCATGAGTAGGAAACAAGGAGAGAGACACAGGGAAGATGCAGACCTATCCGTTTGGTGTCACTGAAGTCTGGCTCAGGTTCTGTATACGGCTTTAGTTCCTCTTCCTCATGACCTACATTTATCCAGCGGTCCTTCATGATTTGCTGTGAGAGATTGGCAGACATTTAACCACATTCTGTTCTGTTAAAAGAACAGTATTTACAAAAAATATACAATAAGGCAAAAATGAGGAAGAAAGGCAGGTTTTCTGATTAATGTTGTAACTGTAAAAGTACTGTCTGTATCTGAATTTAAGTCATAATATTCCTGTACAGTATTGAGCAACAGATGCACTATATGCACACACACACACATACATACATATATATATGCATACATACATACATACATACATACATGTGCATACATACATACATACATACATACATACATACATACATGTGCATACATACATACATACATACATACATACATACATGTGCATACATACATACATATATATACACATACATACATATATATGCATACATACATATATATACACATACATGCATACATATATACATATATACATACATACATGTGCATACATACATACATACATATATATGCATACATGCATATACATATACGCATACATACATACATATATATATACATACATACATGTGCATACATACATACATACATATATATGCATACATGCATATACATATACGCATACATACATACATACATATATATATACATACATACATACGCATACATACATACATATATAAATATATATATAGTCACAGAGCCAGTTACTACACCACACCACACCACACCCTTCATATAATCAACACCTGACATTATATATAATAAATAGTAAATATAAAATATAGTAAATATACTACTGTAAAGTAAAATATTATTATGCCTATTATGAACAAACATTTTTTTATTTCTTTTACTTATATTAATTTCTAGTAATTTCTAAATAAGAACAATTTGTGACATGCACATGTTTAATGTGTGAACAAGATTTGAGAGCTACAACAGAAGGGGAGCAATTCCATGACTTCATAAGACTTGGAATACAGTATACAAGTCGTACGGACTACTTTTATAAAACCTTTATTGTGCTTTTTGTCCTTTTCTGAGTTTTTCCCTGTTCACAGTATGCTTTTGTGTATGGAAAACGGCGTGGTGAGAACAGTCTGTTAAACATCTCCTTTTGTGTTCCACAGAAGAAGAAAAAAAGATGTTTTCTTCTATCAAAAAACTCACCTCTAGACTTCCACGTTTGCCTGGATTAAGCACCAACAGTTTCTTCAGAAGATTTTCACAGTCTGTGGACATGTAGAATGGTATACGATACTTCCCTCGTAAAACTCTCTCTCGCAGCTCCTGTGTGGACCAACATTCAGAGTAAGGACAGCGAACAGTGTGCTTGCAGGGAACAGGACTCGAGTGATAATGAATGTAACAGGAAATGACCTTCAAATTCTGTCCGTCAAAGGGAAGTGACCCGCTGACCAGCGTGTAGAGGATCACCCCCAGACTCCAGACGTCCACCTCTGGCCCATCATACTTCTTTCCCTGGAAGAGCTCTGGAGCTGCGTACGGCGGACTGCCGCAGAACGTGTCCAACTTACTCCCAATGGTGAACTCATTACTAAAGCCGAAGTCCGCGATCTTTATATTCATGTCTGCGTCCAGCAGCAAGTTTTCAGCCTTACAGGGAGAGACTCAAAGCAGTCAGCATTGTTCCCGAATATTAGAAATCAATGAAACACAAATCTTTAAAGGTGACCAGATCTACATCAGCGGCTTAAACGCTGTATGTTTGACCTCCTTGAGTGAGTCTCACCTTGAGATCCCTGTGAACTATTCTCTTCTGATGGCAATATTGCACTGCAGACACAATCTGTAGGTCACACACACACACAAAGTCACATTAGCGTGCCAATTACTGCGTCATTCCACAAACCAGGCTTTTTTTTAGCTGCAAATTAAAGCTGAGAAAGTCTCCAAATTGTACATATGTGCAAGAAGGACATGCCGTTTTCACACCTGTAGATTATTTGCTTTGTTCCAAAACAGGAATTAAAATTGTTACAATGTTGGTCCATTGAGTCGGATTGCTTTCTCACCACAAGTGAGTTTGGTTTCAAGCGGGCTGAGACCATGTGATCTCGGAGTGATTGTTTTGTTGCAGATCAGAGCGTGACTGCCGTGTTCATATATGCCTAAGAGAACTGAACTGAGGGAAAACTCAGTTCTGCACTTAGGAAAACGTGTCAGGTTCTGAAACAAACACTCCAAACGAGCCATGTGTGAATATATATAGAGAGAGAGAGAGAGAGAGAGTGAGAAAGAGAAAGAGAGAGAGAGAAGAGAGAGAGAGAGAGACTGGTGTCTAATATTCTCACTAATCACCTCCTGTAGCGAAATGTGCCACACTGTAAAAACAGTGACTGCAGCCCCGGGCTTTTATTTGCCTTCATTAGCAGACCACAACTGAAAATGGCCAATTAATTACTCCACGGCAGCAGGGGGTTCAATTACACTCACCCTGAAGTTGAAATGTCTGTTCATTTACAGTTATCAAATGAACAGCTGATCAGAGGGAAACCTGACAAAAGCCTTGACTGACGCCATCACCACTAGAGGGTGTGAATGTGTTCAGTGAGCACATCTAAAACATAATAACATTTCTCAACATTGATTAAAGATAATAAAATGGGGAAAATTCTTATTTCTGTCCTTTTTTTGAGGTGCCATTAATGTCACATAATATATCTGTTATTCTATAAATGTTTTCTTTTTAAATAGAGGTTTTAGGAATAATTCTTTCAACCAAACCACTCAATTAGAATCAAAATGCAATAAATATTGTTAAAATAAATTTATTTCATCTAATTAATTTCATGTAAACTAATGCAAAACATATTAATGAACAGCAATATTTACCCAAATATATTTGTACGAAACTGCCAAAAAATATTCATTGAGATTTTCTAGATAATTTGAATTTTATATTGTTATCAAAATAATACTGAACAAGTAACTATTTTTTAAGTTTATTTACTTATTTTTGTGTTATTTTGATAGCAAGCAATATCCCCTTCAATTTCACCGGTAACTAAATTATATACTAGTACTTATTCATTATATATCAGCACCTATTCCAATACTGACTTTTATATCAAAAATGTAAATTTAATATTTATTTTTACCATTTTAAGGTAGCATGCCAGACCTACTACAAATCCCTTATCACTGTAAGAAACTTTAAAATAAAATTTGTACATACAAATATTTACTAATGTATAAACAAGCCAGTATTAAGAAATTCGGTTATTTTAACAAAACATGCCTTGTAATTTTAATACTTTATATTGATTGTTTTATCATTGGCTAGACGGAGACATTGATGTGTGTCTCACCTGCCGAAACTTTGCTCTGGCCTCCTTTTCCTTCATCCTCCCATGAGCAACTAAGTAGTCAAACACTTCCCCTGGCATAAACAGAGACATTCAGAGATGAGTGTGACATGACAAGCGCTAAGAGTCATATTAAATATGTATTTCACCTGTCCATCAAACTCACCTCCACTTGCATACTCCATTATTAAATAAAGTGTCTTCTCTGTTTCAATGACTTCAAATAACTTAACTGAAAGAGAGACAGGTATAGAGAGTGATTAAATATTTTAAGCTGAAAACTAAAACATTAGGGTTAGGTTATAAATAAAATAAACGAATGCCTATCAATGCTTACGTGTGAAAATGTATCCTGTTCATCGCTCTGCTGAACTTATTCAATTGGGAAATGTTTTTAAATTAATGTGGTAACATTCATTTTTCGTAATGTATTAAGTGTGTCAAGAATATTTAGCACCAGGGGAAAAGAAATCACTTGAATTTGCAGTATGCACTGCTTGTGATTTGAAATGTCTTGAAATGAAATGTCTTTCTATTAAGTTCGCCACCTTTGTTTGATTCACGAAAGAATGATTCTTATAAGCCAGATCATTTTGTGAAAAAACAAAATAACACACAAAAAAAGCCCTATACTCAAAATGAACGACTCTTATATGATCTGGTTCTTTTAATGAATTAACAAGTCATCTGTTTGAATGACTGGCCTGTGTAAATTGACCCTTCGCAAAACCCGCCCCGTGTTGCTATACTCGACAACCCATGCTCTCTCACGCCACACATCATGTTCTCCCGCAGTGAAAAATACATCGAGGACACTGGCAATGTATGAAACAGTTTCATATTTAAAATATTGTCATTTTTTAAAGCAGTTTAAACACTAAATAACGTATAGTGGCTCCTTAATGATCCTTCAAACGGCTCGTGAACCGATCATCTCTTCATACTAGTTCATTTATAGCATCAAATAAACATGAATGAACATCAGAAGGAATGTTGTTTCAACCGCGGAAAGACGTGAGTACGCACAATATTTCAACGTTAATCTACTATAATGCAAATTAATTCAGATTTAAATTGAAATCCAAAAACACGAATTAGGAAATCTGTATCAATATACCCTGACCTATAGCAACTTATTGCATTTAATTTGAAATATATTAGCATTTAATGTATTATCGAATAACACACTAGAATTTAAATTATAATCTAAAATAAAGTTAAATAAGTACTTTACATGTGCAATGTTGAACACATCAAAATAAGTGTACTTCTTTAAGGCGTAACAAAAGATTATTAAAATATAATGATTTAAAATGGACTTTAAAATATATCTTTTAATTTTACATTGAAGTCTACACATGAAAGTGCACTCTCTTAAATGCACTTAAGTGGCCTTTTAATTACAGTATCTCACAAAAGTGAGTACACCCCTCACATTTCAGCAACCATTTTAGTATATCTTCTCGAGGGACAATACTATAGAAGTGAAACTTGAATATATTTTAGAGTTGTCAATGTGCAGCTTGTATAGCAGTACAGATTTACTGTTCTCTGAAAATAACGCAACATACAGCCATTATTGTCAAAACAGCGGACAACAAAAGTGAGTAGACCCTAAGTGAACATGTCAAAACTGTGTCCGAAGTCTCAATAATTTGTGTGAGCACCATTGTTATCTAGCACTGCCTTAATCCTCCTGGACATGTACTTCACCAGAGCTGCTGGTTGTTGTGAGTGAGTACAGCCTGAGTGATCACAGTACGCAACTGTACGTCATTTAAGCCGCATGTCCTATTCATCACGTTCATGTTTTTGGAGATTTGAGTACAATTCTCTCACACTGACCACTGGAGGTTCAACATGACACTTCATGGTGAAGAACTCTGAGGATTTGAGAATTAGAATTGTTGCTCTCCACAAAGATGGCCTAGTCTATAAGAAGATCGGTAACACCCTGAAACTGAGTTACAGTACAGTGGCCAGGGTCATAGAGAGGTTTTTGAATGCAGGTTCCACTTGGAACAGGCCTCGCAAGGGTCGATCAAAGAAGTTGAGTTGTTGTGCTGCGCATCAGGTGCAGAAGCTGGCTTAAAAAAAACAGACACATGAGTGCTGCCAGCATTGCTTTAGAGGTTGCAGAAGCGGAAGGTCAGCTTGTCAGTGCTCAGACCATATGCTGCACGTTGGAACAAGTCAATTTGCATGACCGTCATCCCAGAAGCCTCACTGAAACTGGCTCACAAGAAACAAGTTTGCTGAAGACAACCTGTCCGAGAGCATGAATTACTGGAGCTATGCCCTGTGGTCTGATGAGACTATGATAAACTTGTTTGGATCAGATGGTGTCCAGCATGTGTGGCGACGTCCTGGTGAAAGAAATTGTGTCTTGCCTACAATCAAGCATGGTGGTGGTAGCATCATGGTCTGAGGGTGCATGAGTGCTGCTGGTACTAGGGAGCTGCATTGAGGGAAACATGGATTTCAACATGTACTGTGACATTCTGAAGCGGACTCTCTTCAGAAACTGGGCCAAATGGCAGTTTTCCAACATGAAAAAGACCCCAAACAAACCGCAAAGATGACAACTGCCTTGTTGGGGAAGCTGAAGGTGAAGGTGATGGAGTGGACAAGTATGTCTCCAAACCGAACTCAATTTCGCACCTGTGGGACATGCTCATACGGATGGTGGAGAAGCGCCATGTGTCTAACATCCTCCGTGATGTCATTATGGAGGAGTGGAAGAGGATCCCAGGAACAACCTGTGCAGCTCTACATGTCCAGGAGGATTAAGGCAGTGCTAGATAACAATGGTACTCACACAAAATATTGAGACTTTGGACATAGTTTTGGCGTGTGACTTTTGTGAGATACTCTACACTACCTCCAAGTACAGTTTTTAAAAATATACTTTTAGGATTTGAAGAAAATACAAGTCCATATTCAACACAATTAAGATCACTGTGTTTAAGAACAATAAATATTGTTTATTTATGCATTTATTAGTTGTGTTTTGCTTTTGTGAATTTATTTTGTGAAAGTAAATCTGGTTATGCATTTGCACATCATATTTTGCAAATACATTCATTTTTAGCACTATTTTAGCCCCATACCACAAAGCTATGTGTTGGAGCTGTTTGGAATAAACAACAGATCTATTGTGGCCTGTTGCTTAAACATCTTAAACTAGTCTTAAAAGTTAGTAACCTCTTTTTATTCAAGATTGGTCCCAACTTTTTGAAGTCAGTTACATAAAAAGATAGTTTTGTCTAATCGGAATTGGAAAAATAAGACCTCTTGTATAACTGCTAGTTGGCCAAACTATTTCTTAAGACAGTCTTAACATAGAGGCTAAGTTTATGCAACTAGCCCTAGATCTTTGCTCGAATTCTCTCAGGAACTCATCTATGATATGGAAAAACAACACGCCAGGGATGCGTGTATTTTAGCATATCTCCATAACAAGTAAGACGTCACAAACAGTTTCTTTCCATTTCATTGTGATGCTTTACGGTATGTGAAGAGCTTCAATAATTCAATTTAGCCTCTGTGGACAGACACTAATAATGTCTGACTGCTTCCTGTATGCAGTCTTTAGCATGCATTCTGTGTGTGTGTATTAGGAAAGTGGCAGGGATAGGCGAGTAATCACAGCTTTTAGTTTGATTAATCTAAAATCCAGCTCAGTCTCGGCCAATCAGAAGCCAGCACTGACACGCATGCAGTCCCAGCAGGAGAACAGCAGAAACAGCCAGTCATGGTAATCGATACAGAAGTGAAAACAGAGTCTTGTGATGTTAAGAGAGGCAAAAAAAGAGCTGAGTTAGTCAGACATCGGCTGATCGTGCTAAAGCAGCCCGTCTGAATGACTCTCCCATGATTCCCTTCCATTAGGAATATAAATAATCCAGTTAACATCCCGTAAAAATGGAGCGAGAGAAAAGAGAGGGAAAGTGCTATGTCATGGAAGAAAATGAGCTTTGATTTAAAGCAAGACAGAGATGAAGGAATCCATAATATCCGGTTAGTAGGCCCTGGTGCTTAAATGGTGTTACGAAGGTCATTTTGGGGCCTTTTTGGGACCAGTGTTAATATTAACGAGAAAATTAAATGAATCCATATTAATCGAGCGGTTTAATCTGTAGAAGACATGAACGCTTTATATGATGAACACATTTTTTTTTGTGTCAAGCAAACGTGCTTGAGTTCTGTTTGCCATATTTGATGTGCTTTGTATTTATGCTAATCAATGTTTATATGTGAATAAAAGCCTAAATTAATTGTGTTCATCATATAAAGTGACTGTCTCTCTTCAGAAGATTTAGATTAAACTGCTCGATTCATATGAATTCATTTTATGAATGTTTTGAACCGCCAGAATTTTGGCAGAATAGACTTTCAATGGAGGGACAGAAACCCCTCAGATTTTCACTAAAAATATCTTCATTTAAATTTCGAATACGAACTAAAGTCATGCAGGTTTGAAATGATATGAAGGGGAATATCTGACGACAGAATTGATATTTTTAGGTGAACTATCCCTTCAACTAAAACTAAAATTGTTCAAATTTAAAGCTAAATAGAAATCAAAAACACTACCGCTTTGAATCTTTGTGTTGCCAGCATTACAAAGGCAATTTTTACAATTCCTAAATTTAATTTCAATCTCAATTTAATTGGATACATTATTTTTTAAATGCATTTATAGGATTCTTAAAAAGACAAACTATTTGCATTCAAATTTTGTCACAACTGGATAACTGACAACTATCCCAATCATAACTGGAGTCACCATTTCAAAAGTAACAATGTAAGGATCAAATTATGACGATTTTGATGCAAGAAACAAGAGAATTTCACATACAAAAAAGTACAGAATATGGTCTAGTGATCTTTAATTTAAGGTGAATATCAGAATAATGTCTTACCTATATTAGGATGATTTAAGACCTTCATAATCCTCACTTCACGAAAGAGCTGTGGGTAAAAATAGAGGCAGAAACATCAGAGAAACATCTTACTTTGAGATTTAGATTTTTGCCCAATACTGTCTGTTTGCTCTCAGCTAGAACAAAAAACCCTCGGTAAAATATAATTTTTTCCAATAAATAATACCTGAACATTAGTAGCTTTAGTAACTTATTATTGTACCATCAGTCGTGTGCACACTCAAACTTCGAGGATCTTCAGTTTTTAGCTCATGTGGAGTCAGATATGAACAACTTGGTGAATTGTTAAATGGAGAATCACTCTGACCGGATCACTGAAGGAGTAACTCAAGAAAAGTTGCACTCGGATCGGTCCGATTTGCGAATGAATGTTCAGTGCAATTTGCAAACTGATTCAACATCGTGTCTCAAAGCTGATGCGTTCCGAAATTAAAAGGAGTGATAAGTTTTTATGAAATGTAGTGGAGTAAAAAGTGTAATAGTGTTCTTTGGAATGAAGTGAAGTAAACATTTCCCCAAATAAAAGTCCTCAGATACTTCCTTATTGTCCACCATTGCAAAAAGTAACATTTTAAAATCAAATTTGGGACCTGCACAAATACAATTAATACAGTATGAGCAAGGGATGGCAATACTAAACCGTAAAATGACTATAAAAACTACAATTTTACTCTGCGTTTTTACATTCAAACATTCAGTGCTCACATTTATATATACATTAAATCAGTGTGAACACTATTCCTATTTTTCCATCCCCAAATGTAAGACCATTTAGGCCATTTAAGATATTTAATACTTAGTATGGCCTTAAATTTAATAAAACTGATTTTAAGACTTTTTAAGGACCCACGGGGGCCCTAAAAACAACAAAATATAAAGCTGAACAAGAAATGAAGTTGCATTTAAAAGGTGCCAGGATGCTACAATGAGCACTCCAGAGGAAGAAATGTCACTTTGGCAAAGTTTGCAAGGGTTACGGTTCATGGTATTGATTCAAAAATATATTAAGATTTTTTTTTTATTCAATTAAATATTCATGAGCACATCTTCTTTCATGGAAATATCTGTTTTCATATTTACTCAGCTGTAAACATTGTATTCAAAAAACAAACCGTGGTTGGTTGATTTACATGTCAGTCAGTCTCTTCCGGTCTAGGTGGGCGGCTCTTGGCCAGAATAACCCACAGCCAACAGCCAACAGTCAAAAGTCTAAGCAAGACATTGACAAAAACTACCCCCTGTTTCTTCCCTCAGTGTCTTCTTTTCTTATACTAAAAAGCTGCCGACACACAAAAACACTTTTGAAGACAGGCGCTCTTTCAAGGGCTCCTCACAGATTCTCTTTATATAGTACAAACAACAGGAGGCCGTTTTCTGTGAATGAGTGCCGCATGAATGAACGAGCCCGTCCAGCCCTGCAGCATGTCATCAACAAAACTGGGACACGTGATCGGAATAGGACAGAAGATAGATGTGATGTGATGTGATGTGATGTGATGTGATGGATTAATCTGTGGCACAATTCACCAAAATATCGACTGCACATTCAAAAACACATCATACAAATTTTATATATACACACAGATAGTGAATAACACAGTAAAAATGGGATTTTTGTCTCCTGATGATTCAGAAAATGTGTGTGTGAATGTATGTTTTAAATTAAATTTAATGCAATTTAATTTTTTATATTTTATATGAGTTTTTTTTTTAAACCCAAATTTAAAAACATTATAAATAAATTTGCCAGATTTTGTTATTTTTCTTGTAAGATTTTAATAAATACAATTAAGCAATAAAATTAAATTAAAAAGAGAAAACAATTAAACACTAAAATAAAATCAAATCAAAATGGGTAACAGGGTTGAAAGTAACAATTTATTATTATTATTATTATTAAGCTATTACTCTAAAGGGCATATTAAGTTTGGGACCAAATGTTTGAGGTCACTGAATATATATATATATATTTTTCTTTTCTTACAATAAACATGCTAATAGGCATGAATGGATTCTTGAGAAATACATTTAATTTTTAATATTATAATTTTGGTAAATAAAACAAAGTAAAAAGGTTCATATTTTTTTCTATAAATTAATTGAATTTAAATTCATTCTATGTTAATTATGTTTGATAATAGTTTATCTGGCATCCAGTATGGAATATTCCTCCCTCTAAAATAAAAATTTTAGTGCTTTAGAAAATAAATAGACAACAATCTGTACCCTACCCTGTACTCATATAAAGTGAAATCTTCTATAGAGAAAGTAGCTTTGTTTCCATCCAATGTTGCGAATTTAACTTTTGTGCAAAATTGGAATATCTAGTAAAGCAGCGTTTCCATCCCAAGTCTTCATGAGAACAAAATAGTCACTTCCTGGGAAATTGGTGCAAAATATCTGTGATAAAAATGGAAAAGCCCCTGTGGCTCTTTTACCCTCCATCATAGTTGTGTCAAGAGCGGCAGACGAAACGGAATATTCTCTTGCCTTCGGATGCTGGTGTTTGGGAACGCAATAGTGCGAGACGTTTCTGGAATAAAACCAAATCATTCTGATGGCAGACTTTGGGTCAAGCTTTTCAGAACCACCAAACCAACATTTGAGATGCTGTGCAATGAAACCAACCCACTGGTTAGTCCAGTTATCCAATCACATCCTTTACTGAGGCAAAGTCACATGACTCGTCTGTTGAGCATTGAGGGATTTATTTGGTAAATCTGTTTCCATCATAGGTTATGCGCATGTCTTCTTATCGGATTAAAAAATGTTTCCGCAGATTTTTTAATGCACATTTTTAGAAATTATGTGCTTATTGGCATTTCCATCCAGTGTTTTTAATGCAATATTCCCAAATGTGCCTTAAAAATAGATGGATGGAATCTTGGCTAGTGATGAGTAGACTTCTGAAATTATCCTGGATGGACAATAATAGCCCTGAAAGAGCCAACGACACAGACCGATGGATCAATTTTGTCCCACCACAAAGCCATCCAAGAATGTCTTTGTTCTGTGGTGCGTCTCCTCAGGAATAGGGCTTTTTTTTCCCTTTGGATCACAAACAGATCTATTTGGGAATGTCACTATAAAAAAACACATCTGTGTTACAACCAAACAAAGACTCTAATATTACACTGAGCTGCCAAAAACACAAAATAAGCATAAAAACAAACGTCAAATGCTAACATGCTAACAAAGTTTTGGCAAGAGATATTTAATAATGTATTTGTCTTTTTCTTGCATTCTATTTGCAATACACAAATCCCATGTTCTTTGAAGTGAAAACTACTGAAAATATAAATATAACTATTTTAAAACATAAAACTTACAAGAACATTTGGACCTTTTCCACAGCACAGCAGAAAGTCAAGAAAATGATCTAATTTTCTCAAGTCTTACATTACTGTAATGCCGCCCATTCCTCACTTGTAAGTCGCTTTGGATAAAAGCGTCTGCTAAATGACTAAATGTAAATGACTGCATTCATCAAACTGAATGATCAACCCTATTCATCATCTGTTTATTGATAAATTTGTTTAAAAAAAAATATATACAAATCAACATTTGTTTCAGAATTAATAATGCAATTTAAGCATTGCAACTATGTTACTTGGAACATTTATCCTCTCTTTCTTTCAAAAGTAAAAAAAAATCATACAAATAAGGATTTTAAATTGTTCTCAGTCATTTCTTATTTATGGTAACAGTTAAAAACTGCAATGCACAACATCTAACGTAATTTTTAGATTATGACAATGAGCATTTTTGAAAGTTAAGAACTTCCTTCGACAATTCATTAAAAAATAGAAATGTCATGTTTTTCAAGGCCTTTCGCAAATCCTATTAATGGTAATGCATTATGAGATCTCACGAGCACAGCAGAAATGTGTCTTTTCACGTGACCTCGGATCTGTTCTCCCTGTCCTTTGGAAAATTGGAAGCAAACGGACAAGAAAGGAAATTGAGGGGGAAAAAAAAGAGAAAGCGTATTTCTTCTTGGCAGTCTGCTCTGGTAAATAATCAGCAGAGGAGCACAAGCTGCTATTTTTACAGTGATATTTCTAAAAACAGCCACAGCAACATTCCACTCTGACACTGACAAGTGTGTCATTTCCTGTAGTGGGTCCTACAACGGAATGCATGTTTTTGTGCATCTCAATCCCCCAGATTTATACAGATGACATCACAGCAGGCAGGACATGTCGGTTTGCTGTCACTCACAGAGGTTGAACAAACTCGCTCATGTGGCAAGGGATGTTATGGCAGAAACGCTGCACTCTGAGATAAACTGATAACAATATGAAGGGAAATATTACACAACTACGATTTTTGTCATAATAGTCCAGCCCTAGATTCGTTTACAAACAATTACTAAACATGCAGGGCACATTTACCCTTGTTCTGCTAATTTTGGATGAAATCCAGTCATTTCAATATGAATCCACACAAATGGGAATTCTGCAAAAGATTTCCTTTCACAAATTTCCCATCAGGTCCAATTGGTCACACAAACTCACAACGTTGACCAACGGAAAGCTGTTTGGGTTAAAAAGTAACTTCTGTTTGAGTTGTGCTCCATAAATTATTTTGACAAGAGACAATTGACCTTTTTGATTGCAAAATTTCGCTAATGTGACTGATGTGCGGCAGGGTTAATGAATTTGCTCCGACACATTTCGGAATGCACAAAACGCGATTACGTACGCACATATGTGATGTACACTAAGTTGCCAAAGGCATTTGTTACCGCTATACGCTGCGTGTTTCAGAGTGAAGCGCTGCATTGTGTTCTACTCATTATCCGCCAGTGTTTTCAGTGGCTCGGTTTGCAGTAAATGCTGCTCCACACAAATTGCATTTACGAAATCCTTCGAGAATTTAATTTAAGACTAACTTTGAATTTCAAAACCCTCAATTGCGCTTATTGAACAATGGAAGATGGGAGAATGTTTGGGAAACCTATCTGTACTTTTATTTTTCAAAGCACTATTTTCACAAATCATTTAGGGGAGCGCTTCACAATTTTTGACTCCTTTTGGGTCGCTTTAACATGCTTTTTCAAAATGGCAAATAAATGAGCATCAAAACAAGAAAGCAGCAAAAGTTGGATGAGAGAAGATGGGCACTCGGTCTCATGAAAGTAAGATGACAGAGGTTGTGGAAGGCTCTCAGACACGCCGATTGTGTTGGGTCACGTTCCAGCAGAACCGGCATGCCGATTTCAGCTGTTATTTTCAATGTTGAACACTGGGTGAATAAAATCAAGGTACAGGAAGAGAATTCATTTGTGACCTCAGGTGTTTAACAACACAAAAAAAAAAAGTAGCTGGATGAGCACTGTTGGGGGAGGGGGGTAAGGCAACCGTATTTACAGACAAACTCTGACATTGTGCGTGTGTGTGTGTGTGGGTGTAAACCTCACCATCCGGTCATTAATCTTGCTGTCGAAACGTGAGGCAAGAGAGATCAGTGTAGGTTTCACTGTCCATCTGTTCAAGCAATGCTAATGCGCACATCAATCAAAAAAGGGAGAAACGGTCTCATTAAAATATTCAAATGAGATAATTAAATGTACAGAAATAAAACTTCACATACATTGATCCAAATCAATGTACAGTTGATTCAGTTCATCTATTAAATGAATGCGTTTTCTGTCGTGATTTAACAGTTGAGCTATTGGAACATTAATAAAGCGCAGTTTTCTAATAAAACCAAATCATTCAACAGTCATTAAAGCATGAAAAGCAAATCTCAAACATCATTCGGATGTCCTTGGAGGTCTTGGTGGAAGGAAAATCTATCCGGAGGGTTGTTCCGAATGAAAGTGATCAATACAATCCCTTCATGAACGGTCCTTCATCAGATGTTGGTGAAGTGTACAGGCGAAGGTCACTTAACGGAAGTCATTTTGCCATTTGTGACCATCTGACACTGGATTGTTGTCTGTTTCAAGTCCACATTTCCGAAATCCTATGGGAATTCATTTAAGACTCACTTGGAATTTCAAAACCCTCATCAATTGGTCTTACTGTACATGAGGGGAGTATTTAGGAAACCTATGAGTATTTTTGCTTTTTGCAAAGTATTATTTTCCCAAAGCCATTAGGACAAAGGTTCTCAACATCTTTGACACCAAGTTGTTGAGAGTTTTTCCAGTTGATCATCATTGACTTGATAAGGATTAAGGAGAAAGATTTAAAAACATATTTTTTCCTCAATTTCTACCTGATAAAATAAATGCATTTTAACGTTTCATTCATTTCCATGACTTCTCCAAGCTTAGAAATCATGCTTTTAAATTCCCTCTTATATCTAGGAGTTATACATGACTGAGGAATTTCTGATTTCTTCTCCAATTGTTGAGGGGATCAATAAAATAGTCTCTTGATTGCCTTAGTTTATTTTAAGTCATTTCAAGATCACAGAAATCCAACAAGTGCAGCTTTAAAAGCTACAAACAAAATTGTGCTACTACATCAAACCGCAAGATTTATTCTTTTATTATAGTTAACTGTAATAAATATGCAATTATAGTATGTTTCCGAAATAGTATGGTTCTGTGACATTGGCTATTAAACAAAAGACAAAAATGGCAATCTCTTTGACATAATCCAATCAGATAGAAATGCATCAACGAAGACAAGAAATCTATGCTTCACAAGCCATTTAATGCTGTCTTTCATATTAGTCCACTGAGTCAAGACTGGCTCCAAATAACACCTCTTGAGCCAGTGAGCTGGCTATCATCATTTCATGACGGTTTTGGAAATCACCCGCCGAGATGATTTGCATGGAGAGAAAGGACAGAAATATTCCATTTAAATGTTCAATGGACACTAATACAGATGATTTCTCTGCTGATGATAGGCCACTGTAATCCCATGCAAACAATGCTAACAAAACATAATGGCAACAAGACAAAAAAAAAAGATAACAATGTGCTAGGATCATTTTAAACATGCTTGCAACATGTTCACAATGCCTAGAAACATGGTCACAATGTCTAGGGACAAGTCAAAACTATCTATTAACGTTGTCAAAAATGTAGATTTTTTTATTATAGGTTTTCGGAATTCATAAACTGTACATTCCTAAGCCCTGGGACAACATCCTTATTTGCATATTTGAGTTGATGCGTAATAGATTAGATGAACACATAATGTTTTCATAAAAGCTCTAGCTTGGTGAATCATCTTATTGTACAGATGCATTCCCAACTGTACTACCGATTTTATAGTTAATATAATGTTTATTGAATGGACTTTTTGGATGTGGCGAGGGGGGTGTGGTTCAGCGAGGGCTGCAGCGGGAGTGAGTGTTGGGAGACGCGCGGTGAGTAAGTGGGTTAATTGCAAATGACAAACACCTGTGTCTTGTTCCAGTGATTGGCGTGGAGAGACCGCATCAAGAGGCCAGTGGGAAGTGAGAGAGGGGGAGAGAAGGACTGACGGGCGGGCATAGATGGGAGCTCTGGAGAGCCATTTATGATCTTTGAGACTGTGTTTGTGTGAGATTGAGCGCTGGTTGCGTGCCTTATGTTGTATTTATGTTTGTCTGTGAATAAAAACCCCACCAGTCACAGTGACACCGACCCCGTCCTCTTCCTTCCTGATTACTGACATTATTACACTGGACGATTCAGTTTTTTGTCACCGTTTGACATTTATCCCCTCAAACACTGAAAGGACTGATTATATATGATGTGTGGCATTTCTGTGACTGTCCAAAACATGTAAATATGAGGCATGTGATTGTCTGTTGGTTGGACAGCATTTCGTCGTAACATTCTAACACTGAATCGTTTCACACTGCACACGTTTGCTACCGCAATGCAGTGTTAACACTGCAAAAGTGGTTCCAATTTTGTCTGTCTGTCAGCATGCGAATAACATGATAAAACATGGTAGCAATGTACTAACAATGCCAAGGATTAGGGGTGAAGTTAAACCCGGATCTAGATTCTCAGTCCAGTAAAACATTATCTGAGATCTAGATTTGTTCGGCAGTTAAATAATAAAATGTTTTGGTCAAATGAATATTTCACCCAAATCACACTGAAAGTACTAGTAAGCTCTAATCTAATTAGCTGAACACCACATTCGAGAGTGAGGTTTTGAGATTTTGAGGATGACGTCAAAATCCATGTAATTACCATACAATGTTCACGAGGAAAATACCATCTTATAAGTATTTCAATTATGATTCTCCATACTAGTCATACTTTCAAGTATTTGCTCTTTTGCATTGTAGAAATTTCTTCCATGACAGTTAAATCTTAAAACACTGAGGTCTCACCTTTTGTAGACTCGTGGGGTTCAGCTGTGTTTTATCGATGATCTTCACTGCTACCTGAAAGACAAACACTGTGTTACTGTGAAATGCTTATATTTATAGAAGATTCCTATATAATAGCCTACATATCTGAATGTGAAGCATCAGAGCAAAACGGCTCCATATCTTGCATAATTTGGAGTCTTTGTTGGCCCTGAAAGTGAGTTATGACGTGCAGACTGTTAAATAATGCATGCCGTTTCGAGCACTAGGTGAGTGTCCTTATTTTAGAACTCAAAAGAATCTCTTCAGCTTCCCTGAATGAGGGAAAACTGAGAGCAGGTTTAATGGGTCAAGAGCTAAACAGGATAAATGTATAATTTGATTTGTTTTTAGAGTTATTTTGGTGAAATAATTTTAACTTGTTTGCCTTGTATGGAAAATCACAGTCTGTTCCTTTTGCACCAGTTTCTTTGTTGTTGACTATCTTCATAGAGATTGTTAAGTTTGAATGTGTTTTTCCCCATATTGGTCTATTACAATCCTGTTCCTGGAGATCTACCTAGTTCAGATCCAACCCTGATCAGACACACCGTTCGTTCTGCAATTATCAAGAGCTCCTGAAAATCTTAATCGGCTGGTTCAGTTGCGTTTGACCAGGCTTGCAACCGAACTATGCATTTTCCGTGTTCAGCGGTCTCACACACAGTCACGTCCGCACAGCTTTCAAAGTTTACTCAACCACGGATGAGCGCTGAAGGACGAGTTCGACACATGCGCATACTCTACCAGACGTCAGAGGGCACTCGTGTCATTCACAAGACATTTGCTCGGAAGGACAGAAAAAGAAAAGCAGCAGATCTACTATTGTGACAAATCAGGGGCAGTGTCCGAAATCGTCGCCTACACCCTTAAATAGGACACTATTTACTAGGAGGACAGCCATTTCTAGTGGTCTCCGAAACCACGGTGGATGATATTGAGTGCACTCATTCAATCCCACAATGCACTACAATAACACGTCCAACCGATGCGTGCCCAACGGCTAGAGAGTAGTGAGAATTGAAAATGACGCCCACAGCTGAATCATCCATCCTAAACCGCACTGGTCCAATGTGGCTACAGCGTAATATCATACAGGCATAAATTCATTTCAAGTCATTATTAAATTGTTTCATTAAGTTTTAAACATAGCTTCCAAGATAAATATTTTCATCTTACTACTGGAGCTGCCAGTGTGCACAAACTACGTAAAAGCGAATTCTACTAAGTGCCCGAATTCACTCACTCAATTTTATACACTCCTTCAAGTGGACTATATTAGTGGGCTGATGTAGGGAATAGTGAATGAGGGTATAGAGGGTGATTTTGAACACAACAAGGTACTCTTCGAAATCGGGTCTCTGTTAGAACCCCAAGCGATCCCATTGGGGATCAAATTTCTTTTAATAGGTATTCTCTTTAGGGCCTGATTACAATTCCGACAAAATCCTTTTAGGATAAACACTGTTTGAGCTACGTTATAATGACCATCAATGTCTGTATTAGTTAGCTTATGTACTAGTACAGCATACAGATGACCAATTAGCCTGATCGCTTAGTTCATACATGCATTTACACCTACCCTGCATGTATTCACAAACATCTTTAATGTAATTACATGTTAATTAACTAGTTAAATGTCCAAATATTTCAGTGTTATTTTTTTTTAAATGAGGTTTAATTGTTCACTTAATAGCCTATTATTAATTAATTAATTTATTTATCAAGTTTTAACAGTTTGAGCCGTTTTTGTGCGTCCCTTTAAATGAACAAGAGCTGACTCAGGAAGAAGTTACATGTAACAGGCCGCTCCTGAATAGTTAGTTGCTGAATTTATGAACTTGTGGAGTTAACTTTATTCAACTTATAGATTTGCGTGTTCTGTCATGATAATCTGAAAATTGTTGGTCTGGTGCTCATGTGGTATCTGTAGTAGGACGTTGGCATCTTTCAGAATCAACTTTGGTGTAAATCCAGCGTTAAACTGACCTTAGTTTGTGAAGCAGATTGGTGGGTAATGATTTGCACAAACATATAAGACTTTACCTGATGTCTTTGTGACATTTCCTTCATAAATGAATGAGTAGGTGGATTTTTACGATTATAGGCTGGTTGTTTACACACACATTGGACACACATCAGTGTAAGGGTGAATTTCGCTTTAAATAAGTATACGCTCACCTCTCTTCCTGTTAAAACATGCCGCGCAAGTTTGACTTTAGCAAAGTTCCCTTTGCCGATGGTTTTGAGCAGTCTGTAGTTCCCGATGTGAGGCTGTTCGTCCGTGACGGACGCCACCGAGTTCCGACAGCGCGGGAGACTCTGTCGACTTGCTGATTTTGTGGGGGGTGCTGGTGTGTCTGCATAGCCATCGACAGACGTATGCTGAAAAACAAACAAACAAATAAATAAATAAATAAATGTGACTTTGCTAGACCCCATTTCGTGTACATGCGGTTTTTTGTACGGCAGATGCAATCAAAATGCAGATCCATATGTATTTCTTAAAACATTTTCGCTATTAAATGTTTACATATGGTCAGTGAATCAAACATATGTCTATATTATTTTTGCATTCAATATACATGTGTGCTACTGTCTGTTAGGACACTGATGACAATGTGAAGCGAAAACGTTTTGCCTTTGCATTTGGTCTCTAGATTATTTGCATTATTTTGTAAGAAATCTTCTACTATTATGTCTGTGAGCCTTGTTTGATATGTTTGAGTTTAATCACCAAAGTAAAAGTATGTACCAACACCTTCACATTCACCTTGTTGGCTGTAGACAATAAACAAAAAACATTTAACTTAAAGAAAGGTTATATATTCTTTGAATTTTGTTGAATGAATAATTTGTTAAGGAGCAGTTGATTAGATATTGTTAAATGGCTATATTCTGTTGTTTAACATGCTTAACAGGTGGATAAACTAAAAGTTCTTGAGAGACAGAATGAACATCCATTTTCAAATTGTGAGAACTGAAGGTGTAATAATAAGCCTACTCCTTCCATCACTATGGGTTGTTTTGTTAAAACTTAGTTGATGATATATATAGATTTTTGTTTTATATACAGATTTTTGTTTTATCTTATGCCACGTCTTTGCTGCAGACCTTCAATATCCAATTCAAGCATATTAATAAGCAAAAATGACTTTTGCTTCATTTTTTTATTATTGCTGAAGTAAGAGAGTTGAAATTTCTCCTCCTGTGTCCCATGAACAGTTTTCAAAGACAACACATTAAGTTAAATATTGTTTAACTTTTAAAAGTGTCTCCTGAATTCTATTTAATTCCATTGCACCCTTGTGAGCAGTTTTTTAAACACACACAAAAACAATAAATCCTATGTGAGGACATCTGAATAGCAGGAACATGATACAGTATTGTAACGCTCGGGAGGACAGGAGACGGAGGATACAAATAACAAGCAGGTTTATTTAGAAGACAGGTACACGCGACAGTGTGCATTGCACAAACAAGAACCGACAAAGACAAAGACCAGGGGAGGAACTTAAATACATTGATGACGAGGGTAAGGCAGGTGATAACAATAACTAATTACATGAAACCAGGTGATGACAATGACAGATAACATAGGACTAAACAAGACGGAACTAGACGTGTGTGACATTACGCCCCCTTCGAAAAGGCGCGTCCTCGTGCCGTATAGTCCATAGAGGAGAGGTGAGGAGGGCGGAGGCTTCGGAGGAGGGCGTGGAGCTGGAGGAGGGCAGTCCCCTGGAGCGGCTGGGTCCCGACCCCATGGTGGCGCTGACGGTGGGAGGAGCCAGGGAGGAGTCCAGGTTGCGGGGTGGGATGACGTCCTGGGGCCGATCGCCGGCAGCGGAACCATGGCGCAGGTAGGGGGACCCGGCGGAACTTTCCGGCCGACGGACCTGGGCGACACGCCGGACCGGAAGTTCGACGCCGAGCCGCAGGCACACGGGACTGAGCCGGCGACGAGGCTCTGGCTGACCGGGGCGATGATGGTGGGACCGAGGATGACGGGGAGGTCGTGAGGAGGGAGGAGTCTGATGACGCCAGAGGGGTGACGGATAGAGGCGTAGCCGTAGTCCCGGATGTCCGGAGCGGCAGCTGGGCGACGACCCCCGAAGGCCGACCAGGAGGGACAAGGGAGCCCAGCTGAGCATCCGGACAGCCGGGCCGAGGAGCTGGTGAAGGAGGCGTGGGACCAGGCGCTGGTGGCAGGCTGACGGGACGAGGTGGAGTCACGGGCCTGGAGGCCTGAAGGGGAGCCGGGGACTCCGCCTCAAGCTGGGCTGGTGGCAGGGAAGCCCGAGGTGCTGGAGCGGAGCCGCATGGAATGGGCGAGGGTGGCAGAGCCGAGGAGCTTGCTGACAGCAGGGGGACTGACGGATCCAGGGGACTGGCCGTAACCAGAGACGGGACCGGGAAGACAGGCAGGGGGACAGACGGAGTGCTTCCGGACGGGACCAGAAGGGCAGATGAAGGTCGAAGGGTGGGTCTTTGGGTGGGGAAAGGATCCGCGGTCCACAGATCTATGAGGCGGCGGGTTGCTCCTGGCTCTAGGATGGGCTCACTCGCTCGTGTTGTCATCAGGGTCCCGAATTCGTCCAGCTCCGCTCCGATCTCGGAGCGCACCCCGGGCTGCCACGCTGAGGCGGAGCGTTCCTCCTTCCGGCACATCCAGGCCCAGTAGCCCAGGTGCGGTCGAGCCTCCGGGCTCATCAGGTACTGGAGAGCGGGTGAGTCCATTTTTAAATTTTTCTCACGTTGAGAGGTCGGTTCTTCTGTAACGCTCAGGAGGACAGGAGACGGAGGATACAAATAACAAGCAGGTTTATTTAGAAGACAGGTACACGCGACAGTGTGCATTGCACAAACAAGAACCGACAAAGACAAAGACCAGGGGAGGAACTTAAATATGCATTGATGACGAGGGTAAGGCAGGTGATAACAATAACTAATTACATGAAACCAGGTGATGACAATGACAGATAACATAGGACTAAACAAGACGGAACTAGACGTGTGTGACATTACGCCCCCTTCGAAAAGGCGCGTCCTCGTGCCGTATAGTCCATAGAGGAGAGGTGAGGAGGGCGGAGGCTTCGGAGGAGGGCGGAGGCTTCGGAGGAGGGCGTGGAGCTGGAGGAGGGCAGTCCCCTGGAGCGGCTGGGTCCCGACCCCATGGTGGCGCTGACGGTGGGAGGAGCCAGGGAGGAGTCCAGGTTGCGGGGTGGGATGACGTCCTGGGGCCGATCGCCGGCAGTGGAACCATGGCGCAGGTAGGGGGACCCGGCGGAACTTTCCGGCCGACGGACCTGGGCGACACGCCGGACCGGAAGTTCGACGCCGAGCCGCAGGCACACGGGACTGAGCCGGCGACGAGGCTCTGGCTGACCGGGGCGATGATGGTGGGACCGAGGATGACGGGGAGGTCGTGAGGAGGGAGGAGTCTGATGACGCCAGAGGGGTGACGGATAGAGGCGTAGCCGTAGTCCCGGATGTCCGGAGCGGCAGCTGGGCGACGACCCCCGAAGGCCGACCAGGAGGGACAAGGGAGCCCAGCTGAGCATCCGGACAGCCGGGCCGAGGAGCTGGTGAAGGAGGCGTGGGACCAGGCGCTGGTGGCAGGCTGACGGGACGAGGTGGAGTCACGGGCCTGGAGGCCTGAAGGGGAGCCGGGGACTCCGCCTCAAGCTGGGCTGGTGGCAGGGAAGCCCGAGGTGCTGGAGCGGAGCCGCATGGAATGGGCGAGGGTGGCAGAGCCGAGGAGCTTGCTGACAGCAGGGGGACTGACGGATCCAGGGGACTGGCTGTAACCAGAGACGGGACCGGGAAGACAGGCAGGGGGACAGACGGAGTGCTTCCGGACGGGACCAGAAGGGCAGATGAAGGTCGAAGGGTGGGTCTTTGGGTGGGGAAAGGATCCGCGGTCCACAGATCTATGAGGCGGCGGGTTGCTCCTGGCTCTAGGATGGGCTCACTCGCTCGTGTTGTCATCAGGGTCCCGAATTCGTCCAGCTCCGCTCCGATCTCGGAGCGCACCCCGGGCTGCCACGCTGAGGCGGAGCGTTCCTCCTTCCGGCACATCCAGGCCCAGTAGCCCAGGTGCGGTCGAGCCTCCGGGCTCATCAGGTACTGGAGAGCGGGTGAGTCCATTTTTAAATTTTTCTCACGTTGAGAGGTCGGTTCTTCTGTAACGCTCAGGAGGACAGGAGACGGAGGATACAAATAACAAGCAGGTTTATTTAGAAGACAGGTACACGCGACAGTGTGCATTGCACAAACAAGAACCGACAAAGACAAAGACCAGGGGAGGAACTTAAATATGCATTGATGACGAGGGTAAGGCAGGTGATAACAATAACTAATTACATGAAACCAGGTGATGACAATGACAGATAACATAGGACTAAACAAGACGGAACTAGACGTGTGTGACAAGTATACAGGATGAAATCAAAATTTACAGCAACATCTCTTCGTGTTTTCTGGTGTGAGGTCGGGGCAATCCGTCACTCACATGAGTTCCACCACAACCATCCAATCATCCAATCAATTCTCCTACATTTGTTCTTATTTGAAAAGCTGTTTCACTCAGATACATGTCACATTAGGGAAGAAGACTTCCATTTCATGTCAACTTTCAGGACGTTAATTTCCTGGTTCTATAATTGCTCCAGGCCTCTTTGAGCTCAGTCTAACAATTACATCAACATGACGAAATAAGCGCTGGAGCTAGTTAACTTTAGCTAGACCGCAACAGAAATCTATATCAGTAATATAAAGAAGCAACTGGATAAAGTGGAAAATGAGCTGAGACCTCTAGCCCAAACCGCAGAGAGCACTTACAACAGAATCCATTACCAGTGGAGCATTTGGTCCATAGGAGTGAAGCTTTACCTGAGACTGTCTACGGTATGAAATCTGATATGTTTCGGCCATCATAAAAGGCATCATTTTGGACGCCATGAAACAATATTATTGGTTTTAAGCTACATGAGAATGGAAAAACGTTGTAGAAAACGACTTCCCGTATCCGATAAAATAATCAAAAAATCATTAATAAAAATTAGGGAAAGTAGCAGGAAAAACCTGCTCCTATCAAGGCACAAAACTTCTCTCCTCCCTCCTCTGAAAAAAGTCGGCATGCCTGAATAAAAGCGAAGTGCACTTCAGTCATTCACATGCTGTAGTGAAAAAAAATCCTCTGAATATGCAGACTTTCAGTGACTTTAATTAGAGTATAGTATATTGTATATGTGTATGTCTAAGCTCTTCATGATCTTTATTTCTGCTCAAATATCTTGACTCCAGACACATGCTAGTCCTTCAAAGCCCAAGAAAACACTAATGTAACTATAACCACATAATGATATTAAGATGAGCGTTAACATCACGTGTTTTCTGTGGAGCTGCTTTGAAAAATGCATTGTGAAAAGCGCAATATAAATAAATTTGACTATTACAGTATGCTGTTAATGTGCTGAAACAAAAAAGCTGTCTCATAATTCATCCCTTAAAAAAATTATTGTTATGGTTATTATTATTGTACCTGGACTGAGGTTGTTACAACACCAAAATTTTACATGCCAGTCAAATTTCACAATTCTCAATACCAACTTTGATACCGTAACCATAGCAAAATCTAATATTAGGCTAGTCTCGCATAGCCAGCAAAGGGTCTGGACTCTATCACAACTTTCATTGGCCAAGGACCGCCTAAGAGGACGTTTGACTGATATGTAACGCAACCAATCACAGTTCATTTGGTTCAAAGTCTTGTTTAGGGGGGTGAAAATGTAAAGTCGGTGTCCCTACAATAACAGACTGGCGTGCATTTCATATATTATTCATTCAAGAACATTATGCAAGTTCACTGCAACAATGGAGCCGCGAACTTCACATACTCTCCAAAATCCAGCATTTAGTTGATCCTGGTAAGCTCCTTCTCAGTTGTAAACACAAAAAAGTTCTTCTTCCATGAGGGGGTTTGGCATCAAGGCATTTGTTTCCACACCTGCGTCATCCTGTAGAATTCAATCAACCAAATGACGACGTTGAAAATCCTGAAGTGTTTCCAGTTAAATGTGCCATATGCATCAGACATTCAGCCAACGGTCCGTGGACGTGACGTTTGAGGCTGAAATTATAATATTAGGCTAACTAATGCAAGTACAAAAATCTACTAACAATTATTAAAGACACATTAAAAGTAAAATAGCGAGTCAAAACAAATTCCGCAATTTAGTAACAGACTGTATAGTAACATTATATTAGTAACATATATATATGATTTGCGCTGAACATCCGAGTGTAACAGCAGATGGGGATTTGGTTCTATGTATCGGTTGTTGATTGGATGTTGAGATGTGGGCATGGCTCTAAAAAAATGGAGGCAGATGAACATGAGTTTGGTTTTTGATTAAATATTACAAGGTCAAAAATGTAAACATATATACACATGGATGAATCATTTACAATAAAATCTTTAACACACTTTTCAGAATAGAGGGAATTTTCATTTTATGCTGATTTTTTTACCAGTGCACGACTCACCTTGACTCTTTAACTAACCGATGCTACTCTATTCTCTATTCTCTAGCACAAACTACTAAAAGTTCAATGAACATTTTTTCCTCACAAGAAACACAATGTTAGGACTTTCAGGACAAACTGACGCTGTGTCCAGAAGTCAGTGAATGGAAGAACCTGTTGTGAATAATTGCTGAGTCACTCGTACAGTAACATCCTGTGACTTATGTGAACTGAGGATGACCTGTGTCTAATAACATAATAAAACTCAAGTAGAACAATGTCCATCACTCTAACACTGGAGAAAAGACCTTCCCTCATGCACAATCACTGTGTCTCCTCTATTGTTCCTTGTGGCACACCATGACATTAAGGTAATCCAATAAAATCTCATCAATTTACCCTGGTCAATATGCTGTCTTTACCACCTCACAATGAAGGTTAGTTTAAAGGCGTGATTTTCACGTGTTCAATACAAGTTAAGCTTTATCCACTCTTCCCTGTATATAGTAATGATGAGACCAGCATTATGGAGGGTTTAAAAGAATAAATGTTAAGCATAAGAATTGTTCAATTTTAATGAAATTTACCAAATCATCATTTTAGCAGGGACTTCTTTTAAAGTCAGATGACCATTACGAAAAGTCAAAATTATTTTCTTTGGTATGATATCATTCCATGCTGTCGATACAGTACAACTTTTGGGTCATTGACAAAAAAAAGTCTATTAAAAGAATAGAAATATTATTTGATATTTTGTATGGTTTCATAAAAGTTTTTCTTTTTTTTCAGATTTTTGCTTTTATAATGACAGAATAGTATAGAGTGGACAGAGAGGAAAGTGGGAGAGACGGGAAGGACAGGATCAGGAAAGTTCCACGAGCTGGGACACCTGAAGCGCAACGGCGCGCTGCCCACAAGGCTATTGGCGCCGGGGCATTTTTGTCCTTTTCAAGAAAAGTTCCAACCTAAAGCAAAACACAAATTTTCCTTAAACCTTAATACACGTTCAAATCATACGCACACACATCCTTATCATTATTTTTAAAAAGATTTTTAAATATATTTTTCAAGTTACTTTTTTTTTTTAAATAACAGGAATTCCAACTGATCTCGTCACACAATCATGAGGGTCTCCTGGGTTCGCTCTATGATATCATTTCCTGCTTTATGGGGGTTTCTTTTCTCTCTGCATGTTGGTTGGACCACAAAACATTCCTGGGTGTAAAGGCATAACTTTTATTTATGGATGTAATAGTATATAATTTGGTTTATTTTCTAATTTACCAATCAAATAAGATTACAGCACTCTTAAACGAGGAACACTGGCAAGTTCTCTGTAATAGTGATGTCTTGCCTTGGATGAACACATATTTTGACATTAATACAAGCAGAATTGAATATTGCTGAAGCTGACATTTATTCTCAAGAGGAAGCGTAAAGAACACGGATGGAGAGCTTTGAAAACAAAAAAAAACAACCTAATGCCAGGGAGGAATCTGGCCGCTCCGACACAAACCAAAATCACTGCAATGACACTTTTCAGTCAGCAGAAAGCTGGTGTCTCCCTCGGCTCTTCCTGAACAAACTTCAACACAACAGCCAAATTTGGCCGGAATCCTAAAGCTTGTTTTAACACCATGTGCGGTTTACAGAATAATAAGTCACTTCTCAAGCCTCAAGAAACGAAACTAGGATCCACATTATCTTGCGTTTTGAGCACAATGGCAGAAAGCCCAATCCAGGCCTTGACAATCAGCATTCAGTGTAACCGGTGACTCAGCGAGGTATCGAATGATCCAAACACATGATACTGAACGCTGCCCAGGAGCAGATTTTGCACTTTCAGGAGGCTAGGGCCCAAATGAATAATTCTGTGATATGCTGCACTTAAATTATTAGTATATGTAGTACAAATCAAAAAGTGGAAAAAGGCACACAAGCATACCTTTAAAAAGAATACTTATGTAAATGTGCAAACTGATTAACACTTAACTGCATGTTATTTGCAATTAAATGACAATGTATCGTACTTTAAATTTATATTACATGCAATTAGTTCAACAATAAGTAGGACTTAAGTGCGCTAAGAAGCAAAGTCATGAAGGTGTACTCCAAGTACACTTAAGTGGCCTTTAATATTACATCTACAAAGTACAAAAATTTAAGTGAATATTCAATAATGAATTGCACTTCTTTTTCACAAAGGTATATTATATACTGCCAACAGTTTAACTAACTTCGAAAGATTCTCTTAAAAATGTTGCTTCACCATGACTTCAGTTGGTCGAAAATCTGACAGCAGAGCTATTCCCAAAATCCGACTTAATATTCCTCTTGCTCATACTCACAATGAAGAAATCCTCTTTCAAATAAAAAAAAAATCTTCTAATTTAATTATAACAAGGTGTAAGGAAAATACAGTATGTAATTATTTTGCCTTGATAGCTAGACTAAATTTAAACTCTTCTTGAACCATCAAAGTTCACTTCAGAATGTGGCACATTTTTCCCCCCTTTTCTTTATCATGGACACTTTGGTTCATCAATGACCCAAATATTTGATTACAAATATAAACATTGATAAATAAAAAAAAGCGCCAATTAAATTTCCATGCATATTTTACCCATGGATTCTGTTTGTCCATTCTAAGATCGGTTTGAGAACCATCACAATTTAGTGAGAAAAAGCAGCAAATCAGTAATTTAAAGTTTCATTTCAGTTACAGTTCTACCATTAGCACTATCGTTTAATTTTCCATCTATGTGCCACATTCTAGACGGACATCTTTGACTGTCGTGACACGTCTTGCACCATGAGCACTGCTTTAAGCCACCATGTTAAATAAAATAAGTTTTAGGGTGCGTTCACACTTGTCATGTTTGGTTCGATTAAAACGAACCCTGGTGCGATTGCTCAGTTAGTTGAACATATGTGAACGCTGCCATCCGAACCCTGGTGCGGACCAAACAAGCGGACCGAGACGGCTAAAAAGATGGGTCTCGTTCCGCTTCCAAGCGAACTCTGGTGCGGTTCGATTGATGTATGAACGCAACATGGACCAAAGACATGTAAACGAACCAAAAACAGGACGTTATGTCACAAGATGCGACGCTACAAGTCAGCTGATTTAACGACGTGGAAGGATTGGTGTATCCAAAATGAGTTGAGGGAAAACGTGGAGCAACGAGGAGGTAAAGTGCCTCATCAATATTTGTTTCTGCACACAACGGAGGAAATCCTGCTGCTGTTTTGAACATTTTATGAGCTCTTCGTGAGTTCTCAGCTGGTAAAAATAAAGCATATGCACACACATAAAATGATGGCGTTTAATCCAGCACACAGCATTGTTTTGAATGTTTGGTAAGCGAGCTCCGTCGCGAAATATACGTCATGAAACCCGACCAATCAGGTCGTGACCGTATCCCTATGCCTTCGGTAACTTAAATTTCGCTGTTGAAAATGCCAGTGTGAACGCTAAGCGGACCAGGACTATATGTTTTGTTTTGTTTTTTTGTCCGGACGAAACGAACCAAACCAACCGAACTACAAGTGTGAACGCACCCTTAAAATGCATCTCCAGGCCTCTGCATTCAGTTCCATTCTACTGCACTGCGTCGAGCTGGTTTTGAACTCAGAAACGCACACTGTGTGAAAGCACCCTTAGAAGGAAGCCAGACAGCTCATTTGGTTTTGGAGGAGCACTGAAGTTTGATCAGAAGTCACTGATATATATATATATAAAACAAGTGAATCCTGAAGAAAAGAGCTGAAATGAAACAGCAGTAGCTTTGCAGGCTTTCATGACACAGCATCAGCATTCCTATTTTAGCATGACAATGAACACGCTGCCTGGACACAACATTCCCACAAGACACAACCTCCGTATGCACATCCCCCCGCTCCACACACATGCTTGTCTCTTTAAAAGCACTCCTTTCGCTCACAGCCTTTCCTCTGTTACGCAACTGTTGTAAAAGTGAAAGCCTTCCAATTCACGTCTGCAAGAGTTTTCCAAAACGATCTGACTCTTCGATTTGATGATGATGGCTCTGTTCAATTTCTGCGTCACCTTCACTTCCATACTCTGTTGTCTAAGGACAAAACATAGTATATATGCAAGTACGACAAATGTAAAACACTCCTAGCTATACTTCATGCATAACTGCATTCAGAAATGCAACAGCAAACTTTACACAATGCACTCATGCATTGCATTCTCAGTGTGACCACAATTTTTCTATAGTCACTCTTGTACTAGCATTTATACAACTCTAGCCTAAACTATTATAAATATGTATATGGCTTTTAACTCATGCCCAGGCAATCTGAGGGCCGACATGCAAAAGTACGCTTTGTCGTGCATATATGCATACATGTAAAATGGGATACACTTCGAAATGCTAGCGTTATACACAGAAAACAAGCACATATTTGCTAGCAAGTTTGTTAATCATAGGGCTGCAGCAACTAAATAAAATGTATGATGACGGATAATGAAAAAAAAATCGATAACTAATTTGATTATCGATTAATCGCGTCTACCTAAGAAATAGTGGAGGACACGGATTAAGCTTCCGGAGGAAAGGTTCATGACCCAAGTTGCACTGATGCGTGTGCCGTTTAATGTGTTGAAGACATGTTTTCCCAGCACATAACATACATTTTTCAGTTATATCATTATGTTACAAATTCACGTGAGTATTTCCATTTTGCATAAAGGTTCGCCCTGACAGCACGTTAAACTTCACAGACTTCACTGAAGTGTTGGGCTGGGTCTGGAATGTTTATTTTTCAACAAAATAAATAAACTCATGCTTTTTATCCAATTAATCGATTAACTCTTTACCCATCGTTCGGAGTTTTCCGTAATTTAACGCTTTTCAGGAATTTTCAGGCTATACGTGTTTTCAGCGTTATACGGTAGAGGGCGCTATTACACATCTTCTGAAAGAATACAGAATATCCAAATCACACAGGTGAAGAAAATGCAGAAACAAGCGATTGAAGCATTACTTATGCACATTTAAATTAACACGATCATCAAGCATTATAAATCCAAACTGCTTAACTTCACCAATCGACCCATGAAGAGGCACAGGGGTGTGAAACTTTGGGGATGTTGACAGACTCAATCTACTTTCGATCATCATTCTGATTCCGATCCAGATACAGTCTTTGACAAAAATGGGATTATTGTTGCTTTTTTTTTTTTTTTAAATGAAATTTGCCTACATTCAGGAGTTGAATAAAAAATTGCATAAAGCTAGAATTAAATGTGTTGTTGATTAAAAGCAGAGGCTCTGTTCTTTGTTTTGATATATTGCATGTTCAGATATTCATACAACAAAATATTCTCGGGCCATGAAAGATTTCATCAAAATCATGTGCAAACCAGTAAAGGTGCTGGCTGGCAACTTTTTAAAAAAAAAAACTCTGGTGGGGAAAGAGTTAATATAATCAATCAAAATAATAGTTGCAGTCCTACAAAAAAAATAAATCAAAGGAGCATGTGGGACAATTTTTTGTGTCGTTTCTACTGAATTTCATATTCAGTAAAAGGTCACATAACTCATCATCTGTCACTTTTGAGTACTTGAGTACCATCTATGTTAAAACTAATACATGCTAAAGCCTACTCAAAAGTGTGCATCTCTAAATCCATCCCCATGTGACATAAGTTAATACTCTTTTGCCTCCTTGAGTACTAAGGTTTTGGTACCACCAAAATAACACAAGCATGAATATTGAGTGTGGTCAGCAGCAACACACAAACACTGCACCGACACGGCATTCCTGAGCATGTTTCTGGCTTTAGGGTCCTGGTCCCGACTGTCTCATCAATCTATAGTGTGGAGTTAAGATATAGGAATAGCAAAGGTCAAACTACTGGCTTCTTATTTGTTCTTAAGCAAACAATGAAAGTCGATTGGAGATTATCGCCTCTAACTTGCGCAATTTACAGAACTGTTAGCTTTCCCAAGTGTGTTAAAAATATACGCAACAAATTCAGGCCCTTAAGGTATACTCATACCAACAAATGTCAACAATCATTGCTTTGCATCAAATTCGTTGTGTGCATGTGCACTTTGAACAACTGAGGAAAAATGAGCATGAGACGAGACACTAAAGTTCACCAGAAATCCAGCCAACAGTGACAAGTAGGGATGGTGGAGGGACGCTGAAAACTGTTGAGGAACATAGCTGAGTCGAATGTGTATATATCATACACACATACATATATATATATATATATATAAAGAGAGAGAGGGAGAGAGAGAGAGAGAGAGACATTGGATAGATGTGATGTTTGGATAGATAATTTTGAACATGTTCCTCTCAAACTTTGTTAATAAAACATTAGTTATGTTACATATATATACATATGCATATATATATGTGAACTTTTAAAAAGGGTTCATTAACTGCAAATACTTTGTATTCAAAGGGTGAGCAAAGCAGTACCACGTCTAATTCACATGGTCCTATTCATCCCAGACCCAGATGTGGGGTGCCCTTCATGTTGTCAATGACAAAAAAAAATGGAATAATTTTCCTTTAACTTTGTTTGTTTTTATCAATATGGTACAGTATCAATCCTTCAAATCAATGTGATGAATGAGTCAAGTCAAAAGTAATCTAAAAGTAGTCAAATTATATTACCTTAATGTGAAATGTAATCGATTATGTTACTAATTTTATTCATGTAACAGTCAATTTGTAAGTAATCTACCCAGCACTGCATACAAATATAAACAGGGACTGAATTACACTTAATTTCTAAATCATATTTGAAAACCTCTAACTGAAGGCAAAAGCTGAATAGTTGATTATTTTTTGCATTCATCACCCAAAAAGTCGAGCGATTGTTCAAGAAATAGTTCGATTAGTCACTTAGTAAAATAACCCCCGATTGCAGTCCTTCTCATCAATGAAACTCTTTTCAACCACTTGCACTTCCTGTGCTGCTGTTCATTCTTCAAATTCACGCACAGACAGTAAGGCAGCGAATTCGAGGGAGGGGGGTGAGAGTGTCTTATAGTTTCACGGCTGCATTGATTATAACAGAGAGAAGTGCACTGATATCCAAAACCCCTTCGACCTCTGCAGCAAACAGCTTTACAACACTCTCATTCCTGTTATCCACATATCGGCCTGTCTGCAACTTCAAGCCGAATGAGAACAGACAAGAGTGAATGCAAAACCAGTAATAAAACACAATCAATATCTGATGACCATTTCAAACTCAACTCTTCTTCTTACGGTTTACAATCCTGCATCAGAACTTATATCATGAGGTCAATGCATGAAAAATGCATGAACACCCATAATGCACTATCACTACTGACTCTCATGCCAATTCAAACCTGTACAATTTTTCAACCATAGAATATTGGTTTGGACAAAAAAAAAAGAAAAAAAGAAAAAAGAACAAACATACATTTCTATTGTGTTCAGATTACTTGAGTTTTTTATTTGTGGATTTCCCAATAAGGGTGCTGAATGTGAAATTTTGAAATAAATGTCTGTTATGTATTTTGGTTGCATTTGTGCGTTAATAAAAATGGTTGTGATACGCACATTATATCATACTATCGAGATTTCGATCAATCATATTATAATCGTATCACAGAATTTTTTGAGGTATCAGCAAATATCGTATCGCTGGCTATAAGAATATGACATTGCATTGTATCGTTGATGAACCGTCCGTTTACGCCCCTATAGGTTACTATAGTACTACAGTTACGATAGTATGCAATAGTATCTCACAACTCTGTATTTTTTCATTTAATTGTGAGACAAAAGTCTGAATTGATAGATGAAAAATTAGCTTTTTAAAAATGTTTCATCCATTGTTCATGCATAGCATCAAAACGATAACTTATTATACATGTTTTCATCTTCTTCTTCTTCCATGAAATTGCCAGAACTGATTTACCGGTATTTTTGAAAAGGTCCCGTTTTTTACCAGTAAAGACTGTGTGTGTGAGAGGGGATAATGCATCACTGAACAACATTTATCAGCGATTACATATAAACACATTTCCTTTAAATGCGATAACAGGGTTGACAACATGGTGCGATGTACAGATCTCTAGATGTTTCCTCCACTGATTCAGCATAAATCACTTACATTAATGACCCAGACGACCTCGGCGCATTTCTGCGCTTTTCATTAATCACAGCCTGTAATTACATGATTGAGTCAACAGCCCCTCTGCGACCATTATCAGCAAGTCATAAAGATTCTCCCACAGGCCGCAGACCTGATACTGACTGAGTGTCTTGCTGCATCACTGGAGGATTTTAACAATACAAGTACAGGAATCCTTTACATAATCGGAGCTCTGCAGCCCTATAACCTGAGATGACTTTAATCCCACAGGAACATAAGACACTGGCTTTCTCCAATAAGTGATCGAGAACCATCCCCAACGAGAATTCTTCTATGAATGAAGATCTTTGTGCGTCCAGCATCAAAATCCCAAAAAACACACTGCGTTTCCTCATTTTCAAATCACATTCATTTCATAATATTTCTGGCAGGCCAATTTATTGTCCTTAGATGTGAAAGTTTTCAGTGATTCAATAAAATTTTGGTGGGAGAAAAAATGTATGGCTTCTGAATAGAGCACACTTTCACGGTAACTAATTATCATGTCCTTTTGGAGCGCGACGGAGCAAAAATTCATTGTTTGGATAGAGTTGCGTTGTCCTTCACAAAAATGAATAGTGTTTCACTGAAATGTATAGCAGGTCCCACATTTGTTTAAAACTTCACGACCATTTAAAAAAAAAAAAGATATGTACTACATGTGCATATAAGGAATGAAATACGGAAATTGTCACGTGACGTACGTTGTCAGTTGAGTCGCTTCACTGCCAGAGACAAATCCTCCAGTTGGACAGTAAGGCGTCTTCAGAATCTACCTGGAAGTAGTCATTCTGTTTGCTCACCATTTTAAGAATACTATGGGCATACATACTACTTGTTATAGTACATACTCGACGTTATTGTTATCCAATTCTGCAGCGTTGTGTCGTTGTAGCCCCACCCACACTTAAATCTCATTGGCCCAAATTCACGCTAAAATACAAATTGCTAGAAACAAGTGGGACACAGTGTAAGGCCTTAAACTACATGAAGGTGAGTAAATTGTAATTTTTAATTAAACTATTCCTATCCCTCCTGTCAGCCTGAAAACGTACCAACAGCTTTGTCAGTGGATAATAAACAATGTCTGTTAAATGAAGAACACTGGGTAAATATTATGCAAAATAAATGTTTTTTTTTGTTGTTTTTTTTTACATTTCTTTTGCTGTCATTAAACTGTATTTAGCATAATAACAGTTTATCTCAGAAAACCTCATTAAGTAAAATTTAAAGTAGGCCTATCGAGATTAATGCATATTAATTACAATGCAGTTGCATGTAAACACCATTGAAATTAGTGACGGGACGTTAAAGCATGAGGTGGGACAGCGGGTCTGGTGATGGGAAAACGATCTTTCGGATGATGATCATCAGTGTCCTGAATGGTTAACATAGGACAGGGGGACATCGCAAACACCTTAACGTCCCTGGCCGTCCTATATAGCTATATAAGCAGGTCTCGCTCTATTAATAGCTTTCAAATCAACACTGGACATGACTATCAAACCTTCAGAAGCCAAAACGAGTATTTATTCAACCAATCCGGCTTATCAAACCATTAAAGCTCGCGTGAGCGTCAGCTAAAACACAAGGACGCCAAACAGCACAAATGCATTATAATCATGAATATTCATGCGGACTGGTAGATTTTATCATTCACTTACATTCTCGGCGTCGCGCTCGTTGACGGTGGGCAATGGCGTTCTGGTCGACATCTTGTGTTTACAGGCCGCTCGCTCCAGCACCGGCGCTCGGTACAGCAGAGCAGCGGACCGGGGTTAGGGAAGATAACGCGGAAGATACGAATATCCGATCCCGCTTCACACCGGCATGTCTCCTGGCCTTCAACCTACGATGCGGCGGCGGCTTTCCGGACTATAACATGCACATATCCAGGAGCGGCCCGCGTCAGCCGCGGGTGTGATAGAGACAGAGGGAGCGCGACGCTGCGGATGCGCGGACAGGACGAGTGTGTGCGCGTGTGCGCGCGCGCGCGCGCGCGTGTGGAGCTCAGGCTCCTGCATTGATCCACCCTGATTGAAACACACACAGACACGGAGGGGGAGGACGATGATAGCGCTCAGTGTTTCTGTTGTAAAATGATCAATGCATCTACAGCCATTTAGGTGTCTTTAACGCGTATTTACTACAAATAATTAGTTTTATAATATGCTTTGTCATGACAAGCCCCATGTATTTTAGACTACGTAGTGTGTGGGGAAAGGGCATGAACTACACTGTTGAAATGTTATTCACTGTCTCTTAAAATAAGAAGCACAAAATCCTTGTCCACATTTGATCTACATCACCATCTAACGGCGTTAAAACAGTACTGCAAAAAAGTCCAACGTTCGATGAAGCAGAAAATCATTTAATACAGCTAAAATTCTAAAATGTCTCAATCATGTTTCTCTTAAATTGTACAGTCGTGGCCACAAATTTTTTTTGAGAATTCCATAAATATTAGTTTTCACAAAGTTTGCTGCTAAACTGCTTTTAGATCTTTGTTTCAGTTGTTTCTGTGATGTACTGAAATATAATTACAAGCACTTCATACGTTTCAAAGGCTTTTATCGACAAGTACATGATGTTTATGCAAAGAGTCAGTATTTGCAGTGTTGGCCGTTCTTTTTCAGGACCTCTGCAGTTCGACTGGGCATGATCTCCATCAACTTCTGGGCCAAATCCTGATTGATAGCAACCCATTCTTTCATAATCACTTCTTGGAGTTTGTCAGAATTAGTGGGTTTTCGTTTGTCCACAAGTTCTCAATGGGATTAAGATCTGGGGAGTTTCCAGGCCATGGACCCAAAATTTCAACGTTCTGGTCCCCGAGCCACTTAGTTATCACTTTTGCCTCCATCGTGCTGGAAAACGCATTGTTCTTCACCAAACTGTTGTTGGATTGTTGGAAGAAGTTGCTGTTGGAGGGTGTTTTGGTGCCATTCTTTATTCATGGCTGTGTTTTTATGCAGAATTGTGAGTGAGCCCTTGGATGAGAAGCAACCCACATGAATGGTCTCAGGATGCTTTACTGTTGGCATGACACAGGACTGATGATAGCGCTCACCTTTTCTTCTCCTGACAAGCCTGTTTCCAGATGCCCCAGACAATCGGAAAGGGGCTTCATGGGAGAAAATGACTTTGCCCCGGTCCTCAGCAGTCCATTCACGATACTTTCTGCAGAAGATCAATCTGTCCCTGATGTTTTTTTTGGAGAGAAGTGGCTTCTTTGCTGCCCTTCTTGACACCAGGCCATCTTCCAAAAGTCTTGGCCTCACTGTGTGTGCAGATGCGCTCACACCTGCCTGCTGCCATTCCTGAGCAAGCTCTGCACTGGTGGCACTCCGATCCCGCAGCTCAATCCTCTTTAGGAGACGATCCTGACACTTGCTGGACTTTCTTGGATGCCCTGAAGCCTTCTTTACAAGAATTGAACCTCTTTCCTTGAAGTTGCTGATGATCCTATAAATTGTTGATTTAGGTGCAATCTTAGTAGCCACAATATCCTTGCCTGTGAAGCCATTTTTATGCAACGCAATGATGGCTGCACGCGTTTCTTTGCAGGTCACCATGGTTAACAATGGAAGAACAATGATTTCAAGCATCACCCTCCTTTTAACATGTCAAGTCTGCCATTCTAACCCAATCAGCCTGACATAATGATCTCCAGCCTTGTGCTCGTCAACATTCTCACCTGAGTTAACAAGACGATTACTGAAATGATCTCAGCAGGTCCTTTAATGACAGCAATGAAATGCAGTGGAAAGGTTTTTTTGGGATTAAGTTCATTTTCATGGCAAAGAAGGACTATGCAATTCATCTGATCCCTCTTCATGACATTCTGGAGTATATGCAAATTGCTATTATAAAAACTTAAGCAGCAACTTTCCAATTTCCAATATTTATGTAATTCTCAAAACTTTTGGCCACGACTGTATGTTGTAAACACCTGAACTAGATTGTGAACAAAAGATCCTCCATACCGCAAAAAGGAGCCATCAAATTAGTTTTAGAAGTGTGTAACAATATCAGTAAATATAAAACCATATATAAAAATGCTAATTTGGGAATTGCATACTGGAATACTATGCTTAATATTTCTGCCTTATTACCAAATAATATAAAAAAAACAGTGGAAAACATCTATATTATGATTAAGTTTTAGCAATATTTTGCAAACATTTGTATTATTTCGTCAGAATACAGCTAATTTTGCATGACTGAAGAGAGAATAAAAGTGCAGCCCGATGATGGTGTAGTTATGGCATCTACCAGTAGGAGCTGACATGGCAGTATGCACAGCATACATACTATGCACTGAAGAAATAGGTTTTGAAGGCTTATATCAAGACATATTTCCTGGTCTAGCATGTGAAGATTACTCTTTAAGTTGAAATGAAACGGAAGCTGTGATAGTATTTTCTTCCCTGTTGTATCTAAATGAAATGACTTCTCAAACAAGAACAAATGTAGGGGTTTGATTTTGTTTGATGGGGTTTTGATTGGAAGGTTGTGGTTCGGTCGCTCTATGTGATTGACAGGTTGCACCGCCCTCGAGCCAGTAAACACGTCATCAGAGAAGTCAAGAGGAAGGGTAAGTTATTTTGATCAGATTATGAGGCACTTGATTTTTTTTTTTTCTCAAGACCCTAACCAAGAAAGCTAAGCAGGCTCTCAAGTTCCTTCAGAGAGCGATAAACTCCAGCGCTCACTACTTTATGCACGAACACTTCAGAAATAATAAAATGTCCGATGCAAGCGTTAAAGTGGGGTCTCGTGGACGGCCATGGTAGCGTGTGACCATGAGCTTCCGTAGAACTGAAACCATGGCCGTCTGAAATCACATACTCTCGAGTAGGTACTTATTTTGAAGAAGTAATTACTTCACGACTGCTAAAAACGCGCATCCAGACGTACTACATTCGCCATGTTGTCGTTATCATGTGACCTACCAGCATCAGTTGTGCCATTTCACTCCTGTGGCCTCATGGGATAGTAAAGTGTCCATTGTATGCACACCTCAGAATCTCGCTGGAAGTAGTAGGTCATCTGGGTACTTTATGCCTACACTGTAATGAATTGCTGTAAAAATTACAGCATTATTTTACAGCCGCTGGCTGTTTTTTAATAATACAGCATATTGCTGTAAACTGCAATGCATTCTGGTATGCTGTAAATTTACATAGTAGTAATATTGCTGTAAAATTACAGTTCGTAATTTAAAAAATACAGTTATTTACTGTAATCAGAGAATACAGGGAAATTCTGTAAATTTTACAGTAACTGGCTGGCAACCCTGCTGCCAGTATTATACTGTAAAATTTACAGTAATTTTTTTTACAGTGTACTCTTTTATGAGAATGGTGAATTCGGACATGCTTCTTTTGTCACATACTGTTTTTTGTTACAGCTTTTTTCCATGTTCAACTTTCTTTAGTGTGTAATGTTTGCTGTTTGAGCGTGAAAAAGATCTGCAAAGTTGCAGAGTCGCTATATCAGTAAACACTGTTTCTGAAATCCCTGAAACGCCTCCATTGTAGTCTAGAGTTTTCTTCCGGGAACAAACACGTCACAATATTCCTCATTTAAATAATTCCCACCCAAGGCAAATGCAAAATAAAGGGGCGGGGCCTGGTTGAGTTAGTTTGTAGTTGAAACTAACCCTGCGTTACTTCCTGGGTCATGAATAAGTATATCATATAAACAAATGTGGCCGACTCCCTCATCAGTGGCCTACTGGACCAGGGACCTGATTGAGACACACCAAGTGTGCCGCACATCTTCATGAAAAGTGAAGTCAAAATGTTTCCATCGCCTCCAGGTGGCTGGATGCAGTATAGCTCCTAAATCCAGCCCTCTCCATGTAATCTAATGAGACGTGAGACAAACTAAATCAAATGACACTTCAAATATATATATATTTTAAAAGATAGACTCTGTCATTTTTGGTCGTTTTTATCGCAATTTTAAGTGTTAGTTTAATGCTATAAATACTTATAAATATATTTATAAGCTTCAACTTTAATTTATACATTTGTTATACAGTTGTTCCATGGTAAACTACACCGACTGAATTTGCAGGAGCCTTGATACTGCAGCTCCACTTCACGCTCACAGCTGTGCAGACTTAGGCTTCAAGATGTCAGTGCCATATATGGACATTGGCGGCTTCACTTTTGAAACAACGGTTCAGAATTTAGGTGCTTCGTCCATCTATTTTTTACAGTCTATGGTTGAAACTTGCTGTTATGGTACGGGGTGGCACATTTCCCAATATACACCACAATGGGACCACACTAAGCTTTTTGGAAGGAGGGTCGTCATAGAGACAGAAACAAAGCGATGGGAGAAACAAAGCTTTTCAGAGGTTTGAATCAATTGAAATAATTGGAAGCCAATAAGAGACTTTTGATTATACTAATGTCTCATCAAAACGTCTACAAATTTATAAAACTGATCAGAGATCAGGTAAAAACCATAGACAGTTGACCCTTTGCCGGCAGTTTGATTGACAGGCAATCTAACCAATTATAACCGTGAATCCACCATTTTCTCTGACAAAGCAGTCGGGGGAGTAAATGGATTAACCCTGGTGAACTTGAACTTCAAAAACTGTGTACTACTATAAATGACTACTACATACTATAAATGAACTAGTATGAAGAGATGTTGGTTCACGAGCCGATTGAAGGAGCTACAGCGATCTGTCACGACACATTAAAGAGCCACTATACGGTATTTATTTAAAAATTATGATATGTTAAATATTTCATATCAAATGTAACCTGTTCTGTCTTGTCTGTCAGTATCCTCTTTGCTCTGCAATGTTTTTTTCACACCATGAGAATATGATGGGTGGCGTGAGAGCGCATGGCTTGTCAAGACATAGCAACAGTAACTAAAGGGGGCGGGGCTTTGCGAACGGTCAATTGTTATGGTTCACCACTGGAGGTGTTCTCAGAGAATCTGCATGATACATGGATGACATTGATTCACAGAGATCGTCCTCTAGCAACGTTTCACAACAGTTATGACAAAGCCTTGATTACTGAAATCACATGACTTTGACAGTATGACTCACGGATTCGAAACCGTTTCAGAACTTCATGAAGCAGTGTTTTGAAATCACCCATCACTACTGGGAAGAGAGCTGCAACCATGTCATTAAGGGGAAAAAATGTGTTTGTTGAACATTCAAACATGAAAACCCAAAAACAAAATCAAGACTGTAAAAATTATCCTTTAACATTACATCACATGAAAACAAAGAAGCTTTGTTAAAAGTGAAGTTTTATTGCAACAGCACAGTATGCGACAGAAATCTTTGTTCACTTTTTATCCCCCAGAGTCAAGAAATCCCTCTGGATTTTTATAGAAACCGATATGTAACGTGTGGGTAGCATTTACAAGATACATTGAACTCTTACTATAAGCAATAAAACACTATAAATGTATATATATATATATAAAAAAAACATTCAAGGCATTTCCAAGTCATAACATACAGCATACTAAAAATCAAGACATCCTTCATTTTACAGGCACTTGAAATTTGAACTCAATGACAAAGTCATCTTATTACCATGGTTTTCTCAACAGTTCTTTCTGAGTACTTCTGAATTATATAAAAAGGCTTAACTCATGAACATCATAAAAAAAAAAGTCATATAAACAGTACCTTTCTGTACATTGAACAAACAGGACCTTTTAAATAAATTAAGAGGCTCCCGAGACAATCCTTCTAAAATATAAAATTGGTCAGTGCATGGTTTGGTATTACAAACGCACTATTTTACTACATTTCTTCGTTTCGAGCGTGCAAACTCAAACTGAGAAGTGATAGGGCAGCTTTTTTTTTTTTACAAACCCCATTAAGAATCAAATGTTTGAGGAACCTTCTAAAACATTTTATCAAACATATATATATATATAAAAGCAAGAGATGGTTGAAAATAAAAAGTCTTGTTTTTCCTCGAGACAAGAATCTTGAATCTGAATTTTTGGGGTGGATGGTTTTTACATCATGGCTTGAAGGACGACCCAACTCTCTCAAACTTTACTTTCAGAGGGCAGCTCGCTGAGGGCGGTGGTGATGTCGCTGAAAGACAGTCTGTCTTTGGGGCTGGCGGCCCAACAGCGCACCATCAGCTTGAACACCCGAGATGGACACCCCTGGGGAGGAGATAACTTCAGCTTCCCTTCCTGCAGAGCTATAGAGACACAAATATTGAAAGTCAGGAACAAAACATACCATAAGCCAACATGCAACCATGCAATCTCACTTTTTTGCTGAGGCTATCCCGTACCTTCTAGAACTTTGTCATCAGATAGGTCAGCGTACGGCAGCTCCCCAAAGCTGAACACCTCCCACATGAGCACTCCAAACGACCACACATCCGTCTTGGTGGAGAAATCGTCCTCAAAGACGGCTTCGGATGGAAGCCAACGCAGAGGAATCCAGGACTGGCGATAATGGTAGTACTCGCTGTGTGGAAACAGACACAAACACGGAAAAGAAGCGACTTTGTCACCACAAGGGGGAGCGGTGTGCATGAAACGAGCACACGAACAATCGTTCCAGGAGTCTTTTTTGCTAATTTAATAAAACAAAGTTCTAAACCTGGCTCTGGCTGCATTTAATTATACCTGTTGTAGACGTCTTTGCTAAGGCCCAGAGCAGACACTTTAATTTGTCGTTTGGAAGAGATGAGACAGTTGCGTGCAGCCAGGTCTTTGTGGACGAAGCGCTGGTTGGACAGGTGCTCCATCCCTCGAGCGATCTGCAGACACACCGACACCTGCGAGCAGACGGCAGAGAGTGAGTGTGTTTTGTCCTGATGTGTGTGTGTGTGTGTGTGTGTTTATGAGAGACTACAGACAGTTATTAATTACCTTTTGTTTGGTGCTGAGCGGCTGGACTTTGACTTTCTCATCTTTGCTCTTAGACACTCTCAGGTACTGTTTCAGATCACCCTGCAAACACAGCAAAATGAAACAAGAACATTTTTCAGGACACAATATTTCAATCACCACTTCAAAATACAACTAGAATAAAGTCATTTGCCATTGACACAAGAGTACATGCATTACAACTATTTTATCAGCGGTAAAAAAGGGAGTGGTCAAAAAACCATGGCTATACTGATCGATCGATCGATCGATCGATAAAATAGACAAAAGATTTAACAAAAGACAGACAAAATTAGATCAACAGATTGACCAGGGGACCAAGATCTAAAACGACGCACAGACAGAGGGGTTGTTAAGTTGGATGGACGGGCAGACATAGTGATGAAGGGATAAAAGGCAAAGACAGATAGACAGAATTGGAGGAATGAGCTAATGGTTACCATGTCACTGTACTCCAGGATCATGTAGTGCGGCTCCAGTTCTCTGCAGATGCCCAGCAGACGAGCGACGTTAGCGTGGCTGAGCTTCGCAAACATGTCACATTCGCGACGGAAATCCAACTGCATTTGCTCGTCACGCGCCTGCAGACTCTTCACCAGCACTACGGTCTCCTCCTCATCTTCACTGGCCTTTGCTTTAGCCAGCAGCACTTCACCGAACTCTCCTTTACCTGCACGAGGAGAAACAACGTAGATTGATTGGTTTTCTGCGAACAGGCACGTAACTACATTAAGTGTGCCCTATTTTGGCTGAACACTTGTGATCTGACTCTCAATGGTTTGGCATTGTTTATTGCTTTACCCAGTGTTGTGATGGTGTGCAGGTTGCTTCGGGGGAAGTGGAGCTTGTCATGACTGCTAAGGCGTTTGTTGTTTCCGGTGGCGGTCATGTTGGTGAGCGCCACCTCCTCCTGGATCTCTGCTGTGGTGTGGCCATTTTGTTGCACGTCCCCTACGGGTTGATCAGAGAACTGTATCAGAGAACTGAATAGATTTAATCAAATAATTGCATGCTAACAAAAGTTACCACCACACACCGTTGAGGCATTCCACCTCTTGCTCGTCTCCTTCCTGTCCCTTCTGGAATCTCTTGGCGTTGCGTCTCTGCTTGCAGTAAAACATGAGACCCAGCACGATGATGATGTAAGCGACTGCCGCCCCCACCGACAAACCAATAGTCTGGATCATTTTGTAAGGAGTCTTTTCATCATCTGCTAATGAGTGCTGCACTGGTTTTTCTGTAGATAACCACACATACATACATTAAACACCAGGTTTTTAGATAGAGAAGCCGTTTCATTCCGGAATCCCTTTTGATCCCACTTAAATAGTCTCTTTATAGGAATCAAGTGACACACTGGCAGGAACATTCAATTAGGATCTAACAGTCCTGAACTCTCACAAAAACACAATTTCATGAGCCTCTCCTTTCTCTGAAGTCGCCACCTCAACTAGACTTGAAGCATTTGTAATTCAACTTAATCTGGAAATTGAGTTGGTACAGCGGAGACAGGCCAAAATTAGTCCTTGCCCATTTGAAACTGTATTGCAGTATTTACCAGGTTTCAAAGAACCATAGAGTGCCAAACTTGGTTAAATACACAGCTGCAAAGAGTAGTCAAGTCCCAAAAATTGGAGGACAGAATTCTAATTGGTTTGAAAGGATTAGAGCAGATATAACCTTTATTTGGCATGTTTGACCAGCAGGACATGGTCCCGAGAGCACTGCATTGATGATGTGTTTTGGCCATTTGCATTTGGAATATTACAGGAAAAAAAAAAAGCTCTGACCAAAAACAAACAAAAAAAATTCTTACATTAAGCTTCTGAAAACTCTTTTGGTCTTTACTTAAAAACATTTTCCCTGAAAATATGAGTTAGAATAGTTAGTGTTAGAAAGGAGTGGGATTAGTGGGCGAAATCCCAGTCATTTCAATAGGGAATTTGCAACTAGTTCTAGTTGGCTTCTGTGTGAGCTGTCCTTCTTACAATTAACAAAAGACAACAAACCTTTTTTGTCCGTAAATTCTCTAAATGACCTTAACCTTAATATTCTGTTTGGCATCTCCAGTCAAATTTACTTGGAATTTTTATTTGATTCCCAAAATGGTAGACAGGTAATATGCCCAACCTTGAAAGTTGGCATTCAAGATCATTTAATTCAGTTATGAGTGTAACATCTCAAACATTCAAGCATATAGCAAAAGTAGGAATGGTTACTTAAAAACAGCTTTTAATAACTTTTGAGGGTTTGCATTTTACACACATTTACGTGAAATAGAATTTAATGATTAAAAAAAAAGCATTTCTATCCATGAGGAATTGATTGGATGATAAAAAGTGGGCGTTACATACCAAAATATAGCCAGGTGGTTAGTTGAAAGGGGTTGGAAAAATTTGGCCGTGAAAATCTTTGTATTTTGATGAAAATGGTTTGATGAATGGTTCAAAACAAGACCTTTAAAATATGTACTAAGACTTTAAATGCACATGTAAATTTAAACGCTTGGCATGACGGGTGACCCTGTGCCAAATTTTAAAACTATTCCAGCTTTAAGAGCTACAATGGACACCCATCCAGAAAATACTAAAACCAACAGATTTGATGGCTCATAATTGCCTCGTAATTATTAAAGAATGTGGAGCGTGTCGGACTCACCCACAACGTAGAGCTCTGCCGAAGTGTGTGCGATGTTACAGCTGTTTCCTGCAATGCAAGTGTAGCTTCCCGTGTCCTCTGTGCTGACGTCATGAATGACCAGAGAGCCGTTGGGCATCTTCTGGAATCTGAATTGTGTAATCAAGAAGATTCAGCGGCTTAAGAAATGTGTTCAAATCTGACCTCTTCAAATAAACCCGCTTCAAATCAAGAAGATAATGTTTGTGATTTACCTGCTCTTGTCTGCCTCCAGAAACTTGTCTTTTTTCTTCCACTGGATAAAAGGAGAAGGGTCTCCAGTGGCCTGACAGTGAAGTACGGCAGTGTGTCCCTGATATACTGTGGTATTCTCTGGCTTGAGCTTAAACGCCACATAAACTAATGAATGGAAGAGGGGTTAGAGCAAAGGGAAACAAAAAGGATGTGGACGTTAAGGGATATTTCAAGGAAAACTGAAAAACATGAATTAATTCACTTCAACGCCAGAGCCGGCTCTGGTTTACATTTGTCACGCGAAGCAAAGCTTCTTTCCTCCGTACCTGCGACTGTAAGCTGAACGACGGCTCGGATCTCTCCCTGCTGATCATTGGTGGCCAGGCAAGTGTAGTTGCCCGCGTCGGCCCGTGTGACAGTGGTGAAGTGTAGCGTGCCCCTCTGCTGCTCCACCCACACGGAGAGATCACTGCCATCTGCAAAGGGTGCCAGTCACCAGTGGTTTAAATTTCAAGGGCGCAATTTCTTAAGCGATCGGTGAAGTTCAGTTAGTTTATAACAAATAGGATTCAGTGTAAAAGTCTTTTATGGTAACACTTTACAATAAAGTTCATTAGTTAACTACATTAGTTCACACTAACTAATATTGAGATGCACTTCTACAGCATTTATGAATCTTTGTTAATGTTAATTTCAACATTTACTAATACGTTATTAAAATCTTGTGAACATTAATGCGCTGTGAACTAACATGAACAAACAATGAGCGACTGTATTTGCATAAACTAACGTTAATGAAAATACAGTACATTTACATTTAGTCATTTAGCAGACGCTTTTATCCAAAGCGACTTACAAGTGAGGCAATTGGGGGTTATGTGCCTTGCTCAAGGGCACTTTAGTCGTGGTATTGAAGGTGGAGAGAGTGCTGTTCATTCACAATCCCCACCTTCAATTCCTGCCGGCGTGGGAATCGAAGCAGAAACCTTCAGGTTAAAAGACAGACTATCACCAGACTCTCAGACCCTCACCATTAGGCCACGACTACCCTACATTAACTAACGTTAATGAAAATACAGTAGCATAGTAAGTAACAAAAGAATTGCTCATGTTAGTTAATACATTAATGTTTAACTAATGAGCCTTATTGTTTGTTAACTTGTAACAACTGATTAAAATGAGATAAATTATTTAATTAAATAATTAAAGATTCAACCAACTTTCACAATATTTATATGGCAAATGCATAAAACAACGTTAACTGAATTAATCGAAGGGATCTTGCTGCAAAATCAGATATGATACTTTCGGCTTCAGATGAAAACAATCACTGGATATGCAGTGACGTTTTGAAAGATGAAAGAATATTGGAGTTTAGTGGCACATTTAACCTTGTGATTAAGGTTGTGTAACAGGTACAGTGGCTTCAAAATATTTCTGGTGAAGTCACAAAATGTCTGAATGTCATTGCAAAGGTAACAAAATATGAAACCGTTTTCTGCACAAGATTTTCTCAGTGCCAACTTGGATGGATGAGTTCTCTTAAAAATAACAGTGGTCTTAGTTGTCTAACCACAAGTGTTTCACCAATCACTGAGAAATCCCAAATCGTCAGAATCGTTTAAATAATTTTAGTTTTGTGAAATGTTCAGCTCGAAAATTACAACTTGGGTGTGCAAATACATTTTGGATCCACTGTATATGAATATTATGATCTTAAGCTTTAGGTGTGTTCAATATTCCACATATTAATTTTGGCAGCTGTTAGGGTAACAATTCAGAACACTAATAATCTCGAATCTTTATTTCTCAGCAGACCTGTTCTAATCCAGCGGATGGTGGGGATCTGTCGTCCCTTGGCAGAACACTGTAGATTTCCTTCCTTATTGAGCTCCAAGCACTGGTATCCCTGTGGTGTCGGTGTGAACTTCAGACGCTCTGAAACAGATATCGTAACAGTGAACACTTGGTGAGAAGTGCTCTGTAAAGCACATCCACGAGTGGCTTTTATATAGACATCCAGACAAATGGCATGAGCCATTGAAAAACCCACTACAAAACCACCGACAGCACATAACAAATGTTCCTCACCCAGCACATAGACCCGCGCCTGGGCAATAAGATTTCCCGCCTCCGTTCTGCTCTCACAGCTGTACAGATGGCCGTCGTACACCTCCACGTTATTTATACGCAAAGTTCCATTGGAGAAGAGCTTGAAGCGAACGTCCTTTCCGGAACACAAAGAGAGTGTGTGTGTTTAGCGCATTCAAATAAAAACTCTACATGATGACTGCATTTTTGTGCTGAGCTGAAAATCCTTTACCTAATTTGGCGTTTCCACTCAAAAATGACCAGCCTACAAAAAATTGCTTCTAAGTCTTTCATTATGTCATGTTCTTGCCAAACACTGGATTCAATCGGTTTGAAGTTGAGGTTAATAAGCTTGAGTGAACTTTTTTTTAGGTCACGTTTCATTAGGTCAAAGTCAAAATGGCAGACAGAAAATTTGGCCATTTATTGCAAAATTATATACTCAGCATGACCCAAGGAAATTGTTACAATTTTAAAATTTGAGCACATTTAGGGCATAGTGCTGACGACACTTGCCGAGTTTCGTAACGATACGCCAATGCGTCCGTAAAACAGCAATCTCCTGACCACTAGGTGGCACTGTGCCAAAACCGTCCAGATATCCTCAGGTCTTCTCTGTCATAACACACACCAAGTTTGGTCCGAATACGATAAAGCACTGTGCTCTTCCTCAAATTTGTTTGTGCATTATTCAAGAATGGTTTGACTAATAAACTTGAATTCCATCATTTTTGTCGGCATGGTCTGAACACGATCTGGTTAAACAATTAGGTGGAGATTGAAAATGTAGGTTTTTCAGAAAATTATGTCATAGGGATGCAATCAAATTGTCTTGAGCCGAGGCATCAGAGGAAAAAAAAAAGAATTTCTTCCCTTGCAGTTCAAAGGTTATTAGCATAAATGTGAGTTAAGATTTTGACAATTTGTGCCGCTAGAGACTTCAGATTTTCTCTAGTTAATGTTCTGACTGTCCTCTATCCATGTGCCAAATGAAGAAGAGGAAGACGATGATGAAGAAGAACAAGAAGGATGATGAGGAAATGACGGCTAATGGATACAATAGGTAGCTGCCTACGCACTTTCATTGCTTCACCCTCAATACAAAGCCTGTCGTAATTAAAAAAAAAAAAAAAAGTTCACAAAAAGATTGAATCCAATAATATAGCATAATGACAGATTCATGAGCAAAATTTTGTAAGCCAGTCATTTTTAAGTGTAACAAGGTGTGAAAAACCCCCCGCAAAAGACAAAAATTGTTAGTTTTAGTCCAATGCGTTAACATTTCAGGAAAAATAAAATCCTCTCCAGACGAACGTCGGTAACAAGACATGAGAGTTAATATTTGCTGTGCAGTAGAGGATCACCTTTCCCGGGTACCACATCTTCATTTTCAGACACATCAAAAGGTTTCACTGGCCTCAGGACAGTTACAGATCGCGTTTCAAATATGATACGAGCATGACATCACTGCCCCACTCACCTCTGCACTGATTGGCTGCATGTTCCGGTACCATGTGACCACAGGTTCAGGTGTGGCGCGTGTAAGGCAGTGCAGGTACCCGGCGCGCCCCTCCTCCAGCTGACTGTCCACAGGTTTCTGGATCCACTCCGGTTTGGCTGTTCATGCAGAGAAGACGGTCAGGATCAGATGTTTAAACATCCTCACGCCATTTTTTTTATTCTTGGAACAAAAATAGGATGAAACAGTTCAACACTGAACTGTACAGCAAATGTGATTGGGTGCAAGTAAGCAAACTTATTCTGCGCTATCCAGTCAATGGAGTAGGAAATTTATTTAAACTCCTGAAAAGTCCTACTGTGTCACACTAACAGGCTTTCTCGAGTTAGCGTTGAAGATCACTGACAGGACTTTATTTCATAAGGTAATATTGGTCATAGTGAAGAAGTTGGTGGAATGTGAGATATTCAGTAGAGGACAGTAGGGTCCAAAAAAAAAACGTGCTTCTGAAATGTGCATATTAAATTCTTTAAGGAACACAAGCGTGATTTTTTTGCCTTGTTGCGTGCTGAAATGTGTCAGTTGTGTGTTGGTGAATTAAGATGAAACACATTCCCGTTTGTACGTTTCTTTTGTCAACCGCCAACCACTTCTGTCCCGATTTCTTAGATCTATTTGTCGGGTAAGTGTATGGATTTTTTCAGCTCTTTCGATCTAACGGACAAAATATTGTTGTGCAGTTTACATATGAACATGAACCGAGATGACAGAAAAACATACGGAGAGCATTGGCTTTCATTTCTGCTCTGACAGCCGCAAGATCATGCCGAACAATGCGAGCGTGTGTTAGAAATCAGGAACGGTGAGAGAACATTTCGCTTGGTATGTTTTCATGGTCAAACCAAATTTGGATCTCCAGCTAACGTGTTTCTCATACTGTATACACATCAGGCCAGTAGGTGGAGAGTAGAGGGTCTTTTGGAGCTTTTCCAGTACATTTGACTCAAAACTACACAGTGAATGCAATCAAAGACCTTTTTGACTACCTCTGAAAGTGGTCGAAAGTGGACAAGCTGAAAACGTTTTAGTCCCATTTTACACCTGTATTTAGTCTTAATACTAGGTGTAAACAGGGACTTGTGTCGCATAAGCACAGGCATTCCTTTCAGGTCAACTACTTTAATGACACAGCATTAGTTTGAAGAGCTGAGCAAATCATTAAACTTAGAAAACTTAAAGGGTTAGCTCAGCCAAAAATGAAAAATATGCCACTAATTACTCACCCTCATGTCGTTCCATATCTGTAAGACTTTTGTTCATCTTCGGAACACAAATTAAGATACTTTTGATGAAATCCGAGAGGTATAAGACTCGTCCATAGAAAGCAATATAATCACCACTACCAAGGTCCAGAAAAGTACCAAACATTGTTAAAACAGTCGACGTGACTGCAGTGGTTCAACCGTAATTTTATGAAGCGATGAGAATAATTTTTGTGCGCAAAAACCCCCCCAAAAAACCGACTTTATTCAACAATATCTTGGAACGACATGAAGGAGAGTAATTAATAACAAAATTTTTCATTTTTGGGTGAACTTACCCTTTAACTGTCACCACTTTGCGCACACTAACAGAAGAACGCATATTTATACTTTTTTTTAATTTTACAGTGTCATTGTTACACACGTTACATGTAGTTACTGCAGTAATAACTAGGATAATTACATGCAAATAACACTAAACCAAACCTATAGTAAGTACATGCAGTTAATTATTATTACTCATAAATGTGTAAATACACTGCACTGCAATCTGACACAATAAAATAAAGTGTAACTGATCGCACATTAATTATGTACCACAGGATATGCTCTTCTCATCCGAGTGCGTTTCTGGCTTAATACTTACTGGCCACAGTGACGGTCAACTCTTGTTTCTTTTCACCAGCCTTGTTTTGTGCGACACATGTGTAGGTTCCCGAGTCTTCGCCACGAGTGGGACTGAAAATCAAGTCTAGTTCTTCCTGGTATACTCTGCCCTCAGCTGGAACTCGCTGTCCCGCATGTTCCCACCAAACCTCTGGCTCCGGGTGCCCACGGGGCGGTCGACATGTCACCCGCTCCAAAGAGTCTGCAGTGAACACCCTTGACTGTTTAGGCATCATGTCCTCGATTTCTGAGAGGAAATGGTGACAAGAAACACGTTAGATAGAATTTGGGAGCAAAACATGGACTATGCATCCCCCTATTCAGTGAAAACAATGACATCTGAGCTGTGTAAGCCGCTCAGTCCTGTAAAAGCACTCAAGCAGGCGCTGGAAACAGAAAGGGATTAGATTAGCTTCATCACTGAAGCCGCAGTTAATCGCTCTGAAGATTTACTGCATCAGGATCCCAGAGTTCACCAGTATGTGAGGGCTACTGGAACCACACAAGGATTATTATTATTATTATTAGGGTCAAATCGTAATTTAATGCGACTGAAGACAAGTTCAAACTTACTCTAAACTGTTCATTATGAATATTTAAACATGTTACTTATACAAACATGTACTTTGTATATATATATATATAACATTTATTTATTGATTTTTTGACAAATAACATGAGTAATTCACAAACATCAGTAAATTTTTTGGTAGTCACACTACACTAGATTTTAATCTTACCATGGCATATAAAAAAGATCAAATTACTCACAAAAAAACCTGTTTTGTCCCCCCCCCCCCCCCCCCCCCGCATGTTTCTTGACATGACAATGATTTAGTGGATGAAATTTTTCATATATTACATTGTGAAGCTTTAAGGTTTGTTACCCTATTTTTCAATTTCATTCATTTATTCAGTCATAACCCTGACATTTGCATTTATGACGTTATTTTTGAAAAATCACGACACATGTCCTTTAAAATCCTTTAATTGTTTTTTCTGAAAAACTAAAAATATCAATGACATCATCCTGTTCGCAGAAATGAATACGATTTTTGTACAAAAAATGAAAATGCACCTTCCTTTAATACAATCTGCCTCTTAATAGCAACAGCAAGTGTGAAATCATGGTTTATGCTGTGATGCAAAATGAAGCCTATTGGCTACTGTAAAAAGGGACAATGCCTCTAATGTCTAGCTACAACAGAAATTTGATCCTATGTACCAAAGAAGCCTGTACACTACATCACTGTGTGTTTAACTGCACATGAACAGGTCTGAGCACGTTACCTGCAAGTCGCAGCGAGACCTCGACAGACACAGGAGGGCCACGGGGTCCTTGTGCCACACATTTATACAGGCCTGTGTTTCGCTGCTTCACCTGAGTGATGAAGAGGGATCCATTGCTCAGAATAAAGACACTGTAGGAAAAAGTGGAAAATGGTTAAATGCATTCGTACATTATAATCATCATGGAGATTTTGTGTCAGTGGCTGACAAATGCAGTGGTGTATTTATCTTTAGACAGTGAGCTAATTTGCACTGTTAAGAATTCACAAATTAATTTGTCACTACAAGACATTTAATTCGTTCCCTATAAAGCAAATGGATGAGATTTTTACTTCCAGAATCCAACGTAGTGAGTAGTACACCCAATTCACAATTCAAACTGTTCCCATGTTTCTAAAGTTACATGAATTTTTAAGAACGTTTGTTAAACTTTATAAAATGTATTGTAATTACACACAAACAGAATTAAAATATAGTACCGGCTCTTGTTGGACACCAGCTCATTCTCATGGTACCACTCAACTGTAGGCATTGGTTCGGCCATGAACTGACAGTGGAAAAGTGCCTCCTCATTCTTCGCGACTACCAAATCCTGTGGCTTCACCACTGGTTGAGGGAAACTCTTGTCTACAGAGAGATATCAATGCCATTCGTTATATAATGGGAACATAAAATTTAACAAGTGTTTCTTGAAAATCTATCAATTACACATCCAAACTCACAATGAGAAATACACATACCTATGATGTTGAGAGTGAAGTTGTCATTGCTGCACACTTGACCAGCTGCGTTTTTTGCACAGCAGTAGTAGAGTCCATTGTCGTCAGGACTGGCATTCGGCACAGTAAGGGTTCTGTCTTTGTTGTTTATTTTGTAGCTCTTCTCTGTTAATAATGTTCCATCTCTGTACCAGCGATTGGTTGGCCTATATATTCAGACATCAGTACGGTTATTTATAGCCGAGAAAACTTCACAAGAAATTACTCTAGATAAGGGGTAGCCAACCCTGCTCCTGGAGAGCTACCAACCTGCAGAGTTTAACTTAGGACTCGGCAACTCTAGCTCTCAAGGGCCACTTTCCTGCAGAGTTTAGCTTCAACCCTGATCAAACTCACCTGCCTGAAACGTTCTAGTCACCCTGAAGATCTCAATTGGCTTGGGATATGTAATTGACTGTCCACACAGTCCAACAGCTGCAACTGTCCACAACTTTTCAGATCAGATTTGTGTGTCCAGTCGTGCTCTTTCGTTTTCCAGAATATCTGCATTGTTTTCTATGGCAATGGTGTTGCATTGGTGGGTTTTAAAACATGTATCGACAAGTTTTGGCAGCTAATTTCAGTACGTTTCCTAAAACAATGTCTGATGTATACGTTTTACGTGGCATGAGAAACTGATTTTTCGCCGTTCACACTCGCTAAATGCGATTGGATTCCAATCAGATATGCACAGAAATAGGATTTGGACTGACAACCTGAACAAGGCTTTGTTCAGGTGTTTGATCAGGATTGGAGGTAAACTGCCAGAAAGTGAATGCTAGAGTTGCTCAGCACTCATTTAGCTCCAGCCTTAAAGGGGACCTATTATGCCCATTTTTACAAGATGTGATAAGTCTCTGGTGTCCCCAGAATATGTCTGCGAAGTTCCAGCTCAAAATACCCCACAGATGATTTATTATAGCAAGTCCAATTTCCCCCATTTGGGTGTGAGCAAAAACACAGCTGTGTGTACATTTAAATGTAAATGGGCTGCTGCTCCCTGCCCCCTTTCCAGAAAAAGACGGAGCCTTTACAGCTCATGCATTGGATACTCCAGTACACTCATGCAGCAAAATCAATGTCAAATAGTCGGTAGCATTGTTCAGTCTTATAAGATTATAAAAAGGAGTGAGTGGATATTTACCATTTTAGGCTGTTTACACACTGTGTTAAACACTATGTAAACCTGAATTTTGCATAATAGGTCCCTTTTAATTAAACCGAGCACCTTAATTAGCTTGTTCAGGACAACTTGAAAATAACAGGCAGGTGTGTTGTACAACGCAAGTGATTTTAACACTCAAGGAAAATGGTTCACAAGGTAGTGCACATGCAATAAACAAGCCCATCCGGAGTAAACTATTTTGAAAGGTTTGTTAGACAGCGAGTATATCCGGACATTTACAATGAGAACATAATCAGTACCTGCTCTGCATTATGAAATGTAGAACTCAATGACATATGAATTTGAGCTTGTGTAGCTAAATACACTTGCTTCCACAGCATGTTTCTGATCTAAGGCTAGGAATCAGACATGGAATTGCTTACCGTGGGTGTCCATCTACGTTGCACCGCAGAATCACTTGTGTGGAGCTCTCAATCTCTGCCACTGACTCTGGACTCTTCAGACTCACAGTGCCACTTTCCAACCCTTCAAGAAAGATATGTTAAAAACTAACAGCTTGATGATTAAGAAATGGCCGAAACTCATCGAAACCTTCTGCAGTCATTATCAAAAACAAACTGCCCTATTCACACCATCTGGTCATGCTTTGCACCCAGCGCAAAAACAGGCCTCTCCATTCAGTTGACCTTACTTGTTATCTGACACAAGCGGCCGGACGCTGCATTTCAACCAATTAATCTTGGCATTGGACATAAAGGGGTGCTTTGTCTGGCTTCGACTTGCTGGCTCAAAATAACCTTCTCACGCGGGCGTTGTTTAGCAGTCACAAAGGGGGTGAAGTGGGCTGGCCAGGAAGGGCCAATGGTTCACATGTGTTTTTACATGCCAGGAAAAGCATTTTCGAGAGGCAGCAATCACATGGTGTTAAACTAACTTGTTAAGACTTGGGAAGGAGAGATATTTTCAGAGATGCATGGGTATTACACTCACATTTGATATTGAAGGAGGCCTCGCTGGTACGCTCTTCTTCACCAGTGCTGTTCCTTGAGGCAATGCACTGGAAGCTTCCTGAGTCCAATGTTCTGTCAATGGCAGTGAATTTCAGGTTGCCCCCTTCCAGAAATCGTCGTTCCGAATTGGTGACAGTCTCACCGTTGTGCATCCAGGTGTAGATGACACCTTGAGGGTCGTTTACTTCACACCGCAGCATGGCACTGCGCCCATGCAGAGCATCCTGGGATTTGGGCTCCTTGGTGAAATAGAAAGAGGCAGCCTGCACAAGGATCACTATGAAGAGAAGAAAACAAAGCACAGCCATGAACAAACATAACAGTACTGCACATAAAGGACTAATCTAGTAGATCAGTCTCAGCGCTTACAGGTCCAGAAGGACAACTTGTGATGTTGATTAGATAGATGCTGAAATGCAGGTGAAAGAATGTAGCTTTGAGAAAAAGCAGAGCACCCCCTACGCCCTCCCTCAGACTCTCAGTTTGTTCTTTGTTTTCATCCAGCTGGAACTTCAAGGCCAGAAGCCCAGGTGTGCTTTAGAGAGACAGGCCCAGCTGGGGTAGATGAGTCAAGAACTGGACCTTTTAACACTGACCAGTCTCTCCGACCCCAACGATAATCTTAAGAATTATGTATTTGAGTAGAACCACTGGTGTTGGCCTCGTTTCAAGTGTGGTTACAGCATGTCATGAGTCCCTGTACTACTGAACTATCAGGAACTGTATACGCATTATGCACCATTACAAAGTGTGGGCTTTTACATTATACATCGCATCAATTTATTTGGATAACATTAAGTTCAAAACACATTTATATGCATTCAATTTTCATGAAGAAACAATACCAATATGCTAGGGTATTATGGGTGGTTGCTAAGGTGATCTGGGTGATTATTTGGACAATGCTACAATGTTGCGGGTGGTACATTGAGTGCATAGGGTTCAGTACATTGAGTGCATAGCTAATATAACCAAAAGTATACATTGCAGATCCTGGTTAATTTCGAATGGGACACCTACCAAAAGAAAAAAGAAAAAAAGAAAAAGACTGCTTTAGCGAGTGACTCAGTTGTGAACTAAAGAAAAACAAAACATCTAAAAGAAAAAGGAAAAAAAGCCCTAGTGAATGAAAGCCCGAGTGAGTCTCCAGGGTGTAATGTTTGGCGCCTCTGTCCATTTTCTACCCCGCAGAGTGAAGCTTCCCTTCACCCGAAGACTGACTTCATATTCAGACAGACAGACAGAAGTCCGTCATGCTCCAACAAGCACATTTCATGCTGGGAGAGGACCAGCTTGCACTGGGAATGGGAAATGAAAGCCGGATTCCCTGTGGAGCGGAGTAAAACATATTCAATAAACAGCTGCGATGAGTAACTGAAGTTTAAACCACATTGAGATATTTCATGAGTGTAACGATGTTCGAGGGGTTAAAGGAAGGTTGCACCTGTGAGGAGCGAGATAACCTCTCTTTAATTCAGTCTGACACCATGTCAACGTGACATCAGCCAATGAAACCCCGTTTCTTCATCCATCTGTTGCTATCTTATGTGTCTGTCATCTCCACTCGCACCTGTGTTAGTATATTACCAGGTCATATAGTGATCATAAGGTCCAGGTATACTTAATTTGTGAGAACTTTTTTCCGAGTTCAAGTGGACCTTTCTTTTCAAGTGCTCAGATCACTGGCATATGAACGAAACGCCGACAAGGGAAGTATACTTTCAGCTTAACAGCCTTTACCAGTCTATGCCAAACTGTTATTTCAGGTTCCTGAAGGTTGCCATCCAAGCAAAAAAAAAAATTAAATAGAATGACTAACAATCCCCTGAAGTCAACAAGTGACACCCAAAAAATCTAATTTGAGGATTCTTGGGTAGTTAGGGTTAGTTTCTTTTGAATGTGTGCAACTGACATCTGTGAAATAGCAAATTTGTAAATATTAATGTGATGATATGTATGTGCTTCTGTGCCATTATCCGGTGTTTGTTGGGTTGACAGGGCTCAACAGTAAGAGCTGCCCAATGGCCAGTGAGAAAGACGATCGGGGCTGCTGGAGTATTCATGAAAGTTTATCGTTTGCCATGTCTTGCCAGTTTAAACATCAAGCAATTTTAAACCATTTAAGTGCAAGAGGACCTACCTGAAAACCTGAAAGGACAGCTCATTTCATTTACATCTTTGCATTATTGTATTTATCTGTTATTACTTGTAATATGTTTATTTGTTCTTACAGACATGAGAAATTCATCTATCGAAAGCTTGAAATGTCTCATTTTAAATGAACCAATTCAAATGGAAAACAAATATTCTCAGGTTGATGGTATGAAACCTGCATAGGTTTGTGCACTACTGCATCGGCATCTTAATCACTGCAGCCAAAAACACAGAAAACACTAGTTTATCAATAAGTTATTAAAATGTTCAGACAGTCTTGCTGGGTTTTTTGTGTCATAACATTCATACTCATTACTTTTGCCAGTGCACTGTGGCAAGAGTGCGTTTGAGCACTGATTAGGCCATGTAGGCAATTAAGGCTCATTATTATGATACATATGGTTTATTAATATAAATGAGTCATCAGTTGACTAATCGATTAAATGAACTAGTCGACGGCAGACATAATAAAAATTTAAAGTGCTAGCAGGAGTGCCTGCTTTACACGCCACTGCTGAAATCCACCCGCATGTGGAGGTTGGAAGGTGTTAACATGAAGCCCTAGTTATGATTAAGTTCGCAAAGAATGAAAAAACTATTGAACTTCAGATGCCATACGTAAGCCACCTCTGCCTGTATCATTGTTGTTCTTTAAACACATAGCAGTCAAGATCTCTGTAGGTCTATGGAAAGAAGAATCATGTCTCAACATGTAACTATCCAGGAGACAAGACCTTTATCCATGAACCTGACACTGAAATCTACTCTCTATTGCAGCAACCGAAGAAAACTTCATCAGACCTTATTCATAACGGCATGTTAGCATTTGAGAATTACCTTAGGCTATGCTCTACAGGGATGCAAGATAGACTTGATACTATGATAATATCATACTAGCGAAATAGATTTGGTAAACGTTTCAGTGCGTATTTGTGTTTGCACTCAGGAGAATGTCAGATGTTTCCATTTACAACATGGTTTTGCAGCGGTGAGCAATGTAGCCAATCACAGGCATGTTAGCTGATCTCTTGAACGCAATGGCCAATCATGGGTGTTTAAGAATGTTAGTATACACTCACCGGAATAAACGCCAGAGTTTCTGTTCGGCGCAGAGTTAACAAGCGTGTAGACGCGACGTACGGGATCGTGAAGTATAGACAACTATAACTGAGATGAATTACATTTTTAGTGATTATAAAAGTAGGTGCTCTTTGGATGCTTATATAATACATTTGGAATTTAAATCACAGGTTTATTTTTCTAGAAGACTACCAATTACACTTTGCAACGTTTCAGAAGTGACATCTTCATGTAAATGCAGCCGGGGGTTCATGCTCAAAATTGCTACCATAACCATAACACTTTCACACACAAAACATGGGACAAAAATATGTAAAAATAAAATAAATAATAATAATAATAATAATACCCATTAAGAAATGTAAATGCAGAATATTTTTGAAATTCTATTCCAATTATTTGTAAAAGTAATGACCTCAAAGACATATAAAAAAAATCTTAAATGTTTCACTGTTCATTGTACACATTGCACCTACACTTTCCTAGAGCACCCTCAGTAATTTCAGAAGTACTGTCTGTGATTTGATTCTGGAACCTGCCCTGTACGTACAGCATTCGTAACAGGGTTGTCAAAATTGAATTTTAAAAGATCAACGCTTCAAAAGCATGTGGTAAATGGACAACACTGCCACATTTCACCAAGCGCTTACACACGATGGCCAATCAGAAGTCGGTATTTTTGACAACCTTAATTCCCAGAGACAATTTCATCATGTCTCTCAGTTGCAACGGAAGTGGCTAGAGTAGATGACGGTATAAAAATATCACTCATTTTAGGTGGGACTACTTTTTAAATGGGAAATGAACGTGTGGTTGCGCGTTACTGGCAATTCCTGTTTGTAGAGTTTGCGTAAACAACGCTTCACGGACAGGTATATTCTGATCCAAAGAATCGAGCTTTGCACAAATTCTTCTTATAGATGTTGTAACTAAACCTTTATGGGAGCAAACAGCATCCTTCTCCACTGACGGCTATTAAGAAGTTCAAGTTCTTTTATTTATATAGCACATTTAAAAGCAGCCACAAGACTGACCCCAGTGCTGTACAGTAAAACACAATAAGAGCACAATTCTAAAACACACATAAGAAATCAACAAAAAGTCAAAGGGGAAAAAAAAGATTTAGTTTTAAGAGATTTTAGAGCGGTTTAAAAAGCTCCATAAAACAGTTTAGGAGCATTCTGACGTATTATTATTCCTGTACTCTGAATTTAAAAGTAGTATTCTTTTATTCTGACGAAAAAAGGTTTTTGCAATTTGTTCCTTGTGGTTCAACTTTTTCAAATGATACTTAAAGCTATGAAACTTGCAGGATGTTTTAATGGTAAAGAAAAAAAAAACTTCTTTACACTTAATTTTAATGTGTCCGTGTAATTGCACATATAAGTAATGAGTAATATGAATTAAGTAAATGAACTTACTATATGGTTAGGGAAGGATTAGGGGTTTTACTATAGTAAATACATGCAACTTGTAACAAGGACACATTAAAATAAAGTGTTACCAAAAACAAAGTCCTCTATCTGCAGCTCGGCATGACTAGAAGACTGTCCGTTAACTCCCACAAGAACATGAGGAAGAATTAACTCCCCACTCGACACGAAACACAGCTGCACTGACAATTGCTACACTATCCGACGGACCACAATCAAAAGCAGGAAAAAAAAAAAAAAACCTCAAAATGTAGATTACGGGGAAATGCTGGGTTAAACAATGGAAAATGGTTTAATCATTTCTACAGTTTGAACCACAAGAGACTCACAGCGTCTACACTCACAGACTCCCCGTTGCATTGTTTTGTGTGCTGCACAACTACTCCAGCTATTATTTTATTTACAAATATATTTAAAATACACTTTTACAGTTTTTTACTCTGAAATGTCCAGAATATATTTAAAGAGATCATGAAAAAAATTCAAAGTCAGCTTGAAGACTGGTGTACTGTAAAATAATTAATAGCAAAAGCAGGATTATCATTAACAAAATAAATGATTAAAACTTTGATAAAGTGACACTGGAAAATTTTTAAAAATACAGCAAATTCAAAATACTAATAAAAATTATTATAGTATACAATAGTAAAATAATACTTGTTAGTTTGTGATTATGTTTTTTGCCTGGATATCTAAGCAGAAATATAATATAACAACAAAATTTATGATCTCAATAACTGAAAAATAATTTGGGGGGGGATCATTCTTGTCCAAATTGTTGCCTTAAAGTAAACTTCTTACTATACTTTATGTTCAATGTTTTACTTTGTTCAACTTTATCTTCATTTTACTAAGCTCAAACTCTATGAAAATGAGCAGAGACAAGATGTGTCAACTACCAATAGGAACATGGATGTCAGTTACTTGATAAGAGCGATTGAAGAGCATTAGTTTTAGACGTTATATCAGGAGGAGAACTGACATCCAAATAACTTTCTATAAGGGATTAACACGTTGAAATTAGAAAAGTTTTAAATGAAAATCATATTGACAAATATTCGAGTTCTCAAAAGCAGCTAATATCCTTACAACTTTCCCTGGCCATGACGAGAACAGGATGCTTTAGGGCAAGAGCACTAACCTGGCTGAAGTTGCTCTTCACTTCCTGGATTCCTGTGGAGGAATTTGAAATTTTTGGGACAAAGATGCCATTCATGCCCTCTCTACAACTAACAAGCCAAGAGAGAACCAGGAAAGGAACCTGATTGGCTGAAGAACATAAACTTTATGCACATATTAGGCTTGCTCACAAAATCTCTCCAAAGAGCACGGGTTGCGCTCTAACACTATCAAACTGTTCAACATCCAAACCTCAAGATACTGGAGAGACCAAAACATTTGGAAGCAACAGTTCGAACAACGGTTTCTGAGACTGCTCTATAGTTTAAGACCAAAATTTTAACAAATTGAGGTTCAAGTTATATTTACAAGCGCCAAGCTCAGCACCTTCACAATGGGCCTTTGATGCCAGGCGGTCAACGCGGAGCAAAACTTCATAAGGCGCATCTGTGGTTAAAGTCAACGCGCCTCTGGAAAACCTGGGACGCACTAATCAGCCAGTATATCAGAGTCATGAAGGATTTTCCCCTCAAACAAGTATTCAGCCAGTCGTTAACACAAAATAAGCTTCTCGAATGCCGCCATTCACAAATCAGTCGAGAGAGCCCGAAAGAGTTTTAGACACCAATTCTGTGTTTTAAACGTCCTTGTATTGACACACGGAACAATAGGCACAGTCTACATAGGGAAGGGCTGAGAAAGAGCCGCTGATTTATAAGTCGCAGTGATTTATTTGGCGTATGAAACAAAGACCTTTGGGGCGGTGGACTCGGACTGTAATTTTAGAGCCACCCCACACACTGTGCCACCCACAGATGTTGAGACAGTAAAGTACCCACACAACTGGTGCTGATGAACTCCACCTGTCCTCTTAAAACACAAGCCTTTTAATTGGGTTGTTAATCTGATCTGAAACCATGAGAACGACCCACTTGGAAATGTGGCAGAGGTAAGAATTTGATACCTAAACCTTATGAGATCATATCTTATTATTTGACACCAATGACATTAAAGCAAAAATGTTGGGAGATCCAACACAGTCAATCACAACATTTTACATTTTGTAGGCAGTTTTGTTCAGGTTCAGGACCACTGAGATTTCATTGTGGTCAAAGATGGAAAGCAATACAGTGAATCCGTGTGACCAACTTGAACCGGTTGCAAAATCTGCGTAAAGGAAATCTTTTACCCTCGAGAAATTCTCGAATTCCACCCATGAAAATTCAGCAAAATTAAACAATTCAATCCTGCAAGTTTGTCATTGGCTGAAATCAAGATGCCATATATAACACGGATCTAAAATACTTATGAATCAATGCAAAATTTCTGCAAAGATTTGTAGGGGAAAAAACTACTAACAATGAAGGTACAGCCCTAAACTTAACCCTTGGTGGGCCGTGAGCAGATCATACAAAAACGTATGAAAGAGACCGTACCAATTCACAAAAAATTAGCCAAAATGTAAAATAGTATCAACACAGATTTACACAATGTAACTATACATTTAAATGGTCAAAAGATTCTGAAACTCCAAGGGGTAATTAGCACTTCTGTTAATCTGCATGTTTAAAATGTCTACCTGGATTAACCATGGTCACTGTTAAACCGCTATAGCTCAAATAATGGCCAATTACCAACCAAAAAAAGGGTTTATTTTACATTCATTACATATTTCACAATCAGCAGTCGGAGCATTTTCTGCCATTTCTACACAGTAAAAACCCCAGAGTTAAATCAACTCTGCTCAGATAACATTTGGTCCCTCTCTAAATAGTGTTAAAGTCACACTGAAGTTAAAGTTAATGAGATAATTAAGCAATTAATTAAGTGAAGATTGAACATTAATGATGAACACCTGCTGTTAACAAGCAGAATCACTGTAGAATAGCGAAACACAAGAACTACAACTGACTTCCGCCACAGTCTTAGATGAAATCAACTGAAGATAAAAGACATTGAATCTCTGAAGAGTGTTACTTTATTTAGAGAGGGACCAAATGTTATCTGAGCAGAGTTGATTTAACTCTGGGGTTTTTGCTGTGTACTAGGAGAAAAAAGGAATGCTGAAAATATCCAAACAAGATCTAGCTTCAGACATGATTGGTATTTGTCGTTTAGCGGTTTCTCTCCCTGAGGGAAACTACAAAGCCCGTTAGCCCTAAAACGTCCTGTCTGGCCACTCCAGGCCTTTGACCCCAAAACAAGGAGATTTGCAAGGTGCTCCATCATCTATTAAATAGGTGGGAGGCTCAGTTCATGCAGGAAGGAAGTTGTTTTCGCAGCTGTTCTCCGTATCACAGTTGTCATATTGTGCTCGGACATGGCTGAACAGGTGCCAATTCTTGGATCACAAAGTGTAACAAAATGGAGGCGGCTGCACATGCATGCAGGAGCAAAGGTGGCTGAGGAATTGGGTGGGGTTAATGAAACCGCAAGAAGGGACCACTGCAAATCTAGTCTGATTACAGCCGGTCGGCTGGTGAAGGTGCCAGGCGCCAAAGAGGAATTATAACACAGAACATTCCCGTCGTGATGATTTGGTATTCTGGGAGTGTCACAACAGGAATCTGTTTATATACACAATTGTTTACAGTAATTTCTAGACATACTATATTAAGAGCAAGTCTTAAACTGGAGTTCAAGTACAAATATAAATGCATTTACAAAATAATTTAAGTAATTAATGTTAATTGGTCAATGGCAAAAATGAGTTTCCAAAATTTTACAAATCTAGTTTAAGGGAGTTTTCAGACCCGTAGATCATTTGGGACCTTCATTTGTTACAATATCATCTTGGCTGCGTTCGCTTTCACGAGGCAACGTTTTAAAGCGTACCAAAAAGTGTTTATGCAAGTCAATCGACAGTAAAGCTGTCCTCTTATTGGTCAGAATTTAATTCCCTTAGATATTGATACATGCGAGTTTACACATCTTAAACATTAAGGATTTTGGCAAGTTGCACCAGATGACATTTCAAAACTTGAAGCAACCTTGCCTTGTCAAATGTTTTCTTTAATAACTTAACCCTTGGTGGGCCACAAGCAGATTGTGATCATAAGAATTTGTAGACTACTATCATCAAAACACTCCAAAGACAATTAGTAACTATCCATTTACGCGGTCTGAGGAACTCTCAACTTTTTTTCCTCTCCAAATATTCATAAACAGTGAAAGAATTTTGTTAAAATTCTTAACAGATTGTGCAAAACTATTTACTAAGGTCAAGAATTTTCAAGAATGTAATTCCTTTAATGAGGCTTTTTTCGTTATGGTATTAGGACAGTGTGAGCATTTTGAGGGCAACACCCGTGACACAGTTTGCATTGTGCTCCATTCACTGCTATTCATGATGGGGTCTGAAAGGTCAAATGGAGCCTCCACACTTGTGGAAACCCAATACCTTACATCATTAACGGGGCGAACGGCTTTGCATGCAGTAGAAAAGCATGGGCTTCTCTGTGTTTATACGAGCAATGATGAGTGGTGGAGTAGAGGGGGTATCGCTGGGGATGAACGGCAACTTTTATAGGGAACTTCATGCTCTGACTGGGTTTGAGGAATCGGTTTTATCTCTCAATAGTAAATCGCATCTGCTGACCCAACTGGCACACTTCAAGTGGACTTGTGGATTTGCGCGTCATGGGGTAAAATTACAGTGTGCATGATAAAGAAAATGGGGGGGGGGGGGCAAGTTTCATTAATGTTGGTTTCAAGGGATTTAAAAAACAAACAAAAAAAACTTGCGTTTAAATTTAACGACTCTGAAAATGTTGTGATGTAACGGAGTCATAAGATATTTTCCTTAAATATAGGTAAATATTTTAATTATTTTCCCTTTTTAAAATATTATTCAAGATCCACAGACACCAATGCTAAATTTCTCTGCCGATACCAATAGCCGATATTCAGAATGATATCGGCTGATGCAGATAGTTTGGTTTTTCTTAAGCAATTAACAACAGACGAATTGTATTGAGCTGCTGTTTATTTTTAGACATAACATTTACACTAAAATAGAAACAAATGTTTGCGGAAAACTACTTATGAGAAGTTTTCATAAGCACTTGTCTTTATGGCAAATTTACACATACATATAATTACAAGTGAATAAGCGTCTCTCTAGTGTTTTTTATATACAGATAGCAAAGGAACTGTGAACACCGGAAAACATTCCTGAGCTAAATGAGATGTGTCATTGTTCGCAAGCTGTTTTATTGACGTCTTTCTGTGGTTTAAAACACAAATAAAAGTGATTACATGAGACATGATACATTCCAGTAAGTTGTAGTAATAGCTTTCAACAAACCTTTGATGTTCAATCATGTCTTTCGAGATAAAACTTATAATGAAGAGGAAGAAAAGACTCACGCTCTACACTGCCGTCTGAACTGAAGTATTACAGAGATCTGACATCACATTTAAGAGCATCAAAACGTCATTTATCGTTTGAATTTCATAATAAAGCGGACAGAATTTGAATACCGTTATTATCAGAAGTAACGAAGCACAAAGCTTTTTGCAATTACTGGATGGGATGCGCCATAAATAATACTGTATTTGATGTGGCAAAGGAAAAAAAACAAAAGGCAGACCTGGCAACCCTGGCTTGAACTATGGGTGATTCATAGGGTCAAAAAGAGCCTGCTTTAACGTCACACAACACACTTTCGACACAAGAGTGATTTTTTTAAACTGTTAATGAGTTGCAGTCTGAACACGTTTTTTTCTACACCCTTTTGATTGACAGGAGGATACAATTGGCCCTGATGATTGGCAGTTTTTAAACAATCGGCCAATGGCCGATAGTGATAAGTTATATCAGCTGATACCGAATGTTGGCCGATACATCTCAAATTGGGGGGTAAAAAAAAAAAAAAAAAAATAAATAAAAATAATAAAATATATATATATATATATATATATATATATATATATATATATATATAAATAATAAATATATATATATATATATATATACTCTTTTAGGAATATCATGAATTATTAATTCATAAATATTCCATTTAAGTAGAGTTGCATCACATGACATTTTACAATATGAACCGAACTTTGTTTTAAAGGGTTACTTCACCCAAAAGGAAAATTGTCATCGACTCACCCTCAACTGTTTGATTACCAATGTTCTTCAAAATATCTTCTTCTGTGTTCAAGATCAGAAAGATTCATACAGATTTGGAACAACATGAGGGAGAGTAAGAGATGACAAAATATAAACTTTTGGGTGAACCATCCCTTTAATAAGCAGTGAATAAGTTATGTTCGTTTTTTTCCTGATAACACTAATAGTAGATTACTCCAAATTACTTAAGGTTCTCTTTCAAGAATTTAATTATAAATGAGGTTTTTTTTCTTCATGATATCAGGACAGTTGTATCACCCTCTACGTTTTTGACTTTATGCCCAGCAAAACAATACCAAAATGAATTTTAAATTTGGAAATTAAAAACATAGTGACCATAGAAGAGGTGTAACAGACAAAGACAAAACCAACAGCAAACCTATCAGTGAAGAAGTTAGCCAATCATGACAGCCATTTACATTTACAATTCTTAAAGGTGCAGAAGCAAAAACAGCCTGTTAAATTGATAGGCCGTATGTCCCACCAAAGTGTTTTTTTTTCCTAATCCCAGCATGTTTTTTCAGTTGTTTTCAGTTTGAAAATGCCAGCAGCGCTCGTCAATGTCACTTTTCTTCACGCAGCGGTCCAATCAGTGGAGGAGGGGTGGGACAAAATGCCACAATGACCAATTGTCTCATCCTGCTTGTACAACAACAACAGATGACAACAAGCACAACACCACAAGAAAATCATTTAAAACAAGAGCCAGAGCAAGTACTTTAGATTTGCTATGTGTCCATCCAAAGTTGCGAATTTAACTTATGCACAAAATTGGAATATGTCATAAAACATGCAAATAATATGCTTGTGCAAATAACGCAGCGGTTCCATCCAGGGAGTCAAAGAGATAAAATCGGCACGTCCTGATAAAATGTCACTCAGGTGGATGCCTGCTGTTTGGAAACGCAGTCGGAAGACATTTCTGGGAGGTAAATATACTTTCACAACATACTTTGCTTAGGCATTTCAGAACAACCATAATAGTATTTCAGATGATGTGCAAAACGATTGGTTCGCTGGTTAGTCCAGTTATGTCATCCAATCGAAGCTGCATGATTTATTTGATGCGCATGGAGGAAATTTATTCTTTAAGTGTGTTTCCATCGTAGTGCATGTTTTCTTATCGAAAAACTCAAACGAGCGCATTCTTTTGTGTAAATGTATGCGCATGTAAATGTATGCGCAACTTTGTGGTTCCACCCAGCATTTATGCAATATCCCAAAGTGCGCATAAAAATAGGCAGATGGAAACCGCTATTGTGTCAACATTTTTATATTCCGAAGCAAGTGACCTGCAAAATCGGATACTAGTATCACTTCCACAGAAATAATCCATATAATGGCAACAAAAAAAAAAAAAATGCTGGAACTCACATTTTCAGCTTTGGTAGACACATGGCCATAGTGTTAGAAAGACTGGAAAACGAAAAATAAAATCCCGTCTATTTTTGTTGCACATTACAAATGGACATCAAAGACAATTTTTTTGCTTGTCCTCACCAATAAATTGATGCATAAAGACGGAAAAGAAGAACATATGGGAAACAGCCGTTTAATTTCAGTTCAAGCTCATGACTAAGAACTGGCTCTGGGAATGTAGTCCAGTCCTGGGGGTCGTGGCACACTGCTGACTCCACAAGAAGTCCAACTGCCTCCTGTAACCCTCCATATGTTTACAGTAGGAGGCGTGGAATGTGATGCAATTAGCCATTCAAAGACATTAAAAGAGCATTTGTGGAATATGACGAGAGCTGCGCACACTTGCAGCGTTGCTCTGGAACTTTAAACATCAGGAGCATCTGATGAGTGCTTCAGGAGACACCATGGAGCCCTAATACAAACACATCTTGTTTAACCCAAGAAGCAAAATAAACAGCGTGTGTGCAAACAATGAAAACCCAAAAAAACAGAGCTATTGTTTGGATTAAGCAAAACCTATTGAATTAAACATGAACTAAATGAGACTAAAGTCCCATTTATTAATGATTAAAACATTTATATTCTTGTGTATCAGAGGGGAGAAACCAGTACACGGTACCATCTGAGAAATACACACACGTTTTCTTCATTAAATCTCATCTGGGCGGCATTGTGGTGGAGGAGGAGAATGCTGAATACGGAACGGGGGGGAAGGGCCAGCGAATGTAACGTAAAGCACATGCACTTCTTGTAATCACTCTCATTCTCCTATCAAAACTAACAAGAACCACTCGCTCTCAGAAGAGCAGGCCAGAATTTACCTCTCAACTTCTCACAGGCCTCAAACCCCCTCCTTTATCTTCTACCTTAAACTGCAAAAAAATAATCCACTTTATCAGAAAATATTACAGTGAAGAAATGCTCTTCCAAAGTGGCTTGTAATAATAGTGAGAATAAAATGTTTTGCATTGCTGTAATGAAAACAAATTAAAACTTAAAGGTGCAGTGTGTAAATTTTAGGAGGATCTATTGGGAGAAATGTAATATACAAAACTATATGTATTTTCAGTGGTGTCTAAAGACCTTACATAATGAACCGTTATGTTTTTATTACCTCAGAATGAGCCATTTCTATCTACACACACAACACACAGTCCACCTCCATGTCAAGTCGCCATTAAGCCCCGACATGTTTCTACAGCAGCCCTAGACTGAGAAACTGCTTCAGCACGTTTAGTCACCATGTCGCTCTTCTTCAAAATCGCTGGTGTTTTTAGAGACAGCTTGCACGGTCACTCAGCAGCAGTCGTCTGGTTTATTAGAAGCAGAGACCGTTCTTTGTTAGAAGTAAGAAGAAACCTCATTGCTTGACCGGCTAACAATACTCTCAGATGACGACACTTTTCTTGTGACGGCCACCGTAGCTTCTCTATTTTGCTTCGTCGCTGGTCCTCACCGCTAGATGCCACTAAAATGTCCACACAGCACTTTAAATTGTCATGAAAATTACGTCTTTAAGAAAAACACACAAACACAAGCAGAAATTTCTTTATAGCCGTGTTAGATCTTCCGATTTTGGAATGAAATATGACAGTCGTCACCCAAAAGAAACAACCCAAACTCATGGAACGCTAGCACGTGGATCTGGAAAAAAGCTTTATTTGTATTACTTTGAAGGGATTACGTACAGTTTACGGAAACTTTCGCATTCGCCGCATCACGAGCAGATAATTGCATTTGGTCAAACAAATTTCTCTGATGATGGAATTATGGTTTTGAAGAACAGCTTGTGAAAATCTTTAGCAGCGTATTGGAGAATCATGGGTAAGCCTTGGCAAAACCCATGACCTGAATGGTTTACAGAAGAAGAAACAGCTGTTTCTGCTGCTTGATTGGGTTTGGGGTGGCTGGGTGGAAACTGCATCAAGACAGCGGGTAAACAGTCAATTCATTTTCATTTGCACCATTTCACATTTATTCACATTTTAAACATGTCTATGCTCTCAAGGACCACAGAATAAATAAATGCAAATGGCTTGGAACAACATGAGCGAGATAATAAATTTTAATATTATGGAGTCGACACATTTACAATGGATGTTGCAATATTGATTACATGTTCGATCGCTCGGTTGGCGTTTTAACGCCACTCCAGCTTACATTGGCTATTCTCATGGCGAGAAACAAGTTCAAATAACATAAAAGTGCAATTTAAAAACCTAGGGTAAGTGTACCCATTAAGCCCACTAAAGTTTAGGTGTTTTTCATAGCTACTGACATGGTTTAAAAGAAAAGTCATTTGTTAAAATGCAAGATTTCTCTCTCATTTGAAAATGTATTAGTTGAGGCAAGCCGAGTTGGGGCTCCATACTCTGGGCATACGGGGGTCTCCTAGAGCGCCCCCCATCTCAGAAGTATGAAGCATCAACTCGGCTTGGCTCCCGAGTTTTGCCCGATTATACATAAGGAGCTTTAAGACAAAAAACAGGCTCTCTCAATTGAATTAATGTGTGTAATTTGTAGGCCTTTCTAATTGTAAATTAAAGTAGTAAGTAAGGCAAGTTAAAGTAAAAGGTTATTAAGGTAAAAGTACACAAAGAAATAATATCATTAACCACTTCTCAAAAAAATCTGATTGTAATTAGAGGGTTTCCTCATTGAAACTCATATGGTACCACAGTGAGGAATGATGAAAAAAGAATGTTTTCCTTTAAAAATATAAGATATAAGGTTTACAATGGAGCTAAATAAATATATAGTGGACTAAGCATTATAGTCATTTTCATTGTGCCCACACTGAGAAATGTTTAGATTTTTTCATTTAAGGTCAGCTTGTACTGGCTATAGTTTGCATGTTTTGTGGTGCTGTACCATTTAAGCCTATCTTAAAAATAACAAAAGCTAGCTTATGAAATCTGTTCAATAAAACAATATATGAAGTATTTATTTGTAAATGAATGTAAAATGAATCACAAAAAATGTAATGTTTAATACTTTGGCGGTCCATCCTTCAGTTAGGCTAATGGTTTGACCAAGCTAATAAAACTCATCTTTTCTCATTTAAAGGAAAATTAATTATATAAACTGATCAAATATAAAAATACTATATAAAAAGTACCATTTGTTCATACAAAAAAAAAAAAAAAAAAAACACAATACACTAATCTCTGACACAATATCAATGTACTTGCCAAAGAAATGTGTGGAAATTGCAGAAATGTGTTGATTTCTGAAGGGTCCCGAAACCACGTTTTCGGGTGTCTTTGTGTGAGGTCCCCTGAGCCAGCATGCACACGAGTGGGGCTCACTCAACATTGCCAAATGTGATTGGTGTGCAATAAAAAAAAATGTCAGGGAAGTAACAAATCACTGAATTTGCTAAAATAATGAGCAGCATAAAATATGATTTGCCCTATTAATTTGACTACAAAGCTGAAAGTGGGCTTAATAGGTACACTTAACCTATATACGTTTTAAAATGGATTCAGGGCTGACCGTTACAAATTTCAATAAAATCTTATGTAATATTAACCAATAGACCTCATTAAGTAGACTACATTAGTTAACATGAACTAGCAATGAACAGTAGTTCTACAGCCAGCATCTATTAATCTTAGTTCATGTTAATCTCAACGTTTAGTAATACGTTTTTTGTATCCGTTACAATTCTAGTTTGATTTCATAAATCTTTTGTGTTGTGAAGATGAACGAAAGTCTCACGGGTTTGGAATGACATGAGGGTGAGTAAAAGATGACAGAATGTTCATTTTGAGGATGACACACAATTCTGTATAAGATTGCTTCAACAAAATTACATACTTTACATGTGTTATTTTAAACCTTCGCCCCATAGACTTCCATCATAAGTGCACTACTGCCAGTGTTGGGGAGTAACGAAATACAAGTAACTTGGTTCCGTATTAAAAATACAAAATTTGAGGAACTTTATTTCATAACAGTTACACTTTAAATGGGTGGTAATCAGATTACAGTTACATCTGAAAAGTGTTTTAGTGTTTATTTTAGAATTTAATGTCATTTAAACAGCAATTGGTGATTCTCTGACTCTGACCGTCTGAAAAAGCAGAGTTACGTTTCGTGTTTTCGACCGTTTTCATGTTTTGTGATAGTTGTTTGAGAGTCATTTTATTGTAAAACTTTCTCACAATTTGTTTTTTTCCCTTCACAATTGTGAGTTTGCATTTCACAATTCTGACTTCTTTTTTTCAGATTTGCGAGATTTAAACTCACAATTGCAAGTTATAAAGTCAGAATTGGGAGATATGAACTTGCAATACTGACTTTTTTCTTGCAATTGTGAATTTAGTATGCGAGTTTATATCTCATAATTTTGACTTTTCTCAATATTGTGAGTTCATATCTCATAATTTTGACTTTATATCTCATAATTTTGACTTTTCTCAATATTGTGAGTTCATATCTCATAATTTTGACTTTATAACTCGCAATTGCAACTTTATATCACACAATTCCGAGGGAAAAAGTCAGAATTGTGAGATAAAAACTTGCAATGACCTTTTTTGTGTTTGTTTCACACTTATTAGTATTCCAAAGTATTGTAAAGTATTTAGATGAAGTTACTAAACTTGAGTAATGTAACGAAATACGTTACAGATGAGTAGTGAGTAGTGTAGTGAAATACATTTTAACAGTAACCTACCCAGCCCTGACTACTGCACTCACTATTTTTGTTTGAATTTACAAACCAACTCCTTTACATTGGTTCAGCTCTAAACTTCCCTGATATTTAGCACTAGATGCAGTTTGCACTTTAAAAATGAGCCAACAAATCTCATGGATATATGAACACAACATCATCATAAAAGCCAGCCGGGCTCACATTTCTGAAACCGGCTCCAAGATAAGTCTGCACTTTTTACGCCAAGACCTCCACATTTCATCACTGCCATTCCGAGTGGCAGGAGGCGGCAGAGAGAGCGACTTTAAAGCATCTTCGAGGCTGTCGTTACAGAAGTTAATTAAGAAGGAGATCAAACAGGCACGCTGTCAGCTGCCCCCCTCTGATTCCTAGTGGCCGGACGCCAAACGCGGCGAATATTGAGAAGTTTAATCAGACTCAAAGCCAGTTCAGACATGCTTTGACATGCTGAGTTTATCCAAGGTGATGTAGGTAGCACTTCTCGCCAAAAATGGTTATTTCATAGTGTTGATGGCTTTACTTTTGCTCTAAAAATGTGGAAAACAGAAATGAAAACGAGTACAACTGGTAGAATCTCAATGCTCCGAGACTTTAATTTCTTGGTCCAAAAAAGAACTCTTTTAACTCGCCCTCTCACAGTAACTTGCGAACAAAAGACAATGAGTGACATCACAAAAGGCTTCAACTCCTAAATGAGTGTGAACTTCCTTGAAAACTCGTGTGATCCCAACAATAGCGGCATTTTAAATTCAAAACATGCCCCGAGACACTACACTGTGTCTCAGAAGCTGAATGTATGAAGTAGTAAAGCAGCTGTTGTGTCCATCAACACGTCTCCCCGTGGAGTTGAGCTCTTCTCTTTTACTTCATCAAACTAAAAAAAATGCAAAATTCGATCAGAGACAACAGGTGGCAATGCCACAACTGGGAGAGGGGGGGATTCGTCTTGACCCGACATGTACGCAGACGTCAAGCTTAAACAAGAATCATAAGTTGGGGGAAAGAAAAAATAAAAAACATGGCTGGGTCCCATGAAAACAATGTCCATATTATATTTCACCTCCACATTTCTCCCTAACGCAAAAACATCTATTAATTTACTATTTAAATTGTAAAGAGAATTTGTTAAGCATGCGTACACAATGGTAGAATGCGTTTAACATTAGTAGTACTGCATTTATGCTGACAAATATCTGGATGATTTCATCACTGTAATTACAGTAATTGTTTTTGCGTTACGGTAATGAGAATGTAAGGAAACCTTGTCTTAACTTGAATGCAAAATACAATTTTATACTTTTTTTCATTTGATTTTGGATTGAAATATGACTATGACAAGGTCATTATGAGCTCCGTGGATTATTTTACTTTTAAATTTTTTTTTTTACAGCAAACGGAAACATGCTTCTGTTCATAAGAGCGCCTTGTAAATGCTTTAAATATAAACATTAGTATGGCTAAAGGTCTACCGAACTACCGTAAACTGCAGATTTTACACAACAACAAGAGTCTTACAAATACTTTCGAATAAATATCTGAGTTTGGTCCTGAAATCCTACCTCAAGATGATTCTGATGAAAATGTACAATGTGTATACAAACTGTAGAAAACAGTTAAGGACTCGAGTCCTCTCATTCATAATTTATGAGACACCGTTTTCCCTTTTCTCCTGTTGGAGTGACGTTTAAAAAGACCATGAAGCAAATGATTATGATAATATGATCAAGACTACAAAACAAACGAGAATTGGGAATATTTTACGGGAAAAACAAATAGATTTCAGGAGAAACACAACAACTGAGACGGACCTAGAACATAATCGAATATACAAGCAGCCACAGAGTCGCACCTTTATGCTGCATAGTGGGGGACATTTCTTTCCCAGACTGTCGGTGATTAGCATAAGAAAGACAGGAGATGGATCCCCTTCGTCCCAGAGATCAAGCAGAGCCCTCAAGTACCTGTGAAATGTTTCTACCCTCCACCCTTTTATCTTTCAAGTCTTCATGCAAATGCTTAACGGCCCCAGAGGCAGTTCCTCGTTCCAACAATGACCAGAGCCATCTTTATCACAGCCGAAAAATGCTACAGCCTCGTATCGGAATTTCAGTGATAACTGAAGAATCCTTATGGGAATTCCCATTATCATAACATATTACAAAGTGAACCTTTTTATAAAGGCAATTCCCAATAAGGCAAATGTTCCTGTAAGGAGATTCAGAGAAATCCTTTAGGATTTGAAAACTCGGCAGCAAAACATTATTCCATATGCAATCGAAATCCAGTAGATCTCTCAGTAGGAACTTGAACTGGATTTGATTATGATAGAAGCTCCAGAAGAAATCCTTTGAACATCGCAAGCATTTCCTCTTGGTTTTTCGTGAAAGACACGAACACTCCCGTGGCAACTTCCCATGGGTTCAATTAATCAACCCACTCTTTCAGCTCTGGGTCACTCCACAGAACATCATGTACCACTTTTTATGGTCCCCAGAAGAGAAGCTTCAGGTCTAACATCTTACACCTCCCCAAAACTCCCTCAAGATAAACTACACGCTCCAGCCATGCATATTTCAGTACAGGCCACACAGATGTGTGTTGTTCTCTCCTGGACGAGGTTGCAGGAGCGAAGTCAAGTAAAAGTTAACATTTCTCACAGCAGCCTAATTTATTTCTCTCTCTCTCTCTCTCTCTCTCTGGAATTTCATTCACTTCTGCATGATGTATTGCTGAGCATTCTGCAACTAAACTTGTACTTGACTTGGGCAAAGTCTAATTAAAATTCAACAAGTCTAAGTGGATGCAATTGATATTCAGCTCATGTTGTATCTAAATGATAGACGTGCTTCATGAAGTTCACTTGGCCGCCTACAAGTATGCACTGCATGCATCATATCTAGTACAGATAATAAGTCAAGACCGACTGCTCCTGCCTTGGTCTGATTTTACAGACTAGTATGCAAATGTTATTTTACAGGCCTCTTGAGCCCTTACTGTACTTAAGTTTCTGGAAGTGGGGGGGGGGTGGATTGATTCATTCATTCATCTACAAGCATTCAGTTGGAACACTCTTTTTTTAAAAAAAAAAAAAAAACTTTGAAATATTTGCATCGGCAACTGGAAAGTTTGTGGAAAACTCCCGTCAAGAACTCCAGATTAAATCCAGAGCCGAGTCTAAACGCAACTGAACTTCGCACATCTGCGTCTGAAACTATTAACACATTCGGAAAAGAAGTGAAGTTGCAAAACTCCAACATGTAACGTTCCAGCGAAAGGAAACGCTCACGGAGGGATTGATGCTTTCTTACCTTCACTGATCAAAGTAAACGCCAGCAAAACAGCCTCGGTGTTTGCAAGTTTGCATTCGCGTCTTCCCGTCCATAAACCCATGGTTGAAGTCGATAAACGCGACGGGTATAAATTAAAGGCTCAGAAGTGTACGTATGTTAAAATACTGCGGTTACGGTTTGTTGTATAAACGCTCAAATCCAGTTTGCAGCTCTTCCTCAACGCGGGTCTTTCAGGAGCTCTTGGGAAGTCGTTAGTTTGGAGCTGTGGGTTTGGCTGGATGTGACAAGCGCTCCATGCTGAATTCACCAGAAATCTCCTCGAAATGGAGACAAAGAGCCCCTCTAACCGTGTGTTTGAGCCAGTGCTGGGGGTTTGTACGAGAGCAGGAGTCGTGTTTCTCTCTCCGGTGGGAGTGGATGGGTGGGTGGGCTTTATCGGGCTGGAGGAAGGTAAGTGGACACCAGTGATTTTAAGTTAGTTTCACTCGGTTCAAAAGCTCCCATTTATTTGGTCTTTTATTCAGCATTACTTAAAATAGCTGAATAAGTAACATTTTCGACTGGTCTGGAATAGAATTTGTCCTTCGCCATGACTGCCCTCTATAGGCAAATCCATTGGTTTCTTCTCGTGCACTCTCAGCCTCACATGCACGCGCAGCTCTCCGTGACGTCACGTGCACTGAAAATAAGTGGCACTCAGATCCTATTGGGTATAGCCTATATTACAGTTTTTTTACGACAGTTTTTTCAACACATTTAACAAGTTTCCTAAACTCTTAACGCACCAACACACCTAAAACACACAATTGGCAAAACGGTTAATTTCATGCTCAAAATCACACATTGTAAACTAAACTCCAAAACTAATTTTCAAAATACAATTATATACTAACACAATACACTATGTCTAACAGAACACTGCAAACATGTTTCAAAATCAAATAATTATTCAAAACACTAGCACATGTTCTCTTCCAACAGGAACATTTAGTCAATCATAACACAATGACAAAAAAAAACTCTTAACATCAGCTGAAATTACAGAAACTGCCCTATTTTATGTGTCGGGTCTGCCCGTATACAATAGACAGTGGGCTATATTGTGTTGATCATAGATTGTGTTTTGCACTGTAGTTTCTTTTGAAGCCTCTCTACATTTTTGTTTTGTTGGGTTTAGTAAATGCATTTTGTTTCTTTTGCTGCAGAAATTCAATACAAAAAATGAATGACCGTCTCGGAGTAGCTTTATGTAGTTTATGAAAGAAAAGACAGACAGAATTGCTGCAGTAAAGATTTTATTTGCAAAAGGACATTCCTGCAAGATATACAAACAGAAAAAGCACCGGAATAAAATACAGGGAATATATCTGTGTTTCAATTCACAATATGAACAGCTGTTCACTTTGACTTTAGCTTATGTAAGTTATGTTTAGAACATGATGTTATCTGTTCTGACATACAGTGTGAAAGCATTTGTAAATTTGGCAGTAAAATGATATTGTTTTGGTATTGGTTGGTTGAGCTTGTGTGTAAAAGAAGTTCAAGCATTTTAAATTTGTGTTAACTGTATGCATTTTGTGTCAAAGCAACAAGAAATGTGTTAATTGTATAGCCTACATAGACGGATGTTGTGCTAACCGTGTTAAGAGTTTAGGAAACTTGTTAAATGTATTGAAAAAACTGTCATAGCGATCGTAAAAAACTGTAACACATTTTAGGAAAGCGTGATTGTTGCCTCATGGATATTTTATTCCCAACGAGACCAGGGAAGCCCAATCTTGCACAAAATATGCCCGGTAGATTTGACAGAATCTAAATATGTTAAAGAAATAAGCAGAGGAAATCAAACTAAACCGTATCATTGGAATCATTACTCACATTGTTCCAAGAATCTGTCACATTTTTTTATTAAATTTAGTTGAAGAAAAAGATTTGAGAAGTGAGTCTATGTCAATTAAAAAATGTGGGAGAATTGAGCCCGAAAACTTTTGTTTATGGGTAAAACAAACAAAAAAACGACCCTTTTGATACACCTATGGCTGAAATTTAATTTTGCTGGCCATGAAACTTCACAATTCACAATTCTCTATTCCAATTTTGACACTACAGCTAAACTAACCTAATATAAATGCATAGTATAGTTTTCAGTTAGAAACACGGAATAAAGAAGTCAAAATAACACTGCATAGTCTTCATTGTATAAAATAACATAATCTTTATTAAAGTTACAAAATTCCACTTCCACTTTAAGACCTAATGCACGGATCTAATATACACATACACGTGTCTTTCTCTACTGTTTATGTTCATTTAAGCCATAACCGACTATGTTTTTTTTTTTTTTTACATGATTTAGTGTGAATTGTCCATTGCAAGAAGACATTAAAGAGAGCACAATTCAGTATTCGCGTCCTGTTTGAGGTGAGTAGCGAGTTCCCTTTCATATTGAGCTTGAATCTTTAAATTTGATAGGCTTTTTTTTTTGTCGTCGATGCAGCGCTGGCCCCATCAACTGTTCTGTGTCGTTCAGGCTTGTTCACGTTCATGTTTTCACAACATTGCATTGTTAGAAATCATAAAAATGTTACCGGACAATTGGCGATCGCCAACACCGATTTTTACTCACAATTGGTGCTTGGCGAGTGTTCATTTTAGGCCAAGCAATTAAATCTATTCGAACAATACACAAACATAATTTGATAAATAAATATTAATAATAATTCAAATGATTTTAACAATAATGATTTCTGAGAACATGATAACATGATTTTTTTTTTTGTTACACAATGTTTGTAATAATAATAATAATTAATTATGAGATTTCAACTTGTAAAAAGCGTCCCCGTCCTTGTAGAGCTTGTAATTACAACTTGTAAGCTGGAGAATTCCATCTTGTACCACATGACCACTGCACTGGCTGACTGCTGCAGATTCATTTGAGCGTTGATAGTGTTGCCATAGAAACGCATAATTCTGAACAGCTCAGAGTCAAACGTCACGTGTTGTCATCTAAAATTTACGGTACTTAGACATAGTGTGAACACAGTATGATTAGTATTGTAGGTTTTTTTTAAGCGTTTTAAAGCGTTTGCAGGTGGAAAATAGTCAAATAAGGAAATTATCCAATTGTGATTTCCTGGAAAAGTTATGGAAATGTACTGTTAAAAGTAATAACAGCATGTAAACGTGAATGTACATTTCTCTGGTTAATTTCTGCATGCAGGCTCAGAATGGCAAATTCTTTATTAAGCCACATTTTTGACTTTTTGGAAACATTTGAACACAGACAAATAAATGGACATGTAAATAATCACTGTTTACATCCTCATATTTGCATGTTCTTACCAGTTACTCACTCTTGTGTCATTCCAAATCCGTAAGTTAATCAATAATATAAATTAATCAAATGAATTCAGCAGGTAATATGTGTAAATGTAATGACAGTAGGGAGCTCAACAGCGCCCCTCATTTTCCCCCAATGTAATTCGGTGGTAAAAAAAAATGGAATCAAGTTGAAGTATAAATAATTTACGGTAGTACAAATAAAGCGAATCAAGTTGAAGTATAAATAATTAGGGCCCAAGCCCTGAAAGGTAAAAAAGTTACATATTTGTTTTTAACTTTTTTAACATGCTCAAAAACTCTTGAAACTTTTCACACACATTGGAATCTGCTGTCAGGGCCGGGCACAAGCAAGTTGTCTGGGGGGCGGGGGGTGGTGGGAGTGCTCTGGTGCACCCTTTTATATTTGAGGGGCTCTGTAGCGCACCCCTTTTCATCTTCAGTAACCAAACCTCATACAGCTATTGGTCTCATTGGGCCAAATAACTTTCGCACTCTGAGTCATACGCCAGCCCAACAGGAAGTTTACTATTATTTGTTGTTTAAAAAATGCATACTCTGGAATTTGAATTACTTCCTAGGGGAATCATCGGATCACCACGAAACTTGGACTGCATGAAGTCAACACATTGAGGATGTTAAATCGCGAGCTGATTTGTGATGTCTTGAACGGGTTAGTCGTGGTGTTGGTCGAATTTATGGCAAGAAAAGGGAAGCAGGAAGTGTATTATAATTTCTGATTCATTGACTGATTTTGATGAAATTTCAGCTGTGTTCATTGTAGGAGGCCAATCACATGCTGGTGACTATTGCGAGTCAAAGTTATAGCGCCTCCAGCTTGCAACAGGGAGTATGTCACTTTCAAAATGCTTTGAAATAACTCTTTTATTTTTACCCAATTTGCTTCAAACTTTATGAGAATGTCAAGGTGTGGCAGACGTAGACCTGTGAAAGGATTCTTGATATCTTAAATACTGTTCCCATGGCAACACTTCAAAGTTTTATAATATTCTTGGGTGTTTTTGAGGTTCTTAGCATGCTTCAAATTACATGAAACTCAACACACATGTCAAAGTTATCGGCCAGTAGACATGGGTAAAGCATTAGAAATGGATGGGGAGGAGGGGCTCTATAGCGCCACCTTTTGACAAAATTTGGAAGGTTAGTCTTACCTACAGTCACCAAACTCGGTACATATATTGTTCTCATCAGCCGGACAATTTTCTAATTTACAGTCATTAGCTCCAACAGAAAGTCAGATATTCACGGACTGATTTTTTTTTTGTGCTTATTTCATGCAATCACCTCCAAACTTAGTCAACATTAAACAAAGACACTAAAGATGGTAAATTGCGAATGATTGTATGATATCTCGAACACTGTTGCCATGACAAGGGATTACAGTCGTACAAAATCATCGTTTGATTTAAATTAAATTAAGATCGTATGTTGCCTGCATTCCAGGGTGGCGGTGGTGCCGTGACTTGGGCCCGTCTTTGCAGCTATATTTTAGTTTAAACATGCTTATCACAAGTTTTGTCTTTTAGTAATCCAAAACCTCTACAACAACAATTGAACACCATTTGTTTTTTTATTTGAATACATTTAATCAACTTTTCAAAAGCAATCTATTGTTAATATGCCAGTGCTCTCTTTAAATAAAATGTATTAGTATTATAACAGATTTGAGATGGGAGAGTGCAAGTTTTAAAATATTTTGACCATAATAATACCACCTAAGCCATTAATGTTACAAAAGCAAAGTTAAAGAATGTCAAAACAGTGCTTTAAAGAGTGTAAAAGAAACACGTTGCGCTGATGTCCCATCTTGTAGCAAATGACTGATTTAAATTGCAATACACTACTAAAATCCAAGAAAGTAACAATTTGATTGGCCCATAAGATAAACATGTAGATTTTTTAATGCTCTGACTGATGATTGTCTGGTAGATAGTTTGATAGTCTATTACGCAAAGTACTAAAAAAACAAAAAAAAAAGTATTTTACAATAGTCTTCAAACACAATTTAAACGACTACTTAAAATGACAATAATTCAAAATATTTAAGTATCGAAACTTAATACCCAGCTGCAAATACATATTTCTGAAACTGACTGAATAACTATTCTTCAAGCAACTTAATATTTCAAACAAGAAACTACAAAAAACATTATTGAGGGATTCACGGTTCACAGTTTAGGTGTGCATGTTACGGTATGAGTCATTACAGACGACACCATTTTAGGGCACCATGTAAAACCTAGAAAGACTATTTTCTGTGATAAAATAAACAAACTGAAAATAAAAGTAAATTCAAGTTGTGCAAAACATTGAAATCGAGCAGAGAGTATGTGTGGAAACATAATGAACCATCTTCAACCCCAGGTATCACAAATGTTTCTTTGTATTATTCAAGTTAAAAATAATGCCAGGGTGAAGTTTCACCCACTGATATCTCTTAGCAATTCCATGTGTTGACCCTGAAATCAACAACAGGCTATATACAGTGATAATGTACATGTATAATCTTTGTTATATCTATTGTGTAATAAACTGCAGTTTCTTTACTCGATGATTAAAAACAAATGTTTTCTGCATCACATTCACAACAATATAAAAGGAAAAGAGGGTTTTGATTGTTCATTTCGAGGCATTCAGCGACTCAAAACGTCTCTACTGGCTTAAATGTGCTCTGAAATGTTCACGGGCCACGGCGAATGAACCAGATCTCATTCCTACGTTGGGGCACGCCAGGATTCTCATAAGCGGCTACCATGTAGCGGTCCCGGAGAACATCCCCCGAGTTGCCCAAAATCTCCCAAAGGATGCTGATCTGACGAGAGATGGTCTCCTCTGTTGTGGTCCCATAAAACACCCTAGAACGAAAGAAACTTTGAACTATAATCATTCTAGTATATGCATACAGGTCTAAAGAACTGACTTCTTTGGGAGGTTCATTGAGTACCTGGTTATGACTCTGATCGTGTCCCTGTCAACAATGCTGATATCAGGATCAGTTGGTTGGGGTGGTCTGGCCTGGAACTCGGCAGGCAGATAATACGCCGTCAACACATCCTTCATGAAGTTAGTGCCATCATCTGCCATCCTGATTTCATTCACAACAGGCACCGACATGCCAAGGTAGCGTCCTGGAGACAAAGAGTCTAAATTAAGCAAACTGAGCTAAAACAAGGTAGGACTGCATATTCATGTTGTGATTATTTTTACGAAAATTGCAAATGTGATTCTCTAAGAGTGGTTGCATTGCATATTTAGAACCAAACTCGGACCTCTTTGGATGAGACAAGAGTGAACTGAAAAGAAATCACTTTTACATTCACATTGAATCTGGACTCAAATCTGTTTTTGGTCCACCTTAGTGTTATTGATTGTGCCAATTAGACAGCCGAAATGTGGTCATATTTGCAAAAATTCAGTGAAACTCACACAGAAGTCACATTCAAACCAAACTTTCTGTCTGTCGACGAGCCGAGTCGTTGCAAGATTTGCGTATGGATCATCGTTTCGCCCTCAAGCTAATTTCCTGATTGCGTGGATTCCTACTAAAAATGACTGCAATTTCCCCTGTACAAATTTGTAGAACAACTGTAAAAGTGACAACACCTTGAAACCTAAAGTGAACTGAATGTTTCATCCTCGTCGAGTACCTGGAAAATCTCTCGCCGCAAGTTATAACCGTTAAACACATCTTTATAATCTTTTAGGCTATAATTCTACAATTGCGGATAATTCTAACCTCCTCGCACAATCTCTCATCCACATAGCCATCCATTGTCATTGTAGCTCGCATGCGTTCCTCTCTGTTCAGGTTCTTTTTTCATTTTTCTTTGACTACCTTGTGAATCAACGGCCCTGTTGCCACCTTGTGGACAAACTAATTAGTGTGACCGTCGTGTACAGAACATGCTCATACTGTGCTGATGATGAAATTCATGCCAAATACACAGACCTTCGTGTAAATGTAAAAAGTGAAGTAAACATTGGGCTTTAATGTGAGTAGTTTCTCTTCTTAAGGCAAACACACGCAGTAACCACAAATGTGACTAATTACGACCGTAATGAGGCCCCTAAAGTGTTAAAAGTTCATGCTAAAGTTCACAAATTCTCATTTTCTGCACTTTCTGGCTGTATCCTGCAGAAAAACTGAGCTGGAGATGTTGGTGTGTATGTGTGTTCACCTGTGGAATTCTCCTTGCAGATGAAGCGCATGAGCTTCATAAATGCATTGGAGATACTTTGCTCATACAGCATGTCTGCTTTACTGACACACGCCCATTTTCCTGGAGGATACGCTCTCTCCTCGTACAACACCTCGCCAAGCTGCAACACGTTGAAGTTCATCAACACAATTTCAGTTACATTTTTTTGATGTAGAAATTATTAAATGACAAACAAAGACGCCAATGATTCTTGAGTACTAGGAAAAGCAAGCTTATATTTTTGCACTTCTGAGCCTAGACTACCCTTCAAAAGCCTGAGGTCGGTAGAATTTTTTTCAAAATTGAAAGACGTCTCTTCTGCTCACGGCTTTCTCAAAACACAGTAAAAACAGTCATACTGTGAAATAGTATTACAATTTAAAAGTAGTGCTTACTATTTGAATTTTATATGAAATGTTTTATTCAAAACAGCCATTTTAAAATATATTTATGTAATATTTTAATTCATTCCTGTGATGGTAAAGCTGAATGTCTTCAATGTCACATGATCCGTCAGAAATCATTCTAATATGATGAGTTGCTGCTTAAGAAACATTTATTATTATTATTATCAATGTTGAAAAACAGTTCTTGAAATCAATCTTTGTAACATTTTAAATGTCTTCACTGCCACATTTTAATCAATTTAAAATGTAAAGTATTAATTATTGAATGCATTAACTAATATTGACGAACAAGGAGCAATATATTTGTTACAGTATGTATTAACCTTGGTTAGAGTTAGTTAACAATTGTTCATGTTATTACTATTAAATAATATTAACAGATACCTTTTATATTTTAATAATGTATTAGTAAATGTTGAAATGAACATTAACTGATATTAATAAATGCTTTAGAACTATTTTTCATTGTTAGTTCATCTTAACTAATACATTTAACTAATGTTAACAAATGAAAACAACTGTATAGTGTTACCGCAAAAAAATAAATACATAAACACTGACCTGAGACTCTTGAACAGTAGTCTATGTATCAAGGAATAATTTTGGATGAATCTGTTACACATATTTATTTACATTTTAGTGCAACCTCCTGCTTGTGTTTTTTTTACATCAGTCAATATAAGTGCACCGTCACGTAAATATTGATAAATGCATAATTCACGTTAGATTCCAAAACTGATTCAGCCGTTGACAGCTGAATGCGTTAACAAAAAAAATGTATTTATTAAAGTAACCTCTTCTTTCCATCAGAACATAGAAGTAATTCCATGTTTCTTTTAATGTATATATTTCTGTTATTTACTGAGTTACAGGTTTATGAAGTATTGGTTTTACAGATAGTGTCACGACAGCTACAGATAGCGATGATGATAACTATATTAGCATCAGCAGATGATATCGTTCTGTCTATTCTAAGCATGTGCTGCAGTTTTGTCGTCTGCTGCTTTAAATGCTCAAGCTCTTTAAAGCAGGATGGATTCGGATTGGCTCTCAATGTTTTTATTATTCATCAGCTGTAAAAAAAAAAAAAAAAAAACTCATTCTAAATATGATTCCAACTATATTGTTTCTCTGTGTCGTTATCGTCATACTTGCGGTGTGGAATATTCTATTACATTTAGAATTGAGATATTTATCATTAGAGTTATCGTCCTTGGTGTAAAAGGGCCACTAATGTCATACTTCTAATAAGATACAGAAAAAAATAAAATGAATATTGTACAATTGTCATGAAACATTTTAGTGATCATCTCTAATTCATTTCCATGTGGAAATGGTGCTACTTTCTTAATTGTGGGACATATTTTGGCCCGTGTTTCAAGAACCTGGAAATGAGCTTACCTTCTCGTGTCTGGAGATGGTGACAAAAGGCACTTGCTCTCGTTCTGAGGTCTGGCTCCTCCTCGTCATCTCCTCAATGGGTCCTCTCATCTCTATACCAAACCCAAAGTGAACTATATTAGATTCTCAAAAGGAAACTGGTCTCAGATCGTTTCTTCCCCTACTCAGCTTCCATAGAAATGTCCCGTGAGCTCTGTACCTCTTGGAACAGAAACCTGATGTGTCCTTCCTACGGCTTGCCAATGGGCGTACATTCTGTCCTGCTCCTCGTCATCCATTGGTTCAGAGCTGTCTGTGACGTCATCGTCCAACTGCTCATCATCCAGTCCTTCAAGATCCTCAATGGAGATCAGAGCCATTGCCCAAAGTGGCACAGCAAGTGACTGCGAATCGGGAGGTGGGTCAGGAAACTCTTAAGGCAGAAAACAAACGCTCAATTAACAGTCAGTTATTTAACCGAACAACAGTTTAGCACTTAACGGATTCTCTCATATAAAGCGAGGGGTAGCGTTATTCAATATTAAATCATCAATCTGCCAGTCACGACTTGCTCTTGGTATTCAATCCGGTGACTTGCCTAAGGAGTGCGGATCATTAAATGCATTTTGTGAATAGGTGATTTTGCACATAAATATGCAATGTACAAAAACATTTCTTGAACAAAATACACACATTTTTTCCGTCCACGAAATTATGCATCCCTTAAAAGAGATATGAAAGAATTCAGAAGGGGGAAAAAAGAAGCAGAACTGTGGTGTACAAACTTGCAATTCTAAGAGAAAAAACCTCTTAGAATTGCAAGTTTGTATCCCATAGTTCTGCTTCTTTTTTGGAATGTCTGAATGTGAGATGTTACTAGGGCTGTGCAATATGGACAAAATAATCACACTGCGATTTTTTTAATGAAAATTGCAATTGTGATTTATTTAGCAATTTTGGTAATTGTTTTTGCTTTTTCAAACATGCTACATTCTGAATGTATTCAGTGCACAAGAAGTGCATGACAATGTTTCACAATGAAGTAACTGTATTAACAGCTTGTACAAAAAACTGTAATTAACTGTCTTTAAAACAGACAACATCAAATAAATTAAGGTTAACTAATGAAGTAACACACTGTACAGTAGATTAACTGCTTGATATAAACAAAACAGTAAAAAAAAATTGTGTCTTAAAAACAGACAACATAAAATAAATTACGAATATTTCACCTGCTTAAACTCGTATTCAACGCCCGCCTTACATTTCTCATACAGCAACTTGTGTGAAATAAGTGTGAGTTGGTGTCTCTTGTCCAGTGTTTGAATCCAAAACTCTCTCAAACGACTGATGTTGAATTTCTCTTTGGTACCAAATCATGTTTATTCAGAACTGCATCCATATTTTTTCTTCTTTCCTCCCGTTTGCCTATTCTGTTCTCCCGCTTTGCTTTGTTCTCATGTGTGCTGAGTGAGCTCTGATTGGTTAACATCTTAAACATGCGCACAGTAACGTTGCAGTATTCTGAATTAAAATATTAATAAATTAATAAATAAAAATTGCAGACTTGTGCGATTTAGAAATTGCATGTGCTCAAATTGCGATTGTTTTGCGATTGCGATTAATTGCACAGCCCTAGATGTTACCTGAAAATTGCAGGATATAAATTCGGAATTGCGAGAATTAAACCCTTAAATTGTCAAAAACAACTCATCCGCTCACTAGTCTGCTTTCACAATGTTTTACAACCGCATGCTCGAACTATTCTAACTCAAACTTATGTATTTTTATTTTTTTATTTTGTTTTAATGGCTGAAAGAGTTGTCTGAAGCTTTAAAAGGTAGGGTAGGCAATTTCAGAGTGGCTAGCAATCGCAAGCCTTGAAAGCATGAGATCCCACTTTCCCGTGAGAGTGCTCTCCAAAGCCAAGTCTCCTTCAGAAGACATGAACACACAGCAGATTCTGCAGAGCATTACAAGACGAGATACAGCATTAAATGACCTCATGTCTCAAAGCACGTAGTGTTACAATAACAATGAACGTAAAGAGAGCTCGGACTCTTACCACCTGACTGCTGCAGATTCATTTTGCCGTTGATAGTGTTGGCATGAATCCAAGTCTGAGGACGTGAACAGCTCCGGGTAGAAAGTTACAGGTTGCCATCTCATAATTACGGTTAAGACATGGCGTGTACGCAGCATAAACTCATTGTTTTGATTCAGGAGGAACCGTAAAAGCCGGCTCCCGTTTGTTTATAGACTGCCTTACGGAATGCGCTGATGATGTGTGATGTCTGTGGAGCAGGTGTTGGGAGGTATGGAAATACAAATGTTGACAGGCAGTTGCATTTGGTCCTGAGACTTCCACAGAACATACGTACATGTTTCAATATTTAGACCACTTCTATTATCGATTGCTTTCAGGACGTTAAGAGAGTTTTAAACAGTCTTGCGACTAATTCATTCACAACCTTCTTTTAGATTTTTACTCTCGCAAATCGGAGAGAAAAAAATCTGATGTAAACTCAATTTCGGGTTATAAACCTGGAATTGTGAGAAGTAAAGTTTTGAATTTCGTGGTGGAAACAAGCTTCCATGGGAAACTTTAAGAAGATAACAATAAAAAAAAAATTGCAAATATCCATGAAAATGTGTCTACTAAAAATCAAACAACATCTGCAACAGAAAGTTATTGTCTTGAGGGCTTTATCATCTAAAAAGCATGTTGGCATGAAGCATGTGCATGATCAGTGACAGCTCCATGAGGAAGTGCCAACTAGGTTCAATCGTTCTGACCCAATAATAAACGCAATCATTGTGCTGTTTCAGCTCCCTAAAGATCAGAATTATATTTCACTGGACCTACACAGATGCATTGCTGCATTAGCATATGATGTTTTAAAGAAAAGCAATCTCAAAGTTTAAACTATCAGCAATCAGAAGGCATAACGACGAAATATACAGCAAGGCTCCTCGAAAGCTACTTGATATGATTTTGCACATTAATGCACAAAGCCATAGGGTGCTAACGTTTCATTGCACGTTCTTCATATGCATATGCGTTAAACACAAATGATGAGAAAGGATTAGAGAATAAATGAGACTGATGTGCAACAGCGCGTGACTGCAGAAGGACGACAGACTGGTCAAGCTTCGGGTTTGCGAGCGACCTTCCCCATGCAATTACGGAATGCACTTTATTAGAAATATTTTGAGCCCAGCTTGCCCAGGAAAGCTTGTAGGCGGAAATGGAGAAACTATGTTTTGAAATAAATGACGCCCAGTGCAAATTTTACACACGTCCAACACTTCCGATGCATCAAACCGATCGTTTGTGCCGTAACCTAATATTTAACGCAACGTATTAAATGATAATAAAGAATGACCTACTTACCCAGCAGACACAACAAACGCACGACAGCTTAAAGCGCTGGTGACTTGAAGCGTCTCACTGCGCATGCGCGGAGGAGTGTCCTATTATTCTGCGCTCCATATGTTTGCAAACACCATTTTAGTGTGTTTGTATTGATATATTCTCTTTTGCACGCATACAGTGTCCCCAGGGTTGCTCTGTGTTACAAAACTAGCTTAATGGTCAATCGAAAGTAGCCCAAGTAGTCAATCAAAAATCAAAATATGCCATTCCCATACCTAAAATTCATATTTTACGGTCAATGTTAATTAAAATGACATTGATTAAATTAAATAATCAGAGCTTAACCCTTGTGCATTGTTCAAATTCACTACCCTTTCGTTATGTTCAGCCACGATTTTAACTGCTTTAAAAATATATCAGATAAATATTTTTTTTTCAAATTTTTTTGCTTTCTATCTATTAATCTATTAATCAACCTCAGTCCTGATCAAAACTACTAAATAAAAAAAAATCAGGATTTTAACTCTTTAAAAATGTTGAAATCTGATGCTGCACAAAAACTAACAACGCATCAAAGCCGATGTTGTTTCTAATCTTTGACACGTTTTTTCCCAAATCAGTGACATCATTTATGAATTTGGCAATTAAAGAGTTAAAATCCTGATTTTTTTTTTTTTTTAAATTTAGTAGTTTTGAACAGGACTGAGGTTGATTAATAGATTTAAGCAAAAAAATTTGGAAAAAAAATATTTATCTGATACATTTTTAAAGCAGTTAAAACGAAAGGGTCGTGAATTTGCCCACAGAGTACTGTTGAGTTTTTGAAAATTTTCAAAGCATTTTCCCAAAATATGTGTCAAAATAAGATTTGTCACCAAAAATCATTCCATTTGCTGAAACACGGAGAAAGTTATGGCCAAATTAAGACTCAAAAAATCCCCATAGTGGATGGAAACATCCGGAACAGCACATAAGGGTTAAAGTCTATTAGTGGCCCTGCTTCACAAAACTTAACATCTGGCTCAGTTTTATCATTTGTAGAATAGAAAATATTTGAATAAAAGAATGTCAGTTAAATATAATTTATGCTATATGTAAAACCTTTAACCCGTGACTACGGGGGGGGGGGGGGGGGTCAGTAGTAGCCCAATTCCACAGGGAAACAGCAGACTTGTCAACCCTGTCCCAACTACCTTATGTGTTTAAAATAGTTGTCGTGAAAAAAAGATCACTCAATCTCTGTGCCAACACTACACTGAAAACCCCACTTTTTAGCCAATCACAAACACCCTCTTTCTGTCAAATGTGCGTTTGTGATTTCTTACATTGGTTGGCTGATATGTAGGTGGGATTTTAGAGGGAGAGGGGTGTGTGGCTCGTATAGGATGACATAATTTTGTAGGCCAAAACCCACAAAACCCAATTTGTATATATGCAATATGCTGTTTTTCAGAGTAAAACTAATGAAACACGGAGAAACTTTTTGAGCAATGCTGCCATGCAATTTGCCGAGTGATTTCCCATTGAGAATGGATACTTCTGGATACTTCAGATCAAAATTTGTTACCCTTTCTCAAAGGAAAAGTGCCCAAGCAGCATCGTTCGGCTCGTGTATTTTCTCCTTGATAAGTGTGTTCACACTGAAAATGCGATGAAGAAAAAGAGTGCTTTAAATACCTGGTAGATGCACTTGAAGTCAACATAAAATCAAAATTGACAATCCTTCATGCTTCATGTAATATTGCAGTATTTATAATAAATCCCTGCACTTAAATCATTTTTTTTATTCACATGCCTCGTAATCTTAAATCAAAATAACTGCACCAATAGCGAACCCCGTCCAATCAATTCCCCGTAGACAAAATCAAGTCCCGCTCTACATTTGTTCTTGTTCCAGAACCCGTTTCACTAGGATATACGTCACAATAGGGAAGAAAAGACTGTTGCAACTTCCATTTCAATTGAACTGCTGGAATGTTTGACACTTCATGCAATATTCAGCCACAGCTTTATTATGTAGCGGACGTATTACGTAGACTCTGATGTTGAATGACAAAATAACCTTATAAAACACTACACTACACACCAAAAGTCACACAAAAGTCCCTTTCAGGCAAGTCATTTAACTCTGCAGCCATCTTTGAATCACCTCTGGGGCAGATATTTTAGTCATGCAAGTGCAGCTCCTATCTCTTTGAATGGGGAAACATCAAGTTCTCCAAAGGTGTTCACCAAGCGATCAAATTTCATATTTTAAATCAATGAAATCTGACAACATAAATCTGGTTTCTTATGCTCAAATGGCGTTAAAAAAGGTTTCAGGCTGGAACAGCGGCCCATACGCAGTCCTAAGTGGCATCTCAGATCACTGACTGTTTCTATTGGAGCTTCTAACGGCAGCTGCAGTGACACAATGACTTCCAGTTGGCTCTTTTATCTAGAAGGCGGGACTTAATCTGCCATATTGGGTGTTGCACTTTCTCCCTGTCCTGCAGAGTTTGGCTCCAACCCTAATTAAACACACCTTAACTAAACAAGGTTTAGAAACTTCCAGCAGTTGGACTAGTTGACTACACTGTTAAAAAATGACTGTAAATGTTACAGTATAATACTGGCAGCAGGGTTGCCAGCCAGTTACTGTAAATTTTCAATTTACAGAATTTCCCTGTATTCTCTGATTACAGTAAACAACTGTATTTTTTTAAATGACGAAGGGTCAATTTACAGCAATATTCTGTAAATTTGAGTCAAACCAACACGTGACCCCAGAATGCATTGCAGTTTACAGCAATATGCTGTATTATTAAAAAAAACAGCCAGCGGCTGTAAAATAATGCTGTAATTTTTACAGTAATTCATTACAGTTCTCTCTCTCTTAAATATGAGGGTTCACACTTACTTATTCTGTCTTGGTAAAAGTCAAGGATATTTTCAATGGTCTGAGCAAAATCAAGCATTGACATAGCAAAATGAAATGCACGTTGCATGACTTCACTAAAACTTTTTATTTCAAGTAAACCACATCAGGCAGTCGAAGCATCTAGATTTTGCCCAGCAAGTGACTCTCAAATCATATTTAGATGTTTATACCAACAAATCTTGAGAAGTCCACGGACACTGGAGCATGAAATGATTGGAAATTCCATAACACATGTGAAATGTAAAGCTTGCACATGTTTTTTGTAGCACAAATAACAGATCGATAAAAGTATGTCTCATGAATTCAAATTCCATATATATTCAAAATTTAATTTGCGATTTAAATTTGAAAAAATGACAAGGCGGTGGCTTTGCACAGAGTAAAAAACAATATGTCACACAGGCAGTTACAGACGCAGGGGCACTAACTATAAATTAGGACATATTCATAACATAATGAAGCAAATGACTGACGTGCATGAATGATGAATCAGGTCAGGAGGAACACAACACCTCTCTGGAGCTCTGTTTGAACAATGCTCGTGCGCTGGGTTTCTTTTGGGGATTTTTTGTCATGGGAGGTCAAATTTCACAGCTAAATACATGTCAAAGGATACTGAACACCTGAGAGAATGAGCCAGGTGGATTTCTGGTCTTTCCCACTAGGGTTAAAATCACTCTTTACATAATTCAAAACTGTAGACAAAGCCTCCCATATAGCAGCCATCACATTCCAGTGTTTTCAACATTTTGCAAGTAATATTTAGGCAGTTGTTATAGATTTTAAGAAAGGTTAAATGGTTAGTTCACCTGTCATCATTTGCTCAGCTTCATCTAGGGCTGAATTCTAACTTTTTTTCTTGCAATTGAGAATTTATATCTCAGAGTTAAAAGAAAAAAATCTCAATTGTGGGATGTTGTTATTATGTCCCATCAGCTCGGAATCAAGTCTTGGTGACTTGATAGACTAAAGAATTAAAAAAGGATTCAGTTTTGGGCTAGTCTGATGAGATCCTCCAGGGTTCGTCCTGTAATCGCACCAAATCCATCTCACTGGAGGTCTCCTCTGCACCTCGTACCTTCAATCTTTACAGATACGGATATGCTTTTCCAGTGACGTAAACTCGTAATTGTGCAAAAAAGTCAGAATTGTGATATAAACACGCACTTGCCAGAAAAAAAGTCTGAATTGTGTGATATAAACTCGCAATTGCGAGGAAAAAAGTCTGAATCGTGAGATGTAAAGTCGCAGTTGTGAGAAAAAGTCAGAATTGTGTGACGTAAGCTCAAAATTGCAAGAATAAACATCAGAATTGTGAGAAAAAAAGTCAGAATTGTGATATATATATTTACAATTGCAATAAAATGTCAGAATTGTGAGAAAAAACAGAAATGTGATATAAATTCACAATTGTGAGTTGTGCAATTTAAACTCTCAATTGCAAGAAAAAGTGAGCATTGTGAGATAAACTCGCAATTGCGAGGAAAAAAGTCTGAATCGTGAGATGTAAATTCGCAATTGTGAGAAAAAGTCAGAATTGTGCCACGTAAACTCAAAATTGCAAGAATAAACATCAGAATTGTGACGTAAACTCGAAACTGTGAGGAAAAGTCAGAATTGTGATATATATTCACAATTGCGAGAAAAAACAGAAATGTGATATAAATTCACAACTGTGAGTTGTGCGATTTAAACTCGCAATTGCGACAAAAAAGTATGAATTACGAGATATAAAATCATTCTTAATCAAAAATAATTTTATATCTAATTCACACAAACTATGCAGTTTTTTATTTTAACATTTGGTTATTGAATTTCTGTAGAATTTTGTACCTGAAAAACTTAAAGTACTCTTTATTTCATTTGTGTCTTTGTCGCAATGCAAAAAGGCACCATATAAGTAGTGCTTGAGACTTATACAACAGACTTAAACAGGCTACCGCAAATTCAGCAGATTTTGGATCAGCAGCAGAGGGAAAGAACTTATTCACCCTCAGAGAAGACATGGAATTTGGTCTGTACAGTATGCCTTTAGTGTTCTAGTTACTTTTATGGAGCTTTTGTTGTTTTTGGAGTTTGGCAGCACCCATCTCCATTCACTTATACTGTATGGAAAAGAGCTGTGTGAACATAGTTAAATTTGTGGTTCACATGATGAGTTTTCATTTAAGGATGAACTGTTCCTTGAAGAAAGTGAAACATGCATGATTTATATGAGCGTGTGAAAGAATGTAAAAATGAAAAAGCTCATGAACCAAAGCTTCCAACATACACAAATCAAGTGAGAAATGAGTCAGAACATTTATGTATTCATTGGTCTGTGTTTTTGTACAGCTCCACTGTGCTTGAGCTCAGAGGTCTGCTGTTCCTCAGATTCCTCACTGCCCCCGAACCCTGTGACGAGACAACCAACAAATCAACATTACTTACTCTCCTTTAAAAAAAAAGAAGCAGATTCAGATGCGTAAGCAGATTCATACGAATTCATACGAATTAGCAACCAATTCACCAAAACGCAAAATACTTATGAATTTCCATGAGATTGTGTTGTCAGTTTAGCTAACAGGGAATGATCTCAGAACGTTCTGGCAAGGTTCTCTTAAAGTTATTAAGAAACTTACTTCCAGTAACTTTAATAAATCAGTTCTGAGTTCTGAGAATCAGATCTGTTCTTTAATAATGCAAGCACAAAAACATTATTTATACAACATTCATTTAGTATTTTTTCTGAAATGATTTAGTAATGTTTTTTAAATGTTACTACTTGTATCCGAACGTTCAGAGAGCATTCTAAAGTAATTTGAAAAATGATCAAATTGAATGTTTCCTTATCATCCGCATAACCAAGAAAAGGTGTTTTTAAAACATTAAAAACAAAAACGTTCAGAAATAACGTTTTCAATACGTTCCTAAAGCATATTTTATGTTACCTGGGAATCTCCCTAAATCCTCTCACCTGAAAAGAGTCGTCTTCATCTCCATTACTGTTCAGGTAACCGAGGGACGCGGCTCTCTTCATACTGTATTGGATGAAAAACAAGAAGTCATTGCATTTAACCCTTTACCATGCAACCCCCAAGTCATTCTGGATGGACACATAATCAACATACATGACTGTTGTTAAAATGAAGATATATAAGCTCGCTCAAACATAAAAAAAAATATATAACAACTTATAAGCACAATTTAGGTGAAGCCACAAGTGTTCATTTCAAATTTGAGGATGATATCTCTAAAACTATGCATTTCATTAAACATTTTCTAAGACTATGTCATGTGTATGTTTAGAGAAGACCAATAAAAATGCTAATAAAATGATTTTTGGCACCTATGACCCCCCTGCACTCAAATGTCTGCTACGGAGAACCGCCCCATTCACGACTCTACTGTTATCTCTCAATGTATATTTGCACCTCTGCTGGTATGAGACTTAATCTTCGTTATTCTTTTGTGTTTATTAGCCTTTATTCTGGCGTTATCGCTTGCCCATCCACACCACTTTCATCCCAGATTTGTTAATCCACCTAGAACCTGAAGTCTTTCTAAAAAAGCAACAACAACAAAATATTCTTATGTGAATTGGTACCATATGTGTAGATACAGCAGGTGAATTAGAGCTACAGTTAGCATCGAGCTACATTACACCATTTAAAAGATTAATATTATACTTTTATTCAATACTGTGTTTGTAATAACTTCCGATTGCAATCTAATGTGTATTTTGGTCATATAATGTTATATTCAGCATTTTACATGGACTGTAAACATTCTTTATTCATATGAAAATATGCATGAAAATCACACACAAATCACATACTATCGTAATCGTGTGTTTATTCCCTTCATTTCTAATGTGTAGAAACTTTTCTTTGTTTTTCAAGAAGTTTACACAGGACGGGGTCATGCAGAAGGCAGGAATTATTCCATGGAAGATGATTGACAGCCCTGGACGGAGTCATAACTCGCACACAAAACCGGTGTTACAGTTTAACTGGTTACCGTGTTAAGTTGTGACCTCACTCCATGTGAACGATCAGCCGCAGATTCGTCAATTTTTAATATAAAGTTTAAAAAAGCTTTAGTATAAAGATTGAAAAATAATGCATTTCATTACTTGTAATGGCAAAAGTTTGTTTAACAAAAACGACTAAAAAAATCACACTTTCGAAAAGACTTTCCATTGCATGGCCGTGACTCATCACGTTCCCATGAGTTAATATGACATTAACACAAATTAACATCTCGTGGTCATGACTAATAATCACGTTCCTACAAGTTAATGTTGTGAGCACGACAAAACTGATCCGAACATGTCCCTCCTGGTCACCAATAATGCATACATACATAATGAATACATAATGAAACAAAGACGACGTCTGAATGACTTGTGCATCAATAACCTCATACATTCTGTCCCTATAAAATAGCTCTTTGAGATAAGACTCTTTAACATTAAGTTAACAGCTTTTTCGATGCAGTTCGAGCCTTGTAACAAGTAATTTATTGGTGTTTTCAAGTAATGAAATCCCCCTTCTTCTTCTTTTAATCTTTACAATACTACCAGCATCATGTAGTGCAAGATTTCATTGTAGTAAACATATTGCACAGGCTTCCAGAACTGATGAATCTGCGGCCAAACTTTCACATCAGGCGTAAGGTCACGAATTAACACGGTAACCAGTTAAACTGTAACAGACATCGCTCTGTTTCAGCTCTTCAGATTGTATAATTCAGTGGGAAATGAAAAGAAATGATATTCTGTGTGAAGAAATATTTTGCGAACACGTGAGAATAAATCACTGTTTCTCCAAATACGCGCACTTTTGGACTAAAAGTCCCAATTCAGTGGAGCTGTGTGAACGCAAATAAACCACAGCAGAGGTGACTCAAAATATCATAAGTTACCAATTCATTATTCAGTAAGAAATTACTGTCACTGCAACCGAGTTTTATCATAAACAGTGGTCCATTACCGAAACTGGAGCCTTTAATCTAATGAGACACAGTTTGTCCATATGACATTGAGAATGTGTATTAATGTGCAAAGAGTGTTAAATGACTATAATCTAAGTGACGGATTCAAGCTGTACAGATGATGTTTAAAGGTCCGGTACAGCGTAACATTCATTAGTCACTGTGTTTGTGTGTCTCACTTTGTGTTGCGAGGTTCAGGTGGCATAGTTCCTTGGATTTTCTTCACCAGCATCTCGCTGCTTCTACGCAGAACTTCCCTGAGTTTACCAAAAGAGCCGCTTCTCCTGAGAGTTCCATCCTGAACACACACACAATCTTATGTTAAATCCTTTGTTATATTTTGTATGAAATCTAAATGTATAGTTTATAACACAGTATGGGGCTTTTTTAAAAAAAAAAATCATTGAATACTGCAGTATTTATAATAAATGATTTATCCATGCACACATAATTATTATTATTTTTTAATTCATGGGCCTCGTAATCTTTAATCAAAATAACTCCTCTGATGATGTGTTTACTGGCTCGGGGGCGGGGCAACCTGTCACTCACATGAGATCCACCAATAGCAAACCACAACCATCTAATCAATTCCCCATGGACAAAATCAAGCCGCCTACATTTGTTCTCTTGTTATTGGACAGGAAATGGAATTAATTATAATGTTGATTACTCTGTAAAACTAGTATCGGTGTAATTTACATAAAGCTAAGATACTATCATGCTGATCCTCGTCAATAGATGGCAGTGCAGCATCATAACACCTTAAAGTACACCAAGAACAGTGACACTAACATTAGCTAAAGAAGTACTGAAAAGGCGCAATTTCTGAGAAACATTGGGCTGGTCCAAATACCAATATTTACGGTTAGACTTAATCACTGTTTTTACTTATATATTTATATATGACATAATTCTAAGTTTGGCCAAAGTGTTCAAGTGAGTCTAATGACCACAATGTGATGGTCATTAGAAAAAATGTTTTTTTTTGTCTGCATTATAGGATGGGAAATCTCTTAGCCATTCTCTTCTATAAATTTAAAGAAATAAAGGCAAAGAACCAGTTCATTTGACTATTTAGTTTTTTATAATTAGTTTAACAACATAATAAGATAAATTCAGCTGAATATATAATACTTTGAACTGCTAATGATAAGTTTGCTATGATATGATCGCTTTTAGTTAGTATTATATTGAATAATCTGACTCAACTAACTGGTCAGTCTCCAACTGGAGACACCGTTTAAATTCATTTTGCCCGCTGTGCACAGTTGCCTTGAAGCCACCGGGTTGGCGGTGCCACCGGGCTTGGGCCCGTCATCGCTGCTTGCAGCTATATTGTTTTTTTTGTTTACTCAGTGGGACACACCTGATTGTGGTGCTTCATTTCTAACCGTTTTAATCTCTGCAGCAATAAAATATGCACTTTACAAACAAATAATGTCAAATTAATGAAAAAAAACAATACACTGGAAAGTTTTCCTAGACATGACATGAAATTGGGGCACATAAGTTCCAGAACGTGATGAATTACTGGACACACTTGGCCTCAAAGACTGCTCCAAAGTGGCATTAAAGATGTCAGCGTTTTGCTGTTTTTCAAACATGGGAAAGATTTGCGTACTTAGACCACAAGTATGGGTATTTGGACAGGCTCACTGCTGATATTTGAAATCAACCCAAAAAACAACCCCGCCCCATCTGCCTCCTTCATCCGCCGCCTCAAAATGCATGAAGTGGATGACGTCTTTTTATCATAGCTGAAGTGGAGCGAAATAATGCTAAAGAGAAGTTAAAGAACGAATGACAAGATAAATAAAAAAGAACAAACAGTACACAAGAGTATATACAAGCAAGAGTTGGTTGTTAGTTGCCAGGAGCACACACTGAAAACCAATTTTACTCATGTATGGAGCAGAAACAATGCAACCTCCGCATCCATTTTCAGCCCTTCCCGCTTAGGTTTCTTCAGCGATGAAAAGCTTTTCGTGGGTCCTAAAACTCTTGCCTCATTACAACCCTTCTTTCTCTAGTGATATTACTCTTTTGTAATGTCTCTCAGTCATCTCTCTTTCTATAGTCTTTATTCAAATCTCCCTCTCTCTCCTCCCCCATCATGAGTGGACCCGCCCCCTACCGCTGATTGGCTGTGATCCACTTTCAACAGCGTTTCTCAGAAATCGCTTACTGCACCTTTAACTTTGTAAATACGACAATTATTCTCTTTTATATTATGTTATGTATACTGATGCAGTAATTAAATGCTTCTTATTCTATAACCACTCAGCTACTAGCTTAGCCAACTTTTAGCCTTTTTTGAAAGATATTGGGTGGTTTTTTTTTCAGCATTATTGTATATATTGGGTGGTAAATAATCTGAAAATGGCCAAATCTTGGGTAATTTTTCAGATCTATCACTAGCAATGATATCTAACGAGACACCATTAAAGAGGCCTGTACGCCAATGTAAAGTGGTAAACGTGTTAAAAGTACCTTATTTTAGAACTGAACTGGATCACTGCAATGTAGTTCTGAGCCCAGCAGATGGCAGAAAACATTAGTTTTTGCACACTCACTAATGCACCACTCTTTGCTTATGCAACTAGGGTTTAGTAGGTTAACTATAGCATTATTGCTTTATTGCTGATGTGGAAATCCAAATCCATGCAACCGCTTTGGAGTTTTTCCAGCAGAAATTAGCTATGCAAACAGTCCTTAATGAAATTCTAGATCCGACATCATGATAATATTCAAAGGTTTTAAATGTTTAACAGCACTTGAGTCCTGAAATGACCCTTCTCTTTCTACTTTAATCCATAATCTGTGCTGTCATGGTGAAGAAAACGGAGGCAAATGCAGCTTCTGTGACCACTGCCAGAGACAGAATCTAGGTCACAGTGTGGGTGAGTGGCTCCAATAAAACATTCACATATTATTTACATGTATGCACAGAGAGAGAGAGAGAGCCCAGGCCACTAATTCCAAATCTTTATTGTGTTAGATGTCATATGAGGTTAATGAAGACATACATCACTGTGCAGAAAGAGCTACATATGTATATTCAAAGACACAAACACAGTTGAAACATCCCATGAATCTGCAGCCACACTAATGAAACCTGGCTGATCTGCTGTATCGCATGAGGGAATGGTGAACACATGCAGTAAATACATTTTGGTTCATTTACACGTCAGCAATTTACTAACAAGCTTTTCCTTTGCATTTTTACAGACAACAACATTGTCATCACTCGGTTCCACGAAAAAGACTAAAACCGCTGTATTGTTAAAGCCAGACCAGCAGCTGGCGATGTGACTTTGTAAAGAAACACTACGCACACATAACATGCGTGTGCACGATGTCACAGTTTTCACGTTTTGTTTTGTTTGCATTTTTCCAGACCCCCAACTGTCATTGTTGTGTAAATGAACGGACAAAACGCATAAAAAGTTTTCAGTGTTAGTTGAAAATGGTGTCGCGTAAACACAGACCCTTAAAGTGAAGTTTCTATGCCACTAGCAGAACCAAATGCAATGGCAAAAAAATAACTTGATTTTCTGAGGAAAATGTGATTGTAAAATTCACTGCCTCTACATTTTGAGCAGATTTTGACTGAACCTTTGCCCTTTCTCAGAGTCTTTGGCAACACACAAGCCGACGATGAATGGGTTTAGCCTACTAAACACTTTTCCTATCCTAAGTCTGTCTTCAACATTAAGCACACACATTTTTCGCATAAAACGGTATCTGCATTATAACATACTGTATAATGGGAATGTTGATATAAATGTAAAACAAAGAAAAGATATTAAATAAAATAAATAAATAATTAAGATTCTGCACTACTTTTAGGTCTGCCACTAATAAAAGCAAACTTCTTAAAGATAAGATTCACCCAAAAATAAAAATTCTGTAATCATAGATAGTTTGAGAAACGTATGTGGGTTTTTTTCTCTTTCTTTTGTTTTTCTCTACACAATGGAAGTCAATGGGCACCAAAACAGTTTGGTTACCAACATTCTTCAAAATATCTTCACTTGTGTTCTACAGAAGAATGACATGAATGATGCGAGAATGTTCATTTTTAACATCATCTTCTTCACATTCACAAGTGATTCTGGACAACATGATCAGCAGGTTTTATTCATGTGAGCTTGACAGCAACAGGAGCCACAAACCAAATACTAAGACATTTTCAAATTCATCTTAATTTTTCAGTTTAACCAGAATTAAACAGAATTGTTATGCTGATAATATAATTTGTAAAATAAAATAAACCAAAACGATGGATTCTTTTGATAAAGAATGTTTCAGGCTTTTGGGCCACACTTTATTTCCATATACAATTTTCTTTTGCTATTGTAGATTAGAAGTTAATATATCTCGGAGTGGGGCTGTACTGTAAGCACCTGGATATATATTAACAAAAATATCTACTGAATAACATATCATAACAGGACATATATTAAAGGATGTACTTGCTTTGTTCTATAGTTTGTATAGTCACAATTTACATTACACTCTTCATTATAAAGTGTATTTAAGTCAAGTCAAGTTTATCTATGTAGTGCTTTTCGCAATGGACATTGTTTCCATTAGGTCCTCATTTAGTTGTTCATTTAAAAGAAACTGTACGTAAACTTATTTGTCGGTAAAACCCTGATTATTACAGATTAACTCTGAATTATATGTTCTCACTGTGGAATATTTGTAAAACTTCTTGTAATTATAATTTTTCATTATTATTACTGTAATTTAATAACATATTAAAACATAACAGTACATGTTACACTGACACTGTAATTTAAAGTGTTCATTTTCAGTTCGAATAATGTGGGAACTGCTGTTTGGGTGAATCGCGCAAAGTAATGTATTTCACTCCAAAATGTAAGAAATAAGAATTTGTATAATACAGCACGATACAGTACTGTATATAACAATCACGAATGAAATATAATACAAAAATACTAAGCTTCAAAAGTTTGGGGTCTGTACGACTTTTTTAAATAAGAAATTAATACTTTTATTCAGCAAGGATGCATTAAATTGATCAAACGTTTGGAATTTTCATTGCATTACGGCATTGAGGGTTTGGGGGGGAAATGTGCTTAACTGAAAATATAATTTTACATTTTTTTCATTTGATTTGGCCTGTTCATGAGATTCAGTCTGCTGATCTAACAGGTGTGTTTCAATGAGGTTGTATATTACAGTTAATAAATCAGTGTTATACAGTTAACAATGTCGACATGAAATCAGACAATGCAGAGAACAGGGAGGAATGAGTGATCAGTGGGTGGAAGAATGGGGGAAAGAGAGGCTAAGAATACACAGGGAATGTAAGATGATATCCCATCAGCTCTAGCAAACAGTCAAAGCTGTGCTGGACTCCATCCAGCAGAGAGGAAACAGCACAGGGATCCATTTAGATCAGGCAGATGTAATTTGATTTGTTGCAAGAGCAGAGAGAGGAAGATGATAGCTTAGGCCTAATGCAGAAAGAGAGAGAGAGACAGGACACAAAAGCACAAATGAGACAGGAACATCAGGAGGAAATCAATGAAAAGCATATAAAGGCAGTGTGTCTATCCATAAAAGCATATAAAGATATTCAGGTCTATTAGTCTCTCAAGAAGGACTGAACCAGCAATAAGCCATGAGAGATGTCTGTTACAGTGGTAAAGGAGCGAGCTTAAGATACAAGCACACAAAAAACTTTTTTTACTTCTGGAATATGATCGTTGCAGTGTCTTTATGCGCAGTCAGTTTCAATTTTTAACTTCTATTTTATAATCACAGATGTTTAATTATATGGTAGGTTAAAAATAGCTACGCAGTAATTCCTGATCATAGTTGTGCATAAAAACATTGGTAATGTAATAATAGTGTCAGTGGTCAGGGTGTTGTGGGAGAGAATGAATGCTACTGGTGAGTCACATATCACTGATGTCACACAGGATATGACATCAACAGGAGACTACGGCCACCCTGGCAGACTGAACAGGCTGCAATGCAGCACTAACCAGCACAGGCTATATCAGATTTTAAAGTGACATTAATCCCACAGCCAGCAAACAAGGCTGAATTATTGTGCAGTATCTGCAAGCTTTAATGTGTGGGCTTAATTAAGTTTGTTGCAAATGATGGATATATAATAATCTAAATAATGGATTATAATTAATATTTAATCCACTAATCAAAATAATCAGACCTACGCAGAGTAGAACTCACATTTCTGGATTTGTCAATGTCTTTGAGTGAAAGATAGTAAATTCAGCTTTCTTCTGTTCACACCAAGGACAATAACTGTAACTATATTAGTGTCTACACCATTGCACACAATCGTTTTGTTTATTCTATGCGCACACTGCATTTTGTCGTCTGATGCTTTAAATGCTTTTTAAAGCAGGAAGGAATCGGATTGGCAGTCAATGTTTTTATTGTTCATCAGCTGGAAAAAATTGTTCTGAAAGCGATTGCAACCATATCGTCTCTCTGTGACGTTATTGTTATAGTGGTGGTATGAACTCTGCCATTCTTTTATATTATAAAGGGATAGTTCATCCAAAAATGAAAATTATCCCATGATTTATTCACCCTCAAACCATCCTATTTGTATATGATTTTAAATGTGAGCGCCGTCTATCCTATCCTACTTCCTACGTCATACATCACATCAGTGATCGGTGAGTAATTAATGACAGAAATTTAGTTTTTGGGTGAACTAATCGTTAAGAACGATTTTTAGAGCTAGATCTTTATCTTTATCATTATAGCTATAATCCTTGGTGTGAACGGGCCTTTAGGAGATAAAACTTATCACACCAACATGAATGCTCAGCACGAAAATTTGCAGCAATGTTCACGTCCCATTTGTCTAAATGTTCCCTTTCTGTCGCTTGCTTCAACATTGTTTCAAATGAGAGACACTAGGAGTCCGTATACTAGACGGCACGACTGAACTGTCACAAAACATGGTGGTGCAGATGTGGGTAATCCTCCATGTGCCAACAGCAAGTGCAGCTACACTAACTCGCAACCTTCCAACACCCAGGGTAAATGACCTCGGGCTCAAAAGATTCAAAAGAGTTGTTTTTAATTTTGTTGTGGTTGTTGAAATGGCTGCGATACCCCTAGTGGAGTGAGATCTTACTCCCAATATGCACAGTACACCTTGGATCTGATAAGCCCGGAGAATAGCATCCATAATCCAGTGGGCCAGTCTCTTTTTGGAAACAGCCTTCCACTTCTGCTAACCTCCGAAGCAGACAAAGAAAGTTTCCTCTGAATACACATTCGGTTGCACACAATGCAAAGTGCACTGGACCCAAACGACCAGGCTGAGTTTTTTTTTCTCTTCAGGAGGGATTGCTTGCTTCACCACACTCTTCCCTGAGACTTAAGAGAGTAGTGTGGGAACTTTGGGCACCAGCCAGGTGAGAGTGAGAGTGGCTCGCGTGAGATGTGCCCCAATGTGAGAGTGTGTGCGGTCCAATTTCTAGGCATGATTCACTAATAGAGATGGGATGGTAGGTCACCCAACCCTTGATGGAGGTGAGAGCACAATCAGGAGCCTGGTCTTCATAGATAGGGCACTAAGCTCTGGTGAAAAATCAGTGTGATGGCAATATATGTGCCACAGCGCTGTGCCTGAAGCAAAACCTGGAGCGATCTCAAATGCATCAACTTCAGTGGCAACCCTGGGTGACCGCAGCCTCTTTAGCAGGGCAAAGGCAGCCTCTGATGTTCCTGCCTCGTTCTGAGGTAAAAAACATGATGCTGTATTTGGACGGACGCCTGAAAAACTGAATCGTAGAGCTGAACCGGATTGTTCTGATAAGCCAGCGTGAAGGGCTGGGAAGCACTCTGTACTAGCAGCTCTAACGGAACGATGTCCAGTGTACTTGATGTGGGTAGTTCGCAGTGAGGGGAGCAGGGGAAGACACGTGGGGAGGCTTTGCATCCCTCGTTACTCAAGGCGAATGATGTGTCAAAACACATACCTTGTTCCCAGGGCCTGCTGTGGAGATGGTTGGTGACGGTCGAGGAGGCTGGGCCTTGTAGATACTTGCAACACTTACCTGCTCTGAGCAGACCTGTTGCAACAGAACACGAGGGCCATGAACAGTTTGAGTGTGTGTTTGATTCAGGGAAAGAGTAAATTGCACTTTTATTGACCATGTAAAATTCATGGACAAGAACAAGTCTGCAGTCCCTCTTTCCCTAGGTCACCATCTCAGGAATGCCACCTTCCTTGCTACTGGACCGCTGGGGTCTGGTTGCAGGTCCAAACTGTTGGGAGGCTGGAGCCTTCGCAGCCTTCGCAGGGGGCAGAGCTTGGGCTCTAGGGGGGCCAGAGAAAGACCCATGCCAAGGCAAGATGTGCTTAATCGCCTCTGTCTGCTTTTTCACTGCTGAGAACTGCTGTGTGAAGTCCTCGACAGTGTCGCTGAAAAGGCCACCTTGGAGATGGGGGCATTGAGAAAGCATACTTTCTCGGCATCCCTCATCTCTGCAAGGTTTAGCCAGGTGGCACTCCTGGACCACAAGTGTGGACATCCCCTGACCCAGCACCTGCACCGCAACGTTTGTAGCCCGAAGGGCCCAGTCAGTTGCCGAACGCAGTTATTGCATTACCTCTTGATCAGGACTACCCTCGTGCAGATCTTTCAATGCTTTGGTCTGATGACTAGTAGGATGGCTACTGCATGCAGGGCAGAGGCGTTTTGGCCAGCAGCGTTGAGTAGTAAGGGTGGAAGAGCCATGACCTTCCATGACTTTGAGATCTCCTCGTGCACTACCGGGAAGAACAGAACCAGGGCTAGATGATTGATTCCTAGGGTCGTAGTGAGACGCACAGCCACGTTCCAACCCCAGACACCAATCATCCATCCGTGAGTGTTCGGGACAGGGCAGCTGAGTCTACTCAATCCCAATGCTTGGGCCGGCCCGTGGATGCAGTCATCCTCAGACTGAGCTATCACACCTGAAGGTGGAAATCCAGTCGAGTCCTCTGCCTCGGAAGTCATAAATCCACCCTGTGATACTGCGATTGACAGCTCATCTTTCTCCCAAGCCCGGAATGAGAAATTAAGCTTGCCTGCGGACCTTGGCCACCTTGTGGGGAGTGCAACATTTTTGTGACAGAACACAACAGTTTTGAGAGCGAACACTATTTTTCTCAGGGAAACACTGAGAAAGTTTTGCAAGTGAGCAAATGTTTTGCGAGAAAACGAAATTTTTCTCAGGTGAATGCAATAATTTTGCGAGTGATTGCAATGTTTCTCGTAGGAAAGCAATATTTTTGCAAGCAAATGCAAAAACATTGAAATATAATTTTTCCTTCCATCTCATGTTTTCTCTGTCACCATGTTCCCTGACAGGCTTTGTACACTTACAGCAGCATTAGGTGATAAAGATATTATTAACTCACCCCATTCCACTCCACACTGCCCTCTTCTGCGGCGTCATTGCTGCAGTCGTACTTCACGCTGGAGATTGATGCAGTGCTCCTCCGCCTGTCTCCATCTCTCTGAGGGTCCACTGCCGCTCCCTTACACACACGCGTATGTTATAAAGACATCATGTTTCCCAACATGCATCACTAAAATGATTATAGATGTTGCACCTGTCTGCGGGACCTCATGGCACACTCCTCTAGGGTCTCGGCTGCCTCTAGTTTACCCTGTTTACGGTACAGGGCGCCCAAGTTCCTCAGTGTGGTGTTTACTGTGGGGCTGTGCATTAAAACACACACATGCACACTTGTTTCACTTTGATATGCGTCATCAAATTTAATAATCATCAATAGCAAAAACACTGGAAAAAAAAATGTAAATCAAGTGCATAAAGAGTTGTTGCATTATTTAATTATTGCAGGTTTGCATAGTGTTTGCATAGTTTTTGCACAGTATTCTTAATCATAATAGCTCCCCCTCCCTCTTGCAGTAACATCAACCATCTATGAATTCTCCATGTACAAAATCAAACTGTGCCCTGCATCTGTTCTTGTCACAGAAGCCATTTCACTCGAACATATGTTACAATAGGGAAGAAAAGACAATATTGCAGCTTACATTTGATTCCGACTTTAACTCATATTCAGCTAATGAATGGCAGAAAGCTGTTCTGTGGGGGGAAAAAAACTGTGTGGTAGGTAACTGTGGCTGTTTTTTCTCACCTGTTCACCTTGCAGGCTTTGTACCAGCCGCCATATTCTCCATAATGATTCCCATCTGCTAGCTTTCCCTGTAAGAAAGATGAGGAAAACACACACACACACACAGAGAGAGAGAGAGAGAGAGGAGATACATAGTTACAGTCTCCTTTCAAAACATTTACAGTACTTTCAAAAGAAAAAAGTTGTGGAAAGACACAAAGAATGAATCTGAAAAATCTCTCAGTCTTTTTTAATATTCATGTGTCTGTATAATGAGGGTGTTGCAGGTTTTTGTGTTGTTGGTTGTTGTCTCCCTTTTCCCACCCTCTACTCGCCCACTTTTCCACAGCTTTACACGCTCATTTCCTGAGCCTGTTTCAACTCTGTTCATGACACATTAAATCTATACACATCTGATAAAATCCTAATACATCTTACCATCCAAAAAACACCATACAGTGGCAGCATCCTGTTGTGAGGGTGTTTATTTTGGAGCACTTGTCAGGAAGGACAATGCAAAATTATGACAGATTGAGGAGAACATGCAGCTCAATAATAACAATGTGGTCAAAAGCCCAGTAACCCTAAGCAGATCACCTTAGGTAATACAGAACATACAGTGGCTAAAGGACATTCTCTAGTGGCCTAGTCAGGGGTTTTCAATGTTTTAGATGCAAATGACCCTCATATATGATTATTCTCATGCGAGGGACCACCATCCTAAAAATATATATATATATTTATAAAGATCCAATGTATACTGTTCAAAATAAATATTTTAATTACATGTAAAATATTATTTGTAAAATATGTAAATAAGTTATTTTTCTAGTTATTAATCTATTGTTTATTTATTTTATTCATTTACTTATTAAATTTGTATTTTAATCACTTTTTTGTATTTTTTACATTGGTTTTTCTTAGCATTTCCATGGACCCCCTAGCAAAAAATTATGTCTCAATATTTTCGGTGATTTTATCGATAACAAAGTGTGTTATTGTGCTTCCATCTTGGCAGGTTTAGGAGCTGACTCCTACAGTTTTTGATAGGCTATTCCTCATACTCTGTGTGGTGGTTAGTTCACATCAGTAACAGAATTGTTTTCCAAAACAATTGATTTTTACCTTGTGCATTTTTATCTTTATAAATCCATTTTAAACCTAATTATATGCATGCATCATGATTTGTATCAATTTCATGAATTGAATCAACTTCAATTGTAATAATAAGACATAATAGGGTTGTTACCAATCAAATTAAATAATTATCAAGCAAATCCATCTTTGGAATGGAGAGGAAACACAGAACCTGCATCTGAAGTGGCATTTGCAGCTCAGTAGAAACAAATGAATAACCTTCAAACATAAAGCGTGTAAAATATTTATATTTGAAATTATTTTAGAAATGAAAAAGATATTTTAAATGTGTAAATTAAAACAAGTCACCGTATCTTAGTCATTGAATCATTGATTCAACTGATTCGTTCAAGAAGTTGATACATGCAGTAAAGAGACGCAATTACTGTGCTGTAAATTTTTAAACTATATTCGTTGGCGAAATTTACCAAAAACAGGCAATGGTCTCTAAAATGCAAGTAACTTATTATGATATAATCGCTGAATAAATATATCTTGGGGGCAGTGAAAGAGCTAGGCTACTCTGGTTGCACCAATCAATCTACAATCTTTTTTGGTGGCATTTTATTTTCTTTCACTTTATGAACTATTGTGAATGTAGATTATGCATTTAAATTAATAGTGCTGCAAAATCATACAAGGGGTGGCCAGAGTTTATACAGAGTTTATCCCTTTGGGGCAGCCCTGGCCTTGTCAGAGCCTGATCTAAATCTCATTGAGAATCTGTGGAATGACTGCAGTGCAATTGTTTTCCATTTGGATATTTCGTATTACTGTGTAAAGTTAGTGTAAAGCCACTTTTTCTGACGAAATTACCTGGAACAATTTGTCCCAGGAACTTTTTTCTTTAGAATTGTGTATTTTAGGCTGCAAGGCTGCAAGCAACAGAAGGTGAATATTTTGAAAGCGTGCGGTGACTTTCAATACCCACTATATCAGCTGACCACATTAGCGTCTCACACACACACACACACACACACACACACAATTAATGAGGACATTGCACAGACTTTCATTGATTTTATACCAGGTTGTAATTTTTTATATCATGTTGATGATATTTTCTATAGCCTAACTCAACGCCTACCCCTAAACCTACCCACACTGTAATGAATTGCTGTAAAAATTACAGCATTATTTTACAGCCGCTGGCTGTTTTTTAATAATACAGCATATTGCTGTAAACTGCAATGCATTCTGGGGTCACATGTTGGTTTGACTCAAATTTACAGAATATTGCTGTAAATTGACCCTTCATAATTTAAAAAATACAGTTATTTACAGTAATCAGAGAATACAGGGAAATTCTGTAAATTAAATTACAGTAACACTACTGTAAAATTTACAGTAACTGGCTGGCAACCCTGCTGCCAGTATTATACTGTAAAATTTACAGTAATTTTTTAACAGTGCACCACAGAAATCTTTATGCTTTTTTACGTTTTCAAAAAACATCAACATTCACTGATGCGCCATTACATTATGACCACCTATCAAATAACATGTAGGACCTCCTTAAGCCCGCAAAACAGAGGCATTGATTTGATGAGGTGGTGATAGGTATCCTGGAGTATCTGGTACCTGCTTTTCCAAGTCGAACAACAAATGTTCAACTGGGTTCATGTCAGGCCAAGGCATTAACAGAAATTCACCATCGTGTTCCTCTAACCACTCCTTGACTATTCTGACAGTGTGGCATGACGTTTTATCTAATGGCCATCACTGGCAGTTAACACAGCTGCCATGAATGGGTGCACTTGGTCCGCAATGATGTTCAGATACCTGACAGCTGTCAGGGATAGTGCCTTTGGGATAATGGGGTCTAAAGTGTCCCAAGAAAAATGCTGCTGGCCTGTGTCCCCCCAAGTCCAGGTGTCATAGCCTGGCTTGGGGCCATTTCATGCATTGTTGGCGATGACGTGTGGATCTTGCTGGGTCATCGGCTTCGCTTGCCCACATGTGTGCCGTGACACATTGCCCTGGTCACCCCTGTTGTAGCCACTGGAGATTTGTCATACTGTGGCCCTGCGGTCCCTATAAACAATGTGCAACAGTCTCCGCTCCCCTCTGGCATCAATGAGCTGCAGATGACGCACGGTTGGAAGACGGTTCGTTGTTTGGCCATCTGTGCACTACTTTTGATATGTACTCACTACAGTGGCACGTGAACAACCTACAAGGTGCACCGTTTCCAAGGTCAAAGTTCTGGGGCACCATGCTATCACAATTTGTCTTTTATCATACTCCAATAACTCAGCAGCTTTTCCCATTGTGACACGGAACACACTACTGCCTGAAAGCCGGTCCTCAGGTGGTATATATGGTGCTCTATGAACTGCACCTGTGGCACCGTTCAGTTGCCAGGCGAGCTCATTGCGCTAGGCTGAGGTGTTCATAATGTAATGGCTCATCAGTGTATGATTTATAAGCCGTTTTCCTCATGGGGACCAAAAAATGTCCTCTCAAGGACAACGATTTTGGATATTGCCATCTACGTGGGGACATTTTGTCCCCATAATGCAGGGTTTACCAGGACCACACATACACACACACACACAAGGCACAAACCTACTTTCCTCTCTTCTCTTTCCTCGGCGTGCATCCAGATGGGTTTATTTTCAGCTGTAGACACAGAGAAACAATGTTCTGCTACTGTAGTCAGCCATTACAAAACATGCCATGGCAAAATCAGCGACAGTTTCTGCCAAATAATGTAGTTACTACTTTTATTGTTACACTTCTGTAAAATTATCATCATAGATTTTGCAAAACGTGCCAGGGTATTTCTGTGCAGTTTCAAGAGATTTGCTCTATGATATTCTGCTCTCTAGAAAGACTCATTCAATCCTCGCTAAATTTTAGATTTAGGTTACGTAGGGCCGGTTTCACAGACAGGGCTTAGACTAAGCCAGGATTAGGCCTTAGATCAATTAGGGTATTTAAGTAGCTTTTATAAATGTACCCTAGGAAAAACATTACTGGTGTGCATCTCGAGAAAAACAATGGCACTGATATATTTTTAAGATATGTCAGTACAAGTTGCTTTCAGTTAAAACAGCTCAAAGATGCATTTTATGCGTCTATGAAACTGGGGGTTAGTTTCATAGTTCAGCTTAATATTTGTTCAGATCACAACCTGTATGGGATCTAACAATAATTGTAGTAACTACAGTACACAATTTACTTAAAGTCCAGTAATTTCCCAAAGATCCACCACGTGAACATGTACTAAAAATGTCAAGTTCCCAAAATAAATTTAGCATGAACCCAGCTAACAAAATCATGTTCGAAGAAAATTTTCCTAAAGTTCCCATTAAGGTATAAAACGTTATTGTTATGTTCTCAACATAAATGTTTTATAAACCTTTTTTCTTGGCTATGTGACTGTTAAGGGAACATTCAATTTTATCATTCTTCAAACGTTATGGAAACATTACTTCTGAATGTTCTCTGAATGTTCTGAAACAAGTAGTAACATTTAATAAATGTTAGGCGAACATCTAACTAAACATTTCAGAAAAAAAAAAACGCTCCATGAACTATTTAAATAATGTTTTGAGGACATTATTAAAGTCCAGAACATTGAATGAATGTTTTACTAACTTTACTGGAGGTATGTTCGTTCATAACTTTGTGAGAACATTGACAGAATGTTAGATAAAGTTTTGAGAAGGTTCCATGTTAGCTGGGAACATGTGAAACAGAAGATATAGAGAAATCAAGAAAATAATCAAGTTGATTTATTGGAATTAAGTGCAAAATCAACATAAAAATGATTAACAAAATTAAACAGCAGACAAATTTGCCTATTCTGAAAAGATTTTTTACATAACAACAACAACAACAACAACAACAACAAAAAACGATATAAAAATGACAAAATGACAATAAATGGATGAGATTTTGAAAAGAAAAAAGTAATAGAACGAATGACTGTTCACACAGAACTTAAACTCAAAGACTTAAAACTTCCAAGAAGCAAATGAGAGGGAAATCACAGATACAAACCACCTGTTGAGTTGTTCGTACACTAAAGTTCTTCACACTTCTGCTTTCACATTTATTTTTGAGACACTCACACAGAGCATTTTGCTTGGCACAGGCAAGCAGTTCACTAATATAGCGTTTATATTTGAAACACAAATCATGCTCACAGAAAAATATATGTACATATATGGCAAGACAAATATTCGTAACATTTACTCCCAAAATCCTGATGTCTCCTGTAAGAAGTGTGAATTAATCCTATGTTTTCATGCTACTAAAATATGTTCTGTGAAATCCAAGGCTCACAGCGAATGGTAGTAAACCAGAGTTCAGGTGTGCAGTAGGGTCACGATATGCTGAGGTCATCAATTTCTATCATTCAGCAATGAGAATAGTTCAGTTTTATAAATGTTGCTAAACTTTTGTAAGAAAGCATGCAGTCTGTCAGCTAATGAATAATGAAGAGCCATGATCAAGCAATGCTCGTACCATCTACAGATCCAAACTCTTTCTCATGGGCGCGCGTCAGGATCTCTTTGTAGAGAATCTCGGCTTCCTTGTACTTGCCCTGTTTCAGATAGCATGAAGCCTGCAAGGAAAAAACAAAAAAACAAAACCATTTTACAACTATGGAATACACTTAAATTAAAAATGTAAAATGTATGATGCTTGAAGATGCAAGCAGCAAATTCTTGAGCAGCAAATCATCTGAAGGATTACGTTGCACTGATGACTGATGGCGAAAATTCAGCTCTGATCACAGGAATAAATGACATTTTAACAGACTGTATATTCTTTACATTTAAAATTTTAATAATACTATACAATATTATTTTCTTTACAGTATTTTTGAACAAATAAATGCAGCCTTGCTAAGCCGCTTTTCAAAAACATACTTTTGAACAGTAGTAGACATTATATATATATATAGTGTAGTGTGAGTAATTTGAACCGGACATGCTCATTTTTGCTCTTTTTTTTTAGTGTTTTACACTTGAAATAGCTTTCAAAACAAAGAATGAGGCTGTTTTATCATGCAAACATGTGCAGTTTGTAAGTTGAGTGCTGAATATATTCACCAGGTTGTTTTTGGTCTTGGCAACGTTTGGGTCATCAGGTCCGAGTTTTTTCTCGTAGATATCTAGAGCCCTGCAGTAATAATACTCCACCTCCTCATACTTCCCCTGATTCTGACAGAGCAAGGCCAGATTATTCAGCTGCTTGGCTACGTCCGGGTGGTCCCGTCCCAACACCTGAGCAACGAAAGAGAGTTTAATAATTTAAGCCGTCACGTCATTTCAAACAAAATCAGGCCAAAATGTAGTTTCAGGAGTTTAAAACAGCTTGCTCTCGCTGGTAAACACCTTTGCACTTCCATTGGTCTGTGGAGATGATATAATAGTTGGGTGTGGCTCTGAGGCTCTGCCTTCTTTGACGTGGAAATCTTCTCCAGTTCATTTCTTCTATTTAGTCAACTAAGGTCAAACCTCCATGAGTAAAAATGTGCAGGAAAGCTGCTTTAGTAGAAACTCAAGTTGTACTTCTTATTGAAAGAGACACTGACAGTGTTTTTTCTGCTGCTTTAAAACAATCTATTGTATAAAGTGGTATATAAATTAACGTGGCATGAGTTTTATGGTTAGAGAGTGGGACTTGTAACCCGAAGGTTCGAGTCTCAGTACCGGCAGGAAAGTGAATGAAGAGCGCTCTCTTCCACTGTCATTACCCACAACTGAGGTGCCCTTGAGCAAGACACCGCAGCAAAAATGGCTGCCCACCTCACGGTGTGTGTGCTCTTGGTTGGGTGAAATACAAATCACAAATTCTGATTTTGGGACATCATACTTGGCTAAACGTCATGTCACTTTCACATCGTTATGATCAGATGCTTTCTTAAATGCTTTTTTTCACCACTCTCATTTTTGTTGTTTAGTAAGTATTTTTACTCGAGTATTTTTTTTTATTTTGACCAACTTTTACTTTACTACATTCCAAAGCATAAGATCGTACTTTTTACTCCACTACATTTCATAAAACATATCTTTATTCATTATTTTAAAATGAGAAATCGTCACATGCTCAGAAACGCAAAAGCAGAGTCTGATTCATGCACAAACTGATTCTTTTCAATCATCAACATCTTAGTTTTATATAGCTTTTTTTTCTTAAAATTGTTGCAAATTGTGGCAAAGCAGCTTAACATTAAAAAATGTGTCATTCATTTTATTCTATTATATATATGATTTATTCGTTGCAAATATCAATAGTTTAGTCTATAGTTATTTTTAGGTATAGCAGCATAGCAGGAAAACTGTGAAAACAGTCGTCCCTCGGCTCAGTTCAGGCTCAGTCACAACGGCGCCATGCAGGCATCAAAAATCAAAACTGCTGAACATCAAGCAGCAAGTCCCCCAACTTTAAAGCAAGCCAAAGGAAAAAAAAACAACAAAACAAAAAAAAAACTTGGAGAAACCAAACTTAGCTAGGGGGGGGGGCCAGTCCTCTGGCCCAAACAGTGAACACTTGTCATCCTGTTAAATCGGTTCACAAATCACATCAAACAATTCATTCGCGAATTGGACTGATCGTATTGCGGCTGTTCTCAAGTCAACGACTCAATGATTCAATGATCCGTTCAGAGCGAGTCTCCAGTGAACGTGATTTACACATCTGACTGAAAATTAGCCCAGATCTGGGGGATCCTCTGAGTGAGCGCACCACTGATGGACTACTAGTTAGACTACTAATGTTGAATTTTAGGGTTAATTATTGTAACTGAAAATCATATTTAGGTGTCAGTTTAACTCTCAGTTGTTTGAGGACTAAATCTGTTGTAAAGGGTTTAAGCCCGACACATTCACACCAGATCGCGATCTTGTTTCAAAAAGATTCAAGCAAATTTTAAATCTAACTTTGTTTCGTCAAATAACGGTTGTATCGATTACACCGTTATGGCACTAGGTGTCGACAAATGACTGTTAAACTATTTGACATTGAATGATCCATTGAAAAGATTTGTTCAAAAACATTGAATCATTCATTCAAAATCATTTTTTAAATAATTAAACAAATTTTTTTAAATAGACTGCAGCAATTAATATTTAGTCTCCTTGTTGTCCATGTTACTTTGTTTAGTTGTCTGTTCAGAATCATAGAATTATGATCTCTATTTGAAAGGAAAAAAAAATCTTGATTCTCATTTTATCCAGAATCGTGCAACTCTAACACAAATTAAAACAACTTAATTATATTCATCTTCCCCACTGCTGTAACAATTTCTTAAAATTTTATGTACTTAGCCCTATATGGTTCGTCTGTTTTTATTGTTTGTCAACACACATTACATATTATGTGTCTGCATCCACTAATCTTCCATCCATACTAATTCATAATTATTTTGAGCAATAGGATTATATAAAATATATAACATAAAAATTTGATTATATAAGTTGTCTATATAAAATTACAAAATAAACATTCATAAATCAGTACTTTTTGACTTAAGTACATTAAAAATCAAGTACTTTTCTACTTTCACTCAAGTACAATTGAAAAGGAGCACTCACTACTTTCACTTGAATAATATTTTATTATACGCATCTATACTTTTAATCAAGTACTTGATTTGTGTACTTCGTCCAGCACTGTTTACTTGCCGAGAGTATATTGGAGCCTAACCTATATGACTAACAAGTCAGAGATGTAGTGCCTGGCCTGGACCGGATCATGAACGACCAATTCATTTTAGGTTTTAAGAAAAGCTTTTAACTCTCTGAGTCGCATAAGTAAATCTTAGTCGGCTCCGAATGTCCTGGTCCCCCCCACGGACAAGTGACACTTTAAGTGTCGAGGTGCGAGACAAGGCAGAATCCCTTTGGATCTTCAAAGAGATACTAATCAGCTCACACCAAATTCCTTGTCCCTCACAAGACCAGTGGAATGAATTCCACGCACACACATAGAGACATTCATCAAAATATGAATATTCCCTAAGTGTTTTTCCTGTGCTTTTCTTTTGTATGCATGTCTATATTACTCCCACTTAGTTACATCTTTTAGTTGTGTTAGTTTCACTGTAAAATGCTTATATTTCAATGTAAGAACATTTACTTCCTAAAAGAGAGTCAGAAACATGCGTTTCTTGGATTCAAAACGTTCCTCTGTTAATTTCATACCTAGATATTGGTGTCTTATTGTGATAATATGCATTATTCTACTTTTAAGGTACTTTGGAGGGAAAAGAACCCAGCTTAAGCACCTCTGTAGATAATGCAAATTAGGCCATAAAAACAGACAAAGGAACGTTTTCCCGCTAAAAGTCCATGTTCCCTATTGGTCCGTACGGCCCAGAATGGGTGTGACTGGAGTTACCTTTATAACACCTAAACACAAGCGGATCCACGCTCAGTCGTTTTCATCTTAGACGAGACACACTTCTTTCTTTTATTTTCCGGCATTTTACAAACAGTTAATTCCGTTTTGAAATTCCCGCCGAAGAATCACCTCAGGAAGAGACCAATAGAAACTCCAGCTCCGCACGGAAGTTTGAACGGCATTCACCACAGCACAAAGTACAAATGCAAGTATCTGAATTAATTTCGATGCGCTTTAACTTTATTGTCTGAAGTGATTTCGTTGCTGGCTCTCAAAAGGTTGAACTGTTTGTAATCTTGCCTTCTTTGATCAACTCTTTCTTTCTTTCCTTTCGTTATTTTATTGTATGCTCTGCTTAGATTTAGTTGTATGTATTTGTGTATATATATCATATATTAAACACCTTGTATTCACACAATTCGTTGTCTCTGGGTAACTCATACATGAACCAAGTCACTTTAACGTTTGATTTCGCTAGCTTTATGCTTTTTAAATACTAGAATAAGTTTCCTTTTCGTGGCCAGAGAAGAAAACTTCCTTTCTAGAATTGATAAGAAAATCGGACTGATAGTTTTGCTGGACAAAACAAACCAGTCTTTCTAAATTAATTCTAAAATTAGAAATAATTTTAGATCATATATGTTCATGATTAATTATAATTCATTGTAATTGATTATCGATATATACCTAATTCCCTTCGTGGTTGATTCATATTCACGATTAGTCATAACGTGTTATGATTCGGTTGTGAATATATTTCATCCATTTGAGCAAGTTGCTACAGAGAAGACATGTTTATTTAAATATTATTTTAATCAATTGACAAAATAGGCTTTTGTACCCCAACAAACAGGCCAAGCATTTGTGATAGTACCTTCTCTCTGATCTCCAAGGCTCTCTTGCACAGCGGTTCTGCTTCCTTGTATTTTCCTCTCTTTCCATACAGGACAGCCAGGTTGTTGAGAGTGGCCGCCACCTGGATTAGTCACAAAAACATTATGAAACTGTTATTTCTGAATGTTCAAGAGTTTAAAATGTTTTAAAAATATTTTTTCTTGGTATGCGATTGTTTAGGGGAACGTTCCTTGTGAATGTTCTCTGAAAATTCTGAAACAAGTAGTTTAAAACATTTATAAACTTTTAAAACATTTTGAAATGTTCAATGAATGAGTTATAAATAGTGTTTATGTGCTTTTTGAGAACATTATTAAAGATAACTATGAATGAATATTCTATAAACGTTTTTGGAAGAACGTTAGTTTATAACTTTGAGAGAACCTTGCCAGCATGTCAGTTAAACTCCAGAGAAAATTCCCTGTTAGAGCACTAAATATTTGAAGGATTCAAGATTTGTAGGACATTTAGTAGCAAGTATACAAGATTAACCACAAACACCACCATATATACTTTTTCCAAAAAGTAATCTGATTACTTTTCCCCAGTAACTAGTAAAGTAATGCATTACTTTCAACAAATATCTACTTTTTCTTAATAAAGTAACACAAGTTACTTTGCCTTCCCATTTATTGACTGACATCTCCCTGTCCCAATATTGAGAGAAATCATAAGTGCAGAGGCATTGTGTGTAAACCTTATGATTATTGTAGTTCTAAATGTGAACATGCATTTACTTTTACTCATCTCTCTGGCACAAAAACAAATTCATTATTCCTCAAAATGAGTAAAAACATTGAAATGCAAATTACATAAACCTGAAATAATTAAAAGTTAAATAATACAAATATACTCTAACATTATTAACCAATGTCTTGGCTTCTGACCTTCAAAGATCCAAATAAACCATACCAATAAGCAAAACGTCACAATTGTTTTTCTTTTTTTTTTTATTGCTGAAGTGTTGAACTTTCTTTGTATGAGCTGTGCTCTCTACTGTACAGGTGTGAATTCGCATTTCCTTCAGTTTGAGTGTGAAAGTAACACAAGGATTTACTTTCCATAAAAGTAACTAAGTAATGCAATTAGTTACTTTTTTTTGGAGTAATCGAAAAATTTTAAATACTTTAAAAGTAACTTTCCCCAACACTGGTCAAAAATGTTCTGTGTTACTTACAGCTGGGTGGTCATTGCCAAGGTCTTTTCTCTGATTGACAGGGCATCATTAAGGAGATGCGCAGCTTCCTTGTATTTATTCTGGTCCCTGAATGAAAAGAAATACAATAAAGTCTTATTTCGAAAGCCTTATTTCAGTGGGTCTAGTGGGCAGTCTTCTTCTGATTAAAGAAGCACAATTTCAGTTTCTACTATAAAGCAGCTCTTAAGTATGTTCACGCTTTTACTCGCAGACGTCTGAACTCGACAGACTAAACAGAAGAAATAAACTGGAGACGATTTCCACGTCAAACTCCAAGCGAACTTCATGTTGGCCTGATTGTGTTCATTCATTCGTCGATTTCACTTGAAGTACATCAGGGCTTTAAATATGACTTGTGCACTAAAGTTCAAGCTTTCTTTAGCATTTTAAGTCTACAGAATTATTTGCTCGATGAAAATACTAATATCTGCTCTAACTTTAAATGTTGGCCATTTTAATCAGGCTTTTATGACCTGTAAGATGCTTGAAAGTGCCCATTTACGGTCCTTTTTCAAATTTTATGTGTATTATGTAGTTAAAAACATACAAGTTCAGAATGAAATGAGGGTGAGTAAACAATGACAGAAATCTGCTTCAACATGGGACTACGCATGAGCAAACACACACCTGTAGACCAGAGCCAGGATGTTGAGCATGGTGGCTACATCAGGATGGTCGTGTCCAGAGGTTTTCTCCAGGTCCTCCAGAGCCTGTTTGCAGAGAGGCACGGCCACCTCGTACCGGCCCTGAGCTGCGTACTGGATCACCAGGTTATGAAGGGTCCTGAGGCGGGCTGGGATCTCATACCCACCCTGCTGCGCAGCAGCCACCGCGGCACTGTTGTGCTGGTGTGAGACTGAAGGGGGCGACAGAGAGAAACAATTGCTATGTTTCCAAACAAAGGTGCGATTCTAACTTATGTGCAAAAGATTTGCGAATAAAGCACCGTTTTCGTCCACCGAATCGACGAGAACAAAATAGTCACTTTCTGGGAAGTATAGCACAAAATATTGGTAATAAAAGTGCTTGCTACAATCGTGGAAGCCACCCTGGCTCTTTTTTCTTACATCTTAAATTTCTTATGCCTCAGAGCATCCAGACAAAATGTAGAAACAAACGCTGACGGGTTATCTTGCATTCGGAGGCGGATGCCTGATGTTTCTGAACGCAATAACAAAATCACTCTGATGGCAATCTTTTGATCAGGCATTTCAAAACGACTAAACCAATATTTGAGATGAAATTGGTCCTCTGGTTAGTCCAGTATCTGGTTCGTCCATATCTGTGTGCATATTGTGTGGTATGTTTATTAATTTCTGAATAAGCAATCATACAGTTTAAACTAAGTTCATGTTTAACAGTCTTGTGGGGTGATTTACTAAGCATATAGTCTGTGGGGTTTACACAATTGTGTTTATGCAGCAGCAAGCAGTCTATGTATGTATTGCTGTGAGAATACACTGTCTAAGAGAAAAGGTTAAAGTGAAAGAAGCCTTCATGCTTTCAACTGGGTTATCACGTTTGCTGCATAACTCTAATGACGTGTTCATTTATTTCCAAGGGCAATGTTTTAATATAGCTATGCTTAATCAATGTGTGCGGTCGATTTGGCACTGCCTCCTCAGACCAGAGCCAATGATTTTGTCTGAGCTGTGAATAAAAAAAAATATATAGAACACATATTTTCTCATTTTATTTGTCTTATTTTAACATTTTAATGTAGAATGAGTAAAGTTGTTTGTTGTTAGAATGACAAAAAAGTTAAAAGTTACATTTTTAGGCCGATTACATTTTTAGGCTGCTCTACCTCAGCAGCCTAACAGCAATGTCAAATGATCGAGATGGCCAATCAAATAGAAGAAGGCAAAATGGAAAAATGGAAATAACATTAGATGCAAGTTAGACCATTGTTTTACGATAGAAAAGTTCAGCAGCCAACAGGAATAGACTTTCTAGTGATGCAAACTACTCAACTTTTTATGAAATTTCGCCGTTTTAAATTGAAAGCATGCGATCATGATTCATGTAGGCCTAATTCAGAAATTGATGCAACGAGGCGAAACGTTTCAACATAACAGGCATATGAATAAAAATTAATGTGTGCACATTTTAAAATGAGTTTAAATCGAATATTTCACAACTACAATTAGACCTAGAACTTCTTTTACCATTCTTATTTATTTATTCTCTTAAATCCCTTTTAATCCTTTAATTTCCTTTTTATTATTATTCATTAAGTAATACATTTATAAATTAATCAAAATTTATTCTTAAAGTAAAAATTACAGCATGTAATGTAATGTAAGGATTATGTTGTGTAATTTTTGTTCTTCCTTACCCTGGTCATCTTCATCATTGGGAAACAAATCGTCCAGGGCATCTTTGGGAGTCTCACCATTTTTTTCTTCCTAAAACAAAACCAAAGAAAAATGGTTTGAAATATTCAATTTGGTATAATTATTATTTATAATCAGTTAGTGTGTCTTATAATGTATATTTCACAGTTAATTTCTACAGTCAATAGCATTTCTGTCCATGCATGACGGTTTTTATAGTCTCTAAATGTCGATGGCTCCATTAATTCAGGAAGTGACAGCATGAAACATCCTTTCATGAAATATAAATGACAATCTGGAGGCAACCGTCATTTGAACAGATAGATTATCTTCAAATTCTCCCACCCCAGAAAGATAAAAATGAAAAACATTAGGCTAAAGTAAAGGAGAGGACATCCTGATCGCCAGGGAATACAGTTTAGGTATTCATCACACAGTAAGGATGAGGCATGTCCCCTCTGTGACATCTCCATCCAGCAAAACAGAGTCATCCATCTACAAGGCAAATAAATCAATTATGGCCACACATTCAGGATTTCATGATCATGTTTTCTTGTACTGAAAATGTTGTAATTTAGCTTTTACAGTTTTTCTGAATTGCTAAAACATATTTCTTAGAGCCATTACCCACTTTCTCAAAATCTTCAAACTACATTCCGAGAACATCTGACTCTTCTGGCAAAATTGCATCAAAAGCATTTTATCTGTGCTCAAAATCAAAAAATGCTTTCAGATCTTATTTAAACATATAATATCTTATATAAACAGTACAGATCATTAATCATACATAAAAAAACACAGCATCCAAAGCATGCAGTTTCATAAAAAAGCATATTGTAACATATTTTGCAATGATGTGAATAAGGTGTATAAATAAGGTGAATAAATTGTTTACTGTAAGCGCAGTATAGTATTGTACTAAATATTACTGAATTTCTGTGCATTCAGCATCTGCATACTGCATAATGTAAAAATACTAAAAAGGAACCTTTAGTAAAATATTTACAAACTTTTAAATTACAGTTAAATGAACAAAATGACATCGGTTCTAATGTTATTTTAGAAATGTATTATTTGTCAATACATGTAAATGTAAATATATGTTATTGTAAATGGACAGACCAATCGGTGTCTGACTTGAAGCAGTGCGTGCCAGCTAGAAATTTTGTCCAATTTGAGACAGCGGCGACGTCACGTGACAGTAACGTATGGCATCGAAGTACCGCGAAATTGATTCGAGAGCAGTCAGTCAAGTCAGCCGGTGCAGCTTTTCCAGAAAGATGACGATGCACAAGCTGTTTCATGATTGGCTGAATACACTGCATGACAGCAATTACGGGTGTTTTTTTTTATTCCATAGACTGTCATGATGCGTCGGCTTGCGTCAAATTTTGATGGTTTTGCAGCTAATTGTTGACATTTTCCATTGAAACGCACACACCAATTGTGTGACGATGCAATTATTTGTAATGATAATTTGCATTTTTTAACTTTTTGTTTAAATTTGGTGATAACTCTCAATGAGATAGCTTCCTCAACATTTAAACAGTCTGGTTCAGTGTTTGCTGTAAACTAGTCCTGCAGCGCGCTATCAGAATTCCTATGAACCCCTCCACCTCCTCCAGCTCCACCTGCCTAGATCTGCTATGGGATTACATATATCTATTCAGCTTGGTACAACCACCATTACCCCATCAAGGTCGGCCAGAAATCTTGGAGTTATCTTCGATGACCAACTGACCTTAAGAGACCACATCTCAAAGACGGCGCGGTCATGCAGATTTGCACTTCGCAACATCAGGAAAATCCGTCCCTTCCTGACTGAGCACGCAACACAACTGCTTGTCCAGGCCCTGGTCATTTCAAGGCTTGATTACTGCAATGCTCTTCTGGCTGGTCTGCCGTCAAGTGCAATCAAACCTCTTCAAATGATCCAGAACGCTGCTGCACGTCTTGTCTTCAACGAGCCTAAGAGAGCCCACGTCACGCCCCTCTTCATCTCTCTGCACTGGCTACCCCTTGCTGCTCGCATCAAGTTCAAGGCGCTGACGCTTGCTTACAGATCCACCACAGGCTCTGCACCTTCCTACCTCCACACACTGATACAACGCTACGTCCCCAGCAGAAGCCTGCGATCACTAAAGGAGCGTAGGCTTGTGGTACCGTCACAGAGAGGCACAAAATCACTCTCCAGAACATTCTCCTTCACTGCTCCCAGCTGGTGGAATGATCTCCCTACTTTCATCAGGAACGCAGAATCCCTGGCAATATTCAAGAGACAGCTGAAAACTCATCTCTTCCGTGAACACTTGATCCCCTCATAAAAAAAAATAAAATTAAAAAAAAAAACCCTTTCCTTCCCTTTTCCCTTCCTACTCTAGCTTATGGTACTGAGCAATGTATGAAACTTGTATTGTGAGCACTTCCTGTGTTATTTGCCAATTCATGAAGAATCGCTTGTTTGTTTTCCTCACTTGTAAATCGCTTTGGATAAAAGCGTCTGCTAAATGACTAAATGTAAATGTAAATGTATTCACGCAGCAGCAGCATATCTTACGTAGCTGCTTGTATCTGTTAGCAAGTTAAGTCAAGTCAAGTCAAGTTGAGCTTTATTGTCATTCCGCTACATGTGGGGACATACAGTGGAACGAAATGTCGTGCCTCACAGGACCACAGTGCTACATATATACATACAACAAAACCTATACATGAACTATCCTACTGATTAAGCTATAAATATTCTCTATATAAAAAATGTATCTATATGTACACTAAGATGCTAGAAAACTAAAATACAAACTATACAGACTATACAATGCTTCTGATAAGTACTGTGCATGTGCAAAGAGAGACATTGTAAGTCGAGCAGCTGGTAGGGGAACAGTGCAGGATGGTTTGTAGTGCGTGTGCATGTAAACATGTCAGTAAAACTAAAACTAAGTCCTTTTTTAAAGAGTAGTGTACACAGCAGTGTGTGTGAAAAGTGTCTAGTGCATGTGAAAAGTGTCTAGTGCATAAGTCATTTTCTTTGGGGGGCGCTAGGGGGGATTCAGAGAGCAGCGGGGTGGTTTGAGTTCAGGGCTCTCACCGCTTGGGGGAAAAAGCTGTTCAGCAGTCTGGCAGAGCGGGCTTTGATGCTCCGGTACCGTCTTCCTGATGGAAGAGTCTGTGGGAGGGATGGGTGGAGTCCTTTGCGATGCTGTTGGCTTTGCTGGAGCATCGTGTAAGGAAAATGTCCAGGATGGAGGGGAGAGGGGCACCGATGATCTTAGCAGCTGTGTTCACTGTCCGCTGTAGGGTCTTGCGGTCTGTTGCAGTCCAATTACCATACCAGACAGTGATGCAGCTGGTCAGCACACTCTCAATGGTTCCCCTGTAGAAAGTGGTGAGGATGGGTGGAGGGAGACTTGCTCTTTTCAGCCGGCGAAGAAAGTGTAGGCGCTGTTGTGCCCTCTTGGAGAGTGACATGGTGTTGGTGGTCCAGGTGAGATCCTCTGTGATGTGCACCCCCAGGAATTTAGTGCTGCTGACTCTCTCCACAGTCGAGCTGTCGATGGTCAGCGGGGGGTGGTCAACGGAGTTTCTTCTGAAGTCCATCACAACCTCCTTTGTCTTGCTCACGTTGAGGGACAGGTTGTTAGTGCCACACCATTTCGCCAGCTGTGCCACTTCCTCTCTGTAGTCCGTTTCATCGTTGTCGCTGATGAGACCTACCACTGTTGTGTCATCAGCGAACTTGATGATGTGGTTGGAGCTGGACTTGGCAGTGCAGTCATGGGTCAGCAGCGTGAAGAGCAGCGGGCTGAGCACACAGCCTTGTGGGGCACCTGTGTTCAGTGTGGTAGTGCTCGAGGTGTTGTGGCCGACACGGACTGACTGAGGTCTTCCGGTTAGAAAGTCCAGGATCCAATTACAGAGGGAATTGTTCAGGCCCAGCAGGTTTAGTTTGTTAATAAGCTGTTGTGGAATTATGGTGTTGAATGCTGAGCTGAAGTCGATGAACAGCATTCTGACGTATGAGTCCTTGTTTTCCAGGTGGGTAAGAGCCAGATGGAGGGTGGAGGAAATTGCATCGTCCGTAGAGCGGTTCGGACGGTATGCAAACTGGAGCGGATCAAGTGTGTTGGGGAGGCTGGTTTTGATATTGTGCATGACTAACCTCTCAAAGCACTTCATCATGATTGGAGTCAGTGCTATGGGATGGTAGTCGTTAAGACAGGACACAGTTGATTTCTTCGGTACGGGAATGATTGTTGTAGATTTGAGACATGGGGACGACTGCCTGGCTCAGCGAGATGTTGAAGATGTCTGTTAGGACATCTGTCAGCTGTTCAGCACAGTCTTTCAGTACATGGCCAGGTATGTTGTCAGGACCCGCAGCCTTGCGTGGGTTAATCCTAGATAGGGTCTTCCTTACATCGGCTGGAGACAGACAGAATGCCTGGTCGTTGGGAGGTGTGGGCAGTTTTCGTGCAGGTGTGTCATTCTGCATTTCAAACCGTGAGTAAAAGTGGTTGAGTGTGTCTGGGAGGGATGTGTCATCATCACAGGCCTGTGGCGGGGGCTTGTAGTCAGTGATGGTCTGAATGGCTTGCCACAGTCTCCGTGTGTCTTTGCTGTCTGTGAAGTGGTTATTGATTTTTGGGGCATATGACCATTTTGCTTTTTTGATGGTGCGGGACAGATTGGCTCTTGCTGTTTTGAGGGCTGCTTTATCTCCTGATCTGAATGCTTCATCTCTGGTCTTTAGCAGCCCACGAACCTCCGCTGTCATCCATGGCTTCTGGTTTGCCCATGTGGTGATGGTCTTGGTGACTGTCACATCATCAGTGCACTTTCTGATGTAAGCAGTCACAGTTTCAGTGTATTCCTGCAGGTCTATGTGGTTGTTGTAGGTGGCCGCCTGGAAGCAGTCCTGTAGTGCTGAGGTAGCATTGTCTGGCCATACCATGATCTGCTTCTGAACCGGTTTGGTGAGTTTGAGAAGTGGCATGTATGCTGGAATTAGCATAACAGAGATGTGGTCTGAGTACCCGAGGTGGGGGCGGGGTTCAGCTCTGTATGCTTTTTTCTCTGTCGTGTAAACACAGTCCAGCATGTTGTTTCCTCTTGTTCAAAGTTCACATGTTGGTAGAACTTTGGCAAAACTGTCTTTAAGTTTGCGTGGTTGAAGTCCCCGGCTATGATGAAAAAGCCGTCAGGGTTATTTGTTTGTTGTTCGCTGATGGCGCTGTACAGTTCACGAAGCGCGTCCTTAGCATTTGCACACGGGGGAATGTAAACAGCCACAATAACAATGGCCGTGAACTCCCGCGGCAGATAGAACGGCCGACACTTCACAACCATAGACTCCACCAGTGATGAACAGTGTTTTGATTCTACCACAGCATTGTTACACCATTTTTGGTTGATGTACACACACAAGCCACCCCCGCGAGTCTTACCAGACAGTGATGAATCTCTGTCCGCTCTGTAGCAGGTTAGTCTGTGCAGCTGAATGGCGGAGTACGGGATGTTGTCGTTCAGGCACGCAGTGACAAGTCCACATTTGCTATACCTCTACAGTCTACAACAGCGGCAGCATAGCCAATCTAGTCCGCCAAGACCAAATACATTAACATTACCAGAACTATTCCAAGTTGTCATGATATGTATATATACACTCACCTAAAGGATTATTAGGAACACCATACTAATACTGTGTTTGACCCCCTTTCCCCTTCAGAACTGCCTTAATTCTACGTGGCATTGATTCAACAAGGTGCTGAAAGCATTCTTTAGAAATGTTGGCCCATATTGATAGGATAGCATCTTGCAGTTGATGGAGATTTTTGGGATGCACATCCAGGGCACAAAGCTCTCATTCCACCACATCCCAAAGATGCTCTATTGGGTTCAGATCTGGTGACTGTGGGGGCCATTTTAGTACAGTGAACTCATTGTCATGTTCAAGAAACCAATTTGAAATGATTCGAGCTTTGTGACATGGTGCATTATCCTGCTGGAAGTAGCCATCAGAGGATGGGTACATGGTGGTCATAAAGGGATGGACATGTTCAGAAACAATGCTCAGGTAGGCCGTGGCATTTAAACAATGCCCAGTTGGCACTAAAAGGCCTAAAGTGTGCCAAGAAAATACCATTACACCACCACCACCACCAGCCTGCACAGTGGTAACGAGGCTTGATGGATCCATGTTCTCATTCTGTTTACGCCTAATTCTGACTCTACCATCTGAATGTCTCAAAAGAAATTGAGACTCATCAGACCAGGCAACATTTTTCCAGTCTTCAACTGTCCAATTTTGGTGAGCTCATGCAAATTGTAGCCTCTTTTTCGTATCCGGTGGGGTCTTCTGCTGTTGTAGCCCATCCGCTTCAAGGTTGTGCGTGTTGTGGCTTCACAAATGCTTTGCTGCATACCTCGGTTGTAACGAGTGGTTATTTCAGCCAAAGTTGCCCATTCTTCTCTGACCTCTAGCACCAACAACGCATTTTCTCCCACAGGACTGCCGCATACTGGATGTTTTTCCCTTTTCACACCATTCTTTGTAAACCCTAGAAATGGTTGTGCGTGAAAATCCCAGTAACTGAGCAGATTGTGAAATACTCAGACCAGCCCGACTGGCACCAACAACCATGCCACGCTCAAAATTGCTTAAATCACCTTTCTTTCCCATTCTGACATTCAGTTTGGAGTTCAGGAGATTGTCTTGACCAGGACCACACCCCTAAACGCATTGAAGCAACTGCCATGTGATTGGTTGATTAGATAATTGCATTAATGAGAAATTGAACAGGTGTCCCTAATAATCCTTTAGGTGAGTGTATATATATATATATATATATATATATATATATTTTTTTTTTACACATTACACACAGACTGTTATATTTCAAATGTTTATTTCTTTTAATTTTGAAGATTATAACTGACAACTAAGGAAAATCCCAAATTCAGTATCTCAGAAAATTAGAATATTGTGAAAAGATTCAATATTGAAAACACCTGGTGCCACACTCTAATCATCTAATTAACTCAAAACACCTACAAAGGCCTTTAAATGGTCACTCAGTCTAGTTCTGTAGGACACAATCATGGGGAAGACTTGACAGTAGTCCAAAAGACGACCATTGACACCTTGCACAAGGAGGGCAAGACACAAAAGGTCATTGCAAAAGAGGCCTTGCTGTTCACAAAGCTCTGTGTTCAAGTACATTAATAGAAAGGCGAAGGGAAGGAAAAGATGTGGTAGAAAAAAAGTGTAAAAACAATAGGGATGTGGTGAGGATTGTGAAACAAATCCCATTCAAAAATGTGGGGGAGATTCACAAAGAGTGGACTGCAGCTGGAGTCAGTGCTTCAAGAACCACTACGCTAGAGGGCTGAGGAAGCGGGAGCGGGCAGTTTTACCTTTGCTGCGGGTGGGAGTGGGCGGTCAGAAAATTTAGCGGGAGACCCACGGGGAACAGTGGGATTTGCCGTGTAGTACAAATGGAGTCAACACAAGAAGTTGAGAAGAAAATTAAACTGACTGTTTACTTGACAAAAGCAAAACAAGGCAAGTCAGACATATGGAAACAATTCTCAATTGGCCCTTGGCAAACACTTTGATTGACAGGCGATATAACCAATAACAATGCCGAATCCACCATCTTATCTGACAAAGCAGTCAGGGAGTAGCCTATAGTAGATTAACGTTGGTAAACTTAAATTATTGTGTGTACTCTCGTCTTTCCGCGGTAGAAACAACATTCCTTCTGATGCCCATTCATGTTTATTTGATGCTATAAATGAACTAGTATGAAGAGAAGATCGGTTCACGAGCCGTTTGAAGGATCTGTCACGACACATTAAGGAGCCAATATACGGTATTTAGTGTTTAAACTGCTTTAAAAAAAAATTACAATATTTTAAATATGAAACTGTTTCATACATTGCCAGTGTCCTCGATGTATTTTTCACTGCGAGAGAACATGATGTGTGACGTGAGAGAGCATGGGTTGTTGAGTATTGCAACACGAAGGGTTGCGAAGGTCAGTTGTCACTGAAAAAAATGGGAGTTAAACTTCGTAAGTTGCGATAAATGTGCAAAAGTGTTCGTTTACAACAGACATAAATCTGGCACCTCTGCCCTGAGGCGACATACCTGCAGTTTTCTGTTTCCAAGTTACTCGTTTGGTGAGTGTGTATGCAGTAGCCTAAAAACTGAGGTGCCCCTAGTTGTGGTTTTGTTTTAACAGTTAGGCCTAATCTCTTTCGACCCTAATAAAATAAAAAATAAGCCTACCCAATATGTTTGTCATGTGTGGTGCTTTGGTTTAGCATTGGTTAATTCATCTTATTTAAACAGAATCATGTTTAAAGTCTGTTATTCTGGATGTTAACTTGAACGAATATTTAGTCTGAGTATATGAATAGCTACATTACGTCACATAAAGTCCGGGAGAGTGGAGACAAACATTGCGGGCGTGGTCGGGAGTGGAACACACAGGTTGTGAGAGCGGGCGGTCCTTGTCATACATTCAGCGGGAGTGGACGGGTGCGGATTTAAGAAAACAGTCCCGTGCAAGGCTCTACACTACGCACAGATGTATGCAAGACATGGGTTTCAGTTGTCGCATTCCTTGTGTCAAGCCACTCTTAAACAACAGACAGCGTCAGAGGCGTCTTGCCAGGGCAAAAGACAAAAAGGACTGGACTGCTGCTGAGTGGTCCAAAGTTATGTTCTCTGATGAAAGTAAATTGAGCATTTCCTTTGGAAATCAGAGTCCTAGAGTCTGGAGGAAGAGAGGAGAGGCACACAATCCACGTTGCTTGAAGTCCAGTGTAAAGTTTCCACAGTCTGTGATGGTTTGGAGTGCCATATTAACTGCTGGTGTTGGTCCACTGTGTTTTCTGACGTCCAAGGTCAACGCAGCCGTATACCAGGAAGTTTTAGAGCACTTCATGCTTCCTGCTGCTGACCAACTTTATGGAGATGCAGATTTTATTTTCCTGCAGGACTTGGCACCTGCACACAGTGCCAAAGCAACCAGTACCTGGTTTAACGACCATGGTATCCCTGTTCTTCAGTGAGCAGCAAACTCGCCTGATCTTAACCCCATAGAAAATCTATGGTGTACTGTGAAGAGGAAGATGTGATATGCCAGACCCAACAATGCAGAAGAACTGAAGGCCACTATCACTATCTCATAACACCTGAGCAGTGCCACAGACTGATTGACTCCATGCCACGCTGCATTGCTGCAGTAATTCGGGCAAAAGGAGCCCCAACTAAATATTGAATCCTGTACATGCTCATACTTTATGTTCATACTTTTCAGTTGGCCAAGATTTCTAAAAATCCTTTCTTTGTATTGGTCTTAAGTAATATTCTAATTTTCTGAAATACTGAATTTGGGATTTTCCTTAGTTGTCAGTTATAATCATCAAAATTCAAAGAAATAAACATTTGAAATGTATCAGTCTGTGTGTAATGAATGAATATAATATACAAGTTACACTTTTTGAAAAGGATTAGTTAAATACATTTTTGATGATATCATGTATGTATGTATGTATATATATATATAAACCTAGAAAGTATTCTTTTGTATAAAGTCATTTGTATATGTATTGTATTGTTCTGTTTTTCTTGTACCAGTACCAGCCTAACTCATATAGCAAGACTCACCTCTGGCGAGGTGCCATCATCATATTTCTTGAGCTGGTTCATGAACTCCAGATGTTTCTTCTCCTCCTCCAGCTGTGCAACACTCTGTTCGCTCTTCTGGAGTTTCTGCTGAGTGTTTGCCAGCTCGTCCCTCAGCCACTGGTTCTCCTGACAGAGCCGTCGCACCTGAGCGCGCAATTTCTGTTTCTCTGACTCCACTGCATTCAGGTGGCTAGACAAGGCCATCATCACCTGAACACATTATCATAACTCTTACTATAACATTTGAACTTTAAAAGCACATGGTCTGAACACATCTGAAGTGTGTAAATACATATTATCTTTGTTTCAATCCTTAGTGAGCTGCCTACCAACATTTTTAAACATTATATGTGCACTCATGAAGTGAGGGGTTTTCCCAACAGTAAGCAGCCAAATTATGCCTCTTAATAACTCATCACATGTACCTTTCACAAACATATAAGTCAATCCCAGAATGAAATGCAACAATTAAAATAAAGTGTCAAAGTTGAAGGGAAATTTTCAGTACTGTATTTTCTGTGATATAATTAGATCTGAAAAACGCTGTGATTTACAGTATATTCCAACGTAACTTATATAATGCAACTAACATAGCAAAGCATGCAAAAAGCATAAGCATTTTTGTCGAATTAGCAAACAACATGATTTTATTTGAATATTACTTTTTGTACATGCCATTAGTTTCAGTTTAGCTTTAAATAAATTTGTTTAATCTTGTTTAATCTAATACATTTTGTTTATAATGAATGCCACTATAATTTATACTTTATACTTATATTTTTTCTGTACTGTATTCCTGTATTCCAACACAAACCTTCTTTTGTCATTAAAAAACTACTTTCAGGATTTAAAGACAGGCAGTGAAGAATCAGCAAAGAAAAGGAGTGGACCGTTATTTTTGCAGCTGACCTTATTGTATAGAAGCTTAACTTTCAGACACAAAATTTATAGGAGAGTATTTATATGTAAATATATATCTAGTTCAGTCATGGAACTTTAGAGGGTGCAGGCTGATAGGTCCTTTACATGCAATCTAAGAGCAATCACATCATTTCTGCATGGCACAAGCTGATTGGCCTCTGCCGATCCTGCAGCCAATGAGATTGCTGGCTCAACATTTAAATAATCTGATTCAGTGTTTCCCTGTAAACTACTCCTGCAGCGCGCCATCAGTGTTTTGCTGAACCCTCCCCAGCTCCACCTGACTAGATCTGATACAGGATTCATGTATGTCTATGTGTACAGCAGCAGCAGCATATCTTACATGCTCACAGCAATCTGTCAGTGTATTTATTAGCAGCAGCAAATAAATCCTGCAATGCGATTTACTAAGGTTTCTGGTAGTCAATTGGTATCAATTTGCTCAATTATTTAACAACTTATTTTGCGCTTGACATGGTGTGATAGTTACTATAGGAGGAGGAACCACAGAGAACAGTTACAAGGATGATCATTTTCTCCACTCATCTTAATCTATTTTGAAAGCCAGAGTGAGACATTATTCGGACATGTCATTTGCTAAGTCACGTAATTTGTACACCTGATTATCATCGGCTCTGCTTGTATTCACCATATCTATGTGCCACAAGCACCCCATAATGGCGTCATTCCTCACCTGTGCTTCGCCCAGGCCCAGCTCAATCATCTCCACTGACTTGCGCAGAAGGTTGGACTTTTCATGAACCGAACTGGCCTCCTCATCTTTCTTTAAGCACTGAATGGTCTCCAGCAGACTGTGCAGGATGGAGTTGTGCTCGCTCTTGAGAGCTTCCAGACCCTGAATCACCAGTTTAGTGCTGGAGATGATCTCCTCCTGCGTCAGCTTCTCCAGTCGCTCCTCATGGGGGTAAACCATGGTGGACATGCTCTGATAGAGGTCAGGAGGCCTTGGAGGAAAAGGCATAGAGGTGATGACATGAGGTTTATTTATTGTGCACATACTGAAAAATCTTATAAAAATGCAACACATATTTGACAAACTTATTTCAGCTAGGTAATATTTCTCATTTTCATTTAGTCTAACATAGAATACAAAAAATATACAAAAACAAATAAATAAGAATACAACAAAAAATGCTAAAGCTATTTTATTAAAGCTATTAAAACAACTATTATATTTAATCATAATTTTAAACAAAAACTATAATATCTGATCTATGGTGCAAAAAAAATTTCACTTTCAATCTGCCAGTACTACTATATTGCTGGTACTTCTGAAAAAGACCTCTGACAAAGGTCCTTATTTTAATTAATTAATTAATTAATTAATCGATTAATGTATTTTTTATTACAGAAACTAGGAATGGCACTATATTAAAATAATTAAAAATAATTACAATAATTAAAATTCATAACTTTCAATAGAAGTTTCAATAGCTGAATTCTCTTCAGGTTTTACATATTATAAAACATTATATATATATATGAATATTAAATGCAACAAGTGAATGTAGGCATCACAAACAGAAAGTTAAACAAATGTACAAAGGAAACAACTAACGTGCCCCAATTATGCTTTTTCATATATTACATTTTTATGTAGTGTGTACTGTAGCTGTTTGTGAATCTAAAAGGTTTACAAAGTTTCAAACATCAAAGTGCAGATAAATTAATAAAGGTTATTGTCTACCAAATGAAATAATTCATTCTGAACTGCCTGAAACGAATCACCAATAATTCCAGTCTTACTTCCTGCTTGAAACAAAGTTGCACGATGCCAGCATTTGGTCTACATTGGCTGCCCACAAATAACATCTATTTTGACCCTCAAACACTGCAGTTGTAGCTGAGACTGGAAGAATTTGGTTTGGGTTTATCAAAACGTTTGTTGATTTTGAAGATAAAGACCTGAAATTCAGATTTGGTATTGAGCGTTTGATTTCCGACACACACCGTAAGTGGTCGACCAATCACTACAGACTGGGCCATCTGACCAATCAGAGCGGAGTAGGCTCTCAGAAATGAGGTCTTTAGAGAGAACGGATTCTTTACCAAACCGTTTCAGTCACTGTGAGAAAACTATTGCAATTATGAGAACATAAAAGTGTTTTTTGACCTTGGATCCATGTAAACGTATTGTAGGAGACTCCGAAACAAAACCAGGAACCTTTAAAGCAGCATAACGGGGCAATTAAAAGCGACCCTAATATGCAGTTTCGAATATTACAATGCAATGTAGCTGTCTGTGAATGTAAACAATCTGCTAAGTTGAGCAACTTGAGCTGACCACAAACAAACATGATAGCATTTCCTTGTGGTCAGCATCATGTCGAGAAGACGCTGTGTCCTACACTGTGAAAGTAAATGTGATTTTCCTCTCCGAGTGATTAGGCTGAAAAGAATGAGTGGTTAAAATTCATTTTTTTCAACAATATCACAGCAGTACATCCCAATCTTTCGTTGTGTTCCCATTTTATTGACGACTAACTCATGATTCTGTAGATCTGCTATTCAGATGTGGGTCCAGTATAGTCTAAAAATATGTTGATTAATGCAGCTTGTCTGTCTTATTACTTGGAATGATGATCAGGGATGGAGCACAACACATAACTGTAAAACAAAATGTTTTTTTCTTTGCGTGTTTATTATTACAATAGAGTGGAGCTCTATCAGTATTGTAATAGGATGTAAAGATGTGTGCACTGTCCACGCTAACTGGTTGAACACCCCTTGTAATGTCAAACAACGATATAACCATTTTATACAGAAAAAACGTATGGCTTATGGTTTAATCTTCGAGTTCAAACTGCGTATAACGAATCGTTTACACATCATTGAGAACTGAGGTGAAATTAAATGTATATTATGACTAAACAAAAGTGATTTTCGATCTTGCACGCATGTAAATATGTTGTGGGGGACTCACTAAACAATATTAGGAACCTTAAAAAAGGCATAATAGGGGGACTTTAAATTATTTATCACAATTACTTCTTGTATGCAATAATTCAACCAAAATACAGATTGTGGCATCTGGGTCCCTTGAGTCTCTAAATCTTGTATCGAACAGATCCAACCCATTTACACACTCATTTCTCAGTTCTTCTGAAACCACAGCTGTGCCAGGAACCATTCAATACTTCCTGTAAAACAATCATTTGAAGGTTCTCTCCAAAATAGTAGCTTTAAAAGCTACTAGAAGCTTTAAAATCAGCTGGGCGTAAAGCATTTACACTTCAGTCAGTCTCATGCTGTGAAACCCACTCATTCAGCCTCCAATAGGTCATGTGATCCCGCTAAATCAATAATGCCTTGCATCCAACACTGACTAAACAAGAGGGATAATACTACATTTTTGTCTTAGAATAACTATTTATTAAAGTTTAATAATGAATAAAAGTGTTATATATAATGCAACACAAGATGAAATTGAACACTACATGCACAGAATAACATGCATGTCATTGGTTACATGTTAATTTCTACAATGAAAATCATTTACTTAGAAGTTAACCCTTGCTCTGATAGATCTTTTTTAATAATTAACCAGAAAGGAACTACTAAGGCCAGCCACAGCCACAAAAATTCCCTTGTTGAGGCTTTCTATGTGAACATTAAGGTGAACAGTTTGGTGAAGGCAAGGTATGTTTTGCAGTCTAGACGAGTCGACACTAGTTGCAGAAAGACATATTCAAAAAAAAATCACAAAGTGTATGACAGTCAGACTCTGGCAAGATCGATTCCATCCAGTCGGGGGACATCTAACGTGTTTCATATTTTGAGCTGAATTATAAAACCCATTGTTTTCAATTGTCATGTGTCTCCAAGCAAGTCAACACATTTCTGCATGAGCTTGTTGTTTTCAGAAAGACTTGAAAGTCTGGTGGTGTGTCACTGGAGACTTCCGAAGTCTTTCCACCATCAAATATCACTGTTGTTCTTTATGCTGTTTTATCAATAAATGTAACACCATTCTCAGACACGGCTATTGAGATGTGATTTTTTATAAAATCGCATAAAATAATGCACTTAAGGAGTGTAATTCTCTAATAGATTTTGTCGTAACTGATATGGCCATGGTTACCAAACAGTTAGGCTCTTTCTGTAATAAGCATAACTTCATGTTTACATTTACATTTAGTCATTTAGCAGACGCTTTTATCCAAAGCGACTTACAAGTGAGGAAAACAAACAAGCGATTCTTCATGAATTGGCAAATAACAGAGGAAGTGCTCACAATACAAGTTTCATACATTGCTCAGTACCATAAGCTAGAGTAGGAAGGGAAAAGGGAAGGAAAGGGTTTTTTTTTTATTTATTTATTTTTTTTTTTTATGAGGGGATCAAGTGGCATGTGTAGGATATATATGTTCAACAAAAAACACGTTTAAAGAAAGAGTCCACGCATTCCGAGGATGTAGCCTTTTAGTAAGTGTAGCTATCTTCAGGTCGGAGTAATGGGCATGCCGAAAGGTCTGTACAATTGGTTGCAAAAGCTGCCTGTTCGGGTGTGGGGTTAGGGATATAGTTTCTGTTGTAGCATTGCGTACCTTTTGGCATACTCATAACAGCTATCCATTTCTCCCTTGGTTTAGGCTAGACTACTGAGTGTGCATATTTAGAGTGCACGCTTTTACTGATGTTCAGATGTGCATTTTGGGGGCCATGAAATTTTGGTGAAAATGATCTAAAACATTGGCACCAGCTGGCAACTTTAAAAAAAAAAAAAAAAAAAAAAAAAAAAATGAGCATATGTTTAATATTACCATGCTTTGTCAATGTTCTTTTAAGGCTTATGGCAATAAAATACTGCAGGCTTTTCATCAGGTCTTAATCACTTTATTTAAATTAAGAAAATCAAACCAATAAATGTTTACTTTCACTTTCATTGCAAGATAGCTTCAGAACACGTCGTGAGAAACTGACTTTTTTTTGTCAATATCGCACACGAGCAAGACAGTAAAGCTTGGTGTTTAAGTAGCAGAATTTTAAAATTGATACAGAAGCTAAAATTGGGATTTGTAGTAGTAGTCACTGCATTTTGAACCAAATAAGACAGCACCTATATGAAGCCTAGTGTTTTGTAGCATATCCCAGCCTTTTCGGAACTAACCGGTCCACCGTCTCTAATATCCATGGCAACAAAGAATCCAAAATAGAATTTTGAGTCAGTGACAAAATCTGAGAAATCTGGACAACACAAGTATGTGTGCAGTATCAGAAGACATGGACATCCCATGGACATTTATAATGATAACAAATGTATTGCTCACTGTTAGTTAATGTTAGCTTATATATTAAGTAATGGGACATTATTGTAAAGTGATACCAGATTTACTTTACTCAAAATATAATTATACTTTTTGCTTTTTCTTTGGCAGATGCAGACTTCTCTTCCACATCTTTTCAGGTGTCTGAGGACAAGACTTTCAAGAACTATCATCAAAAGCTTATGGAAAATCTTCTGTCACTACCATTATGTCCACATGGAGATTCAGTCCTTAAACTGCTCCATTTTTTGTGACTTTTCTACACCGAATAAAGATTTCAATCAATGCTTTGATTCCTCATTGGCTAAAAGCTGATTCAAAGGCAGCTAGTACATGTTTAGTATTTAGTCCGCTTTATGATTCATCAAAGCCTCATCTAAATATCTGTTGAGTCAATGGGGAAGGGTTTGTTCTGAATTCAATAACAGTCTAGAACGTATATGTGATTTGTGGCCTCTAATGCATATTAGAGGCAAGTCGTTACATGAAAGCTTCAAATGTATCTGGGTCATGGACAAAGAGTGGCCACGATTAATAAAAGGAAACATTTAGTTTACAACACTGCCAAGTTGTATTCACATTGGTTTGATACGGTTTTAAATTTAACAAACGTTTCAATTTAAATTCCTTACAACTGGAACTTGTGAGTGTACACATCTTATTTCTAATTCATAAACATGGAGTTTTTAAGGAAGACATTTAACAACCTGAACTATCCTTTCCTTCTCATAAAAAGATCAAATGTTTTAGGAAACCAACAAACCTTGACACAAACCAGTCATAATGGTCTGCAAGGGTGTAATTTCTTCTTTTCTGTATTTTTCTGTAAGTGTTTGCATGTTGGTTGCACCACATTACTGTGAATTAGCAGGCAAACATTTTTCAAATATCAATAAGTGATTTTTTTTTAGATAAATATTTATTATTACAAACTTTTCTTTTCAACAATTTTATTTTTAATGAGGCTTTTTTTGACATTATGGTATGAGGATATTTTTTATTTAATGCCCTCCAAAGAAATATCAAAATAAGTTTAAATCGCTTTGAAACCAGATCAGATATTCATACAACAAAATATTCTGAGGGCTGTGAAATTTTTGTGAAAATTCTCAAAAATGATCTGGCATCTTAAAAAAAAAAACTACATAAAAAACCCAGGCAGAGAAAGAGTTAAGCGATCACACAACAACCAGTTTTTCTCCAAATATCGCACGATTGCAAAAAACCCCCACAAAGAACGGACCGGTTTTGCCATGTAACCTTGAATTGTGCTGCGATCTTGTTGCTCAACTGACCGTCCCAGCATATTATAAATAGCGGACAATGCACAATAAATGCAACATAACATTAAAAAATGTCGAGAAACATTTCTTTCATATTATTGTATGCATTATTTTCATATTACTTTAAATATTATTTTCAATGTGTATTTGTGAGAATAGAAATATCAAAATGAATTAAAATCACTTTGAAACCAGTTCTGAGCAACTGCTAGTAAATTTCGCAAATAGCTGCAAAGAAATGGCAAGTACATTGAATTCAAAGTGAAATTTCGAAGTAGAAAGACTGAAATAGTATTTTCTTGTAAAATCTACTCCAATAATATTTATTTTTACAGTATATATATATATATATATATATATGAATTGCATTTTTTTTTAAATAATCATAATCAGTGTGTGTAAGTCTTGTTTATCAATAGTGACATTTGCTAGTTGTGGTTGGTAATATCCTCAAATTCTGTGATTTAAAATGATTATTCGGTGTACTATCCCATTACTTATATATGTAAAATGACATTCTCGCTTGAGCTAAAAACCTCTTTTTGACAGAACAGCCTAGCAGACACCACTCATATTTCCTTTAGAAAATATAAAACTGAATAAGTTAAAACATCCTGAGATCAACCAGACAGTGAACAATACATCCAATAATTTGTCCCCCAGCATACTTTGCAAAATTCCCCACTGACATTACATGACATTTGTGACTGTCAGTGAGCATGTTAGGTTGTGATGGGTGGCTCTCATCTCCACTGCATTATTGACATGAACTGTTTGCTGAAGTGAGGAGTGGCCGCGTCTGCTAAACCTCTCTCTCCTGTCCTGATGTATAAATGTGCCGACAGGGATGTTAGACAAGAGTACAAAAGAAACTGAAAATCTAGTAGTTTAAGTCCTAATCTTAAGATTACAGAACACAAACTGTATTATCGGGTCATAAACATTTGAAAATGTCTATATACAACCAACTAATATAGATGACAGACAGCACATTAAGAAGTATTTTAAGCACATGACACATTACAAGCAGCAGAAAATGAAGTGTTTGCATCATAACATAATAGCCATTGTGTGTAAAGGGTGTTATCAGAGACAGCAAACAACACGTCTACTGTACTCTAGTGTTTTGACTATGAAAATATGTTGTTAGAGTAGGCATTGGATCTACTGTAACACCGAATCAGGTGTTAATATGTATACGGGTGTTGTCCTGGTGCATGAGACAGTCAGTCCATAGGTCACTGTAGAATGAGTTTATGACACGGTCCAAAAAAACCCAACCCAACCCCACACAGCACTCACTCCATATTCCTAACAATAAAACAGAAACAGAGCCAAACGCGACCAAAAACAAATCCCTAGACGCTTTGCTTACATAACACAAACTCATCAGTGTAAATGCGTTGGTTACCTCATATTATTAACACTATACATGTCGCCATGTGTATTATTACAAAGACACTCTGTGATGCTCATTAACATATTAAAACATACCTGCTACTCCGTTCAATGCAACTGATGTACGGCACCGTATTAAATCAAGGCCAAACTAAGAGAAAATACATCACATATCCAGAACCGGACGGCGAGAAGTCGGGATCACCGAGAACTGGACCGGCACTGCGCACTTTCTGCGGCTGCGCTTGACCTATTCTACTATGGTGAAGGACTGGCTCATCAATATTAATTATGTAACGTGATGGTCCTATCTGATTGGCTGAAAGGCAGTAAGCGGGTGGCACTTCGATTATTATGGGCTGCTGGTAGCGGGCGATAGACTTGGTTATGAATAGTAATGAGATAATATGAGCAGACATGTCAGGAAGATTACCAAGCGTCAAACGGAACATAATCAATATTCATAAGTTAGGAATTGAGAAGAGAAATCCAGATCATTTACTTTTAAAGGCAAATTGTCTGATAAATCATGCCAGCAGCTGGAATTACGCTTAGTTTAGAATTGCGGGTGTTTTGTATATTTTATTAGAAAATAATACGTATATAGATTTATTGATGATTGAGATTCTTCTATGAGCCCATTAGCCTATATTCATTCATCATTTATTATCGCACTTATTCGAGAGGTTTTTCAGGATTACTGGGGGAAAACTCGCCTGACGGATGAAGTCAGATCACAGTTTACTTTGATTTTAACGCCACCTGCTGGAAGATTTCAAAAGAAGATGATAAATGATACATTTTTTTTTTTTTAAATGGCATAATTTAAACGAAAAGATATTTAACATAAATTTCCTGAAGAACCTTATAAGAGCAAGTCCCAATTTTTTTTACCCTGGCCTGTTTCATCCTTTTCATGACACCGCCTTTCGCCGCTGTCACACCGGCTTTGAAATATCACTGAACTGATTCATGCACAAATCCATGGTTTAAATTGTTACAGATTTTCACTAAGAACAACCACCAAGATATTCAGTTAATTGCTCAATTTAAAACGGTTTAAAAGCTGCAATTAGTCATTTAATAATTAACTGAATATCTCGATGGTTGATATAAATAATGTAATGTTGATTTTGTCAAATGTTTCAATTCAAAATTTTGAAAATAATTTTGAAATGACAATTACATTTAAAAAAAAATGTTCATGTGAAATTCAACCTCAGCATGTCTTGTAATTTTGACACTGTCAAGGCCTGGGTATACTTTACTTTCCGTGCGCAGACACGTCCTCTCCACCTGAGGTGAAATTGGTCTGTGGAAACTAGGACATTTTTTTTTTTTTTTTTAATAAATTTTTGAATGTATGGAGAAACCAGCGTATATATATGAGTTTTAGGGGGCTTTTATTTTGGAATGCAACATCAGAATGTCCTGAAAGGATGCATTTGACACTGTGAGAAGGTGTCCTCCCCACCTGAGGTGAAATTAGTCTTTGGAAACTAGAGCTGTGTCCGAAACCGCGCACTCGTTCACTCGTTCACTAACCCCTATATAGTGCACAGCAGTTGAGTGCACTATATCAGCAAAGACTGAACGAAAATGAGTGAGCGAATTCGGACGCTGACGTTAATAATAATAATAATAAACTTTATTTTATATAGCGCCTTTAAAAGTAGCATCTCAAGGCGCTTTACATAACAAAATGAAATGAAAAGATACACATAACAGTGAAATCAAAAATAAAAAGCCAGTATAATAACATAAAAAGTAATCAAATGAATCACATAAAAGCTATCCTAAAATAATGTGTTTTGAGGGATGATTTAAAAATACTGAGGGATTCTGCATTCCTAATCTCAGAGGGCAGGGAATTCCACAATTTAGGAGCCAAAGAGGAAAAAGCCCGATCACCCATAGTTTTTAATCGTGTTGTTTGGACAGTTAAAAGACCAGCTTCCATCTCTTCCGTGAACACTTGATCCCCTCATAAAAAAAAATAAATAAAAAAAATTTAAAAAAACCCTTTCCTTCCCTTTTCCCTTCCTACTCTAGCTTATGGTACTGAGCAATGTATGAAACTTGTATTGTGAGCACTTCCTGTGTCTATTTGCCAATTCATGAAGAATCGCTTGTTTGTTTTCCTCACTTGTAAGTCGCTTTGGATAAAAGCGTCTGCTAAATGACTAAATGTAAATGTAAATGTTCCGAGGAGCGTGGGGCTTGTGTAGGAGTGTAGGGGGTTAAAAGCTCACACAGGTACTGAGGGGCCAAATTATTCAAGGCCTTATAAGTGAGCATGAGAATTTTAAAATCAATACGAAAACTAACAGGGAGCCAGTGCAATTTTTCCAGAATGGGTGTGATGTGCACCCTTGCACTGGTCCGAGTTAGGATTCTAGCAGCTGAATTTTGAACCAACTGTAATTTATTTAGGGTAGCTTTTGAAACTCCAGCCAGTAATGCATTACAATAATCAATGCGCGAGAAAACAAAAGTGTTGATTAACTTTTCAGCCACAGAGAAAGTTAACATGGGACGCAACTTGGCAATGTTTCTAGGATGAAAAAATGATGTTTTGACTGTGTTACGAACATGATGGTCAAATGTTAAGTTGGCATCAAAAATCACCCCCAGATTTTTTAGTTTAGTTTTGATAGGTAAAGCAGAGCCATCCACACACAAAGTCATGGACTCTGTTTTACACAACTGATGAGGTGAGCCAATAAGCATCACTTCAGTTTTGTCACTGTTAAGACTGAGAAAATTTTCAGACATCCATTTCTTAATCTCAGTAAAACATTGAGAAAAAAGAGACATAATAGCACGAGCCAGACAATTTCGTCATGAACATTTCCTATACCCATCTGTAATATGTCCTGTTTAGCTTCATGAATTGTATATTACTGTTTATTTGTCATGTTTATTGAGACAACATCCTCATTCGTCCCTAAAGCAAATAAAAATTCGTCAATACATCATATTCTAAGACATAGGTTAAATACACTGTACAACAGTTCACTAACATATGAGAAAAATCGACCAAATTATCATAGGATAATAAGTATATATATTATGATATGAATCTGTATCATTTCGCTTCAAAATATCTTTACAAAGATGTTCTAATTAATAAAAAATTACACTTACATTTGTAGAAGTTGCCGCGTCCGCCATATTTATTTTTCTTTCGCGCTCGATCGTTTTATCGCGTTGGATTTTGGGTAACGGCGCTTTAACGAGTGAACATCGAATGGGCACTCAAAATCAGAGAGCATTGTGGGTAAAAGTAGTGAACGAATGTAGGGAATGAAGTCGTTCACTCAGAATTCGGACAGCACTACAAAACGGCCGACACCCGATTTAGTGCACTATATAGTGGATAGGGAGCGGTTTATGTCTATGTAATACAGTGACAGACTGTGATGTGTACTATACGGTGGCCGAGAGAGCTCAACGCGCTGCACATAAAAAAAAACACATGCAAATAGAAAAAAAACACCAACAAATTAAGAAAACATGATCATCAGTTTGACAACACATGTGCAGCAAATCCTCACAACACAAGCAAACGCAGAAACGCGCTGCAAATAGCACAAACCTCAACAGAAACGTTTCAAGGGGACCCCAAAAAGTGACGAACCCTACTAGGAGCTGCTTATCATAGACATATATTATTATATATTATTATATATATATATTATATATTATTAGCTGTGTCCGAAACCACTCACTCATTCTCTAATCCCTATATAGTGTACGGCATTTGAGTGCACAATTATTAAATACTATAAAAAACTGCAAACAAAAATGAACTCCCATTAACAAGTCTACATTATTTCATGTATTTATTATTTTTAATAAAGTGTTTCTCAGTTTGCTAGAAGCTCACGCTCACAGATGACGTGGTCGTCGAGCGCCTCAGGCGGTCGTTACGATGACGTTACATTAATATGCTACAGATTATTAACGAATATTATTAAATCATCCACTAAATTATCATCTCTTGAAGTTAAAAACAATGCCACATATTCAAACACTTTGCTGTTAGTGAAACACTTTTCATTGAGTAAATACCTACATAATATATTTTAATAATATTTTTTAGCAAGTAGGGTTCGTCACTTTTTGGGGTCCCCTTGAAACGTTTCTGTTGAGGTTTGTGTATTTGCAGCGCGTTTCTGTGTTTGCTTGTGTTGTGAGGATTTGCAGCACATGTGTTGTCAAACTGATGATCATGTTTTCTTAATTTGATGGTGTTTTTTTTTAATTTGCAGCGCGTTGAGCTCTCTTGGCCACCGTACTACGATCATTATCAGGTGAAATTGTGCGGTTAAATTTGAGCTGTGTCCGAAACCGCGCACTCGTTCACTCGTTCACTAACCCTATATAGTGCACAGCAGTTGAGCGCACTATATCAGCAAAGAGTGAACGAAAATGAGTGAGCGAAATCGGACGCTGACGTTAACAGCACGCGCCAGACAATTTCGTCATGAACATTTCCTGTACCCGTCAGTAATATGTCCTGAATTGTATATTACTGTTTATTTGTCATGTTTATTGAGAATAAAGAGAGAATAAAAACACCTGTGTCATGATATTTAGTAAATTTATACTTTAAAATAACAGAACAAAAACACTACACAGTCACATTTGTTTATGAAAAATATAATAGTAAATAAACACAATATAAACAACATTATACAATGTACAACAGTTCACTAACATATGAGAAAAATCGACCAAATTATCATAGGATAATAAGTATATATATTATGATATGAATCTGTATCATTTCGCTTCAAAATATCTTTACAAAGATGTTCTAATCAATAAAAAATTACACTTACATTTGTAGAAGTTGCCGCGTCCGCCATATTTATTTTTCTTTCGCGCTCGATCGTTTATCGCGTTGGATTTTGGGTAACGGCGCTTTAACGAGTGAACATCGAATGGGCACTCAAAATCAGAGAGCATTGTGGGTAAAAGTAGTGAACGAATGTAGGGAATGAAGTCGTTCACTCAGAATTCGGACAGCACTACAAAATGGCCGACACCCGATTTAGTGCACTATATATTGGATAGGGAGCGGTTTCAGACACAGCTATTTATTTATTTAGTTATCTTGTTACTTTCATTTATTCAGACAGACTGACTGAATAAATGAATGTGAAATCAGCTTCAGATCAGTTCTCTAGGGATGGCTGACGCGAAACTAACGTTTCGACACAGTGTCGAGATCCCGAAGCGTAGATGTTTCGTAACACTGCTCCGAACTGTGATTCAAAACTCTCGTGTCACGTGACCACGGCTGAACGACGCTTCTGCGCGTTCCGACAGGAGGCGTGCTTTCCGAGTCTGCATTTGATTGACAGGGGCGGGAACAAATCACACAATCGCACATCTGTCTCAACTCCCACAAAGTTTAAAAGAGGAGTTAATGCACCTTCACCTCGTGGGTTTTTGTGAGAGGATTTTTTCAAAGGCTGGAGAAATTATCTGTAAAAAAAAAAAAGGAGTAGGCTAATCCCTTCCACAGCAGAGCAATTAATATTTTTTCATTAAACTCTGTATGAGACCATTGTGGATTGATTTGTTTGATTAATTTTCATAACCAAAATAATCTAGTTATTATTATTCTATCTTATAGGTATATAGTGAGGATGTTAAACACTCACCACATTAACAAAAACACAACATTTTTAATTTTTTTTAAATGGCTTGTTGTCAAAGTTGTTTCAGATAACATGTGCAATTGACCACTAGGTGTCACTGTGGAGACGGTGTCGGTATAGTTTCGAAGCCTCGACACAATACGGCACATTTGCTTCATCTGTTTCAGTGTTTCATGAAGCCTCGCTCTATGGTATGGAGGACTTGGGGCCGGTTGCACCCGCTGGACACAAAATTAAAGTTGGGTGTAAGCTCTACTCTGGGCTTAGTGACGTCCAGCTTTCAGATAAATATTGACACCTGTTGCACCATCGAAAACTAAGACTAGGCGCAGCGACGCTTAGCGTGGACGATGCGCGCTCACGCTGATATGTTCACAGTTTGTTCGTGTTACTGTGCTTACAAATGTGAATTTATTGGCTCCAACGAATAGATGAATAGATAAATTACTGTTGAGCCGAAAAAAAGAAAAATTATTGAACAATTCAGTCAGTATATGTATATTTTGGTACGCAAGCAAAACAATTCAGTAACGAATAAAACAAAGATTTTTATCTGGCAAAAGAAAACAGCTGTTTACATGAGGAACAAATTTAGGGAGCAAATTGTAGGCTAGACCTGTTTACAGAGTAGAGTACACAAATACATTTTTGGAGCAAGTTATACTTTAATAACGCTATCAAATTTTGCAGATAATCCCGACCCGCCTTTAGTACCGAGGACAGTTCTGAAAACATCGTATACCAGACGCGCCATCATCTTTATTTGTCTTTATTTTCATCATGGAAACAAGCCAAGACTTCTGACTTTACACTTATCTTTGACCAGGCGTAAGATTTAGTCTCAGACGTGGATGGATGAATGAAAAGCAATTTTTACAAAAGGATCACAGAAAGAAGTATGGAGGACGAAACGTGCAAAAACAAATAAATAAATCCGCAAATAAATGTATAAATACATAAATAAATATGCAAATAAATACATGAATCTACATGGAGGACGAAAAAGCGCCATCGGCTGACACTGTTGACGGTAGTTCGCTCTCTGCCGAAGAAGATTTGGACACAATTCACGTATTGTAATAAGAAGAGTAGCTGCTCAGAAAGAATAAAGCTCATATGTATTCAATAAAACGTCAAAATCAAGTTTGTAATTCTTCAATAAATGAGTTCAGACTCGATGTACGCTCGCGCGCTCTTCTCACGTGACCGTGCGCGCGCGCATTTGAGCGATTCAAAGTTGAGTTGCTATAGCGCCGCGTGTTATGAATTGTGACTGAATATATACACTAGAGCCGATCGCTTTCTGTTGATTGAGAGACGAGGCGAATTCACACACTTTTGCTGAGGATTTTCTGAGACTTTGAAGCTGTTCGGAGGATTTCTGAGAGGAGACTTGTGTTCTACAAGACATCGGAGAATATCCTTTATAAAGACTTGCAGTTTTGAAAGAGTTCCTGTTATTTTTGAGGATACTTTTCTATTATTTGTTTGTTTTGGGTGTATTTCATTTATTACTTAATTAATTAATTGAATTTGGGGGGGAGGGGGGAGTATTTCTGAGTTGTGTTTTATTGCATTGTATGTTGTTTTGTGTTTTGTTCTGTTTTTATTGCAGTTTGCAGGAGGATGTCGATGGCACACATGATGGACGAAAGAGGAAGTGAGTGCTTTAGTTTTTCATTTGTTTATGGTTATGTTGTGGTATTATGATGTAGAATGACTACATTAATGTGAAGAAAATTGTGCGAGGTAACCCAGTTGATCCCCCAAGTGATCCCATGTTTGATTCCTTGCATGTGAAATAATTTTCAATTGGATGTAACAATTTTTAACTGACCACTGACATTGATAATTGATTAGTATTATTGAAACATGAATAACTATGTGATCTCTGCAGGTGATGTTTGGAGACCCAGTTCCGGTGACCGTGATCAGGATCCGCTGCCAGACCCGAGCCAGTCCCAGAGTATGGAGCTTCCCGGATATTTAACTCCTCCGTTTTCTGACTTGTCTGTTTCTGTGTCCGCAGGTCAGAGGGAGTGGCAGAGCCGTCATCAGTCGTTGAGCCTCAGCAGCAGAGGAACCTACGAAGTCCTTTGGAGATGGAGTGGCGATGGAGCGGATAGCCGAAACGAAGAGAGCAGTTGCGGCAGCTGGCGTTCGTCCACGTCCAACAGCCTCGAAGGGTGGGGGTGCCCTCCTCCGCTGCCAGGTCAAGTTCCCGTCGAGCCAGCGGAGACTTCAAATGGCCTGACTGATCAGGGCGCCATGGAGGCTTGTCCTGTGAACAAGAGCTCAACTGGTGAGATTAAAATAAGGCTGGGCGGTGTAAAATGGACAGATCAATGGTACTTGCGCTGTCTGACACACGCGCACAGAAAGCCTCTTCTCAGACAGCATATGATCCACACGAGATTGTCAAAATGGCTGTCGTGCCGAGTATTACAGAGTCGTTTATATAAAAATCAATGTTTATTTCAATATATTTTTAATATAATATCAATATGTATTAAATATATTTTAAGATATATAAATATATATTGTGATAATTGTGAAATGCGAAATAAGATTTTGGGACATTTACGCAGGCATTAGAAGTCAAGCGGATAGAGATGTTTCTAATAGTTGTGTTTTCAATTGTTTTGCTTCATTTCAGACAAACCTACACAGCGTCGGAAGAGGAAAGGAATTGCTTCTTTCCTCAACAGGCTGTGGAAGGCTATGAAGCGTCCTTTCCGCTGCTGTTGCCACTGCAGTGCTGTGGATGTCGTTGAGCCTCTTGTTCTTCCACCAGATCTGGAGCCAGAGCCTGATCCCGAGCCACCATCACCTGCTCCAGATCACTCCGGCATCAAGCCAGATGATGGTAAACCGCCAGTCATTATTTCTCCGACATCATTTTGAACAGTATTGTCGTCTTGTTTCCCTCTTGAGGCTCGTTTTCAGAGAATATCAATAGTTTTTTCCCCCATAATATGATTTTCGCTGATATTTTTTAAACAAGCCAATGGAAAGCTCATATATTTCTCACATTTTTCTCTTTCTTTTTCAGAGTCCTTTGAGTCTCTCTATAGCGTAGGAGCGATGATCGGATCTGGAGGTTTCGGCAGAGTGTACGAGGGAACTCGCAAATTTGATGGCAAAAAGGTCAGTCTTACGGAATTGTACAAACGTTTTGCTCTTGCATGCGTCAAAACGTTTAAAACAATTCACAGATGTTTTAATACTTAGTGCCAGATCAGGTGCTTGAACACTGTTACTGATATTGAAACGTTTGTTTTTTCTTCTTCTTTTCTTTGCAGGTTGCCATCAAGCGGATGCTCAAGATTGACAACGATTGCTATCTTAATATTGTAAGTTGGCCAAAAGCTGAATATGTATTTAGTTGTTTAAGTGCAGATTGCTGTAGTCAAAACAGCCGTAGGACGCATTAGGTGTAAATGTGATTGGCAAAGACGCCTCGAGGCACCAAATAACTTTGAGTTGAAAAGGCTCTTTTGAACATATCTAAAAAGATCAGAGAAAAGTACATGTCACCTTTTTACCCAGCTAACCTTCTGTCTACTGCTTTTCTCTAGCCGGGGCATCCCAAACCTCTGGTTACAGAAGTGGCGCTGCTGCTGCTGATGAGGCGAGAACCCAGAAGCCCCTTCGTCATACAACTCTACGAGTGGTTTGAACATCCTGGACAATTCACTCTCATTATGGAGTACCCGGAACCCTGCGAGAGCTTGCATGACTTCATGGCCCGTAATCCTGGACTGTGTGAAGCAGCAGCACGGTTCATCATGCAACAGGCTCTGCTGGCAGTGCAACACTGCATCGAGCACGGGGTTTTTCACAATGACATTCATGCGAAGAATTTCCTGCTGAATAAAGACACGTTTCATCTCAAGCTGATAGACTTTGGCTGCGGTCAGCTATTCAGCAGTGATGGCTACGAGAGCGACTTGTACATTGGTGAGCATTTTGGGAGTGTGGAAACCCGAATGTGGTGACTTACTAATTATTTGATGCTTTCAAAAAAGCTCAACAACGTGCACATGTCTTGCTTACAGGAGCACCGCAATACTGGCCACCCGAAGCCTTGACGGAACCTCGATTCCACGCCGTGCCAGCAAACGTCTGGGCTCTAGGAGTGTTGCTGTACAAGATGGTCAACGCGTGTCATCCTTTTCGGAATAGAACGGAAATCACACGAGCCAGAGTTACATTTCAGAACTCCAAATTATCCAAAGGTGAGTGAATAATATTGATAACATTGACAAACACACACATAAAGCAAAGTCTTTGTACAGAAACAGTGAAAGGTGAAGTATGTAAGATTTTTTTATATATAGCTCAACGTATAGCGAGAGTTTGGGGCCTGGCGACTGTAGCAGGCGGAGCCATGGGAAATGAAATGCAGCTTTTAGTTACAGGAGTGAAAGCCGAAATTTGCCGCAATGATAGCTTCACAGATTAAACGGGTCATGAACGCGTCAAAGTGAAAAGAGCATTGCGAAAGCATGCTTCAAGACCATCCAGCATCGTCACGCGCCCGTTCAGAAAGACAAGTTTTCATGAAGACAGATGCAACGTAGCTAAAAGCATTCCTAATATGTTGGACCTGAAACACGCCTTCACAAGAACCAGTAAGAGCTGCGTTTGTGACGTTTAAGTTGGGGAGACGCGACGCACAGAAGGGGCTTTTTGAAATCCCGCTGGTCCCGCTCCCATTAGTGTCGCAGAAACTACATACTTGACATTTAAAGGGAAGATGAGGAATATTTTACTGGATATTAATCATGTTTTAGATACTGTTATCATAGATGCAAAGTCACATGGTCATGACTAACCAGCTCTCTCCTTATTAAAATTTGTACAGAATGCAGGGATCTGATTAGACAGTGCCTAGCCCGGGATCCAACTAGACGGCCGACGTTAGAGCAGATGTTACGAGATGAATGGATGATGAATGATCTACCGTGGAGAAGTTCAGGAGACTCACTCAATCAGTAGTTTCAGGCGTGTCTTCAGCCCGAGCTCGAACCAGTTCTTCAGCCCGAGCCCTCGCCTGTTCATCAGCCTGAACTGGCTCTCAAGCCACGATGCAGGCGCAAGCCGCGGCGAAAGAAGGCCATAGAAGATGAGCCACACTCCCCCGCAATCGTCGCCTGCCCTACCGTGACTTACAGAGTGGAACTTTCCGTCAGTCCCGAGCTTCCTGTCTGTCTGAACGCTATCACGGAGACCGCTCCCGAACCTTTTGATTCCCCTGAGGCGATCACGGGGGTCGCCATTGAACTTTTTGCCTGCCCAGACGCGATTACGGAGATCACTACAGAACTTTTAGTTTATCCTGTCTGCCCTGATACGACCACGGAGGTCGTCCCGAACATTTCTGTCCGTCCTGAACCTGCTGTCAGCCTAGAACCGGCTGTCTGATCTGAACCTGCTGTCTGTCCTGAACCTGCTGTCTGTCCTGAATCTGCTGTCTGTCCTGAATCTGCTGTCGGCCCAGAACCGGCTATCAGCCCAGAACCTGCTGTCAGCCCAGAGCCCGCTCCAGCGCTCCACGAGCCTGCTCCAGCGCTTGGAGAACCCGCCACCTGCTCCTGATCCTCCAGCGTACGAGCCAGCGCGCCTAGACCTCCCAGACCTCTGAGAGCCTGCGCTCCCAGAACCTCCAGTCCCAGACCTCCCAGACCTTCCAATGCTTGAGCTCTCAGACCTCCCACGGACTCCGCCCTGGCTGCCAGAGCTCCCTGATCCTCCAGGGGGTCCCGAGGTCCAGGAGACACCCTGGAGGCCACCTGACCTGCCTGTTCCTGACCACGGCCTCCAGGGTGCCCACTCCCCCTCGCAGATTTGTTCCTTTACTGCGCGAGGACGCGCCTTCTGGGAGGGGGAAGTACTGTCATAATCATGTTTGTCTGTTTATCTGTTTCCTAGTCGTGTCCATAGTCACATGTTCCTTGTTTTGAGTTCTGTTCTGTCATGTGTTTTGTTTTACCATGTTAGTAGTCCATCGTCGTCAGCTGTGTCCTGTTTGTAATCATGTCTGTTCCTCATTATCCTCTTGTTCTCTGGTGTATTTATTCCCTCTGTGTCAGTCCAGTCCTTGTTGGTCATTATTGTTGCTAATGGTGTTAGAACTCTTTCTTCCCCTCTGCAGTCAGACTCCTAAACAGCTGATAGGAGCTACAATCATGGCCTTAACTGTTTAATGTTTACATTTATTTTTAATTCTTGCTCTTGCACTGCACTACCTCACTTTCTCTGCACTACCTCACTTTCTAATGCCCTGCCCAGAACCGCACAATACCACTTTATGGCCGTCATTGCTCTTATTTTGTATTTTTGTATTTTGTATTATTATTTTTTTTGTTGTTGAATTTCTTGTTGTATTTTTGTATTATTTATTATTTACTGTGTCATTTAGTGTGGACGGCAAAGTCAGAATTTCATTGTCCAGGGAAACATGCTTTCTGTCTGTGCATTTGACAATAAACACTTTGAACTTGAACTTAAGTGTGGATTCTCCTGTCTGTTACCAGTGTGTACTATATTAAAAGTACTTCATTATTCAAGTCGTCTGTCTCCGTGCGCTCCTTCCCGCAACCACCAGCGTGACAGTATGACCAATCTGTATATATGTATATATCATTTCAATAAATTCAATGTTTTTAAACAGTTTCGGCCTGTGAGAAACCTTTGAAGTGAGAAGGCAAAGGCCTATATATGTCCTTCTCGAAACAAAACTAAATCAAAATCTACATGGTTGCAAACTTCAGTGCATTGAAAACATAACCCTACAATAAATGTTCCGACGAGAGGCTGTGGACAATAATAATTTAACTTGTTAATAATATAAAAAAGGTTTTCTTTTATTAGAAAGATTTAGGTCAATCTTGAAGCTTATTGGAATAGTTCCCCAAAAACAAATAAAAAGTTCCGTCATCAATCAGATTTTGATCAAGTCTTCACTTCATAACGTCCAAATTCGTCTTTCTTTGGTAACAGCATTTTGTGCGGTTAACGTTAATGTACACAGGCATACTGACTATCTGCAAGATACATATAGACAGTTTTTTCATTAACAAATTCATTATATATATATATATATATATATATATATATATATATATGGGTGTTAATGCACCTACGGGCACTTTTGACTCCCAATTTAAAAAAAAAATCAACCTCTATGAATTTCGGTTTTAACCGTCACAGTCTGTAATACTTATAAAAATGTGCACAAAATTGAATGTAGACGTTAATGTTTTTATCTGGAACAGGTTTATATTTTATGGTTTTCATCTCTTCTTCTTGCAAAATGTCCTTACCGCAGCATTACAATAACGGTAATTTTATACACTTTTCTTTTTTAATTTCTATACAAATTTAATACATTTACAAAGTTACTTTCAAGATTTGTCCATTTTCGTAAATACCAATATTAAAAAAAATAATTAAGAATTAGGGGATTTTACCACATTCTTCATGCCATGGCAAATTTTGACGCTAACCTTAGATATCAATTGTTTTAATGCACACCAAAGATCAAATATATTGCTTTTTATGACAAATACTGTCATTTTAACGTGTAAATCACCTCTCCTGAAAGGTTCAAATCATTTTTGCCCGCAACATTCTGATGAAAAATTCAAATAAATCATTGCTGCGGTAATGACAGTGTGTGTCGGTAAGGGCACAATGTTGATGACGCATGTTAATAATGTAACCTTGACAATAAACCCGTTTTTGTAGAGAAAAACGGTAACAGACAAAAACAAGGTACTTCGTCAAATATAGTAGAGGTGTTGTATTAAAGACTGGGTTAAAGTGATTTTCTTGTTTCAAAAGCTAATACATTGATGAATTTCTATTATAACGACAAACCAATTTGAGGCCCGTGTTTTGTTTTGTCCTCTGGTTTATCCTCCACTGTATTCTTTCCTGATTCGTCTGCTCTTTTTTAAGCTCTTTTTCCCATAACTCTTCATATCTGTCTGGGTCTTTAATCATTATCTCGCTGCAATTCTGTCATCTGATTGGAGATGGGCTCATTTAGGACTGCAAAAGCGGCATGTTTATAATTAGTTTACAATAGACTTAATATTTTCAATATACACTGATCAGCCACAGCATTAAACCCAACTGCCTAATAGCATGTAGGTCCCCCTCGTGCTCCTAAAACAGCTCTCATATGTTAAGGCAAGGACTCCACAGGAGACAATATACATATACCTCTGAATGCGTCCTGTGGTATGAGGTTGTGAGGTGGGGCCTCTATTGATCAGATTTTTTCATCAAGCACATCATATAGATGCTCTTTGGATTGAGATATGGATATGGCAGTCCTGAATGATTGTCGCAGTGTGGCGCGGTGCATTATCCTGCTGGAACAGGCCATTGCCATCCGGTAACACCATTGCCATGGTCTGCAACAATCTTCAGGCAGGTTATGCGTGTCAAAGTAACATCCACATGAATGCCAGGACCCAAAGTTTCCCAGTAGAACGGTGCCCAAAGGATCCCACTCCCTCAACCGGACTGCCTTCTTCCCATAGTGCATCCTGCTGCCATCTGACATGTCCAGTGTAGGTACTTTTGTGGTGGACAGGGGTCATCATAGGCACTTTGTCTGGTCTAATGCTGAGCAGCAAACTGCTAGACACTGTGTGTTACAACACCTTTATATCATGGGCACCATTAAGTTTTTCAGCAATTGTTTGAGCTACAGAAGCTCTCTTGTGTAATCGGACCAAACAGGCGAGCCTTTGCTCTCCATGTGCATCAACGAGTCTTGGGCACCCATGACCCTGATGCCAGTTCACCGGTGGTCCTTCCTCGTGCCACCTTTGGTAGGTACTAACCACTGCATACCATAAACAAAGCAAAACCTGCTGTTTTGGAGATGCTCTGATGCAGTTGTCTTGCCATCACCATTTGGCCCTCGTCAATGTCACTCAGATCTTTTCACTTATTCTTTTAACTGCTTCCAAGTCATGAGATTCAAGAACTGACTGTTCACTTGCTGCCTAAAATGTCCCAGCCCTTGACAGGTGCCATTGCAATGATATAATAAATGATATTCACAGCGGTCAGTGGTTTTAATGTTGTGGCTGATCAATGTAATATACAGTATCCAACTTGAATTTGTCTCTATCGCAACACCTAAAAATACGTGTCGCGGAAATGACATTTTTGCTAATATTGCTAATAATGGCCAGCTAGCAAGGTCTGATACATCCGTTTCGCCTTTTAGCGCCACATATACAAGCATTCAACAGTAACATCAATTCATTTTTAAAATGTCGTTCAAAATACAAAATTATTAAGCCGAATGGAAAGGACACACACTGACGAAGAAAAGATGATCTTTATTTTATTTTTCTGGCTCTCTGTATGTTTGTGTAACGACTCGTCACTCGGAGTGACGTCCATAAGCAGGCTTTATTGAAAGTGGGACAGTCAAACAGGCAATGGTCAAGAAACAGCAAACTGGGATAACAAGGAATGAGCGGACACGTGGTCAGGTAACAGTCCAGGATCAGGGCAGGCAGAAAACGTTCAGTAAACAACGTCCAGGCAGCAAAGGGTCAAAAACGAAAGTCAGGGGTTCAGCAACAGGTAATCCAACACAGAACTAACGCTCAGAAATGTCACCAGGGGAAAACAAGACCTCGCACTGAGCGCAGGTCTAGGAGTCACTTAAATAGTCCCGGTGATAGGTTTCAGCTGCAGAAGTGATCAGTGCCAAGGTACGGGGCTTGTGGGAAATGTAGTGAACTGGTGAGTGAGTGAGCAAATGTCAATATTGGGGTGATGGTGCCCTCTGATGGCCAGAGGAGGGAATCAGGGAGTTCGTCTCTGTGACACATATTTATTATTTATTTATTACTTCTTTTTTTGACAGCTTGAAAAAGTATGTGGCACATGTAAGGAAACTGAATAACCGTTCTGCCTAAAATATCCATTTGCGCTGCCTATTGCATTTTCACACACTGACCTTAATGTCACTTTTGTTCATTCTTGAAATGAACTTTTTCTTGTAGATTAGATCCACTGTTTGGACTGCTGCCTTGAACTTGAGCAGCCTTTAATTTGGTGTTTTCTTTTTATCTTATTTGATCATAGTATTGTATTTAAAAGTATGGTATCATTTTATTTTGAAAAGAACAATGAATGGATGGATGAATGAAAAGCAATTTTTACAAAAGGATCACAGAAAGAAGTATGGAGGACGAAACGTGCAAAAACAAATATAGAAATGCAAGAATAAATAAATCCGCAAAATTATACACAAATAAATGTATAAATACATAAATAAATATGCAAATAAATAAATATGCAAATAAATACATGAATCTACATGGAGGACGAAAAAGCGCCATCGGCTGACACTGTTGACGGTAGTTCGCGCTCTGCCGAAGAAGATTTGGGCACAATTCACGTATTGTAATAAGAAGAGTAGCTGCTCAGAAAGAATAAAGCTCATATGTATTCAATAAAACGTCAAAATCAAGTTTGTAATTCTTCAATAAATGAGTTCAGACTCGATGTACGCTCGCGCGCTCTTCTCACGTGACCGTGCGCGCGCGCGCATTTGAGCGATTCAAAGTTGAGTTGCTATAGCGCCGCGTGTTATGAATTGTGACTGAATATTTACACTAGAGCCGATCACTTTCTGTTGATTGAGAGACGAGGCGAATTCACACACTTTTGCTGAGGATTTTCTGAGACTTTGAAGCTGTTCGGAGGATTTCTGAGAGGAGACTTGTGTTCTACAAGACATCGGAGAATATCCTTTATAAAGACTTGCAGTTTTGAAAGAGTTCCTGTTATTTTTGAGGATACTTTTCTATTATTTGTTTGTTTGGGGTGTATTTCATTTATTACTTAATTAATTAATTGAATTGGGGGGGAGGGGGGAGTATTTCTGAGTTGTGTTTTATTGCATTGTATGTTGTTTTGTGTTTTGTTCTGTTTTTATTGCAGTTTGCAGGAGGATGTCGATGGCACACATGATGGACGAAAGAGGAAGTGAGTGCTTTAGTTTTTCATTTGTTTATGGTTATGTTGTGGTATTATGATGTACAATGACTACATTAATGTGAAGAAAATTGTGCGAGGTAACCCAGTTGATCCCCCAAGTGATCCCATGTTTGATTCCTTGCATGTGAAATAATTTTCAATTGGATGTAACAATTTTTAACTGACCACTGACATTGATAATTGATTAGTATTATTGAAACATGAATAACTATGTGATGTCTGCAGGTGATGTTTGGAGACCCAGTTCCGGTGACCGTGATCAGGATCCGCTGCCAGACCCGAGCCAGTCCCAGAGTATGGAGCTTCCCGGATATTTAACTCCTCCGTTTTCTGACTTGTCTGTTTCTGTGTCCGCAGGTCAGAGGGAGTGGCAGAGCCGTCATCAGTCGTTGAGCCTCAGCAGCAGAGGAACCTACGAAGTCCTTTGGAGATGGAGTGGCGATGGAGCGGATAGCCGAAACGAAGAGAGCAGTTGCGGCAGCTGGCGTTCGTCCACGTCCAACAGCCTCGAAGGGTGGGGGTGCCCTCCTCCGCTGCCAGGTCAAGTTCCCGTCGAGCCAGCGGAGACTTCAAATGGCCTGACTGATCAGGGCGCCATGGAGGCTTGTCCTGTGAACAAGAGCTCAACTGGTGAGATTAAAATAAGGCTGGGCGGTGTAAAATGGACAGATCAATGGTACTTGCGCTGTCTGACACACGCGCACAGAAAGCCTCTTCTCAGACAGCATATGATCCACACGAGATTGTCAAAATGGCTGTCGTGCCGAGTATTACAGAGTCGTTTATATAAAAATCAATGTTTATTTCAATATATTTTTAATATAATATCAATATGTATTAAATATATTTTAAGATATATAAATATATATTGTGATAATTGTGAAATGCGAAATAAGATTTTGGGACATTTACGCAGGCATTAGAAGTCAAGCGGATAGAGATGTTTCTAATAGTTGTGTTTTCAATTGTTTTGCTTCATTTCAGACAAACCTACACAGCGTCGGAAGAGGAAAGGAATTGCTTCTTTCCTCAACAGGCTGTGGAAGGCTATGAAGCGTCCTTTCCGCTGCTGTTGCCACTGCAATGCTGTGGATGTCGTTGAGCCTCTTGTTCTTCCACCAGATCTGGAGCCAGAGCCTGATCCCGAGCCACCATCACCTGCTCCAGATCACTCCGGCATCAAGCCAGATGATGGTAAACCGCCAGTCATTATTTCTCCGACATCATTTTGAACAGTATTGTCGTCTTGTTTCCCTCTTGAGGCTCGTTTTCAGAGAATATCAATAGTTTTTTCCCCCATAATATGATTTTCGCTGATATTTTTTAAACAAGCCAATGGAAAGCTCATATATTTCTCACATTTTTCTCTTTCTTTTTCAGAGTCCTTTGAGTCTCTCTATAGCGTAGGAGCGATGATCGGATCTGGAGGTTTCGGCAGAGTGTACGAGGGAACTTGCAAATTTGATGGCAAAAAGGTCAGTCTTACGGAATTGTACAAACGTTTTGCTCTTGCATGCGTCAAAACGTTTTTAAAACAATTCACAGATGTTTTAATACTTAGTGCCAGATCAGGTGCTTGAACACTGTTACTGATATTGAAACGTTTGTTTTTTCTTCTTCTTTTCTTTGCAGGTTGCCATCAAGCGGATGCTCAAGATTGACAACGATTGCTATCTTAATATTGTAAGTTGGCCAAAAGCTGAATATGTATTTAGTTGTTTAAGTGCAGATTGCTGTAGTCAAAACAGCCGTAGGACGCATTAGGTGTAAATGTGATTGGCAAAGACGCCTCGAGGCACCAAATAACTTTGAGTTGAAAAGGCTCTTTTGAACATATCTAAAAAGATCAGAGAAAAGTACATGTCACCTTTTTACCCAGCTAACCTTCTGTCTACTGCTTTTCTCTAGCCGGGGCATCCCAAACCTCTGGTTACAGAAGTGGCGCTGCTGCTGCTGATGAGGCGAGAACCCAGAAGCCCCTTCGTCATTCAACTCTACGAGTGGTTTGAACATCCTGGACAATTCACTCTCATTATGGAGTACCCGGAACCCTGCGAGAGCTTGCATGACTTCATGGCCCGTAATCCTGGACTGTGTGAAGCAGCAGCACGGTTCATCATGCAACAGGCTCTGCTGGCAGTGCAACACTGCATCGAGCACGGGGTTTTTCACAATGACATTCATGCGAAGAATTTCCTGCTGAATAAAGACACGTTTCATCTCAAGCTGATAGACTTTGGCTGCGGTCAGCTATTCAGCAGTGATGGCTACGAGAGCGACTTGTACATTGGTGAGCATTTTGGGAGTGTGGAAACCCGAATGTGGTGACTTACTAATTATTTGATGCTTTCAAAAAAGCTCAACAACGTGCACATGTCTTGCTTACAGGAGCACCGCAATACTGGCCACCTGAAGCCTTGACGGAACCTCGATTCCACGCCGTGCCAGCAAACGTCTGGGCTCTAGGAGTGTTGCTGTACAAGATGGTCAACGCGTGTCATCCTTTTCGGAATAGAACGGAAATCACACGAGCCAGAGTTACATTTCAGAACTCCAAATTATCCAAAGGTGAGTGAATAATATTGATAACATTGACAAACACACACATAAAGCAAAGTCTTTGTACAGAAACAGTGAAAGGTGAAGTATGTAAGATTTTTTTATATATAGCTCAACGTATAGCGAGAGTTTGGGGCCTGGCGACTGTAGCAGGCGGAGCCATGGGAAATCAAATGCAGCTTTTAGTTACAGGAGTGAAAGCCGAAATTTGCCGCAATGATAGCTTCACAGATTAAACGGGTCATGAACGCGTCAAAGTGAAAAGAGCATTGCGAAAGCATGCTTCAAGACCATCCAGCATCGTCACGCGCCCGTTCAGAAAGACAAGTTTTCATGAAGACAGATGCAACGTAGCTAAAAGCATTCCTAATATGTTGGACCTGAAACACGCCTTCACAAGAACCAGTAAGAGCTGCGTTTGTGACGTTTAAGTTGGGGAAGACGCGACGCACAGAAGGGGCTTTTTGAAATCCCGCTGGTCCCGCTCCCATTAGTGTCGCAGAAACTACATACTTGACATTTAAAGGGAAGATGAGGAATATTTTACTGGATATTAATCATGTTTTAGATACTGTTATCATAGATGCAAAGTCACATGGTCATGACTAACCAGCTCTCTCCTTATTAAAATTTGTACAGAATGCAGGGATCTGATTAGACAGTGCCTAGCCCGGGATCCAACTAGACGGCCGACGTTAGAGCAGATGTTACGAGATGAATGGATGATGAATGATCTACCGTGGAGAAGTTCAGGAGACTCACTCAATCAGTAGTTTCAGGCGTGTCTTCAGCCCGAGCTCGAACCAGTTCTTCAGCCCGAGCCCTCGTCTGTTCATCAGCCTGAACCGGCTCTCAAGCCACGATGCAGGCGCAAGCCGCGGCGAAAGAAGGCCATAGAAGATGAGCCACACTCCCCCGCAATCGTCGCCTGCCCTGCGGTGACTGACAGAGTGGAACTTTCCGTCAGTCCCGAGCTTCCTGTCTGTCTGAACGCGATCACGGAGATCGCGCAAGAACCTTTTGTTAACCCCGACGCGGTCATGGAGACCGCTCCCGAACTTTTCGATTCCCCCGAGGCGATCACTGGGGTCGCCATTGAACTTTTTGCCTGCCCAGACGCGATTACGGAGATCACTACAGAACTTTTAGTTTATCCTGTCTGCCCTGATACGACCACGGAGGTCGTCCCGAACATTTCTGTCCGTCCTGAACCTGCTGTCAGCCTAGAACCGGCTGTCTGATCTGAACCTGCTGTCTGTCCTGAACCTGCTGTCGGCCCAGAACCGGCTGTCGGCCCAGAACCGGCTATCAGCCCAGAACCTGCTGTCAGCCCAGAGCCCGCTCCAGCGCTCCACTAGCCCACTCCAGCGCTCCACGAGCCTGCTGCAGCGCTTGCATCCTGATCCTCCAGCGTACGAGCCAGCGCGCCTAGACCTCCCAGACCTCCGAGAGCCTGCGCTCCCAGACCCTCCAGTCCCAGACCTCCCAGACCTTCCAATGCTTGAGCTCCCAGACCTCTCAGACCTCCCAGAACCTCCAGCGCGTTCAGAACCTCCACCGCTGGAGCTGGCATCAGACCTTCCTCCGACTGAGCCCGCTCCAGTAGGGTCTCCAGCCATTAAAATTTTTGGGGGGGGATATGTGTTCGCTTGGGGTATGGGGACAGGGGCCACGGGGGTCAAGTTCTCCATGACTCCATAGACTCCGCCCTGGCCGGTGGAGGTCGCAGCTCCGCCCAGGTCTCCACCATGGACTCCGCCCTGGCTGCCAGAGCTCCCTGATCCTCCAGGGGGTCCCGAGATCCAGGAGACACCCTGGAGGCCACCTGACCTGCCTGTTCCTGACCACGGCCTCCAGGGTGCCCACTCCCCCTCCCGGATTTGTTCCTTCACGGCGCGAGGACGCGCCTTCTGGGAGGGGGAAGTACTGTCATAATCATGTCATGTTTGTCTGTTTATCTGTTTCCTAGTCGTGTCCATAGTCACATGTTCCTTGTTTTGAGTTCTGTTCTGTCATGTGATCTTTTTTTTGTTTTACCATGTGCCTGTCTCGTTAGTAGTCCATCGTCGTCAGCTGTGTCCTGTTTGTAATCATGTCTGTTCCTCATTATCCTCTTGTTCTCTGGTGTATTTATTCCCTCTGTGTCAGTCCAGTCCTTGTTGGTCATTATTGTTGCTAATGGTGTTAGAACTCTTTCTTCCCCTCTGCAGTCAGACTCCTAAACAGCTGATAGGAGCTACAATCATGGCCTTAACTGTTTAATGTTTACATTTATTTTTAATTCTTGCTCTTGCACTGCACTACCTCACTTTCTCTGCACTACCTCACTTTCTAATGCCCTGCCCAGAACCGCACAATACCACTTTATGGCCGTCATTGCTATTATTTTGTATTTTTGTACTATTTATTATTTACTGTGTCATTTAGTGTGGACGGCAAAGTCAGAATATTTTTTTGTTGTTGTTGTTGTATTTCTTGTTGTATTTTTTGTATTATTTATTATTTACTGTGTCATTTAGTGTGGACGGCAAAGTCAGAATTTCATTGTACAGGGAAACATGCTTTCTGTCTGTGCATATGACAATAAACACTTTGAACTTGAACTTAAGTGTGGATTCTCCTGTCTGTTACCAGTGTGTACTATATTAAAATCCTCACAACACAAGCAAACACAGAAACGCGCTGCAAAGAGCACAAACATCAACAGAAATGTTTCAAGGGGACCCCAATAAGTGACGAACCCTACTAGGAGCTGCTTATCATAGACATGTATTATTATATATTATTATATATATATATTAGATATTATTAGCTGTGTCCGAAATCACTCACTCATTCTCTAATCCCTATATAGTGTACGGCATTTGAGTGCACAATTATTAAATACTATAAAAAACTGCAAACAAAAATGAACTCCCATTAACAAGTCTACATTATTTCATGTATTTATTATTTTTAATAAAGTGTTTTTCAGTTTGCTAGAAGCTCACGCTCACAGATGACGTGGTCGTCGAGCGCCTCAGGCGGTCGTTACGATGACGTTACATTAATATGCTACAGATTATTAACGAATATTATTAAATCATCCACTAAATTATCATCTCTTGAAGTTAAAAACAATGCCACATATTCAAACACTTTGCTGTTAGTGAAACACTTTTCATTGAGTAAATACCTACATAATATATTTTAATAATATTTTTTAGCAAGTAGGGTTCGTCACTTTTTGGGGTCCCCTTGAAACGTTTCTGTTGAGGTTTGTGTATTTGCAGCGCGTTTCTGTGTTTGCTTGTGTTGTGAGGATTTGCAGCACATGTGTTGTCAAACTGATGATCATGTTTTCTTAATTTGATGGTGTTTTTTTTTAATTTGCAGCGCGTTGAGCTCTCTCGGCCACCGTACTACGATCATTATCAGGTGAAATTGTGCGGTTATATTTGAGCTGTGTCCGAAACCGCCCACTCCTTCACTCATTCACTAACCCTATATAGTGCACAGCAGTTGAGCGCACTATATCAGCAAAGAGTGAACGAAAATGAGTGAGCGAAATCGGACGCTGACGTTAACAGCACGCGCCAGACAATTTCGTCATGAACATTTCCTATACCCGTCTGTAATATGTCCTGAATTGTATATTACTGTTTATTTGTCATGTTTATTGAGAATAAAGAGAGAATAAAAACACCTGTGTCATGCTATTTAGTAAATTTATACTTTAAAATAACAGAACAAAAACACTACACAGTCACATTTGTTTATGAAAAATATAATAGTAAATAAACACAATATAAACAACATTATACAATGTACAACAGTTCACTAACATATGAGAAAAATCGACCAAATTATCATAGGATAATAAGTATATATATTATGATATGAATCTGTATCATTTCGCTTCAAAATATCTTTACAAAGATGTTCTAATCAATAAAAAATTACACTTACATTTGTAGAAGTTGCCGCGTCCGCCATATTTATTTTTCTTTCGCGCTCGATCGTCTTATCGCGTTGGATTTTGGGTAACGGCGCTTTAACGAGTGAACATCGAATGGGCACTCAAAATCAGAGAGCATTGTGGGTAAAAGTAGTGAACGAATGTAGGGAATGAAGTCGTTCACTCAGAATTCGGACAGCACTACAAAACGGCCGACACCCGATTTAGTGCACTATATATTGGATAGGGAGCGGTTTCAGACACAGCTATTTATTTATTTAGTTATCTTGTTACTTTCATTTATTCAGACAGACTGACTGAATAAATGAATGTGAAATCAGCTTCAGATCAGTTCTCTAGGGATGGCTGACGCGAAACTAACGTTTCGACACAGTGTCGAGATCCCGAAGCGTAGATGTTTCGCAACACTGATCCGAACTGTGATTCAAAACTCTCGTGTCACGTGACCACGGCTGAACGAAGCTTCTGCGCGTTCCGACAGGAGGCGTGCTTTCCGAGTCTGCATTTGATTGACAGGGGCGGGAACAAATCACACAATCGCACATCTGTCTCAACTCCCACAAAGTTTAAAAGAGGAGTTAATGCACCTTCACCTCGTGGGTTTTTGTGAGAGGATTTTTTCAAAGGCTGGAGAAATTATCTGTAAAAAAAAAAAAAGGAGTAGGCTAATCCCTTCCACAGCAGAGCAATTAATATTTTTTCATTAAACTCTGTATGAGACCATTGTGGATTGATTTGTTTGATTAATTTTCATAACCAAAATAACCTAGTTATTATTATTCTATCTTATAGGTATATAGTGAGGATGTTAAAAACTCACCACATTAACAAAAACACAACATTTTTAATTTTTTTTAAATGGCTTGTTGTCAAAGTTGTTTCAGATAACATGTGCAATTGACCACTAGGTGTCACTGTGGAGACGGTGTCGGTATAGTTTCGAAGCCTCGACACAATACGGCACATTTGCTTCATCTGTTTCAGTGTTTCATGAAGCCTCGCTCTATGGTATGGAGGACTTGGGGCCGGTTGCACCCGCTGGACACAAAATTAAAGTTGGGTGTAAGCTCTACTCTGGGCTTAGTGACGTCCAGCTTTCAGATAAATATTGACACCTGTTGCACCATCGAAAACTAAGACTAGGCGCAGCGACGCTTAGCGTGGACGATGCGCGCTCACGCTGATATGTTCACAGTTTGTTCGTGTTACTGTGCTTACAAATGTGAATTTATTGGCTCCAACGAATAGATGAATAGATAAATTACTGTTGAGCCGAAAAAAAGAAAAATTATTGAACAATTCAGTCAGTATATGTATATTTTGGTACGCAAGCAAAACAATTCAGTAACGAATAAAACAAAGATTTTTATCTGGCAAAAGAAAACAGCTGTTTACATGAGGAACAAATTTAGGGAGCAAATTGTAGGCTAGACCTGTTTACAGAGTAGAGTACACAAATACATTTTTGGAGCAAGTTATACTTTAATAACGCTATCAAATTTTGCAGATAATCCCGATCCGCCTTTAGTACCGAGGACAGTTCTGAAAACATCGTATACCAGACGCGCCATCATCTTTATTTGTCTTTATTTTCATCATGGAAACAAGCCAAGACTTCTGACTTTACACTTATCTTTGACCAGGCGTAAGATTTAGTCTCAGACGTGGATGGATGAATGAAAAGCAATTTTTACAAAAGGATCACAGAAAGAAGTATGGAGGACGAAACGTGCAAAAACAAATAAATAAATCCGCAAATAAATGTATAAATACATAAATAAATATGCAAATAAATACATGAATCTACATGGAGGACGAAAAAGCGCCATCGGCTGACACTGTTGACGGTAGTTCGCTCTCTGCCGAAGAAGATTTGGACACAATTCACGTATTGTAATAAGAAGAGTAGCTGCTCAGAAAGAATAAAGCTCATATGTATTCAATAAAACGTCAAAATCAAGTTTGTAATTCTTCAATAAATGAGTTCAGACTCGATGTACGCTCGCGCGCTCTTCTCACGTGACCGTGCGCGCGCGCATTTGAGCGATTCAAAGTTGAGTTGCTATAGCGCCGCGTGTTATGAATTGTGACTGAATATATACACTAGAGCCGATCGCTTTCTGTTGATTGAGAGACGAGGCGAATTCACACACTTTTGCTGAGGATTTTCTGAGACTTTGAAGCTGTTCGGAGGATTTCTGAGAGGAGACTTGTGTTCTACAAGACATCGGAGAATATCCTTTATAAAGACTTGCAGTTTTGAAAGAGTTCCTGTTATTTTTGAGGATACTTTTCTATTATTTGTTTGTTTTGGGTGTATTTCATTTATTACTTAATTAATTAATTGAATTTGGGGGGGAGGGGGAGTATTTCTGAGTTGTGTTTTATTGCATTGTATGTTGTTTTGTGTTTTGTTCTGTTTTTATTGCAGTTTGCAGGAGGATGTCGATGGCACACATGATGGACGAAAGAGGAAGTGAGTGCTTTAGTTTTTCATTTGTTTATGGTTATGTTGTGGTATTATGATGTAGAATGACTACATTAATGTGAAGAAAATTGTGCGAGGTAACCCAGTTGATCCCCCAAGTGATCCCATGTTTGATTCCTTGCATGTGAAATAATTTTCAATTGGATGTAACAATTTTTAACTGACCACTGACATTGATAATTGATTAGTATTATTGAAACATGAATAACTATGTGATCTCTGCAGGTGATGTTTGGAGACCCAGTTCCGGTGACCGTGATCAGGATCCGCTGCCAGACCCGAGCCAGTCCCAGAGTATGGAGCTTCCCGGATATTTAACTCCTCCGTTTTCTGACTTGTCTGTTTCTGTGTCCGCAGGTCAGAGGGAGTGGCAGAGCCGTCATCAGTCGTTGAGCCTCAGCAGCAGAGGAACCTACGAAGTCCTTTGGAGATGGAGTGGCGATGGAGCGGATAGCCGAAACGAAGAGAGCAGTTGCGGCAGCTGGCGTTCGTCCACGTCCAACAGCCTCGAAGGGTGGGGGTGCCCTCCTCCGCTGCCAGGTCAAGTTCCCGTCGAGCCAGCGGAGACTTCAAATGGCCTGACTGATCAGGGCGCCATGGAGGCTTGTCCTGTGAACAAGAGCTCAACTGGTGAGATTAAAATAAGGCTGGGCGGTGTAAAATGGACAGATCAATGGTACTTGCGCTGTCTGACACACGCGCACAGAAAGCCTCTTCTCAGACAGCATATGATCCACACGAGATTGTCAAAATGGCTGTCGTGCCGAGTATTACAGAGTCGTTTATATAAAAATCAATGTTTATTTCAATATATTTTTAATATAATATCAATATGTATTAAATATATTTTAAGATATATAAATATATATTGTGATAATTGTGAAATGCGAAATAAGATTTTGGGACATTTACGCAGGCATTAGAAGTCAAGCGGATAGAGATGTTTCTAATAGTTGTGTTTTCAATTGTTTTGCTTCATTTCAGACAAACCTACACAGCGTCGGAAGAGGAAAGGAATTGCTTCTTTCCTCAACAGGCTGTGGAAGGCTATGAAGCGTCCTTTCCGCTGCTGTTGCCACTGCAGTGCTGTGGATGTCGTTGAGCCTCTTGTTCTTCCACCAGATCTGGAGCCAGAGCCTGATCCCGAGCCACCATCACCTGCTCCAGATCACTCCGGCATCAAGCCAGATGATGGTAAACCGCCAGTCATTATTTCTCCGACATCATTTTGAACAGTATTGTCGTCTTGTTTCCCTCTTGAGGCTCGTTTTCAGAGAATATCAATAGTTTTTTCCCCCATAATATGATTTTCGCTGATATTTTTTAAACAAGCCAATGGAAAGCTCATATATTTCTCACATTTTTCTCTTTCTTTTTCAGAGTCCTTTGAGTCTCTCTATAGCGTAGGAGCGATGATCGGATCTGGAGGTTTCGGCAGAGTGTACGAGGGAACTCGCAAATTTGATGGCAAAAAGGTCAGTCTTACGGAATTGTACAAACGTTTTGCTCTTGCATGCGTCAAAACGTTTAAAACAATTCACAGATGTTTTAATACTTAGTGCCAGATCAGGTGCTTGAACACTGTTACTGATATTGAAACGTTTGTTTTTTCTTCTTCTTTTCTTTGCAGGTTGCCATCAAGCGGATGCTCAAGATTGACAACGATTGCTATCTTAATATTGTAAGTTGGCCAAAAGCTGAATATGTATTTAGTTGTTTAAGTGCAGATTGCTGTAGTCAAAACAGCCGTAGGACGCATTAGGTGTAAATGTGATTGGCAAAGACGCCTCGAGGCACCAAATAACTTTGAGTTGAAAAGGCTCTTTTGAACATATCTAAAAAGATCAGAGAAAAGTACATGTCACCTTTTTACCCAGCTAACCTTCTGTCTACTGCTTTTCTCTAGCCGGGGCATCCCAAACCTCTGGTTACAGAAGTGGCGCTGCTGCTGCTGATGAGGCGAGAACCCAGAAGCCCCTTCGTCATACAACTCTACGAGTGGTTTGAACATCCTGGACAATTCACTCTCATTATGGAGTACCCGGAACCCTGCGAGAGCTTGCATGACTTCATGGCCCGTAATCCTGGACTGTGTGAAGCAGCAGCACGGTTCATCATGCAACAGGCTCTGCTGGCAGTGCAACACTGCATCGAGCACGGGGTTTTTCACAATGACATTCATGCGAAGAATTTCCTGCTGAATAAAGACACGTTTCATCTCAAGCTGATAGACTTTGGCTGCGGTCAGCTATTCAGCAGTGATGGCTACGAGAGCGACTTGTACATTGGTGAGCATTTTGGGAGTGTGGAAACCCGAATGTGGTGACTTACTAATTATTTGATGCTTTCAAAAAAGCTCAACAACGTGCACATGTCTTGCTTACAGGAGCACCGCAATACTGGCCACCCGAAGCCTTGACGGAACCTCGATTCCACGCCGTGCCAGCAAACGTCTGGGCTCTAGGAGTGTTGCTGTACAAGATGGTCAACGCGTGTCATCCTTTTCGGAATAGAACGGAAATCACACGAGCCAGAGTTACATTTCAGAACTCCAAATTATCCAAAGGTGAGTGAATAATATTGATAACATTGACAAACACACACATAAAGCAAAGTCTTTGTACAGAAACAGTGAAAGGTGAAGTATGTAAGATTTTTTTATATATAGCTCAACGTATAGCGAGAGTTTGGGGCCTGGCGACTGTAGCAGGCGGAGCCATGGGAAATGAAATGCAGCTTTTAGTTACAGGAGTGAAAGCCGAAATTTGCCGCAATGATAGCTTCACAGATTAAACGGGTCATGAACGCGTCAAAGTGAAAAGAGCATTGCGAAAGCATGCTTCAAGACCATCCAGCATCGTCACGCGCCCGTTCAGAAAGACAAGTTTTCATGAAGACAGATGCAACGTAGCTAAAAGCATTCCTAATATGTTGGACCTGAAACACGCCTTCACAAGAACCAGTAAGAGCTGCGTTTGTGACGTTTAAGTTGGGGAAGACGCGACGCACAGAAGGGGCTTTTTGAAATCCCGCTGGTCCCGCTCCCATTAGTGTCGCAGAAACTACATACTTGACATTTAAAGGGAAGATGAGGAATATTTTACTGGATATTAATCATGTTTTAGATACTGTTATCATAGATGCAAAGTCACATGGTCATGACTAACCAGCTCTCTCCTTATTAAAATTTGTACAGAATGCAGGGATCTGATTAGACAGTGCCTAGCCCGGGATCCAACTAGACGGCCGACGTTAGAGCAGATGTTACGAGATGAATGGATGATGAATGATCTACCGTGGAGAAGTTCAGGAGACTCACTCAATCAGTAGTTTCAGGCGTGTCTTCAGCCCGAGCTCGAACCAGTTCTTCAGCCCGAGCCCTCGCCTGTTCATCAGCCTGAACCGGCTCTCAAGCCACGATGCAGGCGCAAGCCGCGGCGAAAGAAGGCCATAGAAGATGAGCCACACTCCCCCGCAATCGTCGCCTGCCCTGCGGTGACTGACAGAGTGGAACTTTCCGTCAGTCCCGAGCTTCCTGTCTGTCCGAACGCGATCACGGAGATCGCGCAAGAACCTTTTGTTAACCCCGACGCGGTCACGGAGACCGCTCCCGAACTTTTCGATTCCCCCGAGGCGATCACTGGGGTCGCCATTGAACTTTTTGCCTGCCCAGACGCGATTACGGAGATCACTACAGAACTTTTAGTTTATCCTGTCTGCCCTGATACGACCACGGAGGTCGTCCCGAACATTTCTGTCCGTCCTGAACCTGCTGTCAGCCTAGAACCGGCTGTCTGATTTGAACCTGCTGTCTGTCCTGAACCTGCTGTCGGCCCAGAACCGGCTATCAGCCCAGAACCTGCTGTCAGCCCAGAGCCCGCTCCAGCGCTCCACTAGCCCACTCCAGCGCTCCACGAGCCTGCTGCAGCGCTTGCATCCTGATCCTCCAGCGTACGAGCCAGCGCGCCTAGACCTCCCAGACCTCCGAGAGCCTGCGCTCCCAGACCCTCCAGTCCCAGACCTCCCAGACCTTCCAATGCTTGAGCTCCCAGACCTCCCAGACCTCTCAGACCTCCCAGAACCTCCAGCGCGTTCAGAACCTCCACCGCTGGAGCTGGCATCAGACCTTCCTCCGACTGAGCCCGCTCCAGTAGGGTCTCCAGCCATTAAAATTTTTTTGGGGGGGATATATGTTCGCTTGGGGTATGGGGACAGGGGCCACGGGGGTCAAGTTCTCCATGACTCCATGGACTCCGCCCTGGCCGGTGGAGGTCGCAGCTCCGCCCAGGTCTCCACCATGGACTCCGCCCTGGCTGCCAGAGCTCCCTGATCCTCCAGGGGGTCCCGAGGTCCAGGAGACACCCTGGAGGCCACCTGACCTGCCTGTTCCTGACCACGGCCTCCAGGGTGCCCACTCCCCCTCCCGGATTTGTTCCTTCACGGCGCGAGGACGCGCCTTCCGGGAGGGGGAAGTACTGTCATAATCATGTCCATGTTTGTCTGTTTATCTGTTTCCTAGTCGTGTCCATAGTCACATGTTCCTTGTTTTGAGTTCTGTTTTGTCATGTGATCTTTTTTTTGTTTTACCATGTGCCTGTCTCGTTAGTAGTCCATCGTCGTCAGCTGTGTCCTGTTTGTAATCATGTCTGTTCCTCATTATCCTCTTGTTCTCTGGTGTATTTATTCTCTCTGTGTCAGTCCAGTCCTTGTTGGTCATTATTGTTGCTAATGGTGTTAGAACTCTTTCTTCCCCTCTGCAGTCAGACTCCTAAACAGCTGATAGGAGCTACAATCATGGCCTTAACTGTTTAATGTTTACATTTATTTTTAATTCTTGCTCTTGCACTGCACTACCTCACTTTCTCTGCACTACCTCACTTTCTAATGCCCTGCCCAGAACCGCACAATACCACTTTATGGCCGTCATTGCTCTTATTTTGTATTTTTGTACTATTTATTATTTACTGTGTCATTTAGTGTGGACGGCAAAGTCAGAATATTTTTTTGTTGTTGTTGTTGTTGTATTTCTTGTTGTATTTTTTGTATTATTTATTATTTACTGTGTCATTTAGTGTGGACGGCAAAGTCAGAATTTCATTGTACAGGGAAACATGCTTTCTGTCTGTGCATATGACAATAAACACTTTGAACTTGAACTTAAGTGTGGATTCTCCTGTCTGTTACCAGTGTGTACTATATTAAAAGTACTTCGTTATTCAAGTCGTCTGTCTCCGTGCGCTCCTTCCCGCAACCACCAGCGTGACAGTATGACCAATCTGTATATATGTATATATCATTTCAATAAATTCAATGTTTTTAAACAGTTTCGGCCTGTGAGAAACCTTTGAAGTGAGAAGGCAAAGGCCTATATATGTGCTTCTCGAAACAAAACTAACTAAAAATGTACATGGTTGCAAACTTCAGTGCTGAGGATTCTGAGGATTGTACTGTGTACCAGTAAACATGTAATTAATTAAAAAAAATAGCTTGGTCTTTGACTACGAACACACACGGTGAAATCTGACATGAAACACATAAGTTTTGCTGTGGTCTTACTGGGATCATACCAGCTCCCAAAAGATAACCACCAGCAAACCAAGCTGGTCTCAGCATACAAAATGTACCTTATACTGGTGACCAACAATGCTGGATTTTTTAGAAGGGCTACCATAGACATATAATACAAAACACACATACTTTTTATTATTTGTCATTTATTTACACAATCCTCCAGTAAGTATTTATCAAATACTGAAAAAACAGTTTTTGTCTGTGCACTCATCAACCAGAACACACTGGTCCACTTTCATATTTCATTTACATGTTAATGTCTGAAAACAAAACAAAAAAGAAAAAGTCTATAAAAGAGTCCAACTCCTTTAAAAAGGCAAATAGAAAACAAATACTAATTGTAAATGTTAAAAAAAAAAAAATCACAATGCAGCCATGGTTAAAATCATTTTAGTATTTGTATGACAATTCAAACCAGTATAAAGGATATGAAATGGCAGTATACTGTACGTTTATGTACACACGTTACAGAGAATAGGAGAAGCTTTCCTCAGTGGTTCATTCAGAATCAATACTGTCAAACTTAAAAATAATGTTTGTGCAAATGTCTGCAGTTCTATTTGAAACAGACAGAGCAAATATTAGTGTTCTCAGTTTTGAAGATTAAAAAAGAAAAAAGCTCCTCATGTTGCCCTAAAAGTAGTGCTTAAAAACAACCAGGGTCCCAAAATGGTTGACCAAACCCCAGCAGTCCACCTCAAAAACAATACCAGTACAAAAGTAGGCTAAAACATACCATTAAAAGAACAGTAACGGTTCTACTCATGAAAGACACGAAATTTATGCACAATGTAACTATATCACAGTTGCGCTTGGCTGTAAAAAAACGCCACGAGTCGTAACAGCAATCTCACCCCCTGAAATTAATACTGAAAACCTCTTTCACCAAAACACACACACACACACACACACACACAGGTAAAGCTGTGTCACCCTCTCTCAGTATTTACAAACGGGCAACTTTTGTAAAGGGACTTTTGAAGCGTGAGCGAACACAAACAGATCCACCACAGAAGTTACAAAAAAGTTGGAGCGGATGGCCTTTTGTCATCCCAACAATCTTTCATTACGAGCCCTTATTAGCTTAGCTGGCAGTAACTGGACACTGTATTCAACACACAAAGACACAGCTTTCCAAAAACACTCAAAATAGTGGTATGATCAGAGATGGCAGGTAAAAATGTAAAAAGAGTAAAAAGAGAAAATATCTGCTCACAGCCCCACACTGAGGGGGGATGAAACTGTTTAAAGGGCTTTTTAAAGCATAAAACTGAGATCTCCCTTTAGATTAAATCCACACAAGCTGCCTTCTCCATACAAAAAACCCCCCAAAGCACCACACATGTGTGAACACATGTGGTCAACATGTGTTCCCTTCCCCCTCAACATGCCGTAGATATTCATCCAGGTCAAGAAATTATAAAGTACTGTATTAAATACAACCAAACTCAATTTTCTTAACATAAGTATTCATGCTCCTAAATTCACAGCTATGCTAAAATCATAAAAACAACTTCCTCCAACTTAAACCCTCCCACCCATTCCATAGCCCCTCCCACTTGCACTCACACCCCTCCCATATTTAAAGGGACAGTTCAACTCAAAGACGTCAAAACGGACACAAAATAACATTGAAGAGCTATGTAGATCTGTTCCTCACACAAATCTGTCATATGACTTGTAGTTCAACAAGAATTTTTGGGAGAACTATTCCTTTAACACACCATTACCATACTGCACACAATCAAACAATTTTATGAATACAATTTCAATCTCACTTCATAAATCCCACCCTATAATATTGTACATAGAACAATTATCAACATGGATAATTTCACAGAAATAATATCAAACTATAACCCAACAAAGTGCAAACTGAAGCTGCCGTACGTGCCGGTACGTTTCCTACCACAACATGTGCTGCTTATCTTAACACAAAAGACAGCATTTGTTTCGAACAGACCAATGCTCCTTTCACTGCCAAAGCAACAAAAACGACAAGTAACATCACTAACAACATTTCTGTCAAGGACACGGGCTTTCAAATTGACCATTTCCACAGGAAAATCCATTTGTCTGTTTGATCCCACCATCCGTGAATTGCGCCGGAGAAGGGTCTGGAATGGTGCCAGCAGGTCACACAGCCTTGCTGTAGCCAAAGATTCCTACAGGGAAGTGTTTCACGTGAGTCGGCCACTGCGCGGCCAGCTGGAAAAACTTCACGTCGTGCCACTCTACGCCATCGATGGACACTGCAGAGGGAAAAAAAAAGACAATTTAAATGACTGCAAAATCTCAAAAATATATTATCCCCAATTTCAGTTCACAAATCCCGTGCGTTTGCAGCAGTAGTCAAACCTTACCCAATTTCCTGATTTATCATAATTGCTTAGAAATTAACTGTAATATAGTTGAATCTTCATCAGAGCAAATATTTACAAACATGATGATTTTAATTTAATACAAAACTGTAAATATAGAATTATGGTATTTACAATATACACTACCATTCAAAACTTATAAAAGGCTGCACTGATTTGATCAAAATGTAGCAAAAACGGTAACATTGTGAATGATATTATTATAACTGAAAATTATTATTTATTATCTGAGAAGCAGACATTGACCAAAACAATAACCCCGTTTTGCTTCAGAAGGCTTTTATTGACTCCCCCGGACTCCATTTATGATGGATGGATGTGGATGGAGACACTTTCTTCAATTCATGCTCGTGACCCCTGTTCACAGCCATTATAAAGCTCCGATGCGTCAGGGTTTTTATTAATATTTCTCCGATTGGGTTCATCAGAAAGAACGTCATATACACCGGGGATGGCTCGAGGGTGAGTAAAGCTTGGGGTCATTTTCATTTTAAAGCGAACTAATCCTTTAAGACTGTAGCGACTGTACGGTATTACACAAGCGACCACAAGGTGGCAGTCATCTGGGGCTTCCCGTGCATTGAATATCATGTGTTTGTGTGTTGGTTTACCCTTCAGCATGGTGTGCTGGTGTTTAGCTGTGCAGATGAGTCTGCTGATGCTGTCTATCACCTGACTCTTAGAGTCCACATCCTTCTCTTTCAGCTTCTTGCTCAGGAAAATCACTGTGGAGAATGAAACCAGACGTGAACCGGAAGCAGCAGCACAAAGGAGCCAAACTAATAGCCCTCACAGCAACACACCTTTCTTGTTTTTCTCCTTCATGACAACGGTCATGGCCATGCCAGGAGGGGGTGTTGGCTCTCCTCCGTTGGGGATTCGGGAAACCTGCAGAGAGCGGAAGTTACTCTTCAGCGTGTTCTTAATCCCCACGTCTCTTTTCTCGCCCTCTTTCTTCTTCTCAGCGCCCTGTAACGTCCAGTAGTCCACCTGAAGACCCATCACCTCACCACCGGTGCCTGGAGAACTGCATACACGTGTATGAAATTAAGAGTGCAGTACGCAAAAACGCTTTTCACTGGCTCCAAAGTAATGTTTGACTCATCTTCATGCTCATTTTCAGCCTCGATTTTGTTGTTAGGACAAAGATCAGGATTTTTAAGCATTTGTGCTATACATAGTTTCTCGTACCCTGCTCCAGAGAGACTGGCAGAAACAGAGGGGGACGAGGGAGGGGTGGATGTCATGTCTTTCCCGTACGGCGTTCCCGTCTGCGCTGGAGGTGAGGAGAGCATGTTCACACTGCCCACCATCACTGCATCATCAGAGTCCACTGCCAGCGACACACACACACATCAGTCATATTTCACTGCTGTTATTGTTTTCGTTGTGTTATTGGCTAAATGCAAATCCTACCTGATGTGGATAAGCTGTGCTCCACAATTCCAACTTTAACCAACTGCAAGAAAACACATCCAAATCCTAAATGAATTATGTTTGGCACAGCATGCTTTTGTTTGTACTATTTCTGCAGTATTTTCCGTATTCAGTGAATAACTCCAAAACGTATCCCACAATGCAATGCTTTTGACTTGACCTTCCATTTTCAACGTGATGTGATTTCGACCCAATGATAGGTCAAGAACAAGATGTTAAAAATCACAGTTGATAGTGGTTAAATTGGGTTAAAACACAAAATATATTTTTATTTCATATATGATATCTGTACGCAACTTGCCAACAGAAGAAAAATGTGGCATACTTTTAAACATTTATCTTTACACGTTGCAGTTAATATTCAGTAAAATGCTCTTTACGCATATAAACTTTAAGTCGTGTTTTTTTCTTTCTAACCAAGCAAAAAGAAGTGTTCACCGACCCCAGGAGGTCGAAATAAATTATAATAAGCCGTTTTATTCTATATTTATTTTAAACGAAGGTTGCGATTTTTGCAAACCTGTTACCAAGATTTTAATCTCTGAATCCAAATTTGAGCGATTCCATTATATTCCTGAAAGAAACATTAAATAAACATAATTTTATGAAAGTAGGAAACACTTAAAACAGTTTGCTTACAATAAATTTAGTAACGCTGTTGAATGGTCGAGCAGCATGAGGTTGAGTGAACAGTTTGTGTAAAAATTGAGAAAATTTTACATGGAAATTCCACGTTTGTGTGATGAGGGAAAGTCATGCAATAACAGGGTTGTGCTAAACATTGATTTTAGGCCAGTTACTAATATATACATATTTAATGAAATATTTCATGAGATAACATTCACCATAACATACATTTGTAACAGGACAACCAAGTATATTTGTAGCAACAACAGAGAGGAAATTAATAAGAAAAAGCATTTCTCACCCCAATGAATGGGACAAACTTCTGGCAGGAATCTTCGTCGGGGCTGTCGAAGTCAAGCAGGAGGGAAATGTTAGCATTGGGCAGACAGGACACGTAACGTTAAGCTGTCAGTGAGGGTGGATGGTCTGTGAGATGCGTGTGGGGGGTGAGAATGAGGGGTGTCAGATCTCTAGCTGACGGAGTGCTGTGAGAGACCACAGTGAGTGTGAGGGCTCATGCCATGGCTCAGGGTCATGAGGACGTTGGGATAGCTTCTTACATCCTCCACCAATCAGGGAGGTGTAAGGCGGCAGGCTATGGGGACGTTTCATTGTTGAACTCGTTGGCCCTGTTTACACCTGGTATTAAGATGCGTTTTGTTCGACTTTGTTCTTCACCTCGAAAAGAGATGGATTAAAACACCAGTGTAAGCAGGAATGTCTCCCTCATCTACTTGTGATCCAATTCACCAAAATGCATCTTAATACCAGGAGTAAACAGGGCCATTGTTACATAATCTTTTGTGGCACTTCCCAACTGATAGAGGCTGCTCTCCAAGACTCAGGAAACCAGAAAAAAAAGGTACTTCCAAGATTCTGAATTTAGTCATTTATAGCAGACGAAAACAGGGCAGGCACAAGAGTAGTCTCATGTAACCAGATTTCTGACTATCGGCATAACTTTTGATCCACATTGTAGCTTATTTAAGTCAAAAACCACCCACTTACACAGGAAGAGAATGTTTGACCAACATGACCAGATGACCAGTCACAACTTTGAGTAAGCTCTCGGCTTGCAATATCTACTTTAGGTATCTCAAACTTCAAACTTTCTTTCCTAAATTTGAAGCCGTGAAGCAACGAACTCTACCAATTGAGTCAATGACATTTAAGTGTGTAATACTCTTTGTATTCAGGTTGATTTCATATGGTTTCGAAAAACAGCATTTTCAAGAAAAGTTTTAATTCAATAGGTCTCATTAGCCATGAACAGCTTTCATGCTATAATGTGTTTTAAATTTACAAAAACTACTCAAACCACACATACGCAAAAATCACACCTTATTAATGGCCGGTCACGCTACAATTTTTGGTTTTCGACGTTCCGTTGACTTCTATTCATATGCATATTAGGAGAGCGGAAACACAAGAAGTTTCGCATTTTGGCGCTTTCCACAGTTCATGTGACCAGTAGAATATTGATTCGTCACGGCTCGACCTCTTGGCTGAATTCTAAGAACTCGTGTGACGACATCATCATGTCACGAACACTGCAGTGTCGGTAGAAATTTTGGGTGTTAAAAAGTGTGCTGACGGCCTAAAGGGGTCATGAACTGAGAAACCAAAATTCCCTTGATCTTTTGACATATAATAGGTCATTTTACTATAAAACATCCTTTCAGAACTCCAAACTTTCTTGTTAGTCTAAAAACAGCTTATATTGAAGCCAGTCTGCTGAAAAGACAAGCCACTTCATGACGCAATAGTGTGGCTACAGAAGAAGATCAACGCCTGCTTCTACATCACTGCCACTGATTCATGCATAGTAGGTAAACAACGAGAGAGGCAAACGCAAGTCTATGCAGAAGCCAAATGATAAAGATGGCTCAGAAGACAGCAAGATACTGTGCAGTGGCAAGTTGTGGAAACTTCGTTGCCTTCCTTCTGATCCCAACATTAGGAAAGAGAGGATGAACTTTGCAGTTCCAGACTGCATCAGTAAGAACTTGGTCCTTGGTCCTAGATTTAAAACGGCACACTTGTCACTGCTCGAGAATCTCACAGCGCATACGCTCAGGCGAGAGCTCGTATTTAGAGAGTGTCATATGTTTGCTGAGAGTGACTGCAGAGGAAAGCCCTTATATGGAGATAGTTTGGGTGTGTTTTAAAATACTCCAAATTTATTAACAATAGAATGAAGAACAAATTTGCAGGTAAACATTTTTTTCATGAGAAGTTCTCCGGTGCTTATAAATACAAATTATCCACACAATTATAAGTGAATGAGACCCTAGTAACACATCTTCATCATTACAATCAGTTAAGTGTTGATTTAAAAATATAATGAATTATAAATGAATAGATATCATTAAATTACCTGTGAGTCGCACAAGATGGCATGGCATAACCTTGCGTAGTCATTAAAACAATTACATTTTTCGGTATTTTTGTTTTTTGCATGTTTCGACAAGTTGGGTGCACCGTTTGACTTTGATTTCAGCAAACTACACAAACATTAAACACCCCGACTTTTTAATTCATTTGGTCAAATGCAACTTCGAGATCATTCAGAAATCCACTCAATTCGCAATATGTGAAATCATGTTCTGCCCTACATAATTTTTTTCTAATTGAATGTTATCATAGATAGACCACTGTTTAAAATTTCATTTGGGCCCTGCTCAACTAAGGAAGGTTTAGAGTTTTATGGTGTCGAAAAAAAAAACAATTTTCAAGAAAAGTTTTAATTGAATAGATCTCAAATGTAGGAGCTAATCTAACTACACGTACGCAAAAATCACACACTCTGGGTGACCTTATAAATGGCAGGTCACACCACAATTCTCGATTTGCGACGTTCCATCGACTTCCATTCATATGCATATTGAGAATTAGGTCACAGATAGACCACTGTTTAACCTTTATTTTGGGCCCTAATATGACTGTAAAATGATGGTAAGGAAGGTTTAGAGTTATAGTTATTATTTTTATGTGGACACACCTGCAGCACAACACTCATCTTCTGCTGTCCATTCTCACTTCATTCATTTCTCTTTGTTGTCTTTCTATAGATCTGTTATCACTTTCTGTACACCTGTGTGTCTCTCTGTACATCTCCTCTCATCGTTCTCTCTTTTATTCTGCTTCATATAAAGTGATAATTGGTTTTGTGACCTTTTGTATTTGTGCTCGTCCTTCAACTAAGAAACTGCACACTATCACAAATTTATGTTCCAGTCAGTGTGTGTGAATATTGGAAGTACATGATTCAGCAATTCATTATCCCCAAATCATTCCAAAAACCTCTACTAATAAGAAGCCAATGCTTTGGATACAAGCAACTATTGTTTTGTTTTTTATAGCAAGCAGCTAAACTAACTTACAGCAACTTTAAACAAATAATTTTAATTTACTATATTTTATGTTTAATTGGTAACATTTACAATAAGATCTCATTTGTTAAAGGTGCACTATGTAGATTTTTCGTCCACTAGAGGTCGCCTATTCAAAACAAAGGAGTAGCTTGATGACGCCAAGTTTGAGCGAGGAATCTTGGGACATGTGGTCTTCACCTCACAGGCGGTGGAAAAGAATCGGGATGGGACTCGGGCAGAAGTCACGATGGACACGATTATTAACGTTACTATAGTATGAAGTAGAGCAGGACCAAGTGTTGTGGAGCTGAATGAGGCCGCCTCACAAGCAGCGGAACTTTTATTTTGCAGCAGTCGCCGGCACCGCTTGCACTTTTCAGGTCATGAGTTTGCTCTGTTTATCATATTAGATTTGTACGTTACCCTGACTCTTGTTGCACACTGCAGTAAGATAGATTGATATTAAAATATCATATTATAAATGATGGATGGCTTGAGCTGATAAATAGCATGTTTTAGGTTTTAAAGCGTATTGTGTGATGGAGAAAATTCTGTATTGCTGTTCTGATCAGTCCCTCCAGCAAAACGCGATTATGCGATTGCTTGATTTCATGCATAATCAGCCAAAATCCGCATATTTACGCGGGGGTCGCGTTTTTTTCAAATATGCCGCACTTTCGCCGCATAAATTGCCGATTTCAGCAAGAAAATATGCGGGGCTAACATGATTACATAATCCCTGTATTTTCGTTGCAAAAAAGTCTCATATATCTTAGCAGAAAGTTGAAAAATGTTGCGTTTACTTCACACAAGTAAAGCGCCATTATTTTCCCCTATTGCCATTGGAACCTCATGAAGTGACGTAATGACGCGACGTGAACGTCATCTGTAAACCCCGCGGTGAAATCATGATGAAGCGCGCCAATAATTCTCATTTGCCAACAAAAATAAGCTCAAAAGACCGCGCGAAGCAGTTTCCCGCTCTTTTACATGATAGTGGGGGCAAATTATTTTGCACTCCGTGCAACTGCGTGTCGGACCACAGATGCAAGTCGACGCTGGAAAACCACTTTGCAGTTTCAAGTATATTAGTAGTATGTAAAATAATTTACGTTGCAGTAAGAGATTACACTTTGTGGATTGGAAGCACTTCATTTAACAGAAGATGTCTGTTTTGTATCACTACCTCTGTTAAACAGGAAGCACACATTTTATATTTTTATATTTTATTTATTAATTTTTACAGAACTTGAATATTCCTTTTGTAAAGCGACTGAACTGATTTGACTCAATGTTTTGTAATTTTGAGCCATGTGTCGATTAAGGTCTGAATTAAAACCGAATGAGAACTTCAATATTCTGTGATTTAGTAAGCCTGCCTCTTTACATGAAGGTAGTATCTAGTGAGAACAGGGTGTTCGGGGGGAATCACCTTTTTTTCCTCTTTTGCATCAAAAACCGCAGTTTTTGCAAGTTCCCGCAATTTCATTGCATAAAATTGCAAAAATATCCTGCATATTCCATCGCATTTTTTAAGAAAACGTGCCGCATAATCAAGGATTTTTGCCCGCAACAATCACAAAAAAAATCCCGCTAATAAATAATTTCTGGAGGGACTGTCTGATTATGCTATGTTAGCTACTTGACAAAATAGTGTTTTTCTCTGAGGCATGGTAAAGCATGATACTCGCAGAAAATTAGATTTAAACGTGTGTTGAGCATGTAAGATATATTAAAGCGGCTTTGGTGTTTCCATGGTTTCTACAAAATAAAAGGTAACACATTTACAGGTGACTCCCACAGACGTCCGGGATTCTTGGTTAAAATTGCGTTTTTCTCACGAATAGTTACAAATAGTTGGAAACATTTGGGGCATTGTAAGTACTCAACTGAACAAAATATATAACACTGGCTTAGTGATTTTTGGATATTTTACAGCAAAACGTTTACATGAGTTAATGCATTAGAGGGTTAGTTCACCCAATGAAATTTCTGTCATTAACTACTCACCCTCACGTCGTTCCAAACCCGCAAGACCTTCGTTAATCTTCTGAACACAAATTAAGATATTTGGTAACACTTTACACTACATTAGTTAACATGAACTAATAATGAACTGCACTTATACAGCATTTATTAATCTTTCTTAATGTTATTTTCAACATTTACTAATAAATTATTAAAATCTTGTTAATATTAGTTACAAACAATGAACAACTGAATTTGCATAAACTAATATTAATAAAGGTTACTAAATGCAATAACACATGTATTGCTCTTCGTTAGTTCATGTTAGTTAATACATTAACTAAAATGTAACAAATGAACCTTACTGTAAAGTGTTACCAGATATATTTTTTATTAAAAAAATTTTTTATGCCCCATAGAAAGTTTTTTATCCCCCATAGATCAATGCAGTGCAGCGCTTGTTTACATCCGAACGCCAGCTCAGTATTGGCCATCGCTGTTCATTGTTAGTTCTTGTTAACTAATGTTAATAGTTAACTTATGTTAACAAGTAAAAAAAACCTTATTGTAAAGTGTTACTAATGAATTTACTATTAATAAGTTGACTACAGATCGCATGCATGACACTGATCATGCTGATTAAGTTAATATTCAAAATTTTAGCAATCTTCCTCAACTAACACAACGGTATCACACTTGCAAGTCTGAACCTTTCAGTTACCACATTTTCAACCCCTTCACCCTATTTCACTTCTCTCTTTCAGAGTTAGTCACCATCTCTTTTCAAACCTGTTAAACCAAACTAAATCAGTTAAAGGCACAAAAAGACTGAATTATGAAAACACAAAACACACAGTGAGCAAAAACTAGTAGTCACGCAGACAGGTGTGTGAGGTTAACACACTGAGAGCATGAGTGATTTAAACCACAGCAAACATTGACTGACGTCAACCCAAACACACGATTAGGTACCTGATGTAAAAATCAAAATACAAACTTCTCTTCCTTGAAGGCAAAAACAAAAGAAAAGGAGGGAAAAACCCAAAGCATAACGGTTACTGCATCATCCTCAACACACGTCTACTTCTCAATGACAAAATAAAACCAGATCAAACAAACGACTGACATGATTAAAAAAGAAAAACAAAAGAACTTATTATAAGGGGCTTTGTTTGATCCACTTTATGAAAATGATTATGATACCCATAATAAAACATGTCCTAGTCACATTTCACCCCAAAAACAAAACAAATAAGATTTGATTTTTATTTTGCAGTAAAAAACATATCATAAAAAACCTGAGATTATTTTATGACTGTTTATGTTTATTTTCATTGTGTTTTGGTCTGGTTCTGTTCTGTTCCTGTTTCCTGACATATGAAGTTAAAGTGCACTGAAATGTTTGCTCCCTAAAAATCCCACCGCAACAACCAGGGAGCATCGATGCTCATTATGCACCCTTACGTCCCATTTCTGAAGTGCGAAACATAAAAAGCACGAGCCAAGTCAATACATATAATGACATGTGATAGAAAAAACTTCTTTTTTTTTTTTTTTAAATATATATCCGCATAAAGACTGCATTGCTACACAGGTAGTGAACCCACTTAGTTAACATTTATAATTAAATATCGGCTGAAATGTTGTATGAACATGTAACAGAACAATATGTTAAAACGGCGTAAAACATGATAAAAAAGATATAGGTCCTGCTTTTATTTACTTAATACCACCGTTGACGTTCTATAATGTTGATGTTGTATGTAGTCATGCTGACAGAAATTGAGTGATCACTGTCCCAACGTGTAGCGAACCTCTCACTGATTCGCGTACACAATATACTGATTCACAAGCACCCCAATTTTCCTAGTGTGTGCCAGTTTGTTTCCATAGTTACTGATTAGTTTCACCTGTGTTTCATTTAGCTTCTTTTGTTTGCCCTGTGTATATATATGGTTCTTTGGTTCTTTTTCCGGTATTGCCTTGTATTGTTTATGTTTGAGCTGTTACACTATTCTGTGTTACTCCCGTACTTCCTGGATTGTGTCAGTTATTTGGAATAAAAGACTGCCGCTAATACCTTATTCTGCTCATCATTGCCTTGAACGAGACACAAGCACATTTCCCCAAAATTCTCATTTTTTCATAAAACTGATCGTGCAGACCAAATCGTAAGTGCTAGAGACTTGAAACTTGGCCAGATGATAGGTCTTAATTTGGGGAGAGATTGACAGAGTATGACCCAGATTGGCCAATAGGTGGCACTACATCGATCAAAAACGCAAAACTTCTCATAATTCCTAGACCGTTTGTCATAGACTCGAGTGTCTTATATCATTGGAATACTTGTAATCCTTGACTCAAGACAAACAAAATATACCTCCGATTTCATTTCTGATATGAAAACTTTTCCGCCATTTTGAATTCTGTCAAAAACTTTCTTTTGCAAACTAGTCCAAGGTTTTTCACCCGATCAGAACCAAACCAATGCAGAAATGTTCACTCGAGTCTGAATATCAATAATTATCAAAAAAATAAATAAAAAATCATTCACAGTCGCTAAGGGGCGTTAAAACTTTCATTAAGGGCGGAGCCACTTTTACTAAAATAGTTATAACTCGACAACGCTTTTGTGAAATAGTCCTAGGTTTTTGTCCCGATTGGAACCAAACTAGTGCAGTATAATTCTCTCCTGATCAATAATTAACAAAAAAAGTTTTACCCTTTGGGTTGCTGTAACAGGGTCATTTAGAAAAAGGGTGTGGCATAATATACTCAAAAGCCTATAAATCCTAAATGAAAACTCAAAACTTCATAAAAATAGGTGCGCACATGCAGCACATGAATCTAAAGAGGCATGCATACTCTTATAGAGATTGGAGCATAGCTGGCGCTATAACAGATAAAAGGAGTTTAAAAACCAAATATTTCCAAAGATAAATTGCCTGTATTTGCTTTAAATGGTCTTTTCCATTTATGATCATATAATGTTGATATCATTTGTTAGATCTGCTCATTCTGAACAACTTCGCCTCAATAACCACTGTTTTCAATCAAATCGTTCATTAAATATTCAAGAATATTTTTGAAAATTGCTTTTGCAAACTAGTCCTAGGTTTCTGAATAAAACCAATGCAGGACAATTCTCTGGACTCTCTAGATTAGTACTTAGCAAAAAAATGAACTTTTGCATTAGAATGGATATAAAAGGGTAATTTCATAATGTGGCCTTGACCAAGTGCCCCCAAAATAGGTCCCTGTATATCAGTTAAAAAGGCGTTGAATGACAATGTTCATAGGATTATAATGGCAATTCCCTGAAACTGTCATTTGGTGCCACCAGATGGGAACAGAAGGCTACTAATATAGTTCAAGGTTTTGTCATTTAAAATCCCCTTTAAACTATATAGATCCTTGTAATAACATTATCACATTTTGTCAAGATTTACAACTTTTCACATTTCATTTTTTCACATTTGTTCATTTGACATATGTTTTTGCAATAATATAACATTATTAGTTTTGACAGTTGTGCCACATTAAGAGTAAAATGAATCCTGGTGAAATGGTGTTATACTGAGATTTGCAGAAAACATTCTTACCCATCATGTGTTTCAAATACTGAATCTACAAGTAAATATGTGTGCGTGTGTGAGTGTGTAAGCATGCTTAGTGCATATCAAGTATTATTGTTTAAGCCTTTTCTTTCTCTGTGTTTTGTTTTAGTATATATCATACCTGTTCCCGGCGATTTAAGTGGTTACATGCTTGCTAAGTAAAACTTAATATCTTTTTACCATATGTGCTTAAAGGCCTTAAATACTAAAACCCCAATAAATGCTGAATGCACATTTTTTTGGTAATTGTCAGAGGTATTTTTCTTCAGGTTCTTTACTGTAATAAAGAATTATTACAATAACTAAAAAAAAATATAACATATGTGTGTAATGATGCTGTTTGAGCATTGTACACTTGAGTTTTGTTCTGGGAATAAACACTTCACAATATTCCTCATTTAAATAATTCCCAACATATGCAAAATAAAGGTGTAATGTATCCCAGTTCATGGACCCTCTCAACCACACTACATTTCCCATAAGTCCCATACCTTCATGTTGATTACTGTCCAGTGCACTATTTAAGTTTACCCCGTAACCCATGCCATTTGCGAAGTCTTGTTAATCCTGTTACATTTCTGAGCGCTATCCTTGTCTTGTTTTGCCTGTTTTCGGATCCTGCCTTTGTCATTGTTCTGTTGTTTATCTGCCTGCCTTTTTGAGCCTTGCCTGGATTATTTACTACGAGCTTGCCTTTTCCCTGTTACTACTGTTTGCTGTTGAGTTGACCATTGCCTGTACGACTACGTTTTGGAAATAAAGCTCCACTTGGATTTCAACCCGCTGACTCCGTGTTACAAAAGGAGCATAAAAGAGCCTGTTTGAGTTAGTAGTTGAAACTCGTGGTTATGGTAAGGGGCGAGACATTTCCCAGTGACGTTTGAAATGACTGATCAATCACTACACACTTGTCCAGCCAACCAATCAGAGAACATTGTTCATTTTGGAAGGAGGGGCTTCATAGAGACAGGAACTAAACAGGGGTGCATTTCCCTTACAACGACGCATCTCGCTGCTTCACGACCATAGTACGATGCATCACTGAACAAATGGAGTAGCTAGTCACGACTGTTTCCAAAAAAAGTATTGTCGCAAAGGCGGTGGAGCAATAACTTCTTTAAATTAATCTGTTTGAGATCAAATTAATGCTAGATTTTTTGCTATAAATTTCGGGACATGGTGTCTGAGGACTAATTCTCATTTTTCTGTTATTTTGCTTTATTTCCAAATCCGATCATAGACTCGTTCCCATGTAACAGAGCACGTACGCACATGCACACTCTTTAAAAACGGTGCTTTAAATCTCCTGACAAACTAAAATATGTAAATTACATTTTTATATGTTTGAAATAAAAGATGTACATTGTAATTCATGTCAGCTTGCTTATTTTGCTCAAGATAACGATGTATTAAGTCCACATGTCATAAAAACAAGAAACTATGATTCTAACCACAGCTCGAGAGCTGTCGTTCCAACCACACAGTTTGTGAATGTTCGTTCGAACTATGGTTTCGGGAAACATCCAATCGTTGAACTATGTAAGTAACGGCAGAAAATGTGGTGTTATTTGACTAAACAATGCTTTTGGGAAACTCACCAATGAGTGTTACTGACAGACTGGGAAGAAAGACAAGTGCTGTAACAATGTGAAATATGTGAAAAATAATGTTTGCTGAACATTCAAGCATGAAAACCTATACTAGCAGAGCCCAAAAACAAAATCAAGACTTTGTAAAAAGAGATGATAACATAGTCTGATTAAGTAAAATACAATGTTTTTCCTTTGAATTTGGGGTGAAATATGACCTGGACAATTTTTCTTGATAATTTCTTAAAGATGAACTCTTTACAAACTTTGTATTTTGGCCAGATGGTGAATAAACATACATTACACTTAAGTATCACTGACACATGCCATCACATTTACTGTACATCATTAATTAGATATAATTAATCCGCGATCCATGCGATACCTTTTCTGTTTATAGGTGAGCATTGCTTCAGAAATAGGGAACTGGTGGGAGAGATTCGCTCCAGCCAGATACTGTGAGACGCGTCCGGCCACGTCAATATTATCTGTGGACATTTTCAAACATCACATGCATTAAGGACCAGCATCAAATCAGACAATAAAGGCATCAGACCATGTTTGTAGAGCTCATATTAGCAGATGCTCTAACCTGATGTGGGAGCTTCTAACCTCCCGAAAATGTCCCGCCATCCTGCGTCCATGAAGATGTTACTGAACTTACTGTCAAATGTTGAGATGTACTTGGCCAGTGGATGACAACCTGTTCAAAAACAAAGTACATTTTGCTCACATTGAAGAAATACCACATAATAAAAGGATTGTCTTTCACATAAGACCAAAGTCCAAAATAAACACTCGCTAAGCACCAGATACGACTACAAACTGGATTTGGCCCATAAATAACACCACCAGCTGGGTGGAAAGTCTATTATGAACAAAATACAGGGTTTAATTGCATTGTGTGAATCCTCCCATTAAGCCGCCAAAACTGAAATATGAAAAATCTGTCTCAAAATATGTCACGTTTTTCTCACACATGCAGTTTTACTGAAATAAACAGCTATAAAAATACATGATCTTTAACATATTATAAAATATATAAAAATTGTAATAAAAAAACATGCTGTTGTTCATTTATAATGACAATTTTTTGAATGTTTTTGAAAGAGGTCTCTTATGCTCACCACAGCAACATTTATTTGATCAAACAAAAGAGTAATACTGTGAAATATTATTGTAATTCAAAAAACCTAATTTTATTCCTGTGATCAAAGTTGAATTTTCAGCATCATCTCTCCAGTCTTCAGTGTCACGTGATCCTTAAGAAATCATTCTAATATGATGGTTTGTTATTAATTATTATTGGTGCTCAAATACTAATAATGGATCTTATAATCAATGCTAAACAGTTGCTGCAAAATATTTTTGTGGAAACTGTGATTCACTCTTCGATGAATAAACATTTCAAAAGAGAAATTATTTGTGATATTGTAAATGTCTTTACTGTCATTTTTGATCAATTTAGTGTGTCCTTGCTGAATAAAAGTGCTCATTTTAATTCATTAAAAAAATTTCTTGCATACCCCAAACTTTTAAATGGTAGTGTATCATGTTTTCCACCAAAAATAAATGGCAGAAATATGAACCAGCATCCGTATTGATGATAATAATAATCAGAAATGTTTCTTGAGCATCACATCAGCATATTAGAATGATTTCTGAAGGATCATGTGACACTGAAGACTGGAGTAATGATGCTGAAAATTCAGCTCTGACCACAGGAAGAAATGACACAAAATATATTTACATAGAAAACAGATATTACTGTGTTCTTGATCAAATAAATGCAGCCTTTTTCAAAAGCTCTAAACTATTCACCGGCAGCATACATTTTTGAGAGTTAATTTTAAGGCGTGCTTTAGATGCTTTATTCCGCTTACCGACAGGAATGACCAGGAAAACGAATGTAGCTCAACCAATCGGGCGTCTTGTTGGCGAGCTGCTCCACAAAACAGCGAAGGACTGTGCTGAGGTAACTCTGATCGCCCGCCACTGCCACTTTAATGGTTGGTGGTGTTTGTGCATTACAGTTGCAGCTGACACATAAAGAGATTTACAAAATAACAAAAGACAAAAAGAATCACACTCAAAGTTCTCACTAAGAACAAAAGAACTTAAGAACTTCTAAAGTGAGCAAGGGGTTAATCTTGCATTGTGAGTGGACAGTGAGCGATTTGAGTGGCCTTACAATCGTTGAATCCTGGTGACGATGGTGTTGAAGGCCGCCTGGACATCTGCGGGGGAAACAGTGGACACAATAGGCTGCTTGTGCTCCTGAAGAATCTCATTCAAATACTGCCACAGAAACACAGTTCACGGTTCAGAAAGCAGCATGAGGGAAATTGGGAGGATGGCAAAAAAGACACTGTGAATGAAACAAGTAATGAGGACTGCAATGTACATAATGGCTATTTCTGCGGTACACGACAGCCTCGGGGAAGGACGAATGTCAAGACAAGTGATAAAAACACTTTGTGTCCCAAGGTTAATGCGTCAGCCCTGTTGCAATCATAACCATCGCTTATTAAAATAATGTATGAGTCAATAAATCAAAGAGTGAATTCTGGCACAAGTATCTCAAGGACAAGTCTATTCTTTTAAGTTTTATATATATATATATATGATTGTATAAAGATCAAATGATTATTGAAAACTGGAAATCTGTAGAAATATGAGCATTAAATTCTCTTGCTAAAAACTTGTAAGCATTGCTAAAAACTGTTGTTAACAGTCATATCGCAACTAGAGAAGTAGGATTGACTAGTTGAAACCTCATTCTGCACTAACTCGAAAGAAAAACACTACTAAACACTAATGTAACTAATGCACTAATTTAATACAAAATTTCCTAAAATAAAAAAAATAAATAAAACTTTTTGGAATAACACTAAAATACACACAAAATACCAAAATTGTTTTTTTGGCTTGTATTCCACTACAAATATTAAATCAACTTTACAAAACATCGTAACAAGACACATTTCCCTGAGATGCAAAATTACAAAAACATATCGGGAACATAATGTACCAAATTTACTAAAGTTCACACTTAAAACAGGAAACAAATATATGTCAACAGGGTAAGAAAAATAAACTAAATTCAAGATATATTCCTTGAAAACAAGACATATCTCATTTCACAATTCTTAATGAAATGCATCTTGTTTTAAGGATGTTTTCGAATTCAGGGTAGAAAACACACCTGCCCCTGCCAGTCTGTAGTGTTAATAAGGATGATGTTCTCTGGCAGATGTTCGTCAGAGTTCAGGATCTGATTGAGCTGATCGTACACTGATTTCCTTGGAACCTGCGACAAGAAGGCCGTCATGTGAGAAAATGTGAGAAACTCATGTCATCCAATATTTGCTCGTTCTTCTACCGCCAGGTACAAACACTTACACAAACCTGTGTGATGAGTCTGGAGTCTGGCGAGGTTTCGCTCTCGATGCTGCTGGTGCGGTCACTCTGAGCTTTAGAGTTCTGTCTGTCCTTCATGGACGTGCTCCGCGGACGCCGCTGCAGCTTGCTCTCTGTTTTACTGGCCACCAAACAAGGAGAAAGACATATTACAACTGCTGGAATGAGAACAGCCAATGTATCCCTCACCAATCTACAGGCTAATAAAACTCTGGAAGATTTAAGGCACTCCATGCTGGAAAACCAATCTAAAGGCGGTAGATGTGTCTTAGGGTGTGTTCACACTTTTTTAGTCCAGACTAACAAAGAAAATTATACATTTTGTCCTGGTTCACTTAGCACTCACTCACACTGTCATTTACATTTAGTCATTTAGCAGACGCTTTTATCCAAAGCGACTTCCAAGTGAGGCAATTAGGGGTTAGGTGTCTTGCTCAAGGACACCTTAGTCATGGTATTGAAGGTGGAGAGAGTGCTGTTTATTCACGATCCCCACCTTCAATTCCTGCCGGCATGGGAATCGAACCAACAACCTTCAGGTCACAAGACAGACTCCCTCAACATTAGGCCAGGACTACCCTACTACTACATTTATAACACCGAACCTAAAAAAACCCTTGTGACTAGCTTTTATGACACATATTTAGCGACAGAACTTAATGAAAACCCATGCCATGCGCTGGACTAAATGCGCTTGTTGTATGTGCGTACACGTGACGCTGTTTTTACCAGCTGAGATCTTTGAAAATGTGTAAAGGAGTCAAAACAACAGCGGGAATTCCTCCATTAGACACACAAACAAAGATCTGCAGCAAATTTCCGACACCTGGACTGAATTGTAATGGGCAACATCGCAACTATGACATTTACATTACATTTACATTTACATTTAGTCATTTAGCAGACGCTTTTATCCAAAGCAAGGAAAACAAACAAGCGATTCTTCATGAATTGGCAAATAGACACAGGAAGTGCTCACAATACAAGTTTCAGACATTGCTCAGTACCATAAGCTGGAGTAGGAAGGGAAAAGGGTTTTGTTTTTTGACAACAAGAACTTTGTATGCTCTTCCGTCCTTTTTAGGGTCGCATCTTGCGACATCACATCCTGTTTCTGGTTCGTTTAGATGTCATTGACCCATGTTACGTTCATATTTCAGTCGAGCCACCGGGGTTCTGTTGGCAGTGTTCACACTTACTCAAAGAAACCGCACTAGCAGAGTAACGCACCAAACCTGCCAAGTGTGAACGCACGCTCAGAACACGGTACCTGGTTTGTGGATGCTCCAAACTGGTATAGATGGCATAAATGTAAAATGTTTAACTCGTAGATGAAGGACACTTGCCGCTTCCAGCTGTCATTTCAGTCTGAACAAAAACCAGTAGCTCTATAATACAGTAGATCGTGCATCACAATTTGGCATTTTCTGCCTCCCGAGGCGCCGCAGAAAGAAGCTAAAAAGAGGCGAATCAGTGATGCGCTGCTGCGTCAACATTCACTAAAGTGTCTGTGAGTGCATCGCTCGGGGACTGAGTCTTAATGAGCTCATTAGCCAATGCAAACACACACGAATGCCGTCTAGCAGGGGCCTGTGAGAACAATCGACTAGAAAACGACACGGAAGAACAGGCGACTTAATGTCGTGATGGACCACCAGAGAAATATAACAGATGGGTGTTTCTTCAACTGAGCACTTTTGGTCCTGTGGATCTTTAGCAAGTAAACTCTTTCATATTCTGACTGTTTTTTTGTTTTTTAAGTCAGCATGAAATGACAATTCACCCAGTCTGTTTTATAAATGTATGTTATTGAGCGTGTTGCGAATGATTTATCCATGTAATTGTTTTATTTTTTATTCAAAATGTCACAACTCCATCATCCGGTGAAAGAATTGATTTTTCTCAGTTGACGTATGCAGGACATGCCCAATCATTTTGTTTGCCTAAACCCCATCCCTTTCTTACAATCCACTGCATGCTTGCATTCAGCAGATCTGCTTCCATCCAATCAAAATGAACCAAGTTCCCACCCCACATTTCTTCTCTTTCACTAGTCTATTTCAAGTGTTGGCAACTATTATCAAAGGAAAGTAGCGAAAGCCTGCTCAAAAAGTCGCTAAATGTCACTAGATGATGTAATGCATCGACTGTCAGCACTTTTCGCCTGTTTTTTTCTCCTCACATACTGCAATTTTCTCAATTACTCAATTACATATTTTCTGCCAGACTGATGGAACGAGTGTGATATCGTGACTGACTACATGTTAACCAGCAAGTCACTAGATTTGTCACTAGTCGCTTTTTTGAAAAAAACTTGTTACAGGGGTCTGAAAAGTCAATAATATAGCGATGCAGTCACTAAATTGGCAACACTGTCCATATCACTCAGATATACGTTACAATGTGTAAGGAAAGATATTTAATTTGTCTACTAACAATGTTCACTTTTATCTGGGGAAAAATGTTGGTTGGGGTAATTTGTATATACCAATATGTTTGTTTGTATATTGTAAATTGTAAATACCAATAAAAATGGGTTTATGTCTGTTTCACTGTTTGCTTAGATTCTTTTTAGAGACTTTTTTATGATGAATTTTCTTTTTTTTTTAGGACGAAATAATTAAGGCATGTATAAATAAAAAAAGGCTGTCATATAATAAAAAAAAAAAAGAAAAAAGTTGAAATCTTAATTTTGCAATTCTGCTAACTGTCAAACTGTTCAATCCAAGACTTCTGAAGAGATATGATTGCTTTATATGACAGATTTAATTTAGGTTTTTATTCATATATAAACATAGATCAATGCACATGCATAGAGCACATCAAATATGGTAAACAGAAACGTAAAAACAAATATTATTTGTATTTCGAAGTTGAATGAAAGTCCTATGGGTTTGAAACTACAGTGAAAAATGACTGAATTTTAATTTTCGGGTGAAATATCCCTTGAGTACACAGAAAATGAACCCCTGGCACAAAAAAACTGCCTGTAGTTTAAGAAAAATCCAAATGCACATCCGGAGGGACTATTATTCAACAGTAAAAACTAGTGCCTACAGGACTGTTTATCCAGAAAAAGAGGGAATTTCAGAAGGAGACGTAGAGGTTGTGATAGAAAACAGATGGAAAAGCAAAACAGGAATAGAAGGTCGCATGTGTTACCTAGGCGACATGAGAGTCTGCGACTCAGTCTTGCAGAGTTTGCCCACCGTTCCTGCTAATTTCTCCGCGCTCACGTCCCAGCTCATGTTGGCGTCACATGTTGCCACGCCGCCACCCGCCTCGTCCTCCACGAGCTCCTGCGTGGAGAGATAAACATCAGGCAGGGAACATGTATCACTCTCATCAAGGGCTCGTACGGCTGTGAAAATTGTCATGTTGCCGTGGCGACAGCCACTTAGCGACAAAACAGAATTGCGGTGTGGAGGTGTCGATGTGTCTAACAGAGAGTGTGTGTGTATTTGACTTTCACACACTAGATACTGTTAGAACTGATTAAGTGTGTGACACAGACCATAGCCTTGAATTATTAGCAGTCGGTGTGCAAAAACAGAAAAAAGACACAGCCGTTATGAAAGAAGGACGGAGCATTTCTTTTACTAATCGTAAAATGGCAAAATGCGATCGGTGTTTGCTTGAGCAAAATTTGCTTCCACAATGGTAGGATGTTCTGAGTGGTTGCTAGGTGGTTGCTTACTGGCCCAGATAAAAGTCTCTATGATATTCTGGTCTGTAAGAATGAGTCTGAATTGTCTGAGTACAAATAGTGCTGGACGAGTTTAACACTGGGTTCTTGACTACAACTAAAACTTTTACAATTTCAGTAGGTAACATTAGTTAACTACTTTAGTTAACATGAACTAATAATGAACAACACTTCTACAGCATTTATTAATCTTAGTTAATTTCAACATTTACTAATACATTATTAAAATCAAAAGTTGTATTTGTTAACACTGGTTAAAGCACTGTGAACTAACATGAACAAACAATGAACGACAGTAGTAACAAAGATTAATAAATACTGTAGCAAATGTATTGTTCGTTAAATGGTATAACTACTTGGCATAATTTTGGGGATAATTTTTGTACTTGTGTGGGATTTTTTTCCCCACTTTGTTACACTTGTGGTTTTCCTGGTCAAAAATGACCGGCCTACAAAAACAGCTTATGAATCTCGCATTATCACCAAATATTATATTCAGTGTTTCTGTCAACTTTTACTGAAGTTGAAATCACAATCACTAATGGACCCTTTCTTAATACCAAATACAGCATTTGGCTAATTGCTCGATTGACTCCAAATCACAGCCGTGCTGATATACAGCCATATATAAACATACACTCACCTAAAGGATTATTAGGAACACCATACTAATACTGTGTTTGACCCCCTTTTACCTTCAGAACTGCCTTAATTCTACATGGCATTGATTCAACAAGGTGCTGAAAGCATTCTTTAGAAATGTTGGCCCATATTGATAGGATAGCATCTTGCAGTTGATGGAGATTTGTGGGATGCACATCCAGGGCTGGAAGCTCCCGTTCCACCAAATCCCAAAGATGGTCTATTGGGTTGAGATCTGGTGACTGTAGGGCCATTTTAGTACAGTGAACTCATTGTCATGTTCAAGAAACAATTTGAAATGATTCGAGCTTTGTGACATAGTGCATTATCCTGCTGGAAGTAGCCATCAGAGGATGGGTACATGGTGGTCATGAAGGGATGGACATGGTCAGAAACAATGCTCAGGTAGACCGTGGCATTTAAACGATGCACAATTGGCACTAAGGGGTCTAAAGTGTGCCAAGAAAACACCCCCCACACCATTACACCACCACCACCAGCCTGCACAGTGGTAACAAGGCATGATGGATCCATGTTCTCATTCTGTTTACACCTAATCCTGACTCAGAAATCGAGACTCATCAGACCAGGCAACATTTTTCCAGTCTTCAGCTGTCCAATGTTGGTGAGCTCGTGCAAATTGTAGCCTCTTTTTCCTATTTGTAGTGGAGATGTGGTACCCGGTGGGGTCTTCTGCTGTTGTAGCCCATCCGCCTCAAGGTTGTGCGTGTTGTGGCTTCACAAATGCTTTGCTGCAGACCTCTGTTGAAACGAGTGGTAATTTCAGTCACAGTTGCTCTTCTATCAGCTTGAATCCGTCGGCCCATTCTCCTCTGACCTCGAGCATCAACAAGGCATTTTCGCCCACAGGACGGCCGCATACTGGATGTTTTTCCCTTTTCACACCATTCTTTGTAAACCCTAGAAATGGTTGTGCGTGAAAATCCCAGTAACAGCAGATTGTGAAATACTCAGACCGGCCCGTCTGGCAACAACCATGCCACGCTCAAAATGGCTTAAATCACCTTTCTTTCCCATTCTGACATTCAGTTTGGAATTCAGGAGATTGTCTTGACCAGGACCACACCTGCCATTGGTTGATTGGTTGGTGATTGGTTGATTAGATAATTGCATTAATGAGAAATTGAACAGGTGTCCCAAAAATCCTTTAGGTGAGTGTATAATTATACTTTTTGTTCATTATGTAATTATTTAATATTAGAGAATGGCTGAAACTTGCACTGCTATGTGCCTAAAATGCTGTGCATTAAATGTATAGAAATACAGAAATTGTTACTGACCGCAGCTGCGGGGTCCACCACTGTAGGGTCATCAGGATATCGTCCACCCACTGCTCTGTTCTTATCCACTGTTAACAGATCACCACTCTGCACACACACACACACACAGAAAACATATCTCAATAGTGAGCACAGGGTTTAGCTGCTTGAGTTCTGCAAGTATTTTCTCATTTCCATTTTCATCTATACCCTTGAAAAAATAAGCACACTTCAACATTCTTTTAAAAAGGGTTCTTATTAAAGAATTAAAAATCTATACTTAAAACTGTAATGTGTATGTCATGTATTTAAATATATTTGTAATTACACATTTGTAATGATGAAGTTGCAGTTTGGTACATTTAAAAAATATTAACTTTAAACATAATATTGAATATAAGACACAAGAGTTAAAATTATAATAAAGTCATTTACAATTGCTTTAGTTTGTTACTTACACAAAATATTACTAAATCCTGTACTTAATTGAAGTCATGAAAGTTTACTCTCTTTAAGTGCACTTAAGTGGCCTTTTATTTCATTAATACTATATTATCAGCAAGTACAATAGATCCAATTAGTTGAAATTAAGAGAGCTTTTTGACTCACCTAAGTATGACTCAAGAACATCTGTAATTTCATTAATAATTCTTTCAAATATGTTTAAAGTGCTGCTGAATGTACTGACAAGCATTCATGAAACTAAAATATACTTGTATATATAAACTATAAACTTAGATTTGATGCAAAAAGTACCTGACAATTAGAAAAAAGTCGAATGTGTACTTTCTAGGGTAGTGGATTTGGCATCTCATGAAGCACTGTGAATGACATCATGGAATCAAAAATCTACAATATATTAATTAAGAATAAAATACCATATATAGTATGATATTTTCAAATATATAAGAAAATTGAGAGTGTTGAGAGATGTCACCAATGTAATTCGCAATGCTTCGTGGGAAGAGGTGGTCACTCCTGAACCCAGGCTCCGTTTCCATGGTTATAGAGACACTTTTTTATGAGTTCAGACTGCTTTGTGGCTTCTACAAAAGAATATATCATCAGTTGGATTATGTGTCTGTATTTAACATTATCATACAAAAAAAAAAAATTACGTCTGGAAAATGAATTGGATTGCAATGTTTTCTGACAATGGCACCATGCATTTACTACATATTTCGTCAAAATGAGTTACAGATAAATGGATCTATTCGATTTTGATCTGTCCATTAACAGATGGATTTGGCTTGATTTAGAGATTTAAGAAAGATTTAGAAAGAAAAAAAGTGGGAAAATTTGTATGAAATCCACCAAAAGCCATTTTTCCCAGTTTCAGTGTTGGAGTGTACTGTGTTTTGCCTTTGTAGAGCAGAATAATCGGACAATTCAAATGTATGTCAGACGTACAGCAGAGGGTGGCTCTCTCGGTTGGCTCTTCTGACTGTGCAAACTGCCGATCTCCGTCTGTGAGCTGGAGTGAGACATTCCCTCAAAGAACGGCCTTGAGTGGAAAACATACACAGGTTTAGAACCAAAAGTTGGGTTTCATTGTCAGCGATACAGTATCAGTTAAGTTTTCCCAAGTGTTCTTTAAGAAGTGTTACAGTCAGTCATTTTGAATGAGAGTCAATGAGACAGTTTGGTGATATTCATGCACTGAGAATCATTCATCTTGTTCAAACGCTTTCCTGTTTTTAGCCACAAAAACATGCCAACATGTTAAAATGGCAATGTGTCCTGAGAGCCAGTTTTGAAGGCTACAAATAAAAGCATCTTAGAAATAGGAACGGCTACTACAACCAACAACACATTGCTAGCCAAGGGGAAAATGGGAATGTGGAAATAACTCTAGGAACAAAGTGAAAGTATGGAAAGTCCTCGAAGCCATTTTGAAAATAGCCGACCATTTTTGTGTGTAATATACATCAGACCAGCACTAAGACCAAACACTTTATATATCCAAAGACTTATGAATAGGAGATATCCAAGTTGCATCCAACATTTAAAGCAATGATATGTATATGATTTTCTTCTTTCTGATGAACACAATCGGAGATATATTAATAAATATCCTGACGCATCCGAGCTTTATAAGAGTTTTTACACAAATGCTTCACTTCACTTCAGAAGGCCTTCATTAACCCCCGGAGCCATGTGGAATGTGTTTATGATGGCTGGATGTGGACTTTCTTCAGCTCATACTCGCTGATCCCACTCACTGACATTATAATGTCTTGGATGCGTCAGGATATTCATTAAAATATCCCTGATTGTGTTAATCAGAAAGAAGAAAGTCATATACACCTAGGATGGCTTGAGGGTGAGTAAAACTTGGGGTCATTGTCATTTTAAAGTGAACTAATCCTTTAAATCAAGCGGGTTTGATGTCTCGTGTTTCAAATCCTATGACACTGGTAGTGAGGATTCTCTCTGACCAATCAGTGATCTGAAGTGTTTACACGTCACATTTCGTATTGGTACGGCACGCCTGGAACCTAAACCGAGGTGGTACTATTTAAGCGAGCCGTACCGTGCCGTACCATTTTACATTTACATTTCTTCATTTGGCAGACGCTTTTATCCAAAGCGACTTACAAGTGAGGAAAACAAATAAGCGACTCTTCATGAAGAGGCAAATAGACACAGGAAGTGCTCACAATACAAGTTTCATACATTGCTCAGAGTAGCATGAGCTAGAATAGGAAGGAAAAAGAAAGGATAGAATTTTTCAATTTTTTTTATGATGGGGCTAAGTGCTTGTGAAAGAGATGAGTTTTCAGCTGCCTATTGCCAGGGATTCTGCGTTCCTGATGAAGGTAGGAAGATCATTCCACCAGCAGGGAGCAGTGAAGGAGAATGTTCTGGAGAGTGATTTTGTGCCTCTCTGTGACGGTACCACAAGCCTACGCTCCTTTAGTGATCGCAGGCTTCTGCTGGGGACGTAGCGTTGAAGCAGTGTGTGGAGGTAGGAGGGTGCAGAGCCTGTGGTGGATCTGTAAGCGAGCGTCAGCGCCTTGAACTTGATGCGAGCAGCAAGGGGTAGCCAGTGCAGAGAGATGAAGAGGGGCGTGACGTGGGCTCTCTTAGGCTCGTTGAAGACAAGACGTGCAGCAGCGTTCTGGATCATTTGAAGACGTTTGATTGCACTTCACAGCAGTCCAGCCAGAAGAGCATTGCAGTAATCAAGCCTTGAAATGACCAGGGCCTGGACAAGCAGTTGTGTTGCGTGCTCAGTCAGAAAGGGACGGATTTTCCTGATGTTGTGTAGTGCAAATCTGCATGACCGCGCCGTCTTTGAGTTGTGGTCTCTGAAGGTCAGTTGGTCATCAAAGATAACTCCAAGATTTCTGGCCGAATTTGATGAGGTAACTGCAGATGTACCAAGCTGAATGTTGAAATCGTGTCGTATCATGCAGTGGAAAAGCGCCAAAAGAGACTTTTAACAACAACTCTTCCTTTTTATTATACAAATGTGTTATTAAATGTCTACAAGTTTATAAAACTGATCCAAGCTCAGGTAAAAATCACATAGACATTGGTTAATGGGTTTACAGAGGGTTTACATCGCCTCTTTGTGGCAAACCATTAAAATTTTTTAACATTTTGAAGTTGTAATGACATAACGAAGAAATGAAACCATGTGACTTTGGCAGTGTGATATGTGCCCTGAATCGCTGGTTTGAAATAAATTACTCGCAAAAGGTTTTGAAGCTTCACAAAGCGTGTTTCGAAAGCGAGATGGCCGCCGAGTGAAATGACTTTGCTATGATTCATGACTCTTACTTTAGTTTGGGTTTGGGAGTGCTGAGAAGACTCTCGTTGTCCTCCATCTCTGGGCCGCTGTCGCTCTGGTTATAGACCTCCAGACTGTCATACAGAAGATCCAAATCTTCAACCTCCTGCGTTTGATCAACCGGATCGGAGTCCAATACCTTTTGAAGCCAGCACAAAAAAAGCAAAATCTAGATATCTATGGACATTAGTTTTTTTATATTACAATAAAGCAATGAAACATTAACATAATAACTTAATGAGTTGGTTTGTGTAGGAAAATTGTGACTTGAGCATTTTGTCTTGTGATTCACCCATTTAAAAAAACAACATGTACGGAAGAACGAAGGCATTCAATGCAATCTTTTTAAGCCTGAATTTTCACAGGACAGGACAATCACCAGGACACTAACATACAGAAAGAAGTTCAAAATGAAAACAAAAGACATAGAAAGAGTGTATTGGAAGAGAGATGGTCTCAAAGTAAAGGGGGCACATTTATAAATCTTTTTTGAATGTTCTTATCATAAAATGAAGAATTGACTAGAATTTACACTATTTTGTTTTCTTTTCCAAGATGACCTAACTTAAGCGCAGCATTTTTTTCATAGCTGATTCATTCATTCTTAAGTGGACATTCTAAGTTCCAGGAATTTAAATTCTTGGAATGTGTCAGTGCTCAAACGGACTTTCTTTTATCATTGTTTTGCTCTATTATCCTTGGTAAAGAAAAATCGGAAACAATAACTTGGTCATGATAGAATACCAGCAAAGCACCACAGAGCGGATTTACCTAGTTCTGAGTTTGGATTTTAGTCAAATAGAAATAATCAATCAAGCATTAAATCAAAGCTTTGCCTTGCTATGAATGGTAGTAATTCATTTTTCAATTATATTAAAATTTTTTAAAAATGTAACTACTACCCAACAGGAAAGCTGTGATTAACCTGCTGTTGGAAACTCCCCAAAAGTAAGTCATTTTACCATAAGTTTATGTCACAGGTGGTTTGAAATATGCTACCAAAGTGAGTAATTGCACTGACCATATTGGCAATGCTATGCAAGGGAACAGCCTGCCAATGCAACAAAACTGTGCCATCACCCTGAATCAGGAAGTTGCTGGACTGATTGCCAAATAAATCTGGATCATTTCCTGTAGGGCTTGGATAACGGAGTGTGCCAGTCAAGGCAAGAGGACGATAAAGTCAAAGAGTCAAACAGCTACCAACTAACAAGCTTAGACTCTAACAATGAGACTGTAAACCTACTTAAATCTTGCCTGTAGGCTCTAGAAGCATGCATGACCTAAGTCTTGGCCTCATGTGTCTTCTCAGAGCAAAACAGTAAGTTTAGTTTTAGAAGATATCTACTAGTTTTGGAAGAGATCTAATCATGTCTTACACTGCAAAAATCAAAGCTCCTCTCACATTTCACCAACTAGGTCAATCATTGCCAAGTCCCAGGACTCTTTTAATAAAGGTTGAATTTCATGGATGAAGTGATTTTGTGATTACAAAGCACAGGACCGCAAAGTAGAGAGTGGAGAGTGCAGAACTTCAAGCAAACATGTATTTCTCTCTGTTGTAACTTGTAAAAGACAAAAAGAAATGTTCACCTCATCAGATACTTTGAATCTCTTCAGGAGTGCAACAAACTTCTGCTTGAAATTGGGTTGCTATAGAGAAAATATTGAGAGAATATGTTATCAAAAACTTCTGGGCCACAACTGTTAAATGCAATCAACGTCACAGTTACAAAGAAGTACGGCACATTGAACATAGTAAAATTATGGTACGTTTGGTAAGCAAAAGACAAAACAAAAAAGCCTAAACACATGAACAATTTTTTATCCCAGCGTATATTGTGTCTTTACTGCTATGTACTTACGCTATGTTTATGTTTATGCTGTATTGCAAAATAATTTTGCTGCTACCTCGAGGTGAGGATTCAGGCAAGATTAACGTCAGGCATGGTTATATGGAAATAGGTTTAACGGTGGGTGGGTGGGGTAGGGTCAACAGAATAATTAAACATGTAACTACAGAAATTATTTACAGATGATATTACATGCAGGTTTTTTTTTAAATATATGCACAACTTAAAAACATGCACACAATAAATACATTGTATCAATGATTAATTTACATATTAGTACATACCAGTTAAAGACACTTAATATAAAGAGGGTCTCAATTTTTCATAATGTGCTTCAGAATTGAAGGAGTGGAAGCAAATCTATATTAGTGTTTAGTTTATGCACTGATCCTGGGTTAACACTTGTGTTCCTGATGGTGAGCTTAGTTGAAGAGGATTAGAACATCACCTTCTATGGCCTTCTGTGAACTAGATAACACTGAACCAACAAACACCCCCTTATAAGGAAACAAAGCCAATTTGTCTCTGTTTCTATCAGGTATCTGTCCTGAAGTGACTTGTGTCAAGACAATAATGCCATGATAAAATACCGGATCATCTGACAGTATTGCTGAATAATGAATATATACTGAATATATTTCAATGCTGAATATGAAGAATTCATTGTGTGTTTATGAATTTACTAGAGCTCGACCACCATGGATTTTGTGATTGCTAGATATGCAGATACCATATAGAGAACAGGCTGGCCAATTTGATATGATTCCATTGTATCTATTTATTCTATCATATCAGTAATCATAACTGTTATCATATCTGTTAGCAGAACTGGCATACAAATATTATTTACAAATGGTGTTCCTCAGGGCTCGATTCTGGGTCCAATCATTTTCTGCTAAAGTTTGTTAAGCGTACCCAGGATAAGTGCAGAGGGAGTATATCTGTACATACCCGGGTCATAGATGTAGTTCTAATCATTTTCCGCCTAGTTTTTTTGGGCTTCCGCTGAACATCATCATCCTCATCATAAAGGTCCTAAAACAGAATTTAAGGAAATGTCGATAGAATTGGTTAGGTAGCAATCCTTTCTAAAGATACATAGGGGAATTCCCTAACCATGTTGGGCCATGCAGCATCTTATTCATTGACCACCCAGTAACCTCTAAAAAATGCTATTAGCGGATGTAATTAATTTTTAGTAAATTCTCCCCTCACAGTTTTATTTAAAAATTACTGTATTAGTGCAAACTAATACCAACAAGACCAATGCTATTGACAGACAGGGCTGGGTGTGTTACTTTTGAAATGTATTTCACTACAGATTACAAAATACATGCTTTAAAAAGTCATTTGTAACGTATTTCGTTACATTACTCAAGTTTAGTCACTTCATCTAAATACTTTAGAATACTTTGGAATACTAATAAGTGTGAAACAAACACAAAACTGGTAATTGCAAGTTTTTATCTCACAATTCTGACTTTTTCCCTCCCTTTTGACTCGCAATGTTGAGAAATCAAAATTATGAAAAACTCACAATATTGAGAAGTCAGAATTATGAGATATAAACAGCAATAGTGAGAAAAGTCAAAAATTTGCGATATAAACTCACAATATTGAGAAGATATTGAGAATTCACAATTGGAAGAAAAAGTTAGTGTTGCAAGTTTATATCTACCAATTCTGACTTTATAACTTGCAATTTTGAGTTTAAATCTCGCAATTCTGAGAAAAAGAAGTCAGAATTGTAAAATGCAAACTCACAATTGTGAGGGGAAACAACAAATTGTGATATAAAGTTGCAGTGAGCAATGAATTATAAAATGACTCTCACAAAACATGAAAACAGTCGTGGATCATCAGGTCATGACAATACAGGTTAAGTTGACAGTTGGGCAATTTTTTTTGATAAATTCAGTCATTTTGTCTTGTTCAGGACAGTACTAAATAAAAATAACACATTTTTTATGATCCCTCTTCAAAGTTTTAAAATGTTGATGAAACTGAACTCCTCTTTTTCAGACGGTCAGAGTCAGAGAATCACCAATTGCTGTTTAAATGACATTAAATTCTAAAATAAACACTAAAACACTTTTCAGATGTAACTGTAATCTGATTACCACCCATTTAAAATGTAACTGTAATGAAATACAGTTACTCAAATTTTGTATTTTAAATACGTAACTAAGTTACTTGTATTTCGTTACTCCCCAACTCTGATGACAGACTACACTCATAGTGAAATCTGGGAATTAAGTAGAAATTTCACCTCCTTTTGAAAATTCAGCAGGTCTTTTTTAGAACAATGATAAAGACATGTTGGCAAAAAGTCCTGACCTGGCCTTGAACAGCGTCATCACTCGCCTCTTGCTCTGATGAGTAACTATCATCGTCATCTTCAGAATAGTTATCCATATCTGGAGAACGGTCTAAAAGAGAAACAAACATTTAATGACCCCACGGGATTTTACATTTTATTGCAGTATAGGCCACTGACCAAAAGAAAAATCTAAAGCATTAAAATGATTAGCAATTTCATTGGTCCAAATTTGAGATCACTTGAACTGCTAATGTTACTTTCCCTTGTACCATACCATCAATTACTTTTTCTGTGTGTGTGATTTGAGAATGGATGGGAAGTTGTTTGATGGAAGACCGTGTTTCCGGGGGACTTTTTCTCTTTATTGCAGCTTAATGCACTCAAAATGCCCATTAGCATCTTACGGTCGATGTAATGACTTAACATAAATAAAGCTAGTCACTGATGGAACATTGTAACTGGGTATACAGGGTGGTTTGATTTAGTGGTTAAAGATTTGGCCTGTATATGTTCCCCTCCTTTCCATTAAGATGCGGTCACATTTGTGAAATTTTCGCAGGCAAAAATGGTCCACTGTCTACTGTCAATAGTGTAGCGATATATGAAGCACAGCTCACACAGAAGTCAATTTCAAATCAATCAGCTTTCTGTTGGTGAAAATAGCCAATTTGAATCCGTTGCAAAATGATCGTGTGGATTCCCACTGGATTTCGCCCACAAAAATTCAAATATGTGACGCACATTTAGAGTCTTTTTCTATTTTAATATATTGATTCATTTGTGTGAGTCACCTGAAGCTTTGGCCTTTGTCTCTGGCTGACCACTGCCGTCCTCTGGGTCAATAGGTTGACTGGACAATGAATAAACACTTAGCTCTGCAGCACGCACCGGTGCTTCCTTCACGTTACTATGGAGTCCTAAAATCTGGCCTCCGTCTGTTGGGTGCTGCATCACCTTTAAACATAAACACTCCAAATTAAGTGACACACAAACAGAAGATTCTTTTTGTCCTTGTTTTTCAGTTTCAACCACGATTCATGACATCCCCTCCATCTGAAAGCCTCAGTTTTTGTCTCTTCAAGGTTGCATTCCTTGTCGAACTCTTGGACTTCTATGGTTCTTCTCTAGGTTTTCTATGTTGAGTCTCTAGTGAATATGATTATGCTTGAATCTCAGCAGACAGGAATTTGGAATTTGTGGGGGTGAAACTGCAGAGAGTAATTGCAGGCATTTTCAGAAAGCTTCATAGCTGAATAAAATGTACCAGTAGGTCCACGCTCACATAACGCCCCCCCCCCCCCCCCAACACCTAAATAATAGACCATTTTAAGAATATTAGTCATGAAACAAAAGAATGTTGTAACGTTGTAATGATTATGAAGTTGAGTTGAGAGAATCCAACAAATACTAAAGAGAATGAAAATTTTGCACTCACTTTGCCCTTCTAGCAATAAATATCCATCCAATCGTTCAGAAAAGTCAATCATATTTGCATTCTAATGAGTTAGCGAACTGATACTTTCTCACCCTTCACAAAATCTATTGGTTTGCAATAAATCTGTGGCTAATATATTACTCAAAGTCCTTTCGATTGAAACTTTTATGTCATGATATAAAATATGTAAATATATGTCAAAATAATGAACACAATACAATGCTAATTTGGCATTATATATATGGGGACGGATCGGGAAAGGTCTACAAGCTGGGACTCGAACTAGGGTTGCCCAAAGCGCAATGAAGCCATCAGTATTGGCGTCTTTGGAACGTTTAAACCTAAATATACTTCTAATTCATTCATATTATATCATCTGCAAGTCCTTATTTTAGAATATACTTTCATATATAAATGTTTGAAGTACGCAAAAAGTGCACATTATACTCAATATGATTAAGTGTACTTCTTTTTCACAAGGGGTGGTAAATATAAATATCTGCCACTACTGCCAAACAGCACTTTGGTGAATCTATGCAGAACATAAATATCAGCCATTGCTGTCAAAGAGCAGGCAAACCTATGGTAGCAATGGCCAATACATCTAAGCTATCAATGCATATGGCTCCTTTAATGTGATGTGAGCGAACAAGTATTGACATACTGACCTCCCATGGAAGTATTATGTGCTAATTTTACTACTACTAATTATAAACAGACAGAAGTTTCAATGAACTGGATGCCGGGTTTGTGTGTTTAATCTGTCCATACCTCAGCCATATTAATAACACCAACAGCCAGCGTCTTGTAGCCCAGAATAGTTCTGTTTTTATAGCGTTTCCTCCTTTGAAGCATGATCTGCAGTCGGTTGGCATCTCTCTTCAGGAAATGTGGGTACTAAAGAAAGGAAATACGACAGAACAGGGATTTTGTTGCTTCGGATTACATCATTTTCATCAGCAACATTGTGACAATGCGCACACACGTTATTTGATGAAATCTCATACTTCCTGTCAAAGCAACCCAAACCGAGAAAGTGTTCTGGTAATGAAGTAAACACTTCATGTAAAGACCACTGAATACTAAGTACTTAAAAGCTTTCAGAGTAAATTAAATTTATCTGCATGAATGGAATAGTAGAAGTCATTAATATATTCTGCAACTAGATAGTGATGCATAATAAAAACACAATAGAAATTTTGGTCAAAATGACATATGAGGGCACATTTTTGTGGAAACATTATATATACATACATATAAAAAATGGTTTAAAACAATTTGCAAGGTAAAGGTAGTCCAACGACACATTGGATTAATTTTTACATTTACAGTCATGTACACTGTAATCACAAAATAATTTTTTTTCCAACATGTAATACCAATTTTGTAATATTTTTGCTCGTATTATTGATAGAAGAGTTGAAGCAATGGCAGGAAGTGACAGAAGAAGAGAAAAGGCAAAAGAATCCGCAAAGAACCACAAGACAGGACTCAAGGGTAAATGATGGCAGATTTTACTTTAAAGCTCTATTCGGATGGGACTCCTGTTCCCTGAGCAGGTTAGAGGAAACTTTGGAGAAGATTTTAATTTGAATTAATTGTACATAGAATAATTAATCACATATACTATTGTCTTATATCAATTAATGTATTATCCATAACACGTTCATTGACTTGCCCATACATTTATTACGCGATGCACATATTCAGATCGCATGACCTTCCATAACGGCCACATTCAGACAATAGACCCTCACACCTAAGAAATACCTAGTCCCGTCCAAATTGGCACATGAGATCACAGATGTACTCTATTAATAAATGAAACTCAAGGAAAACAAAAAGGGTTAGTTCGTCCCAAAATGAATTTACTCTGATGTCGCTCCAAATCCATAAGACTTCTGTTCACTTCGGAAACACAAATTAAGATATTTTTGTCCATCTATTAAAAGTCAATTCAGCCAGAAGGTTCATAAAGATATCGTAAAATGAGTCGAGCGTTTAATCTGAGTCAGATTAATTTAGGCTTTAATTCACATATAAACATTGATCAGTGATCAAATAAGGCTCGACTGCACTTGCTTGATGCACGTATATTGAGTTAGACACATCACATATAACAAGTCAAAGGCTCAGACAGATGTACCTGAAGGGAGAAGGTGAGCTCCAGGTCTGTTTCCATCAGGCCACTGGGTGGGAGCATGTATTCATTCGACCTCAGGATGCGTTTTGACCCCTGAGAACATGGAAAGACATGTATCTACTTGCACTCACTACACATCACAGAAGAAACTTCTGCAAATCCAAGCAAAAGTTGAAGCAAAGTTAAGAAATAAACGATGTAATGAATGTGATGTCACTGAATACTGTCTGATGCTTGCAAATTGAAATGCTGTCCATATGGGTTGACAGCGAAAGCATGAAACAAGACAGAAAATGACTCAGTCACACTGAATGTGTTTTTGTTAATGCCCGTTTTGCTTCGCTGCAAACCACTTGCGGGCACATCTGAGAGGCGAGTCACGGATATGGGCTGTCATACTAACTAGACAACAGGGACCCCTGCATTAACACTCATCTGCCTGCTAATGTGGCCATTCGTCACGGCCCAGTTCACATGAAATGCACACACACACACAGATAATCACTACTGCTTGACCAAAATGAGGTTTTTAATGGCAAATGCAGATATCTAAACTCGTAGGACAGCTATATTTATATATTCACTACCCATCAAAAGTTTATGGTCGATGTTTTAATCTTTTATGCTCACCATTTATTTGATCAAGTAAAAACAGAAATATTACAATTCAAAACAGCCGTTTTCTATGTGAATATATTGTAGACTGTAATTTATTCTGGTGATCAAAGCTGAATTTTCAGCACAGTCCTCAGTGTCACATGATTTGCCTTCACAAATCATTCAGATAAGTTGATTAGGTGCTCAAGAAACAGTTCTGATTATTATCAGGGTTAAAAACTGTGCAGCTTCATATTTTTATAGAAACCTGATGCATTTTTTTGATAGTTCTTTGATGAATAGAAAGTTCAAAAGAACAGCATTTATTTGGAACAGACTTTTATTTAATGCATTCTTGCTGAATAAAAGTATTATTTTTTTGAAAAATAGTAGATGATTTAATGGTAGCAACAAAAAAACAAAAAAACGTACACGAATCAGCTGAATTTAAAATAACATTTTAAAAGCAACTTTTACTGAAAACTCAACTATCCATTGAGAAGTTGATTCTGAAACTCACTCTTGTCTGAATCTAAATTGTAAAAGTCAAAGTCTTGGGGCTCTAAAGGCTCTAAAAGGAAAAGTAAGACAGTCAGTCTGAATACGGTTTAGTCTTTTTGTTGTCAACTTTCTGTATGACTGCCAGCGAACGATTAATCATTTTCCGTGGTCGATAAATGTAAGGTTTGGCAGACTTCTTGCAGTTGTATTTTGTAAAATAGTACAGCTGATTACACCTAAAATAAATACAAACAGATTGGAAGCAATTGGAAGAGCCTTTTTTTATTTTTGGTAGGCACAACATTTGGTTACTGAATGGTTGGCTACTGACCATTCCCAAATCTATGCCCATGTGCAGAACTAAAGGCCCCGAGAAACTCCTGGTGAAGTTACATCATCTTCACAGACCAAAGAAGTACTTACCAGCCAGAGAACTTTTCGTGAAAGCCGTGCTATTTTGAACTCCAAAACAAACTCTAAAGCACCTGATCATTTTGGCCTGATTTTGGTCGAAATTACGTCACCTCAATTCGTTCTTCAATTTCCCATGAAGTATATGTGGGCCTTTATATGCTGTGAAGAAGCTCTTTGGAAACCACAGAATACATCCATCAAGGTTTCTCTGTAAAAGCACATTCTGGATCTTGAGTTCAAAACAAAGAGAAAGAGACAGAGAAAATGTCTCACTGCACTAACAAGGTCTGAATGAAAAGTAAATGCATGCTTGTGTCCGGACTGCGGAAACGTTGTGAATAGTGCGGCCTTCAAAGTGTTGATTCAAGCGGATACTTTAGAAGAGGAGAAATAATGAGATATCTGTCAGAAACCTATCTTCCATCCTTTTGAAGAACAGCCATTATTTTAATCACTGAGGCACCGCTTAGGGAGTATCACACAACCTTTATTTTTCAGCGCCTGATGAACACACAGTAAACCAGTTTAAAACCTTCAATGATCCATCTGGAAGAGATGGGTGGGCAAAACAAGAGCACTTCGTGTTACCTAAGAGTATGTGCTCTAATCCTCGCAGAATGAGTGACAGAATCATTTCCTGTTGGGAATGAAATATAAATATGTAAGACTGATCTTCACCCACAGACTGCTTTAAATATCACTGGCACTCCTTCCTTTTCTAGTTCCATCCCTAACATTACAGTATTGCAAATGTTTTTTTAAACACTTGATTTTGTCATTATTCTTATATCATATCTGTCAAAGTCAATGTCTTAATACATGCAATTATTATATCTTAAAACATGTAAGATCGCATTTATGGTTTATCAACAAAAAAAATGCATCACCATGTTTACAAACATTTGAGTCGACTTTTGACATTCTAAAAAGTTTTAATTTTTCAAGAATTTTAAAAAAATTCTAAATTCTTTGATCATTTCATGACAGTAATATTACAGCATACTGATTGTACTCAAATTTTTCTTAAAAAAAACTTTTAGGTTTTAAATGTATGCATTATGTTTAAGAATCACACTGTGGCAGACAATTTAAGTTAAGGGGAGATTTTCAAACTTTAAAGCCTGTTCACATCGATAGTACTTATTATTACTTAGTACTTAAATTAGAGGTCTTATCACACCTAATTTTCTTGGTGTACTTGTGAAGAGGCCTTAAAGTTGAAAAATTTCCGCTGAATTTACATTGATAGAATGTTTGCCATTTAAAATCTAACCAACAACAACGTAACTGTAATATTTGCAAAGTGAATTTTGATTGTTCATCAGTCTTGTAATAATTTGCATGCTGAATTGTGATTTCTTACATCTATTTAACCATTAAAAAGTGATCTCCAGAGGGGATATTTGTTTTTAATGACCCTACATGTTCAATTAAACCATCAAAATATGAGGAAAAGTTTTTCTAAATATTTTAAATATGAGGGAAGAATAAAACTTTGTTCAGGTATGCACAAATTACAGCTACAGGTTTTATTTTACAATGCAAAAAAAAAAAAAAAAAATGCATAGAAAAAAATCCTACATTGAATACAACACAATCAGTTAGTTAATATTTTGTTGGTTCTCTCTTGTTTTTGCATTTATTCATTAATTATTTGTACGACAGCCTGGCCCAAAAATTATTTGTCATGTTTCATGGATTTATCACAAATAAAACAATTCAAACTCCAAACACAACTACACAATATGTTTACAATATCTTGAATTCATATTTGAATAAAGAATGAAATTGTCATTTTTCACAAGCCACTAGAGTATAAAGCCTTCCATAAATACCAAACACAAACAGTGTGGACAAAGCGACCTATGTGGAATGCCGAGGGCCTCCAAGTGCTCTGAAATTACCCTCTCAATATATCCCACAATGCACCCCCCCTCCCCCCAACTGCCATCTTATTGCGTTCAATCCTATCTTCCCACTGAGCAAGCTGTCACCTTGGCAACAGCTCACAGTTACCACCGTGTCTTGTGTAAAGCTCAGAGCCCGCGTGATAACAAGCGCCGAGCGACACAGAAACACTCCACCTCACCTTCATCAGACCACAACACACACAGAAATGGCATGTCAGTTTACCTGTATCTTGACTGCGATGACAACAGAACTGAGCTCACGGTCCAACTCTTTCAGAACTATCAACTTCTTCAGTGTCAGACTGCACAACCTGAGAGACAGACAGATAGAGAGAGAGTTATTCACAAGTCTTCGTAGGTAAATCACCCGTGTAGGAAACCGGTCAACAATTCCGATGCTTCAATCTGATTTATTCATAAGGTTGCTTTAAATGTTGATGATTCTAAACGGACAAGTTCCTCACAAGAAACAAACTGAGGAAATGTTATCGAAGCTCATTGTGCAGAGCTCGGCATCAGATTGCATTTTGGTTGATCATGAGGTAAAATAAGGGCAAAATAGGAACATAATAAAGAAACCATCTAATAGGGTTGACAAATGTACCTGTTCCAATCAGTACTAAAAAAAAGTTGATAGCAGCATTTTTGCAGTACAAGTAGTACTGAGTACTGGGTATCCTCGGTACTTGCTTTCAAAGGCCGTGGTTCGTGTTTGTTTGAGCTCTCTCTGAGCGTCAAAGGTTTCTTTTTACAACATGTTTTTACAAGCGTTGAGCATCGTAGCCAATCACAATCATATCTGTGGAGAATGTGAACACAATGGCCAATCAGAGGTGCTAGTGAGCCAATTCATCAGAATCCGCTCAACACCGCTGAAAACCACAAAGGTTTTATTTAGTTCTCGTGAATCCTTTCATTATAACCAACAAAATGTAAACATGATGTAAAAAAGCTTTTTTAATTCAGTGAGCTTAAGCTTTAGAGATTGACAGCCTTGGCGATTATAAAGTGAGGCTCTTCTCTTGCTTTCTGTGTATTCCCCATTCACAATCTGAATTCAAGTGTAGTTTTTCAGGCTGCTAAGTACATTGCAACATTTCTAGATTGACACCCATATTTAAATGCAGGTTGTTCTAACTAATTTCAGCATAATTGAGTGGTGGCCCAATTAAACTCATTGGTTTCAGTTCAAATTAGCAGCTAGCATAGCACATGCTAAATGTAATATATTCATCATGCAAACAGGTACAGGTAAGATATTACTTGTATTAGCGCAATCATTGTGCATATGGTCTTCATGGTGTTTTCCTTCATATCGCCAGCACAAATATAACCACAAAAACGGCAACATAACAGAAACTCCTTTAAATAAGATTTTTCCCTTTACTAAAAAAACACATCAAATAACACTTAATTTAAACGTCTATTCTGCTTAGAAATTCCTATGCAAAGCATGCCGATTTTCAAAGTTGGCAAGACAATTTCAGTAATTTACGACAACTTAATAAAAAACTATTTCAGTTTAAATGACACAATGTTAAGTTGCTGTAATGGTCAACTTAAAGTCTGCAAATTTGCATAAAAGAAATTAGAATTTTCAATTGTTTTTAGCTGCCAAACACCAATCAGTCTGTCTGTGTGGAGGATTCAGGAGTTAAACAGATATGAACTCTTCTGGGAGCCAATTACTCTGCTATACTGAGCATTTAACTAGATCAATGATGCCTCTGGCCAGACAGGAAGCTGTGTCCCCACATCTTGTGACGTCATCATGTCCTCAGGTAGCCCAAAAACACAGGAGGCTGCACTGAAATTCACGTTATTTATTCTTTCAAAATGTGACTGAAATGAACATTTTCAGAAATGAAAACGTAAGAACACTAATTTGAAAGGAGCCTTTGAACTTCGAACATAACTTTCATCCTTGATATTTCTTCACCTTCATGTTCCAGTAACTGTGAATGAGTCTGTCTGGAGCTTATCCTGAGATTCACACCCCAAACACACACACCTCTATTTCTGTGTCCTGTGTGACTCACCCTCTCTTAGGACTTAAATATCTCACTCTTGATTTTATTTCTCAGTATTTTCACTCCTTCCCTCTCTGTAAACCCAGCTTTGCTCTCTAACTCAACAACAAAGACGAACAAGCACACACTAATCATACTTGCCCAGTCCTACATTACACACACCGACACAAGTCACACTTTACGTATTATAGTGTATGGTGATTTCATTAAAGATTCTCCCAATCATTTCATTTTTTTCCCATTGTCCACTTATAACTTAACACAGTCATAATTGTATTTTTTCAGTAGCATCTCCAACCTCTCTATGACCTTCAGAAAGTAAACAGGCTGTTTTTTTGCTACTCTGCCTTTAAGACGTTCGTATGTAAATGAGCTCTGTTATGATTGGCTAACTCCTTCATGTGTGAAATTGTGAAAGTAGTTCAAGTTATATTAAGTTTTGATGTTTTAACCATAAAGGGTTTTTTTTAGTTGAATAATAGTTTGCTTAAATTTTTTCATTCGCATGTTCCACCTTCTGTGTGACCTTTAGAATTAAATGGGCTGTTTTTGCTTCTGCACCTTTAAGATTTTACATGTAAATGAGCTCTGTTGCGATTGGCTAGCATCTTCACAAGTGAAATGAGGAACAGCACATGCAGTACAGTTTTTGTGATTTTTAGTTTCGACCAGATTTGAAAATTTTATTCATATCCATGTCACAAATAGTGAAAGATGAATCATAGGTAGAAGTTTCATTTCAACGTCAACGTTATTATTGCTAAGTATGAGCACTACATTAAGCACTTTTATGTCCTGTTTTCCATAATGTGACCCCTTTAACTGGATGCGCAACTCTATTTGTAGTCACATCAACCTCTCCTGCTCTTTATTCATGGCGCTGATGGAGAACAGGCAGAGAAACATTTCTGCTGGCTCAGCTCAAAACACAACCACCCAACTGAAGCTATTCAGCGCTGGCCTTTGAAAGGCCCTGTGGCACGAAAAGCCCCTGGAACGGCCCGAACATTCCATGCCAGAGATCATGAGAAAAAAAACACAAACAGAGGCGCATTCACTGTTCTGGCTCCGTCTCTCAGGATCCAGTATCAGTCTTACATAAGATCCTGACCGCTGCTGATCCAGCATCTCCTCAGGACAACATCCCAGTCACAACTCTGCCCAGGATTTCATATACTCACAAAAACAATGTGATTAATCACCTGTGACCTCAAACAAGACCAAAAATTACCACTGCGCAATGTGTCAGAGCATGTCTCCAACCTCCTCCCACTTAAAGCCCCTTAAAGAACTCACGGTGAAGTTATTTTCTGCACTTCGCTTCGGGATAAAAAGAAGTTTGAATACCTTTTCAGCTGTATACTGTTAGCAAACATACCAACCATGCTGCTGAGAGTGACATTTAGACGAATAAGAAATATGTGCTGTGCACTTTCCTCTCAATAGCAAAATAAACACACAACAAAAATGACAGAAAACAGCAGTTAAGAAAGCATAGCGATTTACACCAGCTCTGCAGTTCCGCACTCACGTTTAAAGTCACGTCACGTTTATTTATAAAGCACTACATTCAATAGATTGCTATTAAAGCAGCAGCTTTAGAGTAGTAAACATGTAAAACAGTGTCAGCATCTCTTTAAGTCTCTTTAAAGTACAACTTCAGTTTCTACTATAAATCAGCTCTCCAGTGAGTTCATATTTTTACTCGTGGAAGTTTGACCTTGACGAACTAAACAGAAGAAATGAACTGAAGATTTCCACATCAAAGAAGGCGACACCCATCTATTACATCATCGCCACAGACCAGTGGTAGTTCGAAGGTGTTTTACCTGCCAGAGCGAACATTTCTGGAAAGTCAAGCTGTTTCGAACTCCAAATAAACTTCGTTTTGGCCTGATTTTGTTCATAATGATGTCACACCAGTTCATTCTTCAATTTCGGTCCCTTAAGTGCAAAGACCTTGTGATGGTCCCAAATCTCACGCAGATTCATGCAAATCCACCTGACACTAGGTGGCACTATAATCGGTAAATTTCTATTTTAGCTTATACCCAGGGGAAACGTGTCATTAGCTATGTTTCCACCGACCTATTTTTATGCACATTTTGGGATATCGCATAAAAAACTACTGGATGGAAGCGACAAGATGCACATAAATTCTAAAAATGCGCATAAAAAACGTATGCACTCAATTGTGGATCATTTTTTTTACCTGATAAGAAGATATGCGCATAAACTGATGCACAAATGTTTTATGCCATATTCCCGTGCCAATGTTAAATTCGCAACTTTGGGTGGAAACAGCAAATTTCAGGTTGGCTGGTTTCCAAAAATAAAAGTGTAGTTGATGAGTGGATTAAAGTAGAAAAAGGTAGACATTTGTAAATTTAAAAAAACAAAAAAACATTTTTATTCATGTCATTTTACTGCTTTGCAACATTTTCTTGCAGTTCAACACGAATAAACAACTTCATTTTAAAGTGTATGTATGCAAAGTCATGAAAATAAAATAGACAATTAAAATGTTAATCACAATGAAATCGTTATTTTGATCACAATCATCTGCCATAATTTCATTACCATGATAGTCACATGGTAATGACAAGAGAGCCGACACGATCTGATTCTCGATAAATGGATTTTGAACTAAATATGAAAAGGTGAACTGTAAAAACACAGAATATTATATATAGTTTTTTGTTTATCTTAAAAATGAGAAGGTTACGCATGTAACCATGGTTCCCTGAGAACAGGGAAGGAAAAGAAAAGTGGGTTTTTTTCTTAAATGTAACCTCTGACCTTAAAGGCTTCTCAGTATTTGCATTTGTTGTAAAGGATATGCTGAGAGGTAAACAACACGGATATGTACAGCACCTTGCAACCTCATATGCCCTCTCATTTACTGTTATACACAAGCACATAGAAATGAGCAAAAAAATCTGGTGCATATGTACGTGCATAGACTGACGCCTAACTGGTCAAGGAGCAGGTGTTCCTAAAAATCCCACAGTGAAGAATTCTCTCTGGGAAACACAAACACACACACACACACACACACACACAATAAAGGATGCCAGATACAGGACTAACCCAAACAAAAACACAACAAATAGACTCTATAATGTGTCCAACATTTGTAATTGAAGTTATACACTTACATAACATGACAATATAATGAAATTCACAGTTTAAGGTGGGAATCAGTTTAGCAGAACCATCAAACATTGGATAAATGAAGATGCATTAAAAACAAGAAAATGAAGCAGATTTAAGACTATTTTCATTCAAATTGTTCAAAAAAAATTATTTAGCAAAACTGATGTGTAACATTAGTTTTGAATGTTTCTTCTGCTCACCAAGGCTGCATTTATTTAATCAAACATTAAAGAGTAATGCTGTGAAATATTATTAAAAATTTAAAATAGCTGTTTTCTATGTGAATATAAGTTAAACTGTAATTTATTCCTGTGATAAATAGCTGAATTTTTCACATGATCCTTCAGAAATCATTCTAAATACGCTGATTTGATGTTCAAGAAGACTTTGTGATTATTATCAATGTTGCTGCTCAATATTTTTGTGGAAACCTGATACATTTTTTCAGGATTCTTTGATCAATAGAAAGTTCAAAAGAACAGCATTTTTTTTATTATTTATTTTAATTAGAATTATTACTTTAATTAGAAATTAATGACACATTCGGCTAATTTAATGTGAAAAAAATCTTACTGAAATACAAAACTCAAACTTCTGAACGCCAGTATGTACCATGAAGGAAGTTGTTGTAATGCCTTTAATTTATTATTTTACTGAAAATGCTTTTATTGCAGTATTTTTAATAAAATGCAGTAAAAAAAAAGAACCTTAGTATAAAGACAAAATAATAGCAAGCACTATTAGTAGTAATTTTAGAAAAAACATTTCATTGTCAAAAATACAGAAATCTTAATTGGACCTAAAAACAAATTTCTAGCTTTCTTTGAATTCTTTGAATACTGAATTAATTTATTGGTACTCTATATTTATTAAAACAAGTAATCCACTTCACAGTCATGATGTATGCAAAATGTACAACATATTCTTTATGTGAAATAGTCAAATATTCTAGGTCATACTCTCTGGGTCATGGAGGGTCAAAGCAACTGAATTAAGCGGCGCAGAGCCACATTATCCAGAATAAAGATGCCTTTAGCCTACGATCTGGGTTTCATTTTCTGTTTTCGGAGAGGATGTGCTAATCTCGAATCAGACTCTTGGCATGAACGGAAACAGGTTGTTCCCTGATGATTCCCTGACTGTAAGAAGCTTAACAGAGATGGTGTTGCCCGCAGCACATGGGGCCAGACACCACAAACTGCCTTCGAAGACCGTCATGATAGCATTATGAAACACTTGTCTGTATTCCCACAGTGAACAGAGGATTGTGGATGTCAGACATGGAGGTTGTTGTGGTTGTTAATCCATCATGATAAATAGCCAGCTAAGTCTTAAAACGCAGTCCGGCACCACAGACGACTGAGTATTATTCTGTACCTGCCAAACAATCTGTTCAGCGAACAACAAAGCCTGTTTTCCAGAGGGAGGAGTGAATGTGTTTTGATCTGTTCTGTTTAAGACCCTGATTATGTGCGTAATCTCGCCACACCTTGAGGTCACGCATGCGAAAATACAGATCGACATGCATTCACGACTACAAACACACATCCATATCTGCCTCAAAAAACACCTCGTTCCTTTGTTTGTGTGCGTTGTGCCACAGGATATGAATTATGTAATCTCAAAGTGTGGGCTGCAGGTTATATTTTGCAGGGGGCGCAAGTTCCTTGAAAGGTATTATTTTAAAAGATGAAGAGACTCGTTTACTCGTTTAACATGAGCAAATTCATTTCCGTGTAAATCGCTCATTAACTCTGCTAAAGCAAAATGTGAAAGCATCATAAACAAGTTTATGGCAAGTCAAAGTTGCATTATGCAATGCATTTTGAAATGGTACGCAAAAATTCTTCTTTCTCTCTAAACCACTCCTGATTGGTCAGATGGCCCAGTCTGTTGTGACTGGTCGACCACTTACAGAGTGTGTCGGAAATAAAACGCTCAATACCATATCTGAATTTCAGCTCTGGATCTTTCTCTGCACTGGATACACAGTGATACGAACTGTAATGATGGTGTCAGTGTGAATCCTTTGGAAGTGCATCAAGGATGCAGCTACAACTACAGTGTTTGAGGGTCAAAGCAGACGTCGTTCGTGGGCAGCCAATGTAGATCATACGCTGGCATTACGCAACTTTGTTACAACCTGCGTAGGTTCAAGCAGGAAGTAATACTGGAATTATTACTGACTCGTTTCAGGCAGCGCGGAAATGCTTCTTTCTTTTAGGAGATAACTTCACATATCAAGCAATTTGATCTTTGAAACTTTGCAAATTTTTTACATTCCAAACAGCTATATTACACACTACATGAAAGGTAATATCCAAGAAAGCACAACAGGGCCACTTTAACACATTAGTATCTAGATGCAGAAAGCAGAAAAAAGATTAACTTCGCATATACAAATTGGAATTTAATAAAAGTTCTGACTACTCCCACTGACCATTGTGACGTCATGATTCTGCAAAACAGCCTCCACCAATCAGGGTTAATCACGCCAAAATAACTTCTTAGTGCCCACCCACTCCCATGAATGATGTAATAGACTCTCAAAGTACTTAACCCTGATGTGCTGTTCGGGATGTTTTCATCCACTATGGGGAATTTCTGAGTCTTAATTTGGCCATAACTTTCTCCGTGTTTCAGCAAATGGAATGATTTTTGGTGACAAATCTTATTTTGACACATATTTTTGGAAAATGCTTTGATAATTTTCAAAAACTCAACAGTACTCTGTGGGCAAATTCACCACCCTTTCGTTTTAACTGCTTTAAAAATGTATCAGATAAATATTTTTTTCAAATTTTTTTGCTTAAATCTATTAATCAACCTCAGTCCTGATCAAAACTACTAAATTTAAAAAAAAAAAAAATCAGGATTTTAACTCTTTAATTGCCAAATTCATAAATGATGTCACTGATTTGGGAAAAAACGTGTCAAAGATTAGAAACAACATCGGCTTTGATGCGTTGTTAGTTTTTGTGCAGCATCAGATTTTAACGTTTTAAAGAGTTAAAAATCCCTGAATTTTTTTTTTTTAAAATTTAGTAGTTTTGATCAGGACTGAGGTTGATTACTAAATTTAAGCAAAAATTTTTTTGAAAAAAAATAAATTTTTTAAGCAGTTAACATAACGAAAGGGTAGTGAATTTGAACAATGCACAAGGGTTAAATATTTGTATGTACAGTATATATATATATATATATATATATATATACACACACACATTTTTGTACTAATCCAAATGTTGTTTCTTCAAATCAGTAGTTTCATCCAAAGTTTTTATCTTTGAATATACATATCAAAAAAAAAATGCAAAATGCAAAAAAAAAAAAAAAAATGTGAAAAAAAAAGTAAAGAAAAAAATAAATAAAAAATAAACCAAATAAACAGGTGAACAAAAAAAAAAAAAAAAACAAAACACTCAAAGAAAAAAAAAAAATCAAAATCATTAAATCAAATGGCCAAAAACCTTCAAACACAACAACATCACATATAACAAGGTAACAGATACAAAAATTTAGGGATTTTGTAGGCATATAGTTAGGGTATGATGAAACAATTAAAAAAACAACAATCACTAATTCAAACATCATCAATATGTAGGTGAGGTTGACAATCACAAAATATTAACAGAAAAAGCTGAAAAGGAGGGTGTATAGGGACAAGAAACTGGGCCAAGAAAACAGCAAAAAGTACAGTTAAAAGAGCCAGTGCTGAAAAAGAATACTAGATGCAAAACAACACACACACAGCAAGAAAGAACACAGCAGAAAGAAACAAGGCAGCAGCACTCTCCCAGTCAGGCAGTCCAAGCTCAAAGAAGGCCAAGCTCCAAGGGGACAGCAGATGCTTAACAGAATTTGAAGAAAAGAACAGAGCAAGGAGAAAAAAGAAAAAGCGCAGCAGAACGCCGGCCAAAAGAGCAAGGAAACTTTCTGAAAAATGGATCATCATGCTACATGCCATTAGCTTGAAGGAAGATGTCGAGCAGTGCCAGTCCACAATCGTGTCAAAGTGGGCAGAAAAACTGTGAACAGAAGAAGACCATGAAGACTGTCAGAGTGGCCAAAGAGGCAGAAATCTGGAGAAAAACGGGGCCAAAAAAAAACAAAGACTGGAACTGGAAACAAGAAACTCAACCAAAACATGCAGGAAAAACAAACGAACTGATGCAGAAAAAAAAAAAAAAAAAATTGCAGTGGCAGCTTGTGAGGAGTTTCAAAAAAATTGAATTTTAGGAGAAGGCGCAGTTTGGCAGTTTGTTCGTAAGGGCTGGAGACGTGAAGCACTGTGGAGTGTCCTTGGCAGTGGCAGGGTGGAGGTGGCTGCATGGAAGTGGGGTGGTGTTTTGGATTTAATGCAAAATTTGTTGATTTGGTCAGAATTAATGGTATCCTCCCTCAATGAAAGTAAAGCAGATACTAATCAGCATCAATCAATCCCCCAAAAGGAGGCAATTCCGCATCCGCCCCACCCCAAATTTACAGCGCAACACAAGCACCAAAAACTACGAAAAAATAAATCAAGAAGAAAGTCAGTGAAAAGAAAAGAATAACAAAAGAGATGAAGTGTATGTGGTACAGAGCACCCCTCACCTGATCATGACTCTGTCGAGTCTGGGATTACATGAAGAGAGAGAGAGAGATGACTGAGGCTGCCTAAATCCACCAGGGAACTGTGGTTAGTTTCAGTCAAGATGTTTTGGCCAACCTACCTGCCGAGTTCCTTCAAAAAACTGTGGTGCAAGTGACCTAGAAAGAATTGTGCTGCACAGAAGGCACAGGGGTGGTCACACAAATATTTGATTTGATTTTTTTTTTCTTCTCTCACTTTCACTTTGCATTTTGTTAATTGATAAATATAAACTATTAAACATGTCTATTTTTGAAGCATTCTTACTTTACAGCTTTTTTTCACACTGCCTAAAAACTTTTGCACAAGTACTGTATATTGTAGTTCATGCCCTCATTAAAGCCGTCAAGTACGCAGCCATGAACCTTTGTCTTTTTGTTCATGTACATGTACAATTTTGCTTCAAAACAATATTAGTAATGTTGTGATTCACCTCGTTGGTGGTTTGGTTTGTGGCTCATAACTCTTTAATGAAGACTTCTGAAAATCCGTTAAAGGAAAATTAATTAAAAAATACTTCTGGGAGCAATGCTGCTAAAACACAGCTGGTTGGGTTGGTAGGGTTGCACGGCTGCATTCTATGACACCAGGACTGACCTTCAAACAGCAGCTCGAGGTCAGTGTCTTTTCCCAAAATGAGTGAATGGCTCTAATCAACAGTGATTTTCAGTGCAGCCCCGGGCTGTAACACTAAAGGAAATCACATTAGCAGGACAGAAGCACATGAGACCAACACCCATAATGACCGGGGCCAATCAATGATCTCCATTAGAACCTGACACTGGGAGGTCCTGAATACTAAATCATCTTATTCCCAGACAAAACCAACTCAATTTCTGTTGTTTATATTCTAATAATAAAATGATATAGCCAGCCACCACAAAATACAATTTAAAAGATTTACTGTAACTTCAGAAGACTTGGAATTTAGCGCATGAATGATACCATTTTTATCATACTTTCATGGTGTTTTTTTGTCATTTTATAATTTAAGAGCCTCAATGCCTGTTCTCACAAGATGAATGTTTGGTACGAAAATTCAGTGTGATAAACATTTTAATTTGAACAAACAGCTGTTTTTTCAACTTTCACATAGCATCAATATGCAAATTGTTTTCCATCGCAATTGACTTCACATTGGCTTTTGCTGAAGAATCATTTGAAACCTGTTCTCTTGACTCTGTATTTGGTGTTGTTTAATAAACGTCACATTGAATACAAAAATAGGAATGGCTGATTGAAAATATGTAAATAATGTTTGATTTCATTCATTGTCTGTGACAAGTGGGTGAAAATGGAAAGTTGCACAATTTTTGTGTGCTGGGGTAACCGCTGTATTTCTGCTACTCTATAATGCGAATGAAGCGAATGAACTTGCATTTTCATTCAGTCCATCAGCTATTTATATGCATTTGTCTTTGTGCGAAAATTGTACCAAATTTCAATGCGAAACTATCGTGTTGGTGTGAACAAGAATTCAGTCACCATTTGCTTTCATTAAGGCCCAGGTATTCTCTTGGCGAAGAGAAAAATGCGTGACTGGCGAACATCCTTACTGTTGGGATCAGCGTTCAGATGAATATGTAAATATGTGTTGCGCACTTTGCATTAAAAAAATAAACGCATCAAAAATGACAGCAGTGAGAAAACAGCAGTTCAAAAAGCATCTGATCACAGAAATGTGCATATGTTTGAACCAGCTCAGCACTTTATACAATAGACTGATTTAAAGCGAGCAACTTCACAGTATTAAACATGAAAAAACAGGGTCAGTGTTCCTTTCATTTACAATTACAACTTCAGTTCATACTATAAAGCAACTCTCCAATGTGTTCATGTTTTTACTTGTGGATGAAGTAGTATTCCTGCAATACTATCGGAGGCCGTAGTTTCAGGACCGCATTTCCAGGACCCTACCAGGGATTTTTTTTAATTATTTTTCAGTAATGATTTAATTGTTTAATTGTAAAAACTGAGTTGATACATTGTCGTAACCATCCCCTACCGATTATACCCGTTGGTAATCCTCTTGAAATATTTAAGCTAATTTGTTTCAATATATAAGCTCCTATATTCTGTATTTTAAATCAGTTTTCTTGCAAAGAGACTATTTGAAAACAAATCCCAGTTTCCATCACCCAGCAGCACAATAAACTGTTAAATACAGGTAAAGAATGACTGGAGACTGCTGACACCGAAAGCCTCCCATATATTCAAGTTTAAAATGGTTGTGCCCACTTTTATTTTAAAAATAAATATGAAAGATAATAAAAAAAAAAGTATCATTTCCGTGGGTCTAGTCTTTGCATCTCTTTGTTTGAAGTCTGAATCAGGTCTCCTCTGCTGTCTTAGTGCCGTTGTCACAAAATGACATGCGGTTCTAAAGCCACGCTCCTGAAACTGCAGGAACATAATATTGTGTGGAAGTGAATGAACTGAAGAAATGAATCGGAGAAGATTTCCATCTCAAAGAAGGTGGAGCCTCAGAGCCACACCCACTTATTACATCACGGTCACTGTTCAACGGAGTTCACCGGCTAGAATGGACTTTTTCCAGAAAGTTTTATAAATGAACTTCGATTTGGCCTGATTTGGTTTGAAATGACATCACACCAGTTTGTTCTTTGATTTCGCTGGAAGAACATCGGTGCCTTTATATGAAAAGGAATGGCGAGGAAATCCTTTAAAAACAGAGTTCCACAGTGGAATACGAATTTTGAAACGCCACGACGGTGCGTACATGGTGTTTTCATTGATCTATTCCTATTACTACACAAACAGCACCCATAGATTTTTCACCTGCTTGTAAAGCACGCTTCTGGCCGATGGCGCGCACTTGGGCGCGTAAACACCTCTTCTGTTCTCCTTTGAGAGGTCGAGATCAAAGCCACGTGCTTGTCTGCTCAGAATAATGAACAACCTGCAGCGTTTGCATAATGAACAGCGTCCTGAAAAAACCCGCTCATTCAGAGGTCACGCTCTAACATTTTTATGAAAAACTGCACGATTTGCAAGACAAATACCACGTCGCTCTTCCAGTATGGTATATTTCATCTCCATACAATGAGGAAGCATTTCAAACATCTCTGTAGCGTCACAAAGAGATATGCAAACCCACTGTGTCACCAGTAGAGTAGAAGAGACCGACAGCCCTGCTCTACAATTCTGAAATGCACACACATCGTTTGACTCAGCAGCCTGTGCAGCATTATTTTGTGATCAATTTGAGGGCAGATTAAGCCCCTTTCTCTGCTGACTCACAGGTCACAGGTTTGACACCCTGCAGTGGGGATCTGACTCAAACAGGAAATAACTTGCATTGTAAACACTCTCTTGCCTGTGTGTACAGTGCAACCCTCTGTGTTCATGGGAAAAGGAACAAACACTCCATATAAACAAAACACGGGTTCCAAATATGTCTTGCTGAACTACAATATCTCTGAAGAAATTATAAACAAAACTAATGCTGGGCAATATTCACAATATATGTACGCAATTATATATAAAATCCATAATGAATACGGAGATGATTTTTACTTAGTCATTAAGGGTGCACAAATATAGCATAAGCACACTTTAAAACTAAATCCCTTTTCTTCTCTATTGTTGCAAATATATCCAAGTGAAATGGCTTCTGGAACAATGACAAGTGGGTGGGGCTTGATTATGCGATTTGCTATTGGTTGATCACTTGTGAGTGACAGGTTGGCCCATCCCCGTGCCAGTAAACATCAGAGGAAGAGGGAGGGGAAGTTATTTTGATTAATGCTTCCGAGGCAGATGAATAAAAAAAAATTAAAAAACGTGCAGCGATTAGAGCTGCGCGATTCTGGATAAATTGCTCTCCCACGATTCCGAAGGGTATGGTATATATTCATTTGAATGAAATAAAAAAATTGAATGGAGTCAATGTCTTATTCATACATGCTTGTTTCGTAATTGGATGAATCAGCATTCGTGAATGAATCTTTTGAATGAATGATTCAATGACAAAATACTTCATCGCCTCCTGGCGTAACGACATACGAGATACAATACATGCAAGTGTCAAAATACTTTCAGAAGTTGATTTACTCTATTTTGATCGCTACAGTGTTTATGCACAAACTATAAACTTTTATCCCGCTATTTAAATAAATAATGATAGTAATTAGTAACAGTGTAATTCACTGTACATTAACATGGCAGCTGCTCTCTCTGGATCAACGGCAGCGTGAACACAGATTTGAATGTTGCATTGTGATGATCGTACTTTCAAAGGTTAACCAAAGTCCCAGAAGTCTTCGGTTTAAAGCGTTTCACATTGCAAGCGTCAGCGGACCATGAGCAGCACGTGTTTTGCCGCTGCCCATATCAATGAATGAGAGCAAGCGTGATGGCCAAACAAACTACACTCAGACACAAGTACTCACAGCTGTCGGCCCGAGACTGCTAAGTGTCCTGAGGAGCATGTCAACAGACTTCTTTCATGATTTTTCTGTCTTACATGATTTACAAATTCGGGTACAATTTAATAGCACTTGATTTATCATATAAATATCATATAAATTGACACTAGGGTACCTTTACTGTTCGACGAACTTCACAGGCCGCATCCAGTCATTACAATTAGAATTCATTCATGCGACTTAAACTGATGTTTTGAGGCTACCTAAAGTAAACCAGTCAGGTAGGTTCTTTTACAAAGTTTCCTTAACAATGTATTTTAGTTGTATGGTAACACTTTCGTTTAGGGTCCAATTCTTACTATTAACTAGTTGCTTATTAGCATGCATATTACTAGGAGATTGGCTGTTTAATATACATAAAGCACCTATATCTTCTATATCTCTTAATCCTACCCAATCCAATACCTAAACTTAACAACTACCTTACTAACTGTTAATAAGCAGAAATTAGAAATGTGACCCTTTTCTTAATTTGGTACTGATTGTTTTTGGAAATGCAAACTTCATGACATGTTTTGGTTACATTACTTTTTAAATTTCATTTGTTTCTGTTTTATAAACACACTGGAATCTTCGAAACCATGCAGACGTTGCACTGTACTTCACTGAAATGTTCATCTGCAGCATTCGTTTTTTTGTGCTGTTATTGTTAACTAAAACTAAACTCAAAAATCATTTAATTAATGTTCACATAATGTTTGAAAAATGATCAAATGGAATGTTTCCTCAATGTTTGCATAATGTTTTTAAAACGTAATTTTTTTTTTTTGAACATGAAGTTTTTTATAACTTGATGGGAACGTTAGCAAAACACCCTCAGAACATATTTTTGTTAGTTGGGAGGTAGGTGTTCCTATAGTTCTGGTTATTAATGCTAACTAGATGGTAAAATGAAATGAAACAGTCCCATCATCCGTTGAAATACACTTGATTCTAAAGCAGGCCACGTGGAATCAACAGAAACAAACATGTACAAACATGCAGCTAAACTCACAGCAACAAACTGTATATATATATATATATATATATATATTCATAATGGTCATTAATGAATAAGTTGGGCAAAACAAAGGAAAAATAGTCCTGTTAATCCCTTATAGATCAACTGCATTGTGTGTGCATGTGTTTAATGCACATCACTTACACTCTGCTTGTTCAGAACAATGGCATGGGTTGAATGTCTGCTCTAACATACTCTAATCGGTGTCTGTTTATCCCAGACCCAGATGACACAAAATCCTAAATCCATACAGCTTCCTCGTTCATTTCAGCTGAACTGCTCTTTAGTCCAAGATGCTGAATGACAGAATGTGTGTATATGGCTCTTTTTCCCTCTGCCACACTCATATATTTGTATGTTGTGACACAGATGGTACTGACTCATCTCATGTGTCTGTCTGATGGTATCTGAAGCATTGCTCTGTCTTGATCTCAGATAAAATGTAATCCTTCAACACATACACACACACACACACACACACTGTGAAAAAATGACTGTAAATTTTACAGTATAATACTGGCAGCAGGGTTGCCAGCCAGTTACTGTAAAATTTACAGAATTTCCCTGTATTCTCTGATTACAGTAAACAACTGTATTTTTTTAAATGACGAAGGGTCAATTTACAGCAATATTCTGTAAATTTGAGTCAAACCAACACGTGACCCCAGAATGCATTGCAGTTTACAGCAATATGCTGTATTATTAAAAAACAGCCAGCGGCTGTAAAATAATGCTGTAATTTTTACAGCAATTCATTACAGTGCACATTCATGTAGATCTATTCTTGTACATCAATGCAATCTCTAGCCTCTTACTCTAACCGTACCCATCACAACTAAGTGCCCAACCTGAAGACTTACCCAAAACCTGTTTTTAACTTAACTATAACCTAATCCCTAAAACAAAGTCTTGACCCTCAAACAGGCCTTTAAAGGGATCTCTGAGAGAGGGGACCAGCCAAACTGTCCTCAATTTACTTTGTCCTTGCTCCTCAAAACTCAAACAGGTCCTCACAAAGATAGTTGTACACACACATACACACACTGAATATCATTATGAGAGCTGAACATAAGGATGTTAATGTTAGATGAAAAGCATAAAAACCTAAACCTCACCTAACTGTTAATTTTTTAATTTATGCTATCACCTATTTACAGTATATATATATATATATATATATATATATATATATATATATATATATATCAACAACATAACTTAATTCAAATTATTACTAAAGATTATAATAGTAAATAAGTAACACGAAAAAACAATGACACAAAGCAACCCCTGGAGATTCAAGATGACAAACGTTGGATAGCGTGATGGTTAGTTTGTGAGAGGAAAAAAATGGCTGCACCAAAAATTGATGCATCTCTAGATGGAAGTAATATCACAACATTCATTTCCTTAAAGAGGTCCATTTTTTGGTCAAGATCTTGTACTGACACTGCAAGAGTCAAGAACTCTCCAAAGTCTACTCCAGCACAACCCAAAGACTTTCAATGAATTTAAGGTTTGGCCAATTAAGGTGCCAAATTATGTATGAAAATGCTCCCAACCATTCTTTCCCAATTTGAGCCTGATGAATCTTGATATTGTCATTCTGGAATTTAGACATAAGTTGTTTAAAAAATGAAAAGCTACATACTCAATTCAATTAGGGTTCAAAGAAATGTTCCTAAACATATAACATGCTAGAAACATAAATCATCACAGCAATACTGATCCAGTCATAGACTAATTTGTTTTTTAAGTGAACATCCACAGACACCTTATGGACGTTCAGTACACACAGGATAGTAATTGTAAAGTATTTGCCTATTTAAATCCAGACAGCGACCGCTGAACAGATCGGTTTCGCCGGCCCCACCAGCAAGTGTGACTACGCCAAAACACTTGCGTGACAAACAATGCTTTAACTGAAGGCTAATTTACACAAGGGAGCAACCAAGTGTAACAGTCCAACTGAGGAGGGACTGTGGGGGAGGACATGGAGCAGGCAAAAGAAAATGAAGAAGGTGATGGCGGGAGAAACGGGAGGACAGGCAGACGAAGACGGAGGCGATGGAGGTGGACACCCAGGTGGAGCCAAAGAGCTGATGAGACACTGAAGGATCTGGTGGCCAAGAGGACCATCACCAGACAGACGTGTATTTGTGCGCTCGTTCAGGCTGGTCAGACAGAATACGAGCAAGGAGGGTTCCGGGAAGTTCGTTAGGTATGCCAGTTGTAAAAATCATCAAGGGATTGCTGCTCCTGCTCCACACAGAGCGGCTAGATGGCTGGCAAGTACAGATTTTCGTTTTCTTTCATTTGGTACTTTGTCACGCGTGAGTGGCTGTAATGAAGCGCATGATCACAAGGATCACAACCACGTAACAATAAATGCAAACGCAAACAATACCGGACCAATAACTGAATGAACTGAAGACTATACTGTAGGCAGCAATCAAGGGAAAACAGAACAGGTGTGTGGTACTAAATTAACAACCATGAAGACTAACTAGAAACACAGGGAAACAGGAACAAGGAAAACAGAATTAAACAGAACTGTGACAGAACTGTTAATAATAATAACAACATTAATTTTAGACACAATTATTATTAGTATGCATTATTATTGCATTTGGATCTGGATTTGCTATTTATTATTATTATTATTATATAATAATAAATAATTATATAATATACAGTAACACAATTATCATTCATAACAATAATAATTATAATTATTATTATTATTACTACTACATTCAATTATTATTATTTTTGCCTGAGGAACGGTAAGAAACTATTCAGAACAAACAATCAACAAATAGTAAAATACTATATACATTACTCACTAAATACACCTAATCATCATATTAGAAAGATTTCTGAAGGATCACATGACACTGTAGACTACGTTGGTGAAAATTCAGCTTTGATTACAGGAATAAATTACATTTTAAAATATATTAAAACAGAAACCGGTTCATTTCAATTGTAATAATATTTCACTGTTTTTACTTTATTTTTAATCAAATAAATTCAGTGTTTGTGAGCAGAAGAAACTTCTTTCAAAACCATTACAAAAGTTTAATTATTCCGAATTTTTGACAATGTGGAAAATGTGCCTTCATTACTTTTAGCTAGATTTTTCTGCATTTGATTTGCAATGTGTGTGTGAGAGAGTGAGTGTGTGTGTTCCAGCAGGGCTTTGCATTCTGTTTTTATTGTTCAGACGTGTTGTTCATTGAATAAGAGTATAACAATATACTCTTAAGAATATGCTTCGGTTAGGTGTTAATTCTCACACATTTATACCACGGACCTAATTATTGTGTTTTAATAAATACGTGATCTATATAAAAGGCTGGGATGGACTGAACAGTCACAGGAAGTGGCAGCACGGAGCTCTTTCCTGAAGAGGAAATGCTTCTTACAGAAAATGAAATGCCTCTGGAATTCACATACACACACATTCTCACAAAGTGACTCAATAATGAATGACACATGTTAAAATACTCTATAAAGTGTTAATAAAAGTTATAAGTTCATAAAACACACCATCTGTCTTCCTCATGACTATATTTGAATAGGAACTGCATGTATTTAGTGTAGGACTATCAAAAATCGTCATAATATGGTGTATTTTTAGAGGTGTTTGCTAAGGCAAGCATCAATTCTGCTTCTCACACTTCGGAGTTAATCAACCCTAATTATAAAAAGGATCGTTCTGGAACGTCTTCATACCACATGTAAGTGATCTGTAAATTTCCTGCAGATCATCACAGTTCGGGACCATCGCTCTCGCCGCACTGATAAACGTTCACCTCGAATCTCAGCGCTGCCCTGGGGTGCCCATGGGTAATTTTCCATTTGCGGAGGAGTAGAGTCAGAGAGAGAAAAGTGTGCTATCCTTCCTGAGTGACTGATGAAGAGAGGAAGAAAGAGAATGAGATGAAAGGAAAGAAGGTGGGAGAGATGAATGTAGTCTGCATTTCTTCCTGGAGGAAATGTCTTCCCTGTTAAGCTGGTAACCGGCTTTGGGAACTTGGTAGCCCTTGTGAAGAAGAAGTGTGCTTCATTTTATCGAATGCACACTTGTACTTGCACTTGAGTGTGTTTCCTGTCAATTTAATGCGTCCTTGCCGCATACAAGTATTCATTTTTTAAAAAGTGAAATCTTACTGACACCAAACCTTTGAACGCTAGAGTATATACATATTCTGCCTTCATACACTCGTACAGGAAGAACACATACAGATCATTTTTACCACAAAAGCCACAATCTCTGCAGCTTCATGCATGCAAACGTGAAAACACGAGACCCTACAAATGCACACACACTTGCTGCCCCCAAGCATCCATCATCTCCATTTCTGATTTGCTCAGTAAGTAACCGTAGGAATGGGGATGGTTGTACAGCTTTTCGTTTTCACATTCTGCACTGTCTGCTATAACTTAAAGTGCTGCCATCATCCAGGTCTCCCAAAATTACCCTGATCACCCTAGCAACATTGTAGCAATGGCTTAAAAACCCCCCAGAGCCCCCGCGAAACCACCTGAGAACACGCTTGCTAGGAAGAGGTCACCACTAACACCCCAGAAACTACCTAGCAGCCACACAGTAATGCATTAAACTTTCAGAACCACACAGCAACGTCCTGGCAACCGCCTACCCATACCCAGATGTAGTTATGCTTGGCACAGGAATCATGCTCCATTTAGTGTGCACTTTTGACACAAAATTATACATTATTGTGGCTGTTATTTAAATAGACTGTTAAAAAATATCCTGTTAGATTCACAATACAAAATGGTAGCTGTGGTTGCAAGAAATTCACCATAAAAATATGGTGATAATGTTTCAGGTTTTACAGGATGGCATACTGGTGCCTGTATACATTTTAAATATATATATATATAATTCTATTTTAGGCTTTCAAAATTTCACATTTACTTCAGTGCGTTACTTGCCATTTCTTTGAAATCGTTTGTGAAATTTACAAGCGATTTCTGAGCGAAAATTGTTTCGACGCTATTTTGTTTTCAGTGCAATGTTTTGAATTTGGATTGCAGTATCCATTTCAACCACTAGCTGTCAATATTACATACTGCACCTTTAATACAATCGCTAATGATATAAATATCCAGTTCATTTCTAGATACGAATGCCAATAGTCTTTGTTTCTCAGATCCAGGGCAGAACATGACATGTTATGAGGCGCTCCAAAATTAATTAAAATGCCTCCCATTGAGCTGACAGATCCTGAAGATGACCTCTTTTACTGTGAAAAAGACATCAAATCCAATAGCAAAAAGCTGTAAAGTTAATCACAGATCTCATGCTTGAGATAATAGACAATGAAGCAAATAAATAAATAAATAATAAATAACCAGCCTATTGCTTTTAAATTTGTTTTTTAACTGAACATCCACAGACACCTTATGGACGTTCAGTACATACAGAATAGGAATTGTAAAGAATTCGTTTTTTAGTGGTTAAGTTAATTATTCTTCCAACTTATGTGCTAATTTCAATACAGAACATATTTTAAACCATTTCAATGAGAGTTTTTTTTTTTGAGGCCAGATAAATGCAAATAAATTTGTTAATTAGCTGTGGGAAAAAAACTCTAGAAAACGAGCTTATTTGTTAATTGTTTATGTATGTTTGAATAAATTTGTGTTATGTGCAATTTAACGGAATAGTTCATCCAAAAATGAAAATTTCCTGATTATTTACGAAAAATTATTCCAGAGAAGGACCTTATTTGTCAGCTGGCGTCGTGTGAAGCTGCCCAAATATGGATTTTGGGCTGTCAAATATGGTCTACATTGAGTACAATTCACTGGCATTAGATGGAGAAAAATCCTGAAATGTTTTCCTCCAAAACCTTAACTTCTCTTCGGCTGAGGAAATGAAGTCATATATTTCATACATCTTAAGATGGCCTTGGGGTAAGTAAATAATGAAACATTTACATGTACGTGAAATAAAAAATAAATAATGCATTTCCAATTATAATCAGCACCCATTGTGAATGAATTTATGTTGTATTAATGGACATTTGTTTTAGTGTGAATCATGCCTTTTGATTCTCGGCACTTGGAATTTAATTTTGTAAAGTAAGTATTATTATGATAACATGCTTGAATAAAACACTGAAAAATTAATGGCAGAAGCTACATTTATTATTTACTGATAAATTAACCAAACAAATTAATCAGAAAATAATTGATTGATTTATCAGTGTCGAATTATCATTCAATTTATTGAATAAACAAGCTAAAAATATATAGATCATTAAAAAAATAATAATTGTTAGCATAATTCACAAGAACATTCTGTCATCATTTACGCCTTAAAGTCATTTTAGTGTGTATCAGTGTTTTAAAACAGAAAGTGAGGTCGGAACTGAAGCTAATTTCCTGAGGGATCCTGGAGCAACGGAAAGCAATGGCTTTCAAGAGGTACAATGATGCATGTATTTCCACCACAAGGATCTCTGGGAAAGGACAACATCATGTACCCTGCCGACATCAGCTGGCGTTTCATCAGAAATAATGAACCTACACGGAGTCCCACACCAATTAAGACCCAATGAACAAGCATGAATAATTGACATGCTACTGGCTGCATAAACCGATTGGAGCCGCATGTTTAATTACCGCAGCCTGATCTATGCCTGGATGGGTTTACACTCATTTGTCTTTGCACGGACAAGAGGAAGGAGGGGACCGATCTATAAATCACTTCGAGTGGCCCTTGTCATTTGAATACCTATAGGGGAGCTGAGCCCCTAATATAGTCCAGCACTGAATAACCCCAACTACCTCACGAAACGTCAAACAATGCGATGCAAGGCATGATTAATAACATTGCACACAACGTCAAATGTGAAGTGGATCTGAATCGGCCGATTTCAAAACACTGCTTCGAAGCTTACAAATCTTTTGTTTCGAATCAGTGGTTCTGAGCTTCATTACATCATAAGTGTTTCGCAATTTCAATACTTTTGACTTTGGCAATCAGAACCGAACCACTGATTCAAAACAAAATATTCGTAAAGCTTCGAAGTAGCGTTTTGAAATCGGCCATCTCTAGATATTGTGAAAAAGTCGTTATTTCTTGTCACTTTATAATTTTAAGGTTGAACCACTTTAGTCACATGAACTGCTTTAAATATGCTCTCTGGGCATCTGAAAGTGTTAATTACCTTGTTGGCAATAGAGGATTTTATCAAAAATATCTAAATTTGTGTTCAAAAGATGAAAGAACGTCCTCCATGGTGAATTTGTGGACTGAAAGTTTCTCCTGCACTGTAATGAATTACTGTAAAAATTACAGCATTATTTTACAGCCGCTGGCTGTTTTTTAATAATACAGCATATTGTTGTAAACTGCAATGCATTCTGGGGTCACGTGTTGGTTTGACTCAAGTTTACAGAATATTGCTGTAAATTGACCCTTCGTAATTTGAAAAAATACAGTTATTTACTGTAATCAGAGAATACAGGGAAATTCTGTAAATTGAATTACAGTAACTTACTGTAAATTTTACAGTAACTGGCTGGCAACCCTGCTGCCAGTATTATACTGTAACATTTACAGTCATTTTTTAACAGTGTGGTTTCCACATCAGCGCTGATTGATCTGACATCTACAATTACCAACGGAGAACTCAGCGTCAAATTTGAATGGTTCTCACTAGATCTCGCAGCAATGTTTTTAATTCTGTGGCGAATTCATGTGCTTTCTTTCCTAGATCTCCCAGCGCTGCGTAGTAAGTGTCACATGATCAAGATCGGCTCGTGAGTCGCCTAATGTGACCATTTAGTCGCAGTATGAAACCCTGTCGTTATCGTGATAATTAAGGGTGTCAGAATATACCAGTACTCGCATTAGCCATATTATTCAGTATACATATGATAATGCAAACTATGTCATTTATTAATCGTTGTTAATGTTAATTTCAACATTTACTAATAAAGTCTTGTTAACATTAGTTAATGCGCTGTGAACTAACATGAACAAACAATGAACAACTGAATTTTCATTAATAAATACAGTAAATACAGTAACAAATGTACTGCTCATGGTTCGTTCATGTTAGTTAATACATTACCTTATGTTTAACTTATGAACCTTATTGTGAAGTGTTCCCAACTAACCTTCAAACAGTACAGCATGGCGTTAATAACGCCAAGGTCACGGGTTCAATTACCAGGGAAAGCAAGAACTGATAAGATGTGCACCTTCAAGTCACTTTGGATAATGCAGAAATGTAAATTAGTACAATATATCCACAATTGAAGCAAAACAAGAGAATGAATTAATAAAATGTCGTGGCAACAATGTTTGGCTCCATTTATTCGTTCACTGGTCGTGATGTATGTTTAGTGCTGTGAATTGGATACATTGGGCACATTTAAATTAGCTCTGTCATCATTTAAAGCTATCTTACAGCTAATCTATAAAAGCACATAATACATGAGTGGAGTGTTATATGCATTATAATGTTGTAATGCCAACATTCACTTGTAGCACTTAAAAGGATACAGTTTTTAGAGTTTTATTTTTGATGTATTTAGACCAAATAATACAGAATTTTCAGGCAGGCCCATAACAGGAAAGTCATTCATATATAAGGTGACAGTGTAATTATACAAATAAGTACAATTAATTGTGTAGTAATATATTTACTATAGGGTGAGAGTTTCACTCCGAAATATGTGAGTAGGGATTCACTGTTAACGAACATCCCGACGTTTAGATGAATCTGTGCTGTGCGCTTTCCTCTAAATATCAAAAATAACACGCAACAAAAATGACAGCAGTTAAGAAAGCATCTGATCACGGCGATGTGGATACGTTCGCATCAGCACTTCGATTCAACAGCCAAGTCATGTCATTTTGGTGTCATATATCACAACATTTTATCACTATTATCCATTAATGGTACTGGGAAAATGGAAAACCAAAAAAAAAAAAAGAAACCAGTTCTGAAATAGAAACGAGCCAGTTCTTGATCTGTCTAACAGACACTCAAAACTATAGTCCTGCCAGACATCCAACCACGCTGTGTGAAGCAGAACAGATAAAGCTTTGGCATTTCAGTGAAATTCACATTTGCCCTTTCTTTGAGATGACTTGGGGGCGGCCAGTGGCGTCAGCTCTTGAGTTGTGAACCACTGAAGTCCAGATACATGAAGGATGCCCCCGAGTCCCAATGAAAGATGCAGTCCTGTTCTTATTAACAAAGCCATCGAGACACATCTGGGCTGAGCTGATTAATCCAGTCCCACGAGTTTTTGTTGTTCTCTGCGGAGCTTAACGTGCCACCAGGTTTGCTATTCATAAGACAATCACTCGCTGTCCAAAATGACATAAAAAAAAAAACAACAACAACAACCGAAAGCTGGAACAGATCAACACTTGCAACATATTTAACTAAAAAAATGTGTTACATTGCAAAAATAGTCACGGTCAAGGGATGTTTTTAGGCAAAATGCCCAGTACAAACATTATTTTATTAAACAAATTCACTTAATTCCCGACTGGAACACCGTATTGACAATTCAGCATCCATGACCAGAATTTATAAGTGTAAAGTGGCATATTTAGTGAATCTGATGTTCCATTAAATGCATTATGTATTATTAAATGCATATATGCATTATGAGTCCCAAATACTGTTTATTTTATTTAGCTGTTTTCATGTTCCCTCATCGCGTTAAGGTTGGATCTGACCGTTGTAGAAAACACATTGCCCTTTAAAACAACAAATCTGGGATGTGCTTGTTTATGCTTTGCAATGCTTGATTAATACAAAATCCAATCTGCCATGGAACAGTGTAGATTTTGTGCTGTAATCACTTCCATTCACCAGTAAAACTAAGCATGATCGTGTACAAATGCGATGATACAAATTCATATAAGAGTGTCATCTACTTTATCCTATTTTAAAAATAATGTAAAATATTGAAAATAGGGCTGTCAATAGATTAAAAAAAAAGTTAATCACGATTAATCACACTTTATTCATCATCACGAGGTAAATTTAGCGGTTTTTCCAAAAAAGGACACCAAATAACCAAATGATATAAGTAGTCCATATAATTCATACACGCGAAAAAAAGATTACAGATCCTTCGGCGTACCCCCTCTCTTCCACTTCCAGACTGCAGTCATGCGTTTTCCTTTAAAGGACAATATTTGCTCAATAAATTGATTTTCCAGTGCATTTTTTAACTTTATGAATAACAATAGAGAAATATCCAATTATAGTAAAATCTAAGTATTTTAAATATTAAATTAACTAGACTAATAACTACTGATATTTGCAACGGAATGAATCAATAATATATAGAATAAGCTGCACAATGACACCATTTTCTTATTAATGTAAAGCTGCTTTGCCACAATTTGCATTGTAAAAAGCGCTATATAAATAAAGATGACTTGACTTGACTTAAATTAAATCCACCAGTAGGTGGCAGTAAGTCACTGTCTTAATGAGCGAGTCATTGAGTCATTCATTCAGTCAGTAACAAAGCAGCTAATTGTATGATTGAATCATTGAATGATTGACTCTCCCAATTCGTTCAAAGCTGCAGAACTGTAGCTCCGCTGTGGCTATCGTTGAAACTATTATTTTGTTCAGTGCAAGTGGAAAAATAAAAGTGCCGGTACTCACGATGCTCGGTTCAAAACGCGTTCCTGAGGAAGGGAGGGCACAGTGGGCTTCCGTACGTGCAGCATGTCGGAAGTGCCGGTATACGTTAGGAAAACTGGTAAAAATAGAGTACTCCGTACTGATGCGTACCGGCCCAATTCAAGCACTGATTTTTTTTTGCTGGCCTGTTGTATAATAATCAATGTCACGTTTGCAATCAAGGATATTTGGGAACAATTGCACTCTTGCTCACTATCAACATTAAATACAAGAACTCACCCAAGGAATGTTTTTGTAACGAAGAAAGTACGAGTCTTGAATCGATCTCACTCGGTGGCTATATTTATTCTTCGTGTGAGTAAGTGCTAAAAACCTACTTTTACGAAGGTGCATTGTCGAAAAACGGCAGTAATGTAGTGCGGCTGCAATACTCTGCAATCTGACATGCTACTTGTGTGGATGCAGTCAGTTTTCACCACAAAGGATGAGGTAAGAAATACATGCTCGGTTTTAATGAATAGCGAGGATCAGCATTTTGTTCATGTACCCCCCTCAATCACATCACGTACTGCCAGGGACCTCACCAGTTTGGAAACCACTGATGCACAGTATGTGTACAGCGCAACAGCTAAGAGCTGTTAGACAAGTCAATTTGCCATACCAAACAGGACCATATGGAGACGCCAAAAACGACCTTAAACCGACCGCCTTGGCATGACTGCATTATGCCTACAGTACATGCATTTCTTCAGAATTACTAAACACAGCAACACACACATGACAAATCAAAACATTATCCTGAATGCATGTGGAAAGAACACGAATGTACTGAAATGCACATAAATACATCAATAATAACGGACTCAAGTGTCTTTACTGTACGACTCCTGTATAATATCGCCCTTACCTTGATTACAATTCGCATTCAACAAAACTTTACTAGCAAGACACTGGTTTGTGTATCATCTGGCCATACAGTGGTGGGATGATTCGACGTTCCATTCAGTCTGTACTGTATTTCACACTCCTCAGAGACAATCACAGAATAGGACAGAGCTTGTGTTTTAAAGCGAAACACACTGGAATAAATAATTCACTGAAAAGTGAGTCACTATTCTCTCTGCCATCTCTGATGCAATCAGCCCGGACTTCTAAGATCATCTAACTGCGTGACGTAAATTGTCACTTTTTATGTCACGATTTTCTAAATTTGATATTTTTAAAAAAGTTTACATCTCGCAATTCTGAAAAAAAAAGTCATATGTTGCGAATTTATATATTTTGCGACTTTTTTCTCGAAATTGTGAGATATCGCTTATATCTCACAATTCTGACTTTTTTATAAACTGCCAACTTGTATCGCGCAAATGTCGCAGTTCAGAGTTGTGATATATAAACTAGCAATTGCGAGTTAAAAAGTCTGTTTTTTGTTACATGTAACAGAATTAATGTTTACTGAATTTTTCAGTGCCATGTGTGCGGTATAGACATCACTGGTTTTCAATGGCCAATGCTAAATGAAATTTTAAAATGAGACTAGAATGACAGAATCGGTTACTACCCTAGAAAGAGTACAGCATCCAGCCAATCTTGTAACTTCACTGTCACGACGATGTTCTCAGAAGAACTCTTTAAAATACAGTCATACGTAATACCGGACGTAGTTTGGATCATAACAGACTGAAATAACGGAGGAAATGGAATAAATATTGGGATGATGATAGTAATTTTACTACACCCTAAGATATATACTGGGTGTTTACTGAGGTCTATATGAACATACATAGTGCACATGTAGAGTTGATCAACTCCTTTACAATTTATCTTGCAGCGACATTATATCGAAGGATTTGCTTTCACAAAAACATGCCACATTTCTGTGCCAGTTCAACAACAGCTATAATCATGTAATGCAGCTTTTAAAACTGTTCTTCTGGGTTTCACTTTATTTTAATGTATCCCTATTACTGTGAGTAATATTAGTTAGGTACATGTACATACTATAGGGTTAGGGTAGGATTAGGGCATGGTTTAGGGTTACTTATATGTAAGTATGCCTAATTTATGATTATTACTATACATGTGTAACAAGGACACATTAAAGTAAAGTGTGGCTACTGTCGCATAAAATAAGACCTCTGTATGTTTCTAACCTGATGTGGATATCATTCTTAAAATCATGCAGAATATGCGTTGTTAGAAAACAAATGACATTTATCACGGTTATTACAACAAGCTCGAATTTGCATTAATTTGACTGTAATGAATACAAAAAGGGCTTTTGAGACCAACAATTTGCGCTTTTTAAAACCTGCCCGATCCTCATTTTCAAACCAAAACATGAAGATTTTTTCAGTAAATATATGTTAAGTTGCTATTACATGATATTAGTGCACTGAAATGGGACATGTTGACGGCATATATCAGAAGACTGATATCGAAATGTGGCACAAGAGCATTTTGGCAAACAACAACAAAAAAAATCAAACAATGGTTATGTAGCTATTAATAGGCTTTTTGATTTGCAATGCTTTAACTTTAGTGGGTGTGTTTATTTGACACTTAAAATATGTTAACTAACTGTGGGTTTGTGTGTATGTAAACCAAACTAAACACAAAGCAATGTGCCAAACTGTTCATAAACACTAACATGTTTCCATAAAGATTTTCAGCATCCCAACATCGCATGAATATTATGAATGTTGTGACCTGCTTTACCAAACAAGCACATAAATCCGGTCAACTATTGATGTTTTCTGTGTCTATACAGACACTTGGCAGCATAAATGTCCTTTAAAATGACATATTTATGTGTTCATATATTGACCATCGCAACACTGAATGCATGAGTTTTGTTTTGACCTCAAGCATAACATGCGTGAGTTAAAGCTCGTGTTGCATGCACAGAAAAGCATGCAACCAGACAAATGCATTTGTGTTTGATGAATATTGCAGCTTTATTTACACATGACTAGTAACATTAGGTTGGAAGTACCTCGGAACACAGCTCGGAGATGAGCGGTCAATCTCCCACGTTGCAAACAAATTCATGGGCACGGGCATGATGGGACCCGAACCCGCCGCACCCGAGCCCGAACCCACAGCTCCGGCCATGGCTGATCCTCCGGGCGCAGCGGCAGCGGGTGCTTGAGCGGGTGCACCGACACCCGGGTTCATGAAGGCGGCTCGGACCCCTCCTCTCTCCACAGCCGCGGCCATCATCGAACCGACACTCAAGCTGGACTGGGATGCTTCTGGACCTCACTTATCATGCACACGGTCCGGACGGCTTGCTGCTCCTGCTCATCTCTCACATACACAGATTTGCGATGGTCCAGAGGCGGAGCTTCGCTTCAAAAGAAAATGTGGAGCAGACGCGATCTGCGGTCGGCCGACAGGAGGCGCTGAATCACGGGTTCCATTTCCAGTTCAGTAGGCCACTCGCAAAACGAGTCGTTCATTTGAGCCGATACTTTTTGACGATTCGGTCGAAACAATTCGCGAACCTAAATAACTGTACTGTTTTTAAGGGAGAACATCTGTTTGGGAATAGAAACCTGAAATGTCATTGGCATGTGTAAATATAATTTCAAGAACACATAGGGCAAAAACAAAATTAGAGTCTCAAATCTAGTGTACATTGAAAAACAAAACATACTTTTTTTTTTTAAGTGAAATATAACTCCAAAAAAAGGAAAAGGAAAAATGTAAATTAAAAAAAAAAATCAATAAAAAACCTTACTCATATGAATAATAGATTCATGTATACATAGTTCCAGGAAACAAATTCGCTGAAATATGCATATTGATGGCAGACATGTGAATACTCACCTCATGAATATTAATTAGGCTATTCCAATGGATGCAGTGATCTTTAATTTATTGTAATCTTTTTTTCAGCACATAAAGAAGAAATTATGAACAAAATGGGAACGTTGAAGTTATTAATTTTCTTTAAGTGATCAAATCCCTGACCTCCTTCCCTCTCTTCTCTGTGTCTAATGGGTTCAGCGGGCATCAGCCCACATAGGCACAGAAACCTGGACTTCGCTTGTCATGCTGCAGGTTAAATTTTGCAGGTTTAATTGTGCTTTTGCCCAGCATCACAGAAAAAGATAACCCGAGAGGGCAAGAAAGGTCAGTCCCCCAATAATCAAACAATTGTGCTTTACTTTAGAATTTAAACACTGTGATGTGGCATCATTTCTACTTGAGGCACAATGATTCATATGTTTGTTCAGCATCATGAATAGACCCTGGCATTTTGCTTCCATATTTGTTATTATGTGAGATGCATGCATGACATATTGTCTAGTTCACTGAGAAAAGTAATGAGTTGCAAATTATTGCTTACGCTTTGACTTGCCAGAGAAATTGCCCTTCTATTACCTGCATATTAATGTTAATGTTATTTTACTATTAACATTTAACATTCACAGATGGAAGGAACTGTAGCAGGAATGTGGGCTCCATCAATGAGATTTGTATATAGATTAATATCACTGAAATTATTCATGTTTCTGCCATGTGACTTTTTCACTCATACTTTTTTGAGTAAATCGAATGCCTTCCCATCTGCTTTTTATGGAATGGAGCAAAATAAGTTGATTTGTTGATTGGGCACTCTGCGCCACCTTCTGAGTCACGTTCATCAATCTTACAGTCACTTTTCGACTGTCCATGAACCCAGTATTGAAAGCCCGTTAATTAGATTGAAAGCAGGCATCATCGTCATATTTCAGCTCTGGAATGCTCTACAACAGAGGTCAAATCTCAAGCCCTCGATATCAACTGAGCGGCTGTGTCCGAAATCGCCCCCATACCCTCATGTACTACTCCCCACATTAGTCCACTAACGTAGTTTACTTGCGGGAGTGAATAAAAACGAGTGAGCGACACTCATAGATTGCGCTTGCCGTTTCATAATTAGGCTATTTGATACTTAGCAAACTGGCAGCTCCAATAGTAAGATGAAATATTTATCTTGAACTCTGTCATGGAAACTACATATGCAACTTAATTAAACAATTTAATAAACAATTAAAAAGGAACTTATACAAGTATGATATTATACTGTAGCCACATTGGACCAGCAGTTTGGAAAATGGAAGGATGGATGATCCAGCCACAGGTGCCCTCTTCTGGTCAGAAACGGGAATTCATTCGGCATGCGACTCTCACAGTGCATTATTGGTATTCTCTAGCCGTTGAGCATCCATCGGTTGTACACTCATTTAATGTGGTGCATTGCAGGATTGATTGAGGGCATTCAATAGTGTCCACTATGGTTTCAGACACCACTACAAATGGCTGTTCCTTCACACACTGCCCTATTTAAGGATATAGGGGGCGATTTCAGACACAGACAGTGTTTAGTTCCCTAAACTCTAAACAAACACACCTGAACAAACTAAACAAGGTCTTCAAGATTACTAGAGAGCTACAGGCAGGTGGGCTTCATCAAGTTTGGAGTTAAACTTTGCAGGATAGTGTCACAGATCTGCCAGGCTCTCACACCCATCAGTATCAGCGCACTCACTCACCAGAGTACTGATTACACACAACTGCACCTAATTATCTAATCTATTTAAGCACACACCTCACCTCACCTCTCTTCAGTGTCCGGTCTCGTTTCACGAAGAGGACTTCACTCCATGCTCCTGTATGACTTACCTGTGTCTCCAACACTGTCTGATCTCCATTCTCACTCCAATCACAAGTCTTTGCTTACAGATCCACCACAGGCTCTGCACCTTCCTACCTCCACACACTGCTACAACGCTACGTCCCCAGCAGAAGACTGCGATCACTAAAGGAACGAAGGCTTGTGGTACCGTCACAGAGAGGCACAAAGTCACTCTCCAGAACATTCTCCTTCACTTCTCCCTGCTGGTGGAATGATCTCCCTACTTTCATCAGGTACGCAGAATCCCCGGCAATATTCAAAAGACAACGGAAAACTCATCTCTTCCGTGAACACTTAATCCCCTCAAAAAAAAAAAAAAAACCCTATCCTTCCTTTTCCCTTCCTACTCTAGCTTATGGTACTGAGCAATGTCTGAAACTTCCTGTGTTATTTGCCAATTCATGAAGAACCGCTTGTTTGTTTTCCTCACTTGCAAGTCGCTTTGGATAAAAGCGTCTGCTAAATGACTAAATGTAATGTAAATGTCTGATGTTCCTTCGTCCTAGGGATTCTCTCATCATTGATGGTGACTATACTTTCCCGCTGGGTAGAGGTGTGTGCTTCAGTTATCTCAATCGTATGACATTCCTCATCGATATCTGTGAGACAAAGAGAGTTTGTTATTCATGCCAACTCAACATTGATGATCTCAGTTAGCTATGACGACTTACCTGTATATACACTCAAGCTGTTAATAAACATCACTGTTGTTTTATATACTTCCTGTCTGAGTGTCGTCCGTCACAGATAGTGACACCTCCTAAATTTTTGCCATAGGGTGTCTCATTTGTCATTTTAGGTTTTACAATGAGTGACTCCCTTTGTGATTGCTATACGACCCCATTTACCAGATGTGGGCAATTTTGGCCCTCAAGATTCACTTTCATGCCTGAGTTTAGCTCCAACCCTAATTAAACAAAATCAAAGCTGATCAAAGTCTTTTTGATACTAAAGATACAGGCAGGGGAACGTTATCAAGGTTGGTGGTAAACTCTCCAAGAAAGTAGTTCTTAAAGGCCAGAGTTGAGAATCTCTGCTCTGGAGCAGGGGTCTCCAATCCTGCTACTTGAGGGCCACTGCCCTTGAGAGTTTACCTCCAGCTCAAATTAAATACATCTGAACGTGCTAATCAAGGTTTTCAGGACTACTATAAATTTCCTGACAGGTGTGCTGGATCTAAACTCTGCTGGAAGGAGGCCCCCCAAGAGCAGGATTGGACACCCTTGTGTTTCCCAACCCTGTAGGCACACCAAAACTACACATCTTCCTAATTAAAACATCTGATTGATGAACTCATCAGGTCATTAGTAGATACTCCAAGACCAGAAATAGAGGGTCAGTTAAGAGAGAAAACCAAAATGTGCAATGTTGGTGTACCTCCAGGAATAGGGTAGGTAAACACTGCCCTAGAGACTTCAAATGTGCACTACTGCACACGTATGGTCCTTCTCTTTCAGAACGATGAGTTTGATTTTGTGTCAAACAAGGGTAAAGTTTCTCCAATTCTTTTCTGGAGACTGAAATGTTGACAGTAGTGCTAGTCTGGACTTGCAGCATCTTAAGATTAAAGAAGCCATGTTGACATGTACGATAAGAAGATTGACATACTAAAGGACCAGCGTGTCCTCTTGAGGGGGAGGAAGATGAGCAATGTGCTATGGAGAGCTGGCCAAGGAGCTCTTGAAATCTGTGCTGCTGAAAAGTAAGTCTGAGGCCAAAATGCTATACCAGGAATTCTTGGTAAGATTTTTTTTTATCATTTGCAAATGGACTGTCCTCTTTAAATTGCGGTGTTTTCTCAATCTAGCCATGATCTGTTTGTTTACACCGAGGGACTCTGTCGTCTTGTCCACACCTGTCCCCTGGATGACGATGCTATCATGGCCTTATACCGGATCGGGGTGAACTTTGTAGACCCTCGCAAGCTTACAGATATCGCCGGTTTGGACTGGAGAGTGGCCATCTTTAGATGTCTGGAGAGCTTCGTCTCACGAATGTATTACAGCCAGCCCCAGAGTCTCGTCCTGTCATGACCGCCATCCAGTATCTTATCCTAAAATGACCGCCATTCCAGAATCTCGTCCCATCATAACCGCCATCCAGTCTCGTCCCATCATAACCGCCATTCCAGAGTCTCGTCCCATCATAACCGCCATTCCAGAGTCTCGTCCCATCATAACCGCCATTCTAGAATCTCGTCCCATCAAAACCGCCATTCCAGAGTCTCGTCCCATCATAACCGCCATTCCAGAGTCTCGTCCCATCATAACCGCCATTCCAGAGTCTCGTCCCATCATAACCGCCATTCCAGAGTCTCGTCCCATCATAACCGCCATTCCAGAATCTCATCCCATCATAACCGCCATTCCAGAGTCTCGTCCCATCATAACCGCCATTCCAGAGTCTCGTCCCATGATAACCACCATTCTAGAATCTCGTCCCATCATGGCTGCCGAGTCTGAGCCCTCAGCTAAAACGGCCCCTGCACCTGAACCCTCAGAGAAAATGGCCGCCACACCTGAGCCATCAGCCAAGATAGCTGCCAAATCTGAGCCCTTAGCTGAAACGGCCACCAACACACCCACAACTCTAACTCCCTACCTTGTCCAGTGTCCAGAGGCAACTCCCTTCCTTGTAGAGAGCCCAGAGATGGCTCCAGCCCGAGTCCGCTCCAGTGTCGGCTCCAGCCCGAGTCCGCTCCAGTGTCAGCTCCAGCCTGAGTCCGCTCCAGTGTCGGCTCCAGCCTGAGTCCGCTCCAGTGTCGACTCCAGCCCGAGTCCGCTCCAGTGTCGGCTCCAGCCTGAGTCCGCTCCAGTGTCGACTCCAGCCTGAGTCCGCTCCAGTGTCGGCTCCAGCCTGAGTCCGCTCCAGTGTCGGCTCCAGCCTGAGTCCGCTCCAGTGTCGACTCCAGCCCGAGTCCGCTCCAGTGTCGGCTCCAGCCTGAGTCCGCTCCAGTGTCGACTCCAGCCCGAGTCCGCTCCAGTGTCGGCTCCAGCCCGAGTCCGCTCCAGTGTCGGCTCCAGCCTGAGTCCGCTCCAGTGTCGGCTCCAGCCTGAGTCCGCTCCAGTGTCGACTCCAGCCTGAGTCCGCTCCAGTGTCGACTCCAGCCTGAGTCCGCTCCAGTGTCGGCTCCAGCCTGAGTCCGCTCCAGTGTCGACTCCAGCCTGAGTCCGCTCCAGTGTCGGCTCCAGCCTGAGTCCGCTCCAGTGTCGACTCCAGCCCGAGTCCGCTCCAGTGTCGACTCCAGCCCGAGTCCGCTCCAGTGTCGGCTCCAGCCTGAGTCCGCTCCAGTGTCGGCTCCAGCCTGAGTCCGCTCCAGTGTCGGCTCCAGCCTGAGCCCGCTCCAGTGTCGGCTCCCGCCCGAGTCCGCTCCAGCTTTTTGGAGCCTTTGACAGAGCATTGAAGGCCTCTGTTGTCATGTCATCTGTAGTTCAGGTATCTGTCTTCTTGCCCCTGGTTGCAAATGTAGATGCTGGGTCACAGCCAGTGAAGGCATAGAACACAGGAAGGGCCTTGTATCTTGAGACTTGGCTGTCTCATGAGCAAGTATGTATCTAGAGTTCTTGCCAGTCTCAAATGTCTCCTCAATGTCCAGCTCTGACACATGTGTAATGGCAAGGACAACGACATCTGTGTCTACAGTGCACAGGGTGATTTGCCACATGGAGTAGCATTCTTATATCTGCCTCTTCATGTATGCAAGAGGCTATCTGATCTGATTCTTGTGCAGGCCAGTGTACCATAACAGAAGCTGAGGACTTTCTTGCTTAACACTTTATTTTACAGTGTCATTGTTACATATGTTACATGTAGTTACTCTAGTAACAACTATAAATTATGCATTATTACATGCAACTGACCCGAAACCAAATCAAACCCTAATCCTACCACTATAATAAGTACATGTAGTTATTTAATATTATTCAGGACTTAAATGTATAATTACAGTGTAACAAAAACATGTAAAAAGTGTAATCCTTTCTTGCTGTCTCATGGTCAATGGTGACAAGCAGATTAGCTGATAGTCTTTATTCAGTGTACTGGTTGTAGGCCCATGTCATCAGGATGTCAAGACTACTTACAAATCCAAGGCCCTTCCTGTGTTCTTTGCCTTCACTGGCTATGACACAGTATCTGCATTTGCAACTAGGGGAAAGCTAAGATAGCATGGGATACCTGTAATGCAGATGACATGATAACAGAGGCCAAATCCCCCAACTAAGGATGAACTGGTGGCATCAGACTGGGATTGGTAGGACCCAAGCATTTGGAGACCATTGTGGTCAACTCTTCCACAGCCAAGCCAGAACATCCTTGAACTCTTAAGCTGTGGCTTAAGCAAATGTACTGCAAATGTAAAAAGCTTCCTTAAAGTGAACAGCTCTATGTTAATGTGGAGGAGACTGTGAAGAAGACTGAAGAATAGGTTCAACAACAACAACAAAACAATCAAACTGTTTCTGAAATAGATTTTTAAGCTATGTTGCTAAAGTCACATTGAATATTCTACTCTTTACAGTCACTGTATTGTCAAGGTAATGAACAAAAGGATTAAGCTTTTGAAACTCTACACAACATACATGATATTAGCCTAGTGTCTCAGATACTGTTATTTCCTTCTTATGTCACTGAGTTCATCATTATCTATTCACCTGAACAGTTTATGATGTTTTAAATGGTATCATTGTAATCCTTGACCATCAAAACAAAGGGGTAGACATCACTTTTTCTGCGTTATTATGTTTGATTCAGAAGATATGAAACAAAATACATAATTTTCTTATAGCGGAAAGTAAAATGTTTTTGTGATGGCTCCATTTCTGAAAATGTTCAGGGCCCCATACTTAATTGTGATCAAAGCTATTCCTTCTATGCTTATTTTAATGTGCAGCCACCACAATAAACATAAAAACGATTTCAATGTGCTTTTAGATGTTATATATTTGACCCAAGATGTCCTAATAAATTTATTAGAAAGGAAAGTTACTCTAAAAGAAAAATTGAACTGGGACATACTTTCTGAATGAAGTCTTGAAAATAAATATTCAAAACAAAGTCTTTCTCTATAGTTGAATTCATAAAATAATAGAAGAGTCACTAGTTGCAGAGATGTTAAAATTCTACGTAAATAACATAATTATTGTTTCAAAAATATATTTAAAAAAATCAACTAAAAAAGAAAAGGCACATCTTTTCCCTGATCAAACACTCTCCTCCAAACACGCAAGGCCAGATCGAACAGCCTGCTGGGATACCGCATCACATGGCGCCTCCTTGAGGCTGCATTAGGATTCAGACACACAGATCACCTCGCCACATTTTATTTTTAAACCTAGACTTAATTCTATCCATCTTAGAATCCATCTGTCTAATTTAGCATTTTATCTACATATGTAGCAGAGAAAACCAAATGTAATTTGTGTTAATTTGCATACATCTTTCCACTCAAAAAGCTGTCGTACCGCATCAGAAGACTTACTGTTTATATTATATTAGTTTTTCTGGATCTTTTATGTCTTTTGTTAAAACACCTCTTTATTCTTGTGAATAGTAAAGGTGCAGTCTGTAAATTTTAGTGGTATCTAGTGGTGAGATTGTGAACTGCAACTAACGGCGCACATCGCTCGAACCCCTCCCTTTCGGAGAAGCCACGATGGCTGGCTGACATGAACAGACTGGGAAGCAATGAGTCTTACTTTTACCAAAGAACTGTCTCTGCTTCTAATAAACCAGATGACGACTACTACTATTACTACTATTTTGTGCGTATTCAACGTAGTGACGATGCAAGCTGCCTCTAATTCAGAAGAACAACAGTGACTAAACGCGGTCTGTAGACAGTTTGTCCGTTTAGGGCTACTGTAGGAACACACCAGCGCATAATGGCGACTTGACATGGAGGAGGACCCGCGGTGTTTGAGATAGAAATGGCTCATTCTAAGGTAATAAAAACATAGGTATGTATATTATATTGCATTTGTGTCAAAAGATCCTCCCACATTTTACACATTGCACCTTTTAAATTGTATTGAAAGTGTTTAATCAAGTGTTAGCATATTTGTTTACCAAGAGCATAATTGAGATTGACAGAGACGTGTGACGTGCATTGAAAATTTTTGTATTGTTTTATGGTGGGTTGTTTCCAATCAAGCTGTTATAAATCGAGTAAAATACTATATATCTGTAGGTTACATATTAGAATATCTATCCATCCATCCATCCATCCAGTAGCATGTCTAATAGTAGCCTTTTCCCATGATGAAATATGGAAACGATAACAAGTTCAATGTGGGCAATTGTGGAAGACATGGCTTTTGATTATAAAAATAGGCTAATAATAGTGCATTTGTAGACAAAATAGAAATGTCATAAACCCAAGTAGGGGAAAGATACAATTCACCTTCAGACGAAACCTTTTCAGCTACATTCAGTTAAATGACAAACTTGCAGAGACTAACCTCAAATAATCAATAAACTAAATGAGATAATTGCATTTCATTACTTGAATGCAAGCTGTCTTAAGTACAATAATATACTACACAGATATCAATAATAATAATTTCAGACAGTGTTGATATATGGTACCCCTTTTGTTTATTCAGGAGGGCAAAGTAGCACCAGTCAACCAAAGAGATTTAAAACACATTAAATTAAATGTGCCTCAGTATAATTGTGTATAATTATTATGGTGTAGTATCACCGTAATCAATGACCCACACACAGTTTCAGTATATATAACTATGTTTGCATCAAAATCATTTGTATTAAAAAATATAATGCATCTATGGCAAGCACAGCTATATTGGTTTGAGTCTGAAATCATTTCCTTTTTCATTAGATTAGACACAAACTGCCTAAATTAAGTGTTCAATTTTAAACAATTATCAATTAAAACAACTCTTGATAGCAGCTTCTAATTGTGGTTATCACCTGACAAATAAGACTTAAAAGCATTTCTAAGACATCATTGAAAGGAAGGAACTCCTGAGTTGAAGTGAGTTCATTAAACATCTTCATTATATGGGATCAGCCCAATCTTTGGTGTTATTGGAGATGTATTTTTCGATATGTGCGAGAATCAGCACGGTGAGCAGAAGCAGCTGTGTGTGAGAAAGATTTAAAGAAGGAGAGACAGAGAGAGTTGAGCTACACTTCTCCGCTCAGAGGTGCCACGCTGGCGAGGGCCGGCACAAGGTGCTCATACACCTGGATGCCCCGCAGAAACACCTGCTCGTTCAAGTACTCGTTGTGATCGTGTAGTAGGATGGGGGTGAGGTTCATCGGAGAGAAACCGATGGCAGGAAAACCTTCCTACAAAACACACAATTCATGTTACACAACATATATGAGCATAATGTGGGTATATTTTAGATTCTCGTTGGAGAATGTGCTGGCTTCTTTGTTCTTGCAGAGAGAAGAGAAGTTCACTTACTTCCCTGATGAAGCGACTGTCTGTGGCAGCAGGGAAAATTTCCTTTTTCAGAGTCACATTCCTATCACGAGAGGGACAGAGTCAAATACGTTCAACTAAAAACACACATGCTCACAAAACGTCTGTGCTTCTCCCTCACATGGCTTTGCAGGTAGAGCTGAAGGCATGCCACCAGGGGTCGCTCTCCTCCGTGGACGTGAAATTCTGGTCCATGTGTTTCTGAAGAGCAGGAAAAAAAGCAACAGATATGAAACCAAATCATGTGGACAAACATCTTTTTTTTTTCTTGATGCATATTATAATATATATATATATATATATATATAATGTATATGTGTGTGTAAATGTATGTGCAGTATACAATACTAAGCATAAAAGTCGTTATTTCAAAAGTTAGTATTTTCACACACCCAAAAAAAAATGGCTGTAGTGTGTGAGTAAGAAATAATAGTTTATATTTCCAAACATTCCTTTTTCCATTAATTGTAATAATCCAGTGAGGTTTTTGTATGCATTATCTATTATGTTGTATAGTCTGACAACAGTCGGTACGCTCCACACGGAGATCTGATCTCACCATCGTCGAGTCTGTCTGTGCTTACATTAAGAACAGAAAAAAAACTGAGACAGACTAAATCCAGAAGAACTGTGGCAATGTCTCCAAGACACCTGCAGAAACCTACCTGCGAATCTACTAGAAAAACTATGAGCAAGTGTATCTAGGACAAAAGCTTTTTTAAAACGCAAAGGGTGGTCACACCAAATATTGATTTGATTTAGTTGATAGAAGTTGATAATGATGATATCAATGATTCATAATTAGAATATATTTTTTTAAAGGCATCATCACTTTACAGAATTTTTACACAAGTGCCTAAACTCACAGTACTGTAGTACTGTGGAGTACTGTACTGTTGAACTTTGCAGGTAGGTTTCTTCAAATGTCTTGGAGACATTGCAACAGTTCTTCTGGATTTAGTCTCAGTTTTTTCAGTTTCTTCATGTAATCCCAGACATGCAGACACACACACACACACATATATATGTACTATTAGGAAAGGATTATTTTTTATTTATGATCATTTTTTGAATTGTTTTTTTTGTTAAAAACAACACAATAAAAATGTGAATTACACAGGGAAATTTTAAGTTTGAGCTATTTTAGGGTTTTGATTTTTTAAGTGAATTAATTTTGTGACTATGTATGTGTGTTAGGGTTATATACAGTGAACAGGCTAAATTATTTCAATTATTATTTAACAAAACAAAACCATATTCAAATTAGTCTAACCATAATAAAACAATATACATTCACAACATTAAAAAAAATACAAAACAAACAACATTCAAAACCAAACAAAAACAAAATATATCAACCTTTAGCCCCATTTCTTTGCAAAACACTGTCAAACATGCTGCCATCATCAAATCTTGTTGTGTTCTCCCTGTTCACACCATCAACCACAGCCTCCAGACACTGTTCAGAGAGGTGTACTGTTTCTCCTTGATGAATATGCACATTTGATCAATGACCACAGGTTTCAGAAATTCACAGATCAGGTGTTACAAGGAAGGCCTCTTTTTTTCATTATTTCTTTTATACTCGCTTTGCCCTAGCTTGTGACGAGTACTTGGACGCGTGTGATGGAGCATTGTCCTGCATTTTTCTTGAGTTTTTCTTGAAGGATGTAGACTTCTTGCTTTCCCACTGCTTGAAAGAGACCTGATGGCCAACACTGACTGGAGTTGGAGTTGACTTTGACTCATCACCTCCCCTCCAAAAGGACCAACACTCCTCATTGATGATCCCCCCCCCCAAACCAGTACTCCACACCCACACCTCCTGAGTCGGTCCTGGGCTGGAGCTCTCTGCCCTCTCACCCATCCAGCCATCCATCCATCCACCCATCCATCAAGCCCTCTCATCATCATCAGTCATAAAAAGAAAAAAAAAAAAGTCTTGAGATATTTCTTGGCCAGTGTCTTTTCGTTTCTCTTTTGTGTGTCTTGTTCAGTGGTGGTCGACTTTTGCCTTTCTCTTCTGCTTTTCATGTCTCTGAGTATGTCACACCTTGCCCTTTGGGCACTGCTTTTGATGTTGCAGCTCTGAAATAATATGGCCAAACTTGGTGCCAAGGCTGCATTGGCAGCCTGCAACGCTTTTTTTTTCTCATTCACACGTAGTTTTATTTGCACTTTTGGTTTTTCCACTTTTCTCTGCGCGACCCTTGACTATTTTTGATGAAACGCTTGATTGTTTCGATGATCAGCTTCAAGAGAGGCTTGGCCTTTTTAAGACTTCTGCATCCCTCTGCATATATATCTCACTTTTTTTTTTTTTTCTGACCCTGTTCAAGTCCTTTTTTTTTTTTTTTGCCATTTTGAAAGGAAAAAGGGAAAACCTGACACACACCTACACCTGGGTGATTGTGTTGATTAGACACACACCCTTCTCATTACAGAGATGCAGATGCACTAATACCTAATATGCTTAATTGTAGTAGGCTTATACAGCTTGGAGCTTGGACACAACACAACATGCATAACGGATGATGTCAAAAAAACTCCATTTGCCTAATATTCTCTCTGCACTCTGTATATACAGGGCTGGGTATGTTACTTTTAAAATGTATTTCACCACAGTTTACAAAATACATGCTTTAAAAAGTAATTTGTAATGTATTTCGTTTCATTACTCAAGTTTAGTAACTTAATCTGAATACTTTAGAATAGAATAAGTGTGGAACAAACACAAAAAAAGGTAATAGCAAGTTTTTATCTCAGTAATGGGCAATGTCACTTTGTAAAGAAACACTATAGACTGAACACCTAATACCCATGCGCATGACGTCACTGTTTTTCACAAATTCACGATTTTGTAGTTCACGTGGAGACGATAACCTGTTTTCACAGGTCTCAAGAAGGCTGTTGTCGTGCAAAGAAAATATGGCCAAAACACATAAGTTTTACATTTTTTGTTGAAAATAGTGCACGTAAACACCCTAGATCTCCTGGCAGACACATGAAATAAACAGGCATGAGATCAGGCCAGTTGGAATTTTGTTTTGTGTAAAAATAAACCTAACCTGTGCAAAATCATATGTCACGTCTTCACCAGCTTCTCTGCACCAGGATTTGATCTTCTCTTCAAACTCCTGCAGAATGAACAGAACTGGAAGTGTCAATCAGTTTAAAGCTAATTTCATAAAAAAGAGAAAAATGGGTCCCACGTAATGGTCCAGAAACACACCTGCAGGTTCACAGTGGGTGGGATTCTTAAGTCAAAGCTGACGTCCATTTCTGCTGGAACCACATTGTAAGCCATGCCCCCTTTGACCATCGTCATGTTAATAGTGGTGACATCACCCAGAGTGAAACACTCACTGGTGTTCAGCCTGCAAATCACACAGATGGGTGTATTTTCACATTTACCAGCTCTCCTGTAACCCTCTGTTCATAAGTGAACCTCTGAATAAAGCTCACCGGTGTTTCTCTTTCTCTCTGAACTCCAGGAAAGAGTTTATAACTCGCCGCTGTGACACAGCAGAGACAGATGCATCACAAACACTAAAAAAGTTTCAAATAAACTTCATGGTTTTAGGTTAAAATGTATATATTTGTATATTTCCCCGTTTTTCACAATTTTAAACAACTTTATCCTTTCATTGGTCCATAAATCCTGCAGAGTTCTTACAAGTACAAATATTTTGTGTAGTTTCTCAATTGCAAGGAGGTCTGAACATGAATACTGCATCCACAACTATTATAGATTCTGGAAATGCGGTTTAAAGTAGTTTTAGATAGTTTCCAATATTCGACGACCATTTGATGCACTTATTTTATGCTTTTTGATGCTGAAAAATTAGAAGTATGAGTTACACGACCGTTCAAAAGTTTGAGGTCTGTAAGAAATATTGCGAAAGAAGTCTCACGAAGGCTGCATTTTTTAGGCCAAAAACTGTGAAATATTACTCCAATTTAAAATAGCTGTTTTCTATGTGAATATACAGTATAGTAAAATGTAATTTATTCCTGTGATCAAAGCTGAATTTATCATTATTTCTCCAGTCTTCAGTGTCACTTAAGATATCAGAATGATCCAGAAAATCATTCTAACATGCAGATTTGCTGCTCAAGAAACAAGTTATGTTGAAAACAGTTGTCCTGCTTCATATTTTTGTGGAAACCGTGATACATTTTTTTTTTTCAGGTCAAAAGAGCATTAGCTTTTTGTATCAATATTACATTTTTTTTCTTTCAAGGAAAATCTTTCTAATATTTACACACACATTATATATATATATATATATATATATATATATATATATATACACACACATAAACATGCATACATGTGTATAAACTGTTCAAAATGTTAGGAAGGATTAGGTAAGAAACAGAGAAAATTGCCGATTGCCATTTTTCTTTGCAAATTACATTTCACATCAACAGCCTATATAACATCAGATTCCAGTGTGTTTGGTCACATGACATTCTGAACACACTCACTAGTTTCTCTGCTGCTGTGTTCTCCACAAACCTGGACCCATGACCTGGACTTCCTGGACAGCGAACTGTGATCCCTACAGCACAGAGTGCATGTTTATTAACATGAAAATAAACACTCACAGACACACACACACACACACACACACACACAGTGAATGTGACTACTGGCATACGTGACACTCACACCAGGGGTTTCTCTCTCCGTAGAATACAGTATAGGCATTAGTTGGGTTTGCCAAACCTGTGAACAAATATAACAGGCAAGAAGTCTTCTTAATATTGGTGCGTTCTTGTTTAAATTAAGTTTATTCTTTTGAATTTTATGCAGATCGATTTGCACAGACTGGTACTGTTGTGCATTTGAATGCACAGTTTTTAGGGATGAGTACGAGTAAGTGAATGCAGGTTGTGGCTTTCTGTTCATGTTGGTATTAAAATGGTGTAACTATACAACAAATTCAACTCTCGCTGTCTACGTGTTTGAGTGTACTAAAGCGCTCGCAGGAACTAGAAGACTGAATCTGCAGGATTGTTTACCTTCATCGAGGGCAAAACCGATGTTCAACTTGTGAAATTCAGGGTGCTTCACAAACGTCTCCATTCCTTTGTGACCACCGACCTCCTCATCTGTCGAGAACATTAAAAACACCACAAGTTTGTACGGAAAGTGGCTTCCTTTGCAGCACCAATGAAAATTTTGATCAGGGCAGATGACGTTTAATTTGATGCAAATGAAAATGATGATGCGAGGGATAAATCAGTGGACTAATCGCATCACAGCATCTCAAATGCTGGTTTGGCGGTTCAGAAACGCCTGAGCCAAAGTCTGTCATTAGAATGATTTGGTTTAGTTCCTTCCAAGAAGCATCTCACATGATTGTGTTTCCCAAACACCACCATTCGAACGCAAGACAACGTTACAGCGTTTACTGGGTTTTGTCTGCCGCTCTGAGACGCAACTCTTTTGTGATGGAGCAAAAAGAGCCACAGTTTCTTCTTTGATTGCAGAAACTTCTATTTTTACCACACTTATTTTGTGCCAATTTGCCAGAAAGTGGTGATTTTGTTCTCCTGAACACATGGGATGGAAATTGTGCTTTATTCGCAAATGTTTTATGCGATATTACAATTTTGCTAAAAAGCTAAATTCACAACTTTGTATGGAATTTTCACAGACAAAATCATTTCAATAGGAATCTATAGGGGCTTTCGCACCTAATAGTTCTAGGAACTCAGTGATAAGAATTAGCCACAAGGATACTAATTTCTCCCCTAGGCCATGTTCCTTAATGGATCCGCAATGGGAATAGGAACTCTGAAACGGCCAATAGCGGCATCTTTAAGTGCGCCATTTACAAACGCTAAAAAATGGTGAATGGAGCTGTTTGTTGCGTGTCGTGGGTTTTGTGATAACGGAGATAGAATGTAAATGCATAATCTATGTGACTGAAAGAGCAAAAATTGGGGCTCAGAGACGAAATCTATGACAACTTCCAGTGTACACACAGACAAAAGGTAAATGCCGTTTTCACTGTTTTCCATAATTGTGAAGTAAATATGTTTACACAGCTTTTTAAAAATCCCAGGTGCTGGTGTTTGACGTGTTTGACCAATCAACATACACTGTAGGGTTTAGACCCTACTCTGAAGTAGGAGCTAATTTAGTTCCCCAAAAGGAGTTCCTAGAACTAAAATCATTCCTGAGTGCGAACAGAGCAAAATCCAAGAGGCTACTCACTGCGGAGCCATAACCTCCATCTCCCCCTCTCTCATGATGGGTGAAGCTGCATCCCCCTAACCACACCCTAACCCCACCCATAACCCCATCTCTCCACCCATTAAACAGGTTAAGCTCCACCCTTGAGCTCCAGAGAGGTGGAGCTAGTGGTTATTATGCTCTGTAGCGAGCACTACTTGCAAAGTCTGGCTACTTCAGCCAATAGTTCTAGGAATTTCAGAGCATGTTGGTGAGGTCTGACCTGGGACGAACGTTAGATGGATAGTGCGAGGAAACCTCTTCCCAGCTGCCTTCAGTCTGCGAATTGCTTCAATGTACCTGCAGGGCAAAATGAACAAGGAATCAAAACTTCATGATCAGGAATTCCAGATTTTGCAACGGGTTCAAGTTGGTCATGTGAATTCACCACATTCAACAACAAAAAACTGCTTAGTTTAAAAATGACTTCTGTGTTGTGCTTCATACATCGCTACGGTATTTACAGTAGGCCTTTATTGCCCTGGATATTCAGTTGAAATTTTGCTAATGTGACAACTTTAATCTTAAAGCTGTGAAGATAGAATTCAAGAGATATTGCCATCTTCACACATCCAAGCTTTTTAAGCTATCCTAAACTTTCAGACATTGCTTGTATATTTGTATAGTTGTATGTAATTTTAAAGAGAACCGTTTATGCCCTTTTACAAAGTCCTGTAGAACAGGTTTTCATGCTTGAATGCTCAAAAACATAATTTTCCCCATATTTAACATTGTTGCAGCACCTCTCTCTCGTCCTAGTTTGTCAGTAATGCTCTGTTCAGTTCTTGTCTCTATGAAGCCCCGCCTTCTGAAAAGCACAGTGTGCTCTGATTGGTCGGCTTGACCAGTGTGTTGTGATTGCTCATGCGTTTTGAATGTGTTTGGGAAATTTTAACACACTACTACTAATTTAACCCTGTCCCTTTAATTTGTTTCTGGCTTGGGCGGAAATTATTTAAATGAAGAATATTGTGACCCGTTTGTTCCCGGAAGAATACTCAAGTGGAGGCGTTTCAGGGATTTCAGAAACAGTGCTTACTGATATAGAGAATAACTCCCTTTGGAGTGACTTTGGTACTTGCTGACAACATTACACACTAAAGAAAGTTGAACATGTTAAGAAAAAAAAAGCATAATAGGAGCCATTTAAGTTGCTAGTTAGTTTCAAACTCACTGTATCGTGACACATTTCATATCCTGAGATCCTCTGCCATAGATGTTGCCATCCACATCTTTAACAGCAGCAAATGGATCGTATTTCCAGTGTTCCTGAGTTAGATGGACACAGTATATAAGCGAGATCCCGACCCATGTTGTTTGATCTGTATGGTGATTGATGTTACGGCAGTACCTCATACACGGGAACAACATCCGTGTGCGAGTTCAGCACGACAGACCTCAGCTCTGGCCTGGTGCCGACCCATGTGATGATTGCGATGACTCGACTGGGACACACCTGAGAGTCAGAGTTGGTGTAGGCTAAATTAACGTGGATATGCATGACGGAGAACATGATGAACGTTAAAAACAGATATTTAGTTTCACGTAAATTATTACCTCCACTTTCTTCATGGGTAAACCAAGCTCCTCTGCCATCCGCTCCAGGAATCTTAAAGCAGCATCTGACAATGATTGATTGAAATAGTGGCAGATTTACTTTACAGATCCCAGACATGATACTCAGCAATTTTTACAAAAATTTTAACCAAAGGTTGTGTATCATATGATCGTTATCCTTCCATTTTCAGAGACTAAGTTGTTCATTTTTAATCATCATCTATTTACATTCATCAAAACAATATTGTACCACTTGACAAAAACAACAGATGTCTCGAATTTTTCTTTTTATTCTGCTCCTCCACGGTGAAAGAGACATTAAGATATAGTCATATTTACGGTTGTTCTGTAAACATTCACGGGTGAATTTCACGTAAGGACAGGTTCAAGTTAGTTGACCAACAGAAAGCTGCTTGGTTTGAAAGTGACTTCGGTTTTCAGCTGCGCTTCATTCATCACGACACTATTGTCAAAAGACCTTTTTGTCTGGAAATTTCACCAAAATTTCACTAATGCGACCCCACTGAACTACACTTAGATCTCTATTTGCATTCTTTACTCTGGGGATGTTTGTAAAGTAGAAACCACCAGCTATGCACAATTTATGGGCACCAAATTTATGCATGAATAAACATTTAAGCACTGCACCATTAAATTTAGTCAAAATATAACCCTATGTAAAAACTAAATATAGTAAATAACAAACAAACTAAAAAATCTGTTGCACTTATTTTGGTAACACTTTATTTTACAGTGTCATTGTTACACATGTTACATGTATTTACTATAGTAATAACTAGAAATTATGCTTAATTACATGCAATTAACCCTAAACCAAACCCTCATCGTAACCCTAACCCTAAAGTAAGTACATGTAGTTAATTGTCTTTATTCAGTACTTAAATTTATAATTACACTGTAATACTGAAACCTTAAAATAAAGTGTAACCCTTATTTTTAAGGTGATATTGTTACAGCATAATTACACAAGCACTGAGTAATATTAATTAACAAGTACTTATATAGGGTAAGGGTTTATTTTAGGATTAGTTGCTCAATTACACATAACTTACGGTTATTTCTTTAGTACTACCCTAATACATGTAACGTGCAACGTCACCTTAAGATAAAATGTTGTCAAAATATTGACTAAAATAAGTGTAAAATGAAAACATTTATACAGTTGATTGTATTAGTGTTTTAAATTAATAAATGGCAATAAAATCAAATAAATAAAAAAATTAAATTTAAATGCCCCAATTCATAAAATGCCCCATTTGAACTTAATACATATACAATACTATTTTATTTCACAAAATTTAAGTATCATATTTCAATTTATTACAACTGACAGTTCCACGAAACAAAAATAAAAGATCAACTCACATGCATGGCTTTTCAACAGATATAAAGGCTGCTTAACCAGATAAAAAAGTAAACAAAAAATGTCAACAAAATGTCATGCGACTATGTTACATTATGATTTACTTTACTAGTTCTGCCTTAAGATTAAATGATGCAACCAAACAAACTAGAAACTAAATAGCTGCTTAAATGATTAATGTTTCAAAAAATACTTTATTTCATCTGTCAAAATGCCAGAATTGGTTGCTCGTGTCATTCCAAACCTGTTCGACTTTCTTCAGTAGAACATAGAAAATACTGAAAATTGTGTGTTTGGTTTTTTAAATTTTATTCATACAATAAAAGTCCCAAAACTACTAGGTTACCAACATTCAATATCTACATCATTGTTTAAATTCTGTTTTCCGTTGAAGGAAAAAAGTCATACAAGTTTGGAACCACATTAGAATGATGACGCTTTCATTATTCGGTGAACTTTCCCTTTAAAACTCTTTTGTATTTCACCATATATTATAACAAAAAAATTGAGTTAAACATTTATACAAGTGAGTGATTACCCTACTCTTAGTTTATAAACTAGGAGTATTCAGCACTTTGAGACAGGGATCAGAGATCAACTAATGCACTTTGGATGGATGCCACTGGCAGTGCATTAAAACACCTTTCTTAAAACTAGCTATCTGCCTACCTAGACAACATTTCTAGACATCTTAGGGGTCAGCATGAATTCTTGGGCAAAGGTTAACTGTAGTCATAACCCTAAACCTAGATGGTGAAACTATCCTGTTGGTGAGAAGATCTCTCCTCGGGTACCGTAGTCAGGCTCCGGGTGGACAGTCTTCAGCCGCAGGTATTCTCTGAATAGGGTAACTGAAGGGTCTTCTGTCCTGCTGTTGTCCTGGACTCCTCCGCCTCCATTCGGTCCATCTTTATCAGGCAACATATCGCTCCACTGTGCTGTAGGACCAGAGTGTTTATTACTAACAAATACACACATTAGGGCTGTGCAATTGATCGCAATCGCGATTTGACCACATGCAATTTCTAAATCGCACAAGTCTGCAATTTTTATTTATTTTTATTAATATTTTAATTCAGAATACTGCAACGTTACTGCACGCATGTTTAAGATGTTAACCAATCAGAGCTCACTCAGCACACCGCACCAATTAGAACAAAGCAAAGCGGGAGAACAGAATAGGCAAACGGGAGGAAAGAAGAAAAAATATGGATGCAGTTCAGAATAAACATGATTTGGTACCAAAGAGAAATTCAACATCAGAGAGAGTTTTGGATTCAAACACTGGACAAAAGACACCAGCTGCAACTCACACTTATTTCACACAAGTTGCTGTATGAGAAATGTAAGGCGGGCGTTGAATACGAGTTTAAGCAGGTGAAATAATCGTAATTTATTTGATGTTGTCTGTTTTAAAGACAGTTAATTACAGTTTTGTTTATGAAGCTGTAAATACAGTTACTTCATTGTGAAACATTTTGTCATGCACTTCTTGTGCGCTGAATACATTCAGAATGTAGCATGTTTGAAAAAGCAAAAACAATTACCAACATTGCAAAATAAATCGCAATTGCAATATTGATTAATAAAAAATTGCACAGCCCTACCACACATGTTCAAAATCAAAATACACAAGTTATATTCTGCTAATAAAAAAAAAACTCATAGTTCTCATTACTGTGAGACACTTTTTTTCAGGGGCCAGTTGCATAAACAGCCATTGTGTTAAGACTGTTTCTTAAGAACTTTGACCAACTAGCAGTTAGTCAAGGGCCAAGCAGTCGTTCTCTCTGTTTTCAAATTAGATCAGACAACGCTTTTATGTAACTTACTTGAAAAAAATGATGAATAGTCTTAAAGAAAAGTCTAAGTTTAGCAGATTATGCAACCGGCCACAGTTAGTTCTCAAGCGTTTTAACAAAATGGGGTTGACTTTGAGCCCACAACCTAATCTTTAACTACACCACACCAGTCTTTACATTTAATTTTGACACAAAGGCAAACCTACATGTATTTCAGTGTGATGAGGTCGATTTAAACATAATCGTCTTCTAATAAACGCAGGTTAAACGTCACGAGAAGTCAAACTGTCACGTAAACTAATATTACACTGTCCGCAGTAAACAGCCTGTTCAACTCAAGAAAACAAGTCGCAGTAAAAGAGCTCGACTCTTTTAAGCGTAAACATCGCTTCACAACAAATGCAGCCTGTTTTAAATCAGACAGACATTTCTATTGATTGTCGTGTGTTTATAATAAATCTATGAAATAACGGCTGCTCTGCGGCTTGACACATCGACTCACCTGCCTCAGCTCGAGCTCACAGTTGATTTATGTCTTTATCAGTGAAGGACACTTTCACAAAGGCAGTCTTTTATAATTGATATACAAAGATAACTTCCAACTTACCTTTGTTCCAGGGTCCTCGGTTAAACTCGTTACTTGTTATGCTCTATCATGCCAAATACCATTTCGCTCAGTCTAGCGTGATGACGTCGTAGATTTACGTTACGTCCTTGATGTTTTAAAGCGCATGCGCACATTGAAGACTAGTAATTTGGTGTTTAGTAATGTTTGTCTTTCTGATCACATGAAATAAAATGATTAAAAATACCTATAGAAAGGCCACACCAAGCTCAGAGATAAATCACAACCAACAAAAAACAATCCCCTAAGAACTACGCAGTATTTTAAGGCTAGCAAGCTGCCAATTATACATTGTTCTTTATATTGAGAGTTTGGTTACATAGGAAATCACTTTATTTTCCGTATTTGTTTTATAGCTTTGGTCAGATTTTGGACCGCAGTACTGCACAGTTTGTATGTATTCTTTATTTAACACACTTCAGACTGTCTTCTTGTGTAGTGCTGTGGCTCCCCACGAGCAAAAAACACAGAGCTGCACAAATTTGGCAGTTACTTCACTGGATGAATCCGCGTGTTTGAACGAATCGGTTCAATTAATGATTCTGGCTCACTCATAAAGACAGTACTTGCACCGCCACCTTCTGGTACAACGATGTGACCCACAGAAAGAGGTAGTCTACTGAAAAATGTCCGCCAGTACGCAGACGCTAACGTTACTTCTTTCTTTTCTCGTCGCTTTACATGAAGTTTGTGATTCATGTAAAAACTATTTTAATAATGTTACTTTGTTTCGCTGCAGTGTTTTTTCTGCAATTTATTAACTGAATGCCTTGCACTAAGTGATTAGCCTAACAAATAAATCTTTTTGCCTAACAAATAAATCTTTTCGTAACAAAACAAATTTAGAACCATCAGGTGAATGAAATCGAACCCTTACATCCGCAAGAATGTTTTAATATATTGTTTAAATATAACTAACTAACTTTTGACTTACAAATTCAGCATAGCGTTGGTGGTATAGTGGTGAGCATAGCTGCCTTCCAAGCAGTTGACCCGGGTTCGATTCCCGGCCAACGCAAGAACACTTTTCACTTTTAAAGCAACTTTTTGTGTATGTGTAAAATATTAAAGGCCAATTACACTAGAACTGCCAAAGCAGCATTTTGATCATTTTTTTTAATTAATCTGTAATGTAATAACTTTGTTTGAAATGCAATACCCATATAGCTAGTACCCTGACTTTTCTTAAATGAACGGCCATAACAGTCAAATTGACCGTACACATTAATCCAGACGGCATCATTTCCCGTCTTTGAAGATGCGCATCACTGTTGCCAAGTAACTTTTTATAGTTGTTTTTTATATGCTATTGCTAAGATAAACTATGCTTTAACTAAAGCTATTACCTTAGCTTTACGTTATAACTAATGTAGCCTAAGCATCTTCTCAGCCTCGATGGCAAACATACTGCTGTTCTCCACTAATGCAACATCTAGTCAACAAACTAATTACTTTAGTGATGTGAAAACATATACTGTAGTGTACTGTATAACATACCGCTTTGTTGTTTATGTTTTAAATCCGTTTTTGAAGTGTCCAGTTCTGTTCAGCGCGCAGCCTCTCGTCACGTGTCAAAACAAACTCCACGAGGCTTTAGTGATAGTTTTTTGTCGCCTCTAGAGGTCGCTCTCGTACCGCATTCTTCTCAGCTGCTCCAGCAACGGACGCAATGAAAAAAATGAAATCAACCGCGGTTGTGCGAGCTCTTGTTTGCGCATGCTTGCATGCAGTCTCTGTTCTTCCGACTTTATTTTTGTAGTAAGTAACGAAAATGCTTTGGAGAAATGTATCGGAGTAAAAGTATACATTTTATTTAGGAAATGTAGTGGAGTAAAAGTAAAAGTTGAGTACAGATTTTCCCAAAACTTCAGTACAGTAAACCTCTGACCAGCACCCATAAATGACCTGCACAGAACCCTTCGCGCACATGCAAAGATACACAAGTTTCACAGCTTCTTCAGGGCTGAAACAGGAAACTTTCCCAAAACATACTGATATGTTGTCTTTTCTCTCAGTGAGAGGTACAGACAATATTCATCATTATTTTCTATTGTTTGAAAATGAAAATGAAAATAAATGGTTTAACATGAGATGAAGTTATTCAAATAATTTAATATATTTAGAAAGATAAATTTTGATTAATAACTTCATTATAAATCACTCAAAATATATATATTGAAGCGGCAGTGGATTCCAGAATCCACCCCTTCAGTGTTATTGTTTGTTGAATGTATATCCAGATTTCTTTTCTGAAGTGTGTTTTCCTCTGTTCATTATGTGTTTACATGAGGTTTTTAGTTAAAGCTGCAGTCCGTATGTTTTCGCACTTTGTCGCCATCTCAGTTTGAACCCAGAAATTGCAGTTATTTGCGCAGTTATCTTCACATGGGTTGTGCATCGGCTCTTTAGCACGGAAGAATCTAATATTTTGAGGTGTAAATGTGGGTTGTCAATCAATGCACCAATGATGATTGTCATTTTGAACTTGCTGGATTACAAACTGCCATCAAAATGACAAGTTTAATTACATTCCAGCTGCTGTTGTATTCCTCACTTGTAAGTTTGGATAAAAGCGTCTGCCAAATGAATACATTTCCTGTGTAAACCTACCAGTACCACTCAAATTATAAAACATTATTACAAGTTTACCCTTGTGAATCGGGCTAAGGAAAGGAGATCATTTTGAACACTGGCTGGTTATGTACTTGCTCAAAAATTGATTTTAGATAATTCTTAACCAAAAAAGTTACGAATTGCAGCTTTAAGATTTATTGGATCAATATGAAATAAAGTAAACTTTGTGTTCTGCTTTATGTGATATTTTAAAATAATATTTTAAATAATAATTCAATCATACCTATATAATCCAGTATGTTCAATAGCTTGGTGTGGGGGCAATAACATGCAAAAAAAAAAAAAAAAAAAAATGCATCCAAACATCAGTTTTCTCAAAATAAGAAAAAATACATGTGCACACTGTATGAGTTTCTTTAAAAACACATGACTTGCATAAAATCTAATGTATTTACAATTTGAAAGCAAACAAATAACCCTGTTTAGGAAAGGGACATCATTTCAGAAAATATCATTTGAATTTTAACAGTAATGTATATGTCCATGACAGGGTGGACATAACTTATGGTTTATGCTCCGAATAATGGCACATAATTGTTTAAAAATATGTTTGGGAGCTCAGACATATATTTCTTACTGTGCTATGAAACATTTTGAGTATTGCGAGGGTTGAAAGGCACTCGATGGTGATATTGACCCAGCTCTCAAATAAGATGACAACATTCAAAGCTTCATTCTAAAACCTCAATAGAAGCTTCCAAGGTGGAAACAAGTGTGCATAGTTCTACTACACTTTTTTAATGCAAAAATGCAGTCTGTATAAATCTGCCCTTTAGGGTGCACATAAATTCTAACTAAATAAGTGGACTTCATTGAACAAGATTACAACACATGAGACCCTCTAATAACCGAATAACCTCACCAGTAACCCAAAGCTTTAGTCAAAGCTCACTGATAATCCACAGACAATTCAAATGCATAAAAACTGTTAAGAAAGTTAAAGTTGTTTTTATAAAATTCAGATCGCCACAACATTTTAGCAAAGAATTAATTTCAAGCTTTGGCATCAACATTTCAACATTCTGGGACAAATTTGGGGTGAACTCCTTTTAGGGACTTCTGTAAATCCAATGTGACGTCTTTCTTACTGAAGATCTTTAATCACTGTTGTCTTGGAAATATATATTGACATATTGTAAGATATGATCAACAGCTTTGAGCAGTAGAATATCTACGTTTTCATCCAGATCCAGCTCTGAGCAGTAATTCTTCACTGGGACAATGTAGGATGTGGCCATTCCCAGCATGGCTCCTGCCTTCTCTATCTAAAGAATGACAAAATGAATCATGGGAAGCTCATGGCAGACTGTAGAACATGTCAAGGTGAAACATTTAAACATTATGATCAAGTATGACGTACTGCCTGCCGAACAGACTGGCTCTTGTAAACCTGGGTGATGTCATTTTCGGTAGCTTTACAAACTTGGTCCACATGGGTCAGTAATGCCACTTGGTGTACACCTGCAATTTAGAAGGATTTTAGATATTTCATAGTTGCACTTTCTTAAATAGGCCTTATTATGCCCTTTTCCAACGTCTTGATTTAGTTTTGGGGCTCTACTAGAATAGGTTTTCTAAGCATGCGTATTCATGAATTTGTGTGTAAAATGAATGTTTTCATAAACAAATCATGATTCATCAATAACTTTCTAAAATTTATTCAAAATTATAAAAAAAGATGTAGGAACTGAAACCACTCATATAAAAATAACACACTCTTGGTAACCTTATAAACATGTTAAGATTAAGGTTTTCTTTTTTCTTTGTTTTTGGAGGATGGCACACTTGGCATTGCTCAAGGATCTTGCTTTAGAAAGCATTGTGTTTTGTTGAGAGCAACAAAAGGAAAGGGTGTGGGGAAAACCCTTATATGGACATGGTTTAGGTTTGTTTTATGCAAATTACTTGCTCTGTATGCGGACGCTCTTGTAGAATATAATATGATATATATATATATGAAACATAGCTTGAGACTATCGAGTGCAACATTCAGGTTCCAGAAGAAAAAACTCCTTTCATTTTTCCATTTTTGATTTTGAACATTAATTTATAAACCTTATAGACATCCCTACTGTGAGCAAAGAGGCTGTTAATCGATTGTATTTGCTTCGGCTGAAGCCACTTGTTGTTGTGATTCTCCTCTTAGCTGGTTGTCCTGGTTCATGGCTGATAACGCTATATATATATATATATATATATATATATATATATTTTTTTTTTTTTTAAATCTCTATGGAAAAAAATACGGTGGCCCAGTAATGCACAACACAACGAAATTTAAAAAGCAAATATAAGTTCACAACACAACGAAATCGCCACAACACAACGAAATAAAGCCACAACGGAATTGTTCCCGAGCACTAGAGGGCTCTCGGTGCTCAGAAAAGTTACATTTCATTACATTGACTTTGTTTTAATATTTAAAAACTTGTTAGCTCCAGTTCGTAAGACTGACTTACTACAGGTGACATTTTGTCAATGCCTCCCTTCATGTATGTACAATAAACAATTATTTACAGGAAAAAATCACTGTAATTCTCCAAAAGGTTTATTGTTGTTGTTGTTGTTGACCAGACTGACTTACTACAGGTAAAATTGTGGCAATACCTCCTTGTTTGTATGTATTGACAAAATGTCACCAATAGTAAGTCAGCCTTACCAATAGAAACCTAGTACAAGCTTTGGAATTTGAACATGTCTGATTTTAAATGTTAAAAGTAATTTTAATGAATAAAAATTATACGTTTTAACCATTTGGTGCAATTGGCAGACGTTCCCTTCATCATGCGCCGTGGCACGCAGTAGCACGTCAAATCATTCACAGGAATAAATATGAAGATATTGTGCACAAATGTAATTTTGAATTAATATTTCATGTCGATATACAATGTTTACATACTTAAAACTAATCATAGTATTGTAAGACTCTGGACTCTTAGAACAGTGGCAAGGAAATCTAACTTTACTGAGTACAGAGAGCATTTCCTTTGTGGCTTTAATTCCGTTGTGTTGTGGCTTTATTTCATTGTGTTGTGGCTTTATTTCATTGTGTTGTAGCTTTATTTCGTTGTGTTGTGGCTTTAATTCCATTGTGTTGTGACTTTATTTCATTGTGTTGTGGCTTTATTTCATTGTGTTGTGGCTTTATTTCATTGTGTTGTGGCTTTATTTCGTTGTGTTGTGACTTTATTTCGTTGTGTTGTGGCTTTATTTTGTTGTGTTGTGACTTTATTTCGTTGTGTTGTGGCTTTATTTTGTTGCATTGTGGCTTTATTTTGTTGTGTTGTGACTTTATTTCGTTGTGTTGTGGCTTTATTTCGTTGTGTTGTGGCTTTATTTCGTTGTGTTGTGGCTTTATTTCGTTGTGTTGTGGCTTTATTTTGTTGCATTGTGGCTTTATTTTGTTGTGTTGTGACTTTATTTCGTTGTGTTGTGGCTTTATTTCGTTGTGTTGTGGCTTTATTTCGTTGTGTTGTGGCTTTATTTCGTTGTGTTGTGGCTTTATTTTGTTGCATTGTGGCTTTATTTTGTTGTGTTGTGACTTTATTTCGTTGTGTTGTGGCTTTATTTCGTTGTGTTGTGGCTTTATTTCGTTGTGTTGTGGCTTTATTTCGTTGTGTTGTGGCTTTATTTTGTTGCATTGTGGCTTTATTTTGTTGTGTTGTGACTTTATTTCGTTGTGTTGTGGCTTTATTTCGTTGTGTTGTGGCTTTATTTCGTTGCGTTGTGGCTTTATTTCATTGTGTTGTGGCTTTATTTCATTGTGTTGTAGCTTTATTTCGTTGTGTTGTGGCTTTATTTCGTTGTGTTGTGGCTTTATTTCGTTGTGTTGTGGCTTTATTTCGTTGTGTTGTGGCTTTATTTCGTTGCGTTGTGGCTTTATTTCGTTGTGTTGTGGCTTTATTTCGTTGTGTTGTGGCTTTATTTCGTTGCGTTGTGGCTTTATTTTGTTGTGTTGTGGCTTTATTTAGTTGTGTTGTGGCTTTATTTCGTTGTGTTGTGGATTTATTTCGTTGTGTTGTGGCTTTATTTCGTTGTGTTGTGGCTTTATTTCGTTGTGTTGTGGCTTGATTTCATTGTGTTGTGACTTTATTTCGTTGTGTTGTGACTTTATTTCGTTGTGTTGTGGATTTATTTTGTTGTGTTGTGGCTTTATTTCGTTGTGTTGTGGATTTATTTTGTTGTGTTGTGGATTTATTTTGTTGTGTTGTGGCTTGATTCCGTTGTGTTGTGGATTTATTTCGTTGTGTTGTGGCTTTATTTCGTTGTGTTGTGACTTTATTTCGTTGTGTTGTGGATTTATTTTGTTGTGTTGTGGCTTTATTTCGTTGTGTTGTGGATTTATTTTGTTGTGTTGTGGCTTTATTTCGTTGCGTTGTGGCTTTATTTCGTTGTGTTGTGGATTTATTTCGTTGTGTTGTGGCTTTATTTCGTTGTGTTGTGACTTTATTTCGTTGTGTTGTGGATTTATTTTGTTGTGTTGTGGCTTTATTTCGTTGCGTTGTGGCTTTATTTTGTTGTGTTGTGGCTTTATTTCGTTGTGTTGTGGATTTATTTCGTTGTGTTGTGGCTTTATTTCGTTGCGTTGTGACTTTATTTCGTTGTGTTGTGGATTTATTTTGTTGTGTTGTGGCTTTATTTCGTTGTGTTGTGGATTTATTTTGTTGTGTTGTGGCTTTATTTCGTTGTGTTGTGGCTTTATTTCGTTGTGTTGTGGATTTATTTTGTTGTGTTGTGACTTTATTTCGTTGTGTTGTGGATTTATTTCGTTGTGTTGTGGCTTTATTTCATTGTGTTGTAGCTTTATTTCGTTGTGTTGTGGCTTTATTTAGTTGTGTTGTGGCTTTATTTCATTGTGTTGTGGATTTATTTCGTTGTGTTGTGGCTTTATTTCGTTGTGTTGTGACTTTATTTCGTTGTGTTGTGGATTTATTTTGTTGTGTTGTGGCTTTATTTCGTTGCGTTGTGGCTTTATTTCGTTGTGTTGTGACTTTATTTCGTTGTGTTGTGGATTTATTTTGTTGTGTTGTGGCTTTATTTCGTTGTGTTGTGGATTTATTTCGTTGTGTTGTGGCTTTATTTCGTTGTGTTGTGACTTTATTTCGTTGTGTTGTGGATTTATTTTGTTGTGTTGTGGCTTTATTTCGTTGTGTTGTGGATTTATTTTGTTGTGTTGTGGCTTTATTTCGTTGTGTTGTGGCTTTATTTCGTTGTGTTGTGGATTTATTTTGTTGTGTTGTGACTTTATTTCGTTGTGTTGTGGATTTATTTCGTTGTGTTGTGGCTTTATTTCATTGTGTTGTAGCTTTATTTCGTTGTGTTGTGGCTTTATTTAGTTGTGTTGTGGCTTTATTTCATTGTGTTGTGGATTTATTTCGTTGTGTTGTGGCTTTATTTCGTTGTGTTGTGACTTTATTTCGTTGTGTTGTGGATTTATTTTGTTGTGTTGTGGCTTTATTTCGTTGTGTTGTGGATTTATTTTGTTGTGTTGTGGCTTTATTTCGTTGCGTTGTGGCTTTATTTTGTTGTGTTGTGGCTTTATTTAGTTGTGTTGTGGCTTTATTTCGTTGTGTTGTGGATTTATTTCGTTGTGTTGTGGCTTTATTTCGTTGTGTTGTGACTTTATTTCGTTGTGTTGTGGATTTATTTCGTTGTGTTGTGGCTTTATTTTGTTGTGTTGTGGCTTTATTTCGTTGTGTTGTGGATTTATTTCGTTGTGTTGTGGCTTTATTTTGTTGTGTTGTGGCTTTATTTCGTTGTGTTGTGGATTTATTTCGTTGTGTTGTGGCTTTATTTTGTTGTGTTGTGGCTTTATTTCGTTGTGTTGTGGATTTATTTCGTTGTGTTGTGGCTTTATTTTGTTGTGTTGTGGCTTTATTTCGTTGTGTTGTGGATTTATTTCGTTGTGTTGTGGCTTTATTTTGTTGTGTTGTGGCTTTATTTCGTTGTGTTGTGGATTTATTTCGTTGTGTTGTGGCTTTATTTCGTTGTGTTGTGACTTTATTTCGTTGTGTTGTGGATTTATTTTGTTGTGTTGTGGCTTTATTTCGTTGTGTTGTGGATTTATTTTGTTGTGTTGTGGCTTTATTTCGTTGCGTTGTGGCTTTATTTTGTTGTGTTGTGGCTTTATTTAGTTGTGTTGTGGCTTTATTTCGTTGTGTTGTGGATTTATTTCGTTGTGTTGTGGCTTTATTTCGTTGTGTTGTGGCTTTATTTCGTTGTGTTGTGGATTTATTTTGTTGTGTTGTGGCTTTATTTCGTTGTGTTGTGGATTTATTTCGTTGCGTTGTGGCTTTATTTCGTAGTGTTCTGGCTTTATTTCGTTGCGTTGTGGCTTTATTTCGTTGCGTTGTGGCTTTATTTTGTTGTGTTGTGGCTTTATTTCGTTGTGTTGTGGATTTATTTCGTTGTGTTGTGGCTTTATTTCGTTGCGTTGTGACTTTATTTCGTTGTGTTGTGGATTTATTTTGTTGTGTTGTGGCTTTATTTCGTTGTGTTGTGGATTTATTTTGTTGTGTTGTGGCTTTATTTCGTTGTGTTGTGGCTTTATTTCGTTGTGTTGTGGATTTATTTTGTTGTGTTGTGACTTTATTTCGTTGTGTTGTGGATTTATTTCGTTGTGTTGTGGCTTTATTTCATTGTGTTGTAGCTTTATTTCGTTGTGTTGTGGCTTTATTTAGTTGTGTTGTGGCTTTATTTCATTGTGTTGTGGATTTATTTCGTTGTGTTGTGGCTTTATTTCGTTGTGTTGTGACTTTATTTCGTTGTGTTGTGGATTTATTTTGTTGTGTTGTGGCTTTATTTCGTTGCGTTGTGGCTTTATTTCGTTGTGTTGTGACTTTATTTCGTTGTGTTGTGGATTTATTTTGTTGTGTTGTGGCTTTATTTCGTTGTGTTGTGGATTTATTTCGTTGTGTTGTGGCTTTATTTCGTTGTGTTGTGACTTTATTTCGTTGTGTTGTGGATTTATTTTGTTGTGTTGTGGCTTTATTTCGTTGTGTTGTGGATTTATTTTGTTGTGTTGTGGCTTTATTTCGTTGTGTTGTGGCTTTATTTCGTTGTGTTGTGGATTTATTTTGTTGTGTTGTGACTTTATTTCGTTGTGTTGTGGATTTATTTCGTTGTGTTGTGGCTTTATTTCATTGTGTTGTAGCTTTATTTCGTTGTGTTGTGGCTTTATTTAGTTGTGTTGTGGCTTTATTTCATTGTGTTGTGGATTTATTTCGTTGTGTTGTGGCTTTATTTCGTTGTGTTGTGACTTTATTTCGTTGTGTTGTGGATTTATTTTGTTGTGTTGTGGCTTTATTTCGTTGTGTTGTGGATTTATTTTGTTGTGTTGTGGCTTTATTTCGTTGCGTTGTGGCTTTATTTTGTTGTGTTGTGGCTTTATTTAGTTGTGTTGTGGCTTTATTTCGTTGTGTTGTGGATTTATTTCGTTGTGTTGTGGCTTTATTTCGTTGTGTTGTGACTTTATTTCGTTGTGTTGTGGATTTATTTCGTTGTGTTGTGGCTTTATTTTGTTGTGTTGTGGCTTTATTTCGTTGTGTTGTGGATTTATTTCGTTGTGTTGTGGCTTTATTTTGTTGTGTTGTGGCTTTATTTCGTTGTGTTGTGGATTTATTTCGTTGTGTTGTGGCTTTATTTTGTTGTGTTGTGGCTTTATTTCGTTGTGTTGTGGATTTATTTCGTTGTGTTGTGGCTTTATTTTGTTGTGTTGTGGCTTTATTTCGTTGTGTTGTGGATTTATTTCGTTGTGTTGTGGCTTTATTTTGTTGTGTTGTGGCTTTATTTCGTTGTGTTGTGGATTTATTTCGTTGTGTTGTGGCTTTATTTCGTTGTGTTGTGACTTTATTTCGTTGTGTTGTGGATTTATTTTGTTGTGTTGTGGCTTTATTTCGTTGTGTTGTGGATTTATTTTGTTGTGTTGTGGCTTTATTTCGTTGCGTTGTGGCTTTATTTTGTTGTGTTGTGGCTTTATTTAGTTGTGTTGTGGCTTTATTTCGTTGTGTTGTGGATTTATTTCGTTGTGTTGTGGCTTTATTTCGTTGTGTTGTGGCTTTATTTCGTTGTGTTGTGGATTTATTTTGTTGTGTTGTGGCTTTATTTCGTTGTGTTGTGGATTTATTTTGTTGTGTTGTGGCTTGATTCCGTTGTGTTGTGGCTTTATTTCGTTGTGTTGTGGCTTTATTTCGTTGTGTTGTGGATTTATTTTGTTGTGTTGTGGCTTGATTCCGTTGTGTTGTGGCGATTCCGTTGTGTTGTGGCTTTATTTTGTTGTGTTGTAGCTTGATTCTGTACTGTTGTGGCTTGATTTTGTTGTGTTGTGGCTTGATTCCATTGTGTTGTGGCGATTTTGTTGTGTTGTGGCTTGATTCCATTGTGTTGTGGCTTTATTTCGTTGTGTTGTGGCTTTATTTCGTTGTGTTGTGGATTTATTTCGTTGTGTTGTGGCTTTATTTCGTTGTGTTGTGACTTTATTTCGTTGTGTTGTGGATTTATTTTGTTGTGTTGTGGCTTTATTTCGTTGTGTTGTGGATTTATTTTGTTGTGTTGTGGCTTGATTCCGTTGTGTTGTGGCTTTATTTCGTTGTGTTGTGGCTTTATTTCGTTGTGTTGTGGATTTATTTTGTTGTGTTGTGGCGATTCCGTTGTGTTGTGGCTTTATTTTGTTGTGTTGTAGCTTGATTCTGTACTGTTGTGGCTTGATTTTGTTGTGTTGTGGCTTTATTTCGTTGTGTTGTGACTTTATTTCGTTGTGTTGTGACATTATTTCGTTGTGTTGTGGATTTATTTCGTTGTGTTGTGGCTTGATTCCGTTGTGTTGTGGCGATTCCGTTGTGTTGTGGCTTTATTTTGTTGTGTTGTAGCTTGATTCTGTACTGTTGTGGCTTGATTTTGTTGTGTTGTGGCTTGATTCCATTGTGTTGTGGCGATTTTGTTGTGTTGTGGCTTGATTCCGTTCTGTTGTGGCGATTTTGTTGTGTTGTGGCTTGATTCCATTGTGTTGTGGCTTTATTTCGTTGTGTTGTGGCTTTATTTCGTTGTGTTGTGGATTTATTTCGTTGTGTTGTGGCTTTATTTCGTTGTGTTGTGACTTTATTTCGTTGTGTTGTGGATTTATTTTGTTGTGTTGTGGCTTTATTTCGTTGTGTTGTGGATTTATTTTGTTGTGTTGTGGCTTGATTCCGTTGTGTTGTGGCTTTATTTCGTTGTGTTGTGGCTTTATTTCGTTGTGTTGTGGATTTATTTTGTTGTGTTGTGGCGATTCCGTTGTGTTGTGGCTTTATTTTGTTGTGTTGTAGCTTGATTCTGTACTGTTGTGGCTTGATTTTGTTGTGTTGTGGCGATTCCGTTGTGTTGTGGCTTGATTTTGTTGTGTTGTGGCTTGATTCCATTGTGTTGTGGCGATTTTGTTGTGTTGTGGCTTGATTCCGTTCTGTTGTGGCGATTTTGTTGTGTTGTGGCTTGATTCCGTTCTGTTGTGGCGATTTTGTTGTGTTGTGGCTTGATTCCATTGTGTTGTGGCTTTATTTCGTTGTGTTGTGGCTTTATTTCGTTGTGTTGTGGATTTATTTCGTTGTGTTGTGGCTTTATTTCGTTGTGTTGTGACTTTATTTCGTTGTGTTGTGGCTTTATTTCGTTGTGTTGTGGCTTTATTTCGTTGTGTTGTGGATTTATTTTGTTGTGTTGTGGCGATTCCGTTGTGTTGTGGCTTTATTTTGTTGTGTTGTAGCTTGATTCTCTACTGTTGTGGCTTGATTTTGTTGTGTTGTGGCGATTCCGTTGTGTTGTGGCTTTATTTTGTTGTGTTGTAGCTTGATTCTGTACTGTTGTGGCTTGATTTTGTTGTGTTGTGGCTTGATTCCATTGTGTTGTGGCGATTTTGTTGTGTTGTGGCTTGATTCCGTTCTGTTGTGGCGATTTTGTTGTGTTGTGGCTTGATTCCATTGTGTTGTGGCTTCATTTCGTTGTGTTGTGGCTTTATTTCGTTGTGTTGTGGATTTATTTCGTTGTGTTGTGGATTTATTTTGTTGTGTTGTGGCTTTATTTCGTTGTGTTGTGGCTTGATTCCATTGTGTTGTGGCTTTATTTCGTTGTGTTGTGGCTTTATTTTGTTGTGTTGTGGCTTGATTCCATTGTGTTGTGGCTTTATTTCGTTGTGTTGTGGCTTTATTTCGTTGTGTTGTGACTTTATTTCGTTGTGTTGTGGATTTATTTTGTTGTGTTGTGGCTTTATTTCGTTGTGTTGTGGATTTATTTTGTTGTGTTGTGGCTTGATTCCGTTGTGTTGTGGCTTTATTTCGTTGTGTTGTGGATTTATTTTGTTGTGTTGTGGCGATTCCGTTGTGTTGTGACTTTATTTCGTTGTGTTGTGACTTTATTTCGTTGTGTTGTGGCTTTATTGTGCGTTGTGGCTTTATTTTGTTGTGTTGTGGCTTTATTTCGTTGCGTTGTGGCTTTATTTCGTTGTGTTGTGGATTTATTTCGTTGTGTTGTGGCTTTATTTCGTTGTGTTGTGACTTTATTTCGTTGTGTTGTGGATTTATTTTGTTGTGTTGTGGCTTTATTTCGTTGTGTTGTGGATTTATTTTGTTGTGTTGTGGCTTTATTTCGTTGCGTTGTGGCTTTATTTTGTTGTGTTGTGGCTTTATTTCGTTGTGTTGTGGATTTATTTCGTTGTGTTGTGGCTTTATTTCGTTGTGTTGTGACTTTATTTCGTTGTGTTGTGGATTTATTTTGTTGTGTTGTGGCTTTATTTCGTTGCGTTGTGGCTTTATTTTGTTGTGTTGTGGCTTTATTTCGTTGTGTTGTGGATTTATTTCGTTGTGTTGTGGCTTTATTTCGTTGTGTTGTGACTTTATTTCGTTGTGTTGTGGATTTATTTTGTTGTGTTGTGGCTTTATTTCGTTGTGTTGTGGATTTATTTTGTTGTGTTGTGGCTTTATTTCGTTGTGTTGTGGCTTTATTTCGTTGTGTTGTGGATTTATTTTGTTGTGTTGTGACTTTATTTCGTTGTGTTGTGGATTTATTTCGTTGTGTTGTGGCTTTATTTCATTGTGTTGTAGCTTTATTTCGTTGTGTTGTGGCTTTATTTAGTTGTGTTGTGGCTTTATTTCATTGTGTTGTGGATTTATTTCGTTGTGTTGTGGCTTTATTTCGTTGTGTTGTGACTTTATTTCGTTGTGTTGTGGATTTATTTTGTTGTGTTGTGGCTTTATTTCGTTGCGTTGTGGCTTTATTTCGTTGTGTTGTGACTTTATTTCGTTGTGTTGTGGATTTATTTTGTTGTGTTGTGGCTTTATTTCGTTGTGTTGTGGATTTATTTCGTTGTGTTGTGGCTTTATTTCGTTGTGTTGTGACTTTATTTCGTTGTGTTGTGGATTTATTTTGTTGTGTTGTGGCTTTATTTCGTTGTGTTGTGGATTTATTTTGTTGTGTTGTGGCTTTATTTCGTTGTGTTGTGGCTTTATTTCGTTGTGTTGTGGATTTATTTTGTTGTGTTGTGACTTTATTTCGTTGTGTTGTGGATTTATTTCGTTGTGTTGTGGCTTTATTTCATTGTGTTGTAGCTTTATTTCGTTGTGTTGTGGCTTTATTTAGTTGTGTTGTGGCTTTATTTCATTGTGTTGTGGATTTATTTCGTTGTGTTGTGGCTTTATTTCGTTGTGTTGTGACTTTATTTCGTTGTGTTGTGGATTTATTTTGTTGTGTTGTGGCTTTATTTCGTTGTGTTGTGGCTTTATTTCGTTGTGTTGTGGATTTATTTTGTTGTGTTGTGGCTTTATTTCGTTGCGTTGTGGCTTTATTTTGTTGTGTTGTGGCTTTATTTAGTTGTGTTGTGGCTTTATTTCGTTGTGTTGTGGATTTATTTCGTTGTGTTGTGGCTTTATTTCGTTGTGTTGTGACTTTATTTCGTTGTGTTGTGGATTTATTTCGTTGTGTTGTGGCTTTATTTTGTTGTGTTGTGGCTTTATTTCGTTGTGTTGTGGATTTATTTCGTTGTGTTGTGGCTTTATTTTGTTGTGTTGTGGCTTTATTTCGTTGTGTTGTGGATTTATTTCGTTGTGTTGTGGCTTTATTTTGTTGTGTTGTGGCTTTATTTCGTTGTGTTGTGGATTTATTTCGTTGTGTTGTGGCTTTATTTTGTTGTGTTGTGGCTTTATTTCGTTGTGTTGTGGATTTATTTCGTTGTGTTGTGGCTTTATTTTGTTGTGTTGTGGCTTTATTTCGTTGTGTTGTGGATTTATTTCGTTGTGTTGTGGCTTTATTTCGTTGTGTTGTGACTTTATTTCGTTGTGTTGTGGATTTATTTTGTTGTGTTGTGGCTTTATTTCGTTGTGTTGTGGATTTATTTTGTTGTGTTGTGGCTTTATTTCGTTGCGTTGTGGCTTTATTTTGTTGTGTTGTGGCTTTATTTAGTTGTGTTGTGGCTTTATTTCGTTGTGTTGTGGATTTATTTCGTTGTGTTGTGGCTTTATTTCGTTGTGTTGTGGCTTTATTTCGTTGTGTTGTGGATTTATTTTGTTGTGTTGTGGCTTTATTTCGTTGTGTTGTGGATTTATTTTGTTGTGTTGTGGCTTGATTCCGTTGTGTTGTGGCTTTATTTCGTTGTGTTGTGGCTTTATTTCGTTGTGTTGTGGATTTATTTTGTTGTGTTGTGGCTTGATTCCGTTGTGTTGTGGCGATTCCGTTGTGTTGTGGCTTTATTTTGTTGTGTTGTAGCTTGATTCTGTACTGTTGTGGCTTGATTTTGTTGTGTTGTGGCTTGATTCCATTGTGTTGTGGCGATTTTGTTGTGTTGTGGCTTGATTCCATTGTGTTGTGGCTTTATTTCGTTGTGTTGTGGCTTTATTTCGTTGTGTTGTGGATTTATTTCGTTGTGTTGTGGCTTTATTTCGTTGTGTTGTGACTTTATTTCGTTGTGTTGTGGATTTATTTTGTGTGGCTTTATTTCGTTGTGTTGTGGATTTATTTTGTTGTGTTGTGGCTTGATTCCGTTGTGTTGTGGCTTTATTTCGTTGTGTTGTGGCTTTATTTCGTTGTGTTGTGGATTTATTTTGTTGTGTTGTGGCGATTCCGTTGTGTTGTGGCTTTATTTTGTTGTGTTGTAGCTTGATTCTGTACTGTTGTGGCTTGATTTTGTTGTGTTGTGGCTTTATTTCGTTGTGTTGTGACTTTATTTCGTTGTGTTGTGACATTATTTCGTTGTGTTGTGGATTTATTTCGTTGTGTTGTGGCTTGATTCCGTTGTGTTGTGGCGATTCCGTTGTGTTGTGGCTTTATTTTGTTGTGTTGTAGCTTGATTCTGTACTGTTGTGGCTTGATTTTGTTGTGTTGTGGCTTGATTCCATTGTGTTGTGGCGATTTTGTTGTGTTGTGGCTTGATTCCGTTCTGTTGTGGCGATTTTGTTGTGTTGTGGCTTGATTCCATTGTGTTGTGGCTTTATTTCGTTGTGTTGTGGCTTTATTTCGTTGTGTTGTGGATTTATTTCGTTGTGTTGTGGCTTTATTTCGTTGTGTTGTGACTTTATTTCGTTGTGTTGTGGATTTATTTTGTTGTGTTGTGGCTTTATTTCGTTGTGTTGTGGATTTATTTTGTTGTGTTGTGGCTTGATTCCGTTGTGTTGTGGCTTTATTTCGTTGTGTTGTGGCTTTATTTCGTTGTGTTGTGGATTTATTTTGTTGTGTTGTGGCGATTCCGTTGTGTTGTGGCTTTATTTTGTTGTGTTGTAGCTTGATTCTGTACTGTTGTGGCTTGATTTTGTTGTGTTGTGGCGATTCCGTTGTGTTGTGGCTTGATTTTGTTGTGTTGTGGCTTGATTCCATTGTGTTGTGGCGATTTTGTTGTGTTGTGGCTTGATTCCGTTCTGTTGTGGCGATTTTGTTGTGTTGTGGCTTGATTCCGTTCTGTTGTGGCGATTTTGTTGTGTTGTGGCTTGATTCCATTGTGTTGTGGCTTTATTTCGTTGTGTTGTGGCTTTATTTCGTTGTGTTGTGGATTTATTTCGTTGTGTTGTGGCTTTATTTCGTTGTGTTGTGACTTTATTTCGTTGTGTTGTGGCTTTATTTCGTTGTGTTGTGGCTTTATTTCGTTGTGTTGTGGATTTATTTTGTTGTGTTGTGGCGATTCCGTTGTGTTGTGGCTTTATTTTGTTGTGTTGTAGCTTGATTCTGTACTGTTGTGGCTTGATTTTGTTGTGTTGTGGCGATTCCGTTGTGTTGTGGCTTTATTTTGTTGTGTTGTAGCTTGATTCTGTACTGTTGTGGCTTGATTTTGTTGTGTTGTGGCTTGATTCCATTGTGTTGTGGCGATTTTGTTGTGTTGTGGCTTGATTCCATTGTGTTGTGGCTTTATTTCGTTGTGTTGTGGCTTTATTTCGTTGTGTTGTGGATTTATTTCGTTGTGTTGTGGATTTATTTTGTTGTGTTGTGGCTTTATTTCGTTGTGTTGTGGCTTGATTCCATTGTGTTGTGGCTTTATTTCGTTGTGTTGTGGCTTTATTTTGTTGTGTTGTGGCTTGATTCCATTGTGTTGTGGCTTTATTTCGTTGTGTTGTGGCTTTATTTCGTTGTGTTGTGACTTTATTTCGTTGTGTTGTGGATTTATTTTGTTGTGTTGTGGCTTTATTTCGTTGTGTTGTGGATTTATTTTGTTGTGTTGTGGCTTGATTCCGTTGTGTTGTGGCTTTATTTCGTTGTGTTGTGGATTTATTTTGTTGTGTTGTGGCGATTCCGTTGTGTTGTGGCTTTATTTTGTTGTGTTGTGACTTTATTTCGTTGTGTTGTGACATTATTTCGTTGTGTTGTGGCTTTATTTCGTTGCGTTGTGGCTTTATTTTGTTGTGTTGTGGCTTTATTTCGTTGTGTTGTGGCTTTATTTCGTTGTGTTGTGGCTTTATTTCGTTGCGTTGTGGCTTTATTTCGTTGTGTTGTGGATTTATTTTGTTGTGTTGTGGCTTGATTCCGTTGCGTTGTGGCTTTATTTCGTTGTGTTGTGGCTTTATTTCGTTGTGTTGTGGATTTATTTTGTTGTGTTGTGGCGATTCCGTTGTGTTGTGGCTTTATTTTGTTGTGTTGTAGCTTGATTCTGTACTGTTGTGGCTTGATTTTGTTGTGTTGTGGCTTGATTCCATTGTGTTGTGGCGATTTTGTTGTGTTGTGGCTTGATTCCGTTGTGTTGTGGCGATTTTGTTGTGTTGTGGCGATTTTGTTGTGTTGTGGCTTGATTCCATTGTGTTGTGGCGATTTTGTTGTGTTGTGCACTACTGGGCCACCGTAAAAAATGAATGGACAAAGTACTTTCGGAACCAGCGCTACTAAAAAAGTGGCTGGGCACTAATGCACTCTATTAAGTGAAGCACCATTTTTTTGTTCTGTTCAGATCATTTCCAATGTATGAACGCTTTCTATGGAACATATGATTCATTCCTCAAAGTCAACTCACCTAAGTTGCTGATATGTTCTCTTAGCTGTTGGAAGGTTGTGCCAAAGCTTTTGGCATATGAACCGACCTTTGAGCCGTCTACAACAAACACCACACAATGCACTTTATCTTTGGTGCTTGGTTTCCTCACGTAGCCCACAGTGTCAGTTCCGATTGGCTGCTCAGGACTAAACTGCAAAAACAAAGCAATGCTTCACTTGAGTACAGTAATAACTGTTGACAACTACACACTTTGTCGACACTGAGATACCTGAGAAGTTTTGAAATAATAAGCATGTTTTATGTTACATTTTATGTTATTTAATTCAGAGGTTTTGTTAAACTGAGGACCCCCTGTAACATGCAGTCCATTTTAGTTTCGTTTTCACTTTGTTCTGTTCCTGCCTCTAGTTAGTTTCCCTGGTTGTTAATCAGTTCCCACACCAGTTCTGTTTTATCCTTGATTACACTCCCTGTGTATTTAAGGCCTGAGTTTTCTTTAACAAAAATTCTTTGTTTGTTAATGTGGCTGTGTTTACTTTATCTCCTCCAGTCTCCTGAGTGCCCTGTTGTGGATTTATCAAAGATTGTTAGTTCCAGTGATTGGTCCCAGAGAGGATTTTGCAGCGTTTGTTGAGTGGGTACTGGTGAACAACGGATTGGTGTTATCACCAGCCCCACTCTGGGCCCAGAGCCAAGTCAGCCATCACCCTGCTGTACGGATATGATGCCAGAGCCCATCGCGAACAGAAAGACGGAGAAACCAGATGAGCGGATACATTTTAAACTACTGCGGTGGAGCCCTGCACTTCAGCCAATAACAGACAGGTCTGACGGGTACAAAACCAATCAAAACTTCCAGTTCAGCTGGGGGGCGGGGCGTTCTCACATTTAAGTTTCGTCCAAATAAAGATAGAGTGATTGGGAATAACAAATAAAAAATGTTGGACAGACTGTTAGATTTTTTTATTTGTCTCATGATGCTGTCAACACCATAAAAATGTCACAAAGAAAAATAGGCTAAATCTCACAGAGAAAATAGACTAAATTAAATAACAACATCTGTCCTTCAAAACTATAGGCTAAGCCAAAAGAACAAATAAATGAAAATTGTGGGCTTACTAGCTATACTGCAAAATTAAATATTTTAAAATCTTTTTTTGATGACTGGGCTCCCTTGGCCTTCCGGCTCCACCTTAATTAATATTGCATAATCATATATACATTTATAAACTGTAAAATATACACACTAATCGACTAATGCCATCATGTGATGCTTTAAGTTTTGTCTGTAATTTTAACAGTAAGGTTCACACTTTCTGCAAATTTTATAAACATATTTTTTTAAAGATATGAAAATCCTATTAATCAACTAAAGTGTACCTGGTGTCCCTCTGGAGCGTGTCCTTTAATGACAGACAGCGCATCATGAAGAGTCAGTCCAGTGCTTTCTCCTTCACCGACTCCCATGACGTCGCACAAGACCAGAGCTGTGGGCTCGTCTGCCTTCTCTCCTGCACCTCTGATGTTGAAAGAGCGAAGCTGAGAAACACGAAAGAAAGTCAAAGAAAACAAAGCACTATTTTTCTGCAAAAACTGTGATTAATATAGACTTAGAGGCCAGCTAACAGAGAACATTCTCAGAACTGTAGTTCAAGGTTTTCTTGAAGTTCTGGTTTTCAAACCTGGAACATTTAGTTGGATGTTCGCATAATGTTTTTACATGTTACTACGTGTTTCAGAGTGTTCAGAGAACATTCAAAAGTAACGTTCCCACAATGTTTGAAGGATGATAAAATGGAATGTTTCCTTAATGTTCACGTAAGCAAGAAAAAAACGTTTTAAAAACATTTTAAAAAAGGCTGATGTGAACATTTTAAGAACATTCAGAAATAACTTTTCTTACAAAAAATCTTACAGCAAATTTTTGTTAGCTGGGAAACTTTCAAATATGTCACTCAGTGAATGGAGGTTGATTGTCTTTAATTCCACAGCTTTTATTCAGAGTGAATTCCAGTTCTAGTCTTGTTTACCTTTTTAGTGAAGCTGGTAGAGGATGATGAGCCCACCATGGCTCTGTTAATGACCCGTCCAGAGAAGACAGACTGGACAGAACTGATGAAGCTGGACTTCCCAGCGCCGACTGGACCGATCAGCAGAATTCTGGCTCCAGTAACAGTCTCACTGGCTGGTTTAAATGACCTGACCGACTCCATCAGTATCTCTTTCTCTCTATACAGATTAATGGTGTTAGATATCTGGATGTTATGACATAGAAAAATCCTCTTTCCCATGTGGTGTCTCTACCTACTCTTCACTCCAAACCATATTTCTCCACTGGTTTGCCAGCAAGGGTGAAAAATCTGTTAATGTATAAAAAAAAAAAACCAATCAATAGTTCTGAAGTAAACAGCGAGACTTTTTATTAAAATTATTTGCAGGCAGGGCTGGGTAGGTCACTTTTAAAATGTATTTCACTACAGATTACAAAATACATGCTTTAAAAAGTCATTTGTAACGTATTTAGTTACATTACTCAAGTTTAGTAACTTCGTCTAAATACTTTAGAATACTTTGGAATACTAATAAAAAAAGGGTAATTGCAAGTTAATTGACTTTTTCCCTCAGAATTGTGTGATATAAAGTTGCAATTGTGAGTTATAAAGTCAAAATTATGAGACATAAACTGAAAATATTCAGAAAAGCCAAAATTATGATAAACTCGCAACATTGAAAAAAGTCAGAAATATGAGATATAAACTCACATACTAAATTCACAATTGCAAGAAAAAAAGTTTGACAATTCTGACTTTATAACTTGCAATTGTGAGTTTAAATCTCGCAATTCTGAGAAAAAGAAGTCAGAATTGTGAAATGCAAACTCACAATTGTGCGGGAAAAAAACAAATTGTGAGAAAAAGTTGCAGTGACTTTTTTACAATTATAAAATGACTCACAAACACCTATCACAAAAAATGAAAACAGTCAAAAACACAAAACGTAACTCCTCTTTTTCAGACTGTCAGAGTCAGAGAATCACCAATCGCTGTTTAAATGACATTAAAATTCAAAGTAATCACTTTGGTAATCTAAAACACTTTTCAGATGGAACTGTAATCTGATTACCACCCATTTAAAATGAAACTGTAATGAAATACAGTAACTCAAATTTTGTATTTTAAATACGTGACTAATTTACTTGTATTTCGTTACTCCCCAACCCTGTTTGCAGGCATTTGTTCAACTAACTGTGTAACTTACCTGTAGGAGGGAACTGAGTTTTTGTCACTTTTCCAGGTTTCTGAGCAAATTTGGTGTTTGAAGATGTGGCTGCAAAAAAATCTGTGTCAGGTTTGCTGCTGGAATTGGTGCCTGAAGATGTGGCTTCACCAAATGAAAAATTGAATGCCATTCTTGATCAGAGAAGCGGATGTTTGCTGATGTGTCTAGAATCAAAATCTGTGCAATAGACAGCAGTTCAACATATAAGAATACTCAGTATAACGTACACAGAAACCGCTCTGTGTACAGAAAGGAACAGAAAAGCTTTATAGGCACATTGATATCTCATTTGAAGGTAAGCCCTTTTGACAGAATTACCCTAGCATGGCCATCCGTATCACCAGTGGTACCTGACTCACACCATCTTTGATGTTCAACAGGAATGAAAGCAAGTCTTAAAGTGTTAGTTCAGCCAATAATTAAATTTCTGTCATCTTTGGGACACAAATGAAGATATTTTTTGATGAAATCTGAGAGATATTTCTCGTCCATAGACAGCAATATAACCAACACTTTCAAGGTCCAGAAAGGTACTAAAGACGTGACTGGTTCTACATTAATTTTATGAAGCGACGGGTGTTTTCGTGCACAAAAACAAAACAAAAATAACAGCTGTATTCCACAATCTCTGACATTATTCTTAAGCAGTTGCCGCAGTGTGAGGGCTTCCGTTGAATCGGTTTTCATCAATAATGAATCTGCGTTCAGCGCTGGCAAACATGTATGAGAATGACACGGAAGAAAAGATATTGTCGAGGTGATATTTTTGTTTTGTTTTTGCACACAAAACGTATTCTCGTCGCTTCATTCACCACTGCAGTCACGTCGACTGTTTTAAACAATGTTTTTAGTACCTTTCTGGACCTTGAAATTGTTGTCTATGTCATATTGTTGTCGAGTCATACCTCTCGGATTTCATCAAAAATATCTTAAATTTGTGTTTCGAAGATGAACGAAGGTCTTACGGGTGTGGAAATGACACGAGGGTGAGTAATTAATGACAATTAATGATAATTTTTCGGTGAACTAACCCTTTAAAAGATCTCTTCAGTGTGTTGTACCGTTTTGTTTTTGGATTGCTCTGCGAACGTTTGTGAGGAACACAAGTTATTAATGCACTTTAAAAGATTTCACTTCATTTATAACCTAGTATTTTTATGGGCTCGAGATGTATGTCAGACCTTTTTAAAACTTTCCAACCTTTCAGAGTGTTAGCTATGACTATTTTTGTGAGGAACACATTACTCTGGTAGGTCAAGGCAAACCAAATTAAAACATACTTACAACACTGAAGTGAAGAAGAGCCGAGGATCGAGTGAAATGTTTGTCTCGATATTGAGAAAACGAAAGTGCATGTGGTCTGTTTGATTTCTGGCCACTAGAGGGAAGCTAATTCATGGATTATTGTTGCAGGGAAACCCATATTCAAATAACTCACATACAAACATTTTCTTTAAAACGTTCATTTATACAGTAAAGTTAAATCGCATTCTTCTGCCCCAAGATCATTGATTAATGATTGCAAAGCAATGCAGCTAATTTAGAAGGACCGAAACGATCCATCGACCAATCAGCATTTAGAACAGAACAATCTGGTTAATAAGAGGGATAAATCACAATTATATTCGACTATTACGAAATTAAACATTTTAATAATCAGTTTTGCATGACCATGACGCTTGGAAAATTTAGTTTTGGTCTTTGATGAATATCTTTTCATTAAGCTGTATTTGAAAATGTTCATTCTAACATAAGAATTCATTTTTGTTATTATATATATAAAATATATATATATATATTTTATCATCATAGAATGAAGACATCTGAACAGGTTAGTGACATACATACAAACCCACCCCGCATTCTTGGCACAGTAATGGAATTTGGTGTCTGATCATGTACCATGGTATTCTTTCAAGTAGATTATAGAGGCATGTAAATTACATGGTGTATGAATGTAATCATTCAGGTGCAATTATCAGGTGTCATTATTGCCACAGTAAGATGCACATTCATTTGTAATTCATTTGCATCAATTTAAAAGAGTAAACAACAAAGGACTTTAAACAACAATGTACTATTATTCTTAATTTATCAACTTTATTTGACATTTGAAAATACACATTTTGTAGCCTAATTCCGTACTGAAATATTTAAGCCTATTAGTGACACTTGCTAATTGTTTTTTGGCCGATTTCTCCTTGAAAGTGAAAAAAAAAAAGTAAAACAGTTTTTGTACCACAAAAAATCGTTTTATCGGCTCAGAAAGGAAAACAATAAAAGTGCAAATTTGAAAAGGTAACTCATCAACTGTTCCACAAATGGTTTTATGAAGGACCAAACAAAGAAGAAAATGTTAAGGAAACGGCTGCATCAGACCACAATGAAAAAGTTTTATTTCTCGGAAAGTATAGTAGCCGTTGCTGTGAATATGTGCACATGAGTGGAGCTGTCTACTACACGACATTCAAAAAAAAAAAAAAAAAAAAATTCAAGGTCATCAGCAAAAAGTTTCCACAATTCAAATGACATGCTGCTTTAGTGTTTGTCGATGATGGAAGAACAATAAGGCATTCATCTTTGTATATGTATATATATAACATATATATATATATATATAACATGTCTTCCCCCCCGAAAAAAAAGCAAAGACTATAATATCTTCCACTCTCAATAAATGCATAATTAAAATGTTATCTGGCTCTCACTACATATGCTTCACAAAAATCTCTACTTTTCTACATAGTGTTTGCAACTGACGCACTAAAATAGTCAATTTTATTTGCTTTGTACTTTGAAACCATACTTCCCGTTGAGTGTTTTAATCTGAAAATCATTATTAGGTACAAATTACAGTAGTAGTATCTGTGAAAATGTTTAGCTCAGAATTTGTTCATTTATTGACGAAGGTGGTTCAGTTTTGTTAAATAAAAGAATTTAACTGCCGTAAGATTCTCCCTAAAAGAAAAGTACCTTGTTAAAGGCCCCTCTTACGCACGCAGAGACGCAGACGCACAGACAGACAGACAGACAAACAAACAAACAGAGAGACGCACAGACAGACAGACGCACGCACGCACACAAAAATGCTGTGCATCATTTTGAGCAAGATCTGTAGCGTTGAGCGCTGGGACACGTCTGCATTACATTTATCAAGTGTTAACCTGAATATCTAACTATTCTACCATAGTTTTCCATGGGGAATCTAAACTGTACAAAATCTGTACTGATGTAATGTAAGACCATGAGCTAATAATCAACAATGCTAGATGTCCACAAGATGAAATGAAATATATAAAATAACCAAACTGCTAAAAATATCCATAAAAAAAAATGGCAATATTGTCTACCCTATTCACACAGAATCAATTACACTTTAATAAGCAGCAAGTGTAGATGTTAAATAACAGATTAAAAAGTCATTGCTGATTAATAGAAATCCTTCATCCTGCTGCTCAAGGTAAAATGTGTGAAGAAACAGAGACATCTTTTTGCACATTATTTTTGAGAGTGAACAGAAGTGCTCTAGTGACAGGCAGGGGTGTGATTCTTCAGGTGTCTTTAAAACTCCACTTTGCATGCTGGGAAGGTCTCGTCCTGCATGGCTACAGTGCTGTTACTCCCAAGTACTGTGATTGATAGATCTCGCTGCCGTTCATGGGTCTCCTGGTACCAGTTGTGCATAGTCAGCGAATCAAAGGTGGGGATTAAAGTCACCTGTAAGTGAACAGAAAATCCATTAAACAATTGGTAAAACTGTCAAAACTTTCCATTTCCAGGTAAACTATTCCTTTAAAAGATCCACAAAACTGCACAAATGAGGCTAGAGATTGTTCAGAAGGTTCTGCTTTGGGCAATTTTTGTGCAATATTGTTATACGTTTTACACATTTTGTAAAGCACCTTGAGCTTGGGAAAGACGATGAATAAATAAAACATCTACTTACCTGCACATCTGGCCAGGATGCTTTGCCCTCTAAAAGAGAGTCAAGAATAGATCTCATGACTGTTTTCTTGTGTGGCTCATCTCCACTAATTATATAGCAGGATGAACGGAGGCGCCGGAAAAAATCCACATCGACGGTGGAAGCTGCCGAGCCAGATGGCAAATATGCCAAGTCCAAAAAGACTGCACTGACAGAACCTGCAAAGAGAGGCAATAACATTATGCACATTTGAACTTCAAAGCACATTTATTACTATATGGTTGCAGCAATGGCACTTTTCAGGGCATGAATTAACAACCTTTAGAGAATCCAAAAGATTATTGTTAGCCTGCTAAAATCCTCTCGGACAAAAATCATCCCTCACTAATCGACTAATCCATGGGTTCCTCAACTATGGCCCTCAAGATCCAATTTCTTGCAGAGTTTAGCTCCAACCTTGATTAAACTCACTTACCTGTAACTTTCTAGTTATCCTGAAGACATCGATTAGCTTGTTCAGGGTGTGTTTGATTAAGGTTGGAGTTAGACCCTGCAGGAAAGTTGACCTTGAGGGCCAGAGTTGATAATCCGTAGACTAATCAAATGTCCTGCCCTATCCCCAATACATGTACAATTCGTATATTTTTGGAAGAAACCATGAGGACTCACTGGATGAGGATTTTGGAAGAGCTGGTCTAGATCCGCTGATAGCATTACGGGATGGAGGCCTGGTGTCCAGACTAGACGTTGCCCGAATAGTTCCACTGGAGGAGACCTGAACACCAGTCTTTGTCTTCCCACTTTGTGTTATGTTTGCCGATGTAGTCTTTGAGGACACAGTTGCTATTTTTTTGGTCTTTGACATAACATTCTTGGAAGACCTAGCCTGACCATCAGCCTCTGGGTCGGCCATGCAGGCACCAGGCTGGGGTGGCAGCGGTGGTAAATCCTTCATTGGGGCAGGTGGAGGGTCTTCAGAGACATTCTGGGAATTGTGGTGTAATAAATGACTGTTAGGATGGTCATGGGGATGGTGGGTTGGAAAGATGTCACTTGTTTCCTCATCAGAATCCAAGTCCTCAGTAATGGAGGGACATTCTCCAGTGGCTGGTGGTGCGTCAGAATCGGAAACAGAGATGAGAGAGACACTGACAGAGGACGTTGTCTCCTGACCTTCAACTGACTGATGGTCACTACTACTGCACTGGTAGGGCAGTCTAACTGGCTCTTGAGAGAGGTCAGGACTTGGGGCAGCAACCTCAGAGGACTGTCCCTGCTGGTTCTCTAGAGATTTGTGATGCTCAAACTCACAAGGTGAAACCAGACATAGATCGACATCATGTGGAAGGATGTCACTCTGTGGTCCAAAGAGGTGATTCTCAGATTCATCATATGTGTGGTGACTCGTATGAGATGTTTTTAAAGCTAAAGACATATCTGTTTTTGGGTCACGGTCAGCTAAATGTCCATTAGTGTATGTCAAATTACTAATCTCCTCCTGTGAATGACAAACAGGCACTTGTTCGAAAGAAACCGATAACGAATCATCTACTTCAGTGGAGTGTGGAGAGCCAACTTCCGCAGGAAAGGAAGTGAGGCTGGGAGAGGCATCAGGTAGAGTGAAGGTAGAGTCTACTTTAAGTGAAGTAGAGGAGAGAAAGCTTGATTGTCTATCTTGTGATGATATGGAGCTGTTTTCAATATTGCTACTAGAACAACCAGCCATTGAGTTCTTACAGAATTCCACCTGACCGTCTTCAAAACCGAGACCAGATGTCCTAATACCGGTCTTACAATCTTCGCCAGAGACCTGAAAAACAGGGGATTGAGTGTGCACTGAACTGCTCTTCTCAGAGTCTGTGGGAGAAACTAACTCAAGGGTTTTTTCATCAGAGCTTGTACAGACGTCCTCTTTGGGGCATCCATCAAGCTCTGTTGGAGTGAGATCAAAATTAACACTTCTCTCACTCTTTGGAGTCTGTGCAAGTGGGGAGGGGGGTCCGACAGCAATGTCTGAGCCAGGGTTACCATCCATACTTCGAAACTTCTCTGGACTTTCATCAGTACCTTTGTTAGAGCCATTCACCTGCACGTCACTGTTGCCAGAGGCACATTCGGTTCTTGAGCTTACACGATTGCCTTCACCATCCTGCAATTGCCCATGTTCATTCTCCATTCTCAACTTCTCAGGTGTAGATGTCTTTGAGCGGTCTGCACTTACTTCACTTGAGGATTTCAGATTGTCGGGCTCCTTTTTGTCTGGCTTTGGCTTCCCTTTGATTAAAGGATCCTTTTTAGGGACCAGTAAATCTTTCTTTAGTGAGCCAGTCTTCCCAACTGACTTTCTAGACTCTACATTGCCTGGCAAATTTCCAGTGGCCTTCTTAATATCCTTACCAAGAGTTTTGGTAGTTTTTTTGTCTTCTGGTTTGACCTCTTTCTTAATCTCCTTCTTCACATCAGGTTTAATATCTTTCTTGGGCTTTGCACTGAGATCTTTTTTCAAGGGTTCTTTTTTTTTGTCTACATTCTCATCTTTCTTTGAAATACTTGTCGCTGGCCGTTCCTCTTTCTTCCTAACTTCCCTCTTTTCATCTTTAGCAGGTTCTTTCTTGGTCACTTGCTTTTCAGGCTTAGATGGTCTTTGTTTCACATCATCTTTTGACTTTGCTTTTTCCTCAGCCTCTTTCCCTTCTTTTGGAACGGTGTCACTGCTGGACTTGATCTTTGTTTTAGTGTCTTGCCTTTTCAAATCTACTTTGCTTACCTTGTCTTTGAGTGAGGCACTTCCAGGTCGAGATTCTTTGGATATACTCTTAAGACTTTCCTTGCTATCAGCATGTTTTGGCTGTTTATCAAACTTTGATACCTCAAGGTCCTTTAAACTAATTACTGGGTGTTTGAGAAACTCTAGATGCTTTAGTCTCTCTAAACCTTCAAAGATCTTGGATTCTGGAGTGCACCCAGGAAACAGAACCCGAATGATCTTTTCCCGAGGATTAGCTGGATGCCATACCAACAAAGCACATATGGAAACCATACAGTCTAGAGGGACTTCTGAGGTTTTTATATTTGGAGTGCTAGCAGGCCAAGTCTGCAAGAAAGCTTCTAGTTCTTTGCTACCCTTGACTGGATTGAGTACATAAAGATCTAGCCGACCTACACCCATCTTCTGGAAAAGAACCACTGGCTCAATAGTTGGCCCTGCAGAGCGACTGAGCCGTTCCGGAAAAATTGACAACCTTTCTAAATGCTGTAAAGTTAGGGCAACTTGATCACAACTTCGAAAGACCCTGGGGTCACTCTGCAATGATTTGAGTCTTTCCGAAGCATTGAAAAATACAACCCCTATTTCTGGAGATATCTGATTCTTCTGCCAGTCTTCATTGCTCTGCGATCCAGCAGACTCCTCCTCTTCTTGTTCAACCACTTTTCTGTGAAGTAGGCTGTTTATACCAGGTAGATTATCCACACCAACATGGGTGAGCAATACGGAGTCAACTCGGTCTAGATGTCTCACCAGTTTCCAAAAACAAGACCGAGGATCAGACCCCCCATTGACCAAGACATTGAAACCATTCACAGCAAAGAAGGCACAGTCACCTCTTCCTCCAGGAAACACATAGCAGCAGGGACGAGACAGTTTTAGGAAGCCGACTGTACTGGGAGGCACAAGGAGATCAAAAGGCAACTGAGGTTCAAGAGACTCTGACAGATACTCTGTGAACTCCTGAAGGCCCTCCATCTCTGGTAGCACTAATGGAGGGTTGGTTTTAATTTCTATATAATCTTGTAAATTATGCTTTTCTAACTGAGAATTTTTCCACATCCCAGATTCAGGACAGCTCAGAGTTAAGCTGGCTTTCTGAGTAGGGTCTGCAGAGCTCAGAAGATCTCCAATCTATGTCGGGGAAATGAAACTCTTTTAGAACACAGTATAATATTAGCGATAACAAACATTATGGTTTTGAATATTTGAATATAACAAGAGTAAAATTACTTGTTTGACAGATAAACAGTTGACTAACCTCTTCATCTGTAAATATCCGAATGAAGTCATTTAGTGAAAAAGACCCAATTTGTAACACAAGGTCTCCAGTGTCTTCAACACACTGTCCAGCAAGAATGAGCAGCTTATGAAGAGACGTATCAGAAATGAGCCGACGAACCTAAGAAAATAAAGAAAAATGTCCGACAATTGTGGTTACGTTTAAATATTAACTCACACTTTAGATTAGGGTCCAATTCTGTCTATTAACTACAACTTTTGCCTCAGTAAACTCCTAATTACTGCTTGTTAGTAGTTAGTAAGTTTAGGTATTGGGTAGGATTAAGGGATGTAGAATATGTTCATGCAGAATAAGGCATTAATATGTGCTTTACAAGTACTAATAAAGAGCCAACATCCTAGTAATATGGATGCTAATAAGCAACTAGTTAATAGTGTTACTGGTAACACTTTATTTTAGGGACCTTTAAGTAGCTGCTTATTAATATCCGTATTACTAGAATATCACCCATTTATTAGAACTTAAGCACATATTAATGCTTTATTCTACATCCTTAACCCTACCCAATAATAAACTTAACTACCTTACTAACAATTAATAAACAGTAAATTAGGTGTTTATTAAGCAAAAAGTCATAGTTAAGTTTATATGTGTTACCATGTTACCTAATATTATTAGAGAGTATAAGCAAGCTCATGTTAAACTGTACAAACTGTATTAAGCGCTCAAATCGAGACCCTAACTACATTTTAAGAGGCATTGAAAGACGACTCTTGGCTTCTGCTCTGGACAGCAAATAGCAAGAGCAAGTATTATTCAACAAGGTACTTCAAGAAATGTGTCAACATCACCCTGTGTTTATAGGGCCTAACTTTAGGTAAACACCGGTCAAATAGCTTTCATACATTTATCAGGAAACAACTGCAAGGGACATGAGTAGACAGGAGCCTAGGGTCCATGTGTGGAATAGGACAGCAAAACCAATATTAGTTTAAACACAAGGAAATCATTTAGATCATAAAAGCAAACATTAGTCTGTCTTTGATTTAGGGCTGGGTAATTTAGCTTTAAAAATATCTTTATAGTCACACTTGCATTTACTCACTAAGCAGACGAGTTTATCCCAAGCGATTAACAAATACAACAAGCAGTTTAATTTAGAAAATCGTTAAGTTTCAAATATCCTCTAGAACCGTACAAGCTAGAACCGGGAGGGATTTAAGAAAGTGAAAGGATTTAGGAATGAAGAGTGTAACAGTATTCCATGTGTATATCTCTTCTTTTTAATGGCTTAATTGTCCCCCAATCAGTGCACCCATCATTTCAACCAAACAAGTTGAATTGTCACTTAGAAATTTCAATTTACTAATTGAAACGGTAAAAAAGTCGAATCTAATCAGGGCATGTTTTCTTACCGTTTAAAGATGATTATCATCAAAATGATATTCACAATGTTGCTAAATTTTGTATTACCAGCCCTTCTTCAACTAACTAGTTATGCAAAGTTTGTGATGATACTAGTGTGTTGCAAACTAACACAAAGACACTCACCTCTGAACAAACCAAATCATGAGATGGGTTAACTATCACCTGGGTCTCGAGCACATCCCCACTGTGCTGCAGTGTCTTCTGGCCTGTGGATGGAGACAAAAGAGAACAGAAGGAAAAAAAAATGTTAATTTTGTATGTATAGATACACACAGCACAGCACAGGGACAAACATGGCAGAGAAACAGGCAACGCTATTCAGAATATGATGGAAATAACAGTGTGGCCTAACAGAGGGAGTAGGTGCTCGTACACACTGAGCTATGGTGCTGACGCAGGTAACAATTTTGAGTCAGATTTCCTGATCCTGTTCCCCCCACTGTGACCCAAATGATGCAAAGTACACCACCACAGCAGCATATATGTATCATCTATTGCTCTAGAAGAAAGGTTCTACTTTACTTCCTCAAAGGCTGTGGATTAGGAAGTACAGCACACTGAAGAGGTCAGAAAAAGGATGTTTAAGACTAGCTGCTTGACACGTTCCTGTCTTTTTGACAAACAATGAGCAAACATGAGCTGATGGTAATTCTAGCCTTCTGGTCTGCACCATGACGAGTTGAAAACACATGGTAGGAAACCTCTCCTTCCTTCCTGTATGCAAGCGCAGAGCTATGACAACATCTTTGCAGCCTCTACCAGTCAACAGAAATAATATCTAGGGCCTCAGACTAACAAATGAAAGTGGAGGCACTGGGGTAAACTAAATTGTGCAGATTGTGGCACCAGCACCTATAGCACAGGTGTGGTTACTTTCAACTTAAAGTTAAAGGATGCAACCAGGGCTATTTTCAGTAACTATGCATATATAAGTTTGTACATTTTAAAGAAATTCATTAATATGGTGCACTTTGAGAGTTCAAAATAAAGAGCTCCAACCCATGTTCAGTGTGCAAATTGAACAAAGAAAAAATCTGCATTGACTTTGTACCTAAATCCATTTGTTACAAATCATCCAACCACCAAATCATCAGATTTAGATATTTACACATGATCATCACATTACAGTTATTCAAAATCTCAGTGTTAAGCATGATGATATGGTAACATAACACGCTATAGTAAGCTGCTTATAAATTAACATTTATTTAAAATAAAAGTTTGGCTAAATTACATTTCCTTAATAACCTAACCATAGGTTTTACTTCAAACTTAAATTGTTACCATTTCATGACAACATTTTTGGAAAACACAGAATCAACGGGTTTGAGAATCAACACAGGCCGGCAACCTGCAAAAGAGCCATGTCAGAGGAAAAGGGATATCTGAGCATGCCTGTCTGAGTTCTGTTGACAGCGGAAGTCGGCATGAAATTTGATGCGGCCGCCTCGTAAAAAAAAAAAATTATAATATAGCCTATATATACAGCTCTGGAAAAAATTAAGAGACCACTGCAATTTTTTCTTAAATCAGCATCTCTACAAGTATGGAAGCCATTCCATTCCAGTGTCTGTTGAATTCCAACACAGGCACACCTCATTCAACTGAATGAGGTGCTGATTAGGTGATCACCTGAACCAAATCTTATTTAATGAGGAAAAGTATAAAAAAAAACACTTCTGTGGTCATCACTATCCTCTTGCAGTAGGACCAGCTGGGTGGCAAAAACAGTGCTAGTAGTAATCAAAAGTATTTAGAATCAAAAAATAACTATTGACCATGCCAAAAAAGTTGAAAAGGAATGTTGTGTGAGGAAAAGAAGGGTTCAATTCTGGCTTTACTGGCAGAGGGATACAGTGAGCGTCGGGTTGCTTCCATCCTTAAAATTTCAAAGACGGCGGTTCATAAGAACAAGGTCAAAGCAGCAGACATTGGGGACAACAAAGCTACAGACCGGCAGAGGGCGAAAACGACTCTCCACTGACCGGAATGACCGCCAACTCATTCGAATGTCACTCAACAACCGTAGGATGACATCAAGTGACCTACAAAAAGAATGGCAAAAGGCAGCAGCTGGGGTGAAGTGCACGGCGAGGACGCTTCGAAACAGGCTCCTAGGGGCAGGGCTGAAGTCGTGCAAAGCTAGAAAAAAGCCCTTCATCAATGAGAAGCAAAGAAGAGCCAGACTGAAGTTTACAAGAGACCGTAAGGATTGGACTGTAGAAGACTGGAGTAAGTTCATCTTCTCTGATGAGTCCAATTTTCAGCTTTGTCCAACACCTGGTCATCTGATGGTTAGACGGAGGCCTGGAGAGGCCTACAAGCCACAGTGTCTCGCACCCACTGTGAAATTTGGTGGAGGATCGGTGATGATCTGGGGGTGCTTCAGCAAGGCTGGAATCGGGCAGATTTGTGTGTGACGCATGAATCAAACCACGTACAAGGTTGTCCTGGAAGAAAACTTGCTGCTTTCTGCTCTGACAATGTTCCCCAACTCTGAGGACTGGTTTTTCCAGCAGGACAATGCTAGAAGCAGCCAGGTCAATCAAGGTGTGGATGGAGGACCACCAGATCAAGACCCTGTCATGGCCAGCCCAGTCTCCAGACCTGAACCCCATTGAAAACCTCCGGAATGTGATCAAGAGGAAGATGGATGGCCACAAGACATCAAACAAATCTGAGCTGAGTGAATTTTTGCACCAGGAGTGGCATAAAGTCACCCAACATCAATGTGAAAGACTGGTAGACAGCATGAAAGCTGTGACTGAAAATCAGGGTTATTCCACCAAATATTGATTTCTGAACTCTTCCTAAGTTAAAACATTAGTATTGTGTTGTTTAAAAATGAATATGAACTTATTTTCTTTCCATTATTCGAGGTCTGACAACACTGCATATTTTTTGTTATTTTGACCAGTTGTTGCTTTCAGCAAATAAATGCTCTAAATTACAATATTTTTATTTGGAATTTGGGAAAAATGTTGTCAGTAGTTTATAGAATAAAACAAAAATGTTAATTTTACCCAAACCGATACCTATAAATGGTAAACCCAGAGAAACTGATAATTTTGCAGTGGTCTCTTAATTTTTAATTTTTTCCAGAGCTGTGTGTGTGTGTGTGTGTGTGTGTGTGTGTGGTGTATTATATATATATATACACACACACACACATATATATATGGTCATTAAAAAAAAAAAAAAACACAGACAAATAAACAACATTAAAAACTTGGCCATGGTTCTCAGTCGGAAAAGGGTGGCTTGTCCTCTTCAGGTTGGTGGAGAGCTCCTGCCTCAAGTGGAGGAGTTCAAGTATCTTGGGGTTTTGTTCACGAGTGAGGGAAGGAAGGAGCGTGAGGTTGACAGGCGGATCGGTGCAGCTTCTGCAGTAATGCGGTCGATGTACCGGTCTGTCGTGGTGAAGAAGGAGCTGAGCTGCAAGGCGAAGCTCTCGATTTACCGGTCAATCTACGTTCCTACTCTCACCTATGGTCATGAGCTTTGGGTCATGACCGAAAGAATGAGATCCCGGATACAGGCGGCCGAAATGAGCTTTCTCCGCAGGGTGGCAGGGCGCTCCCTTAGAGATAGGGTGAGGAGCTCGGTCACTCGGGAGGAGCTCAAAGTAGATCCGTTGCTCCTTCACATCGAGAGGAGTCAGCTGAGGTGGCTCGGGCATCTGTTTCGGATGCCTCCTGGACGCCTCCCTAGGGAGGTGTTCCGGGCATGTCCCACCGGGAGAAGGCCCCGGGGAAGACCTAGGACACGCTGGAGAGACTATGTCTCTCGGCTGGCCTGGGAACGCCTCGGTGTCCCCCCGAAGAGCTGGAGGAAGTGTCTGGGGAGAGGGAAGTCTGGGAGTCTCTGCTCAGACTGCTGCCCCCGCGACCCGGCCCCGGATAAGCGGTGGAAGATGGATGGATGGATGGATAAAAACTTGATTGGTCACCACAGGGGGACTTTAATTTTTTAAAACATTTGTCTTGACCCAAATATTCTATTCATATTCATTAATTCCTGTTTTATTATTAATCATTTTATTCTTTTGCTCCATGCAATGCAGTTTGGTTGCATAGTGCTGTTCCATCCCACTTGCTTTTGGTGTTATCCATATACAACTTTTTAAAATATATTTCTTAGAGTACAACAAAAAAAGAAAAAAGAGAAATGAAATAAGCAATTTTAATAGTCACACCAGTGGACCTTCTAACAAAATGAACATTACTCAAAGTTAAAATATAACTTGTTCTTGAATCCTTCCAGGCTTATTCAATGTTTGAATACTGGTGCCAAAGCAAATTCATAATTCAGCCAGAAATCAATGGCATGAAAATAGTATTGTGTCACAGTACTGTTGTTGTTTACCACAATAATAAAACTCCATCGAAGCTTTCCACGACTGCCTTCACCATCCCTTTAATCTTACCTAACAGCAATTATGGGTGTGGCAGCACAGACACATCTGAAAATACAACAAGCTCTTAAGAAAAGATGCATGTGGGTGATGACTGAAATATAACAGCATATGGAAATAAGGAGTACTATTCGTGTTGTGTAAGGGACATTATTAAAAAATATAGGGGCTTACATAAAAATATGCTCCCAGCTGGTCCTATTGTCTGTCATTTTTGTAAATAGGGGTAAGTAGTTTAATCTGATCTAGTGCTGGCTTTCAGATCATTCTGGTGGGACCAGCTGTTCTGAAAAAACAGTTACAGTTAAACTATAGTCAAACTATAAAAGGGAAAAAAAGTTAGGTACACTAGAAGTTACTAAAGCAGTATACATGAGGAGTGTCATAAGCAAACCTTTGGAGTGCTGAATCATGCTCTGCTCTGTATGGCAGTCTGATGGGCGAGTCTGGATTTGGTGGAAGGCAGGAGAATGTTATCTGCCTGACTGCACTGTGACAACTGTAAAGTTTGATGGAGGAGAGATAAGGGCCATTTTTCAGGGGTTAGGGCCCTTTTTTCCAATGAAGGGAAATCTTAATGCTTCAGCATACCTAGACATTTTGGACAACGCAATGCTTCCAACTTTGTGTGAACAGGACCCATTTCCACTCCAGCATGACAGTGCCCCAGTGCACAAAGCAAGATGCGTAAAGACATGGTTGGATGAATTTGACTTCTCATCCAACAAAAATGCCTGATTTCACAAATGCTCAACTGGATGATTGGGCAAGATTTCTCACAGAAACACTCTGAAGTCTTGTGGAAAGTCTTCACAGAAGACTGGAAGCCATTATAGCAGAAAAAGGGGAACAACTCCATATCAATGTCTATTTAGAATGGGATGGCATTACAGTCCCTCTTGCTGTAATGACCAGGTGTTCCAATACTTTTCTTTTAGATAATAAAATGATTTAGTTAAAGGAGTATCTTTCATGCACAAAATAATGAAGGTATGAATCAGCATGACAGCATTAAATTTGAACACAAACGAATAAAACTAAAAACACTGAATCTACATACTTAAATAGTGTTCATTTTTAGTACGTTGTCTTAATATTTAATGGATCTCAGCTAACTTTTGATTTGAATAGTGTTCATTTTAAAATGTATGAAGATTAATAAATGCTTTAGAAATACTTTTCCTTGTTAGTACATGTTAACAAATGGAACCTTATTGTGAAGTGTTACCTTACACTCTACTCAACAGCTGCTAATAAAAGGCAGGTGTGTCAGAACAGAGATTAATCTTTTCTAGATTGAGGCAGATCTCCAGAACCAGGGTTAAGTCGGTTTAGAGAGGGGAAAAAAAAAGGTCACAACTGCCAAAATATATATAGAGCCCAAATATCTATCCAACTGGAAGATAGCAGTACCACCAATTTTGCAATTTGGCTGCTAGATTTAGCTACTTCCCTTCCCCTTTTGAGACATTTTTCAAAAGCATAGTGAAAAATCTAGCAACTTCTTGGACAACAGACTGACAGATATAGACTGAGATTCCTGAACAGCTGCTCAATGATTAATCAGGATTAGTCAGCATGTGTGCCTGGAAATGACTGCGACAGTGTACAGTGGGTACGGAAAGTATTCAGACCCCCTTAAATTTTTCACTCTTTGTTATATTGCAGCCATTTGCTAAAATCATTCAAGTTCGTTTTTTTCCTCATTAATGTACACACTGCACCCCATATAGACAGAAATATTAAAAAAGAAAAACAAATATCACATGGTCCTAAGTATTCAGACCCTTTGCTGTGACACTCATATTTAAATCAGGTGCTGTCCATTTCTTCAGATCATCGTTGAGATGGTTCTACATCTTCATTAGCGTCCAGCTGTGTTTGATTAGGAAAGCCACACATCTGTCTATATAAGACCTTACAGCTCACAGTGCATGTCAGAGCAAATGAGAATCATGAGGTCAAAGGAACTGCCTGAAGAGCTCAGATACAGTATTGTGGCAAGGCACAGATCTGGCCAAGGTTACAAATTTTGTTTGCTGCATTTAAGGTTCCTAAGAGCACAGTGGCCTCCATAATGCTTAAATGGAAGACGTTTAGGACGACCAGTACCCCTTCCTAGAGCTGGCCGTCCGGCCAAACTGAGCTATCGGGGGAGAAGGGCCTTGGTGAGAGAGGTAAAGAAGAACCCAAAGATCACTGTGGCTGAGCTGTGGCCCTCTGCAAGGAGGAATGGCAGAGGATCCCCAAATCCAGGTGTGAAAAACTTGTTGCATCTTTCCCAAAAAGACTCATGGCTGTTTTAGATCAAAAGGTGCTTCTACTAAATACTGAGCAAAGGGTCTGAATACTTAGGACCATGTGAGACTTCAGTTTTTCCTCTTCAATCTGCAAAAATGTCAAGAATTCTATGTTTTTCTGTCAATATGGGGTTCTGTGTTTACATTGAGGAAAAATAATGAACTTAAATGATTTTATCAAATGGCTGCAATATAACACAGTGAAAGATTTAAGGTGGTCTGAATACTTTCCGTACCCACCGTATACCAGTCACATTCAACAGGAAAACATTATTTACAGATAGAGCATACAGATAGAACAGAGTGGTAATGACAGGCAAAGGAAAGGTAGTGTTGAACTTTTTCCCCTATCATTTCGGACCCTGCTGCTCCCTAACGCTTCAACACAGTGCCTTCATTGTACAAGGCAAATCAAAACACTGAAGGCTTGAGCTCCCTGTGATCCAAAACACACAAACAAATTATTAATTCTTAAACCGTACAAAGAAAAATGTTTCAGTCCATTTGTGCTGCAATGAAAGGCTGTGTTGTTCTCGGCACAGAGACACTTACAGACATAGATGGGTCCTTTAGGCGGATTCCTCTATGAGGTGACGTTCATGAAAAGAACAGTTTGAGCCAGAGGGGAAGTTCAGATCAGGGAGAATCTTTTACATGTGGTATAGCATCCAAGACAGGATCTTAGGGTGAAAACGCAAACTTTTGAACATGGGTTTCAATGTGCAAGTTTGATAAAAAAAAAAAAAAAAACGTTATCACCTCCATGTAAACAACAAAAACACGAATTTGTGTACAGTCTATAGGCACGTAGTGTTTCTTTATAAAGTGACAACACCAACTACTGGCCTGGCATGAATACAGCGGTTTTAGTTGTTTTCATAGATGTGAGTGAACAGGGATTGTTTGACAACGTTGTCACCTGTACTTGAAAAACAAGGGAAAAAATCGTTTCCATTTTTAGTTCCATTTAGTACGCCTTATTTTATAGGAATTATAGAAAACGGCATTTCTTAATGCTAATGGGTGGATAAACCAGTCAATTAAAAGATTAGTTCACTTTAAAATTACCTAAAGCTTTACTCACCCTCAAGCCATCCTGAGTCTATATGATTTTCTTCTTTCTGATGAACCCAATCAGAGTCATATCAATAAATATCCCGACGCATTCAAGATTTATAATGGCAGTAAGCAGGACCAACAAGTATGAAGCTCAAGAAAGTGCATCCATCCATTATAAACGGTTCCGGGGGGTTAATAAAGGCCTTCTGAAGCGAAGTGATGCATTTGTGTAGGAAAAAAATAAAATACCTAGTTTTAGCCCAGACTGCCTTCCGTATAAAACTCTCGCAGTTTAAATCACTTACACTCCGTCCTATGTCTTCCGTATGGAAAAAAAAAAAGTTATTTTCGCAAGTTGAATACGGAAGGCTATATGGCGGAAATGTTGAGGAAAGTTACTTTAAAAAATAATGCATTACAATATTGAGTTACGCCCTAAAAACTAAATTGCGTTAGTCACTTTTTATGGAAAATAATGCATTAACGTTACTTTAGAATTTTAAAAAACAAAAAAGGTTCTATTTTTGGCAAATGTTAAGGCCCTTTCAAACCTAGTGAAATGAAAAATACTTCAGCTGAAGGAAATGCAAATTCGCACCTGTACAGTAGAGGGCGCAGCCAAAACTAATCTTTCGGCATGCAGTCATTCTGGACCGCAAAAGAATTGGCCGCAGGAGAAGAAAGTTCAACACTCTTCAGCGATAAAAACAAAACTAAACAAAAGTAATGTTTAATTACAAATACACAATGTCTAAAGTCATTTTTCCTTAGTTTGGTTGAATTGAATCCTCGAAGCTCAGCAGGAAAAACATTGCTTAAAGGGATTTTTCACCAACAAATTAAATTTCTAGGGCTGCCTTCAACTAAAGATTTTTCTGATCAGCTAACAGTCCTTCATTTTAAGCAATTAACCAACTAATCACACCTTTATTAATAGAACACATAAATCATAATAAAGAGCCTTTAATGTCTACATAGCTTAATCAGTGCTCAAGCGCATGCATAAAGTTTGCCACAGCGCACTGGCAGAAGTAATGATTATAAATGCATCTGGGAAAAACAAAGGAGATTGCTTTAACATTTTAATAATTAATTGATAAACTAGCGGATGCAGTGATGAAACGGACTCGTTTATATGAATGTTTCATAACATGAGGGCTGTTCCATAAAGGCTGCTTAGAAAAGCGGGGATTAAAATCCAACACCTGACTTAACTCGAACTAATCAGCAACGCTTAAATTGGTTCCACAACGGTAAGTTGAAGATCATGTGATCTTACTGATTTGAATCAGGTTCAAATAGTATATATATCCATCGATTTACCATGGCAACTAAGGGGAAAGAAAGCAGCGATGTTGTCTGAGCAGTATTTAAACAACTAAAAAAGGGAATATCGCAGCTAATAATAAAGCAAGAGGGAAAGGCTGTCAGTAAATTGCTGATCGTCTTAATGCGCAAGTAGTAACTGATTAAAATGTACATTACTATACTTTAATGAAGTTAAATTAAATATTTGTCAGTACACCAAAAAGCGTGTGTGTGTGTGTAAATAATTGCTATAACTTTTAACAAACTTAGCAACAAACTTAAGAAAAAAAGAACATGGCATCAGGTGAAAATAAAATATAAAAATATCATTCAGAATGGCAAGTATAGTCTATGCAAGTACTTAAGTTTAATTAATGGTTTCAGGTTAAAGGCCCATCCACAGTTGAGGTGGATGAGAAGACGGTCAGTATGTTCAAGGAGGCCTAAGGTAGGCACAGATCGCATGTTATACATTTAAAAGCCTACTTGTGCGATGAGATTATTATTGGCTGCAGGATGAACCTCCAAGAGCCCTCCCAGTCTGAGACCACAAGTGACAAAGTGAGTATCAAGGAATTACAACAAAGTGCCAAGAGCACTCAATCAAATAACTTGAATTTCTGTTCCTACAGAACCCAGAGAAAATAAAGGGAATCTACAAGTGCCACCTTCTCAAACTATGGAAGCCATAGATACTGACATCCAATATATATAAAAAAACAAGATAAGAAAGTTGGAGCTGGAAATCCAACACCTAGAGAAAAATGTAAGCAGTACTGCCATTTTTAAAATAATGACATTTTTGCTTTTTGAATTTAATCGTATGTTTTCACCTCAAGAGGCAGCTTCAGTTTGAATTAAAAAAAATAAAAAAATAAAACAAACAATTTTGACTTGTGTCTGGTAAATTAAGAGGAAAGTTGAGGAGAAAGTGAAACTTAAACTAAAGGCTTAACATGGTTTGGACTGCATTAACCTAAATAATTATTGGAGTAACTGTCTCTTCAAGATTCAAGATTCTTTATTTGTCACATACAGTTGTATAGAGTATATACAGCCAGTAGTGAAATGTAAATCAGGTCTACTCCAAGATAGTGCAATTATTATAAGTACTAAACATAATTAAGAATTTAAACAATATAAATATATAAAGAGAAGACAAAATCTCAATAAAAAAAGAAAGAAAAAAAATGTGTTACATAGCAGCAGTGTAAAGTGCAAAGGATTGAAAAAGTAGCAGCAATATGACCTGGTATTAATGTCCATAGTGCTGGACATTAACACCTGTCTCTTATAACCCTTCCTGTTTCATTGTCCTCAAAAACTGCCTCAATGCCTCAACAACCAATCCTTGGTCACCTCTCTCTCCTCCGACAGCCAATGTTATGTGGCACAACACATGTAACTACAATGTCACATGCCCTTTGTGGATCACTGAGGTGGCTTGACTTGAGCCCAAATGCCATCTGTATACGAGCTCTTGCGTGTGGAGTTGAGCTGTGCCTCAGCTCCTGATAGGAAGTCAAGAGATAAGGCAGGCATGCTTATCCCTGGTCTCCCAGCAAATCTCCTGAGAATTCACCTGAATAGTGTTTGTTTGTTTTTTAAATAGAAATTGAAGGCATTTTTAAGTTGTAGTTTTTTGCCTTATGTTAAGTGAGTAACATGCCTTGTGCTAGTTGGTGGGAAAGAGAAGAGGCCCGAAAGAATCTGGAGTCATGCACTGAGCCAGGCCATTTGGCTTCTACATTTGAGTTTGTAAATCCCATTTGTAAATCATTAAAAATATAGGCCACTACACTGGAATTACATAGGTATCGAAAATGAGGATTGTAACTACATTTGTTTGTAATGAACAGAACACTGGTGCCCAGCTTATTGTATAGAACGATCAGTTCTACAGTATCAGTGGGACTGGACCTGTACATTTGATGCTGTGAGATGATTCATCAAGTGTGCTTCATGCGGACCAGACGGATACTTTATCTGCATGTGGGTGCAGACCAGAGCACTGACAACATTCGGGAAAGCTAGAAAGTGAAATGTTTGGCTTCCAATTGCCATGTCTAAAGTTAAAAGTCAACAAATGTTTCCACTTTCCATACAATTATTTGAACTTAGCAGCGATTCCAGAAAAGCCCCGTTTAATGTTTCGTCTCGCTCTGTGGACAGGGAAGGTGATGAACACACTAGTAGTCACAATAGAGTAGGTTTTTTTTTTGGTTTGTTTTGTTTTTTTAATTTATCGTACTTGGGGACTGTGAGCCATTTCCATTTGCAATGTGTGGGATCAGTAATCTACAAATATGTAATCCCTTCTCTGGAGAACCTATACCGCTCATGCAGGTAGTTACATTTGTTACTCTTTTATGTTATAATTTATTATTAATGTAGATTTCCTTCATTTTCCAACTGATGGTGGTTAAGTGGTTAAAATGGCATCGCGTTAGAGAGTCAGCAATAATATCACATTCCCCATGGGTCAGTGGTAACGGTATTCTGCTTAAGCATCAGCTAAAGGCTTAGCCTGACAGTTAGGCTGCCACGGACCAGGTTAGTTTGCCTTAGTTTTAACTATTTCAAGTTTGCTTTATGAAACAGAATCCACCGACAATAAGTCTGACTAACCAAAATAACCCTGGCTTGTTATCTAATCTTGTTTTATCGAACAGCCCTCTGAGAATATTTGTTTTCCATTTGAATTGGTTCATCTAAAAGTAGACATTTTGCTTTCTATAGATACATTTTCCATGAAGTTTATGTTCTTTTATTTCCGGCACACTCAAGTTCACAGAGAGAGACGGCAGAAAGCGCACACTGTTTGCTTTTATTATTTTACAAAAGCACATTTTGTTACTGTGTGGACAAAAATGAAAGAAGACTTTACAGATTCAAAAGATGTATTACTCTCATCAGTATGACCAAAAATGACGGCGTATTTTAAGTGCAAGTGATCGCACCGGTGCTTCCATTTTAGCGGTCATGCGGTAAGCCTGTTACTATTCAGCTTTCACACTCCACACAAAAACCCGCATTCTTCTAGGTTAACGTTAAAGCGAGCGGCCATGTGAATTTGCTACAACTTACATTTTTCAGATGATAAGCCATATTTGAGGTCGATGAATGATAGGAGAGCATTTGGATGTCCTGCCTGATGTAGTGCGATTAACACATAGACCAGCTGTTAATGATCTGTCTGTCACCGACTGCGTGACTTCGCCACTTCCTAAGCTCCTTCTCCCTGCCTAAAAGTTATTCAACTATTAGCCCTAGAAGTTTCAGTCATTAAGTACTCACCCTCGTTCCAAACCCGTAATCTTCGGAACACAAATGAAGATATTTTTGCTGAAATCCTAGGGTTTCTGAACCACACATATACAGCAACGTCACTGCACTTGTCAAGGCTCAGAAAGGTAGTAAACACGTCGTTAAAACGGGTCACGTGACTACAGTGGTTCAACCTTCTACATCAGAACGGCGAAAAATTTAAATAAATACTGAAAACATTAATACATGCGTTTCTATAATAGAACAACAATGCAAAAATGACAGTGTTGAACGGTGTGCTTTCACATGCAAATAATGTTAGCCATCAATGGAGCGCTTGTGTAAATACAGGCCATCTATTGCAGTTAAGGAGCAAAGCATAATCTCCACCAGCTGACATGCATTTTCTCCATTACACAGTATAAACCGTCATACCGGTTTGTCCGAACAAGATTCATCTGAAGTGATATGAGGAATGTCGAATCAAAATGGCGCAAAGATAACATAATGTGCTGTAACCTCAACCGAGACACTACACAGAAAAAGAATTTTTCCAAGTTGTAAATAAAACAGAGTATTGTAGTATGTTTTACAGACTTTCTACTTCAAAATCTCAGGTTTGCTTCAACTTGCCAATTCTTCTTAATTATTTATGAAATTTACTTGCAATTTCTGAGTGAAAATTGTTTATACGATTTTTTTTCCTCAGTTTAGCCAGTGCAGACTGACTTTTTATCAACAACAATCAGTAGTTAATTGCTCACAGCCAGGACGGCGGCAGCTGGTCACTAAAAAAAGAAGAGGGTCAAGATACGCACATCCAAAGCGTCTTGGTTAGGTGCAAGATCAAAAAATTCATCAAATAATACAAAAAAGACCTGGGGCCTGAAAGAGGCGTACGCTACTTCTCACGCCAACGATGGGATTTATAAAAACAAATTTGACGGGAAAATTTGCGCACCTTCACGCAAACTCTGACCCATCCGTACGGACACTTTTACTAGAGTGAGAAAAGTAATGAAGTAAACAGAAGGATTTTAAACTCGGTTTTCATTTTGATAAACACACTTACATTAATATTCCACTTTTTATTAAACGGCGATAAGCCCGTAAAATGACAAAGTCCTTACGCAGAAGATAAAAATGATATGGATTTAGATAGTGGATGTGCTGCTTTTGATCACTTTTCCTGTGACACGCTGTTTTAATGACAGTGAGGAGTGACAGGAGCACAAATTCCTCTTTAAACTAGCGAGAGCAATGATCAGTGATGCACTTACTGTGATATTATGAAAGACTGCTGGTCTACAGGTTCAATGATAATATCTTACTGTACAACCGCAGCTGCATGAAGCCGTTGATGTCTGTACAGGCATCTTCAAACAATTATGAATAATACCACTGTATTTGAAGGATACAACTTGAAGAAAACAGTAAGATTTATACGTTTGCTTTTTAAAATACTTTGTCAGTGAAGCGTCGCGTCAGGCAATTGCATCCACTAAAATAGCCTGTTCACCTGCAAAACTGCATTCAATTTCAATTAAAACACCATTTGGACGGTGGAAATGAATAAATCAACTCTATTCCAAAAACTTTATCTGAGAAGTAAGCCATTTTATAGCTACAATTTTGTTTTTATGGATATTTTGATATATTTATTATAAAACAGGGATATTAGAGGATTTTTAGTAATATGTATGGCACAAATGACATGTAATATTTCCCAATGTCTTGTACTTTTCACGGTGTTGACAATGGTGTCACGTGGATGAGAATATGCATGGCAATGATATGCATATGAGGTTATGCATAGTAAAACTAGACGTTGTAAGATCCATATATGGTGATTTCGGGGTGGAGATGCACGTACGGACAATCTTCCACTAACTGGGATTTATAAAGGGATTTTTGCGCAGGTTCTGGTGAATTTTACAAATCTCTTTTTTTTGGGTATGCCATTTTCAGATTTATGTCATACGTTCACTTTTAGTAAGGTTTATACGAAAAGTTTTATGAATGAGGCCCCTGCACACTGTTGTTCTCCCTTAATTTAGAAAAAGTTAAATGGCAACGTTTTGGTCAGAGACCTTCGTCAGGCAAACATTGTCCATCCTGCCGTCCTTCAGCAAAGCTGTCAAACTTCACATGCAGGTGACAGGAGCAATGCAAACTGGCTTGACCGTTTCATCTGTACATTATCCACATTTCACAAACACAAGATAATTAAATTGTCATGACAGGTCCTGAAAATCCACTGGACCTTTATATCCATCATGAGAAAGAATTAGAAGTCAGATTTCACTGTTGTCTCCATTGATAAAAGTCAAAGCAGAAGAACCCCAGCCAACAATCACTCACACTCAGCATCAGAACACATCACCATGCCTTGAGATAAATGATTCAGGGCCAAAGAAGAATATAGAGGACAGCATAGCTTGAATATGAAGTGTTAAAGATGACTTAGGCCTCGGGAATTTCAGCTGTTCTATCAGCTGCTGGTATTTTCTTCCCCATTCCAGTCTTCAACTGGGAGGGATTTTTCCACAGTTTGTGCTGTTGTTTTTCTCATTTTCGCTGATTCATGATAAAAGGTTTCAGGCCAACATATAATCCGCACGTACATAAAATCTTCTTTGAAGTTATAATTTTAATAAACGTCTATTTACTCCTTGAATCTTGTGCTTTCAGCAAACAGTAAGAGTGTAGAACTACTGATGATGGAAAAAAAAAATGTACAAATATATAATCTATATATATATATATATATATATATATATATTAATTTATTGTTCAGAAATTGTGCAATTGTTCAGAAAACCATTAACATTTTCCAGAGAAACTGTGTTCACTCACAAATGTTTGCAAAAAACTTTATAATTGCTTACAAAAATTTTGCATTCATTTGCAAAAAGTTGAGTTCCCCATGAAACTAGGCTTGCAAAACTTTTACGCCACAAATGGTTAAAAAAAAAAAAAGACAAAAATCATTGAACTATAATTTCTTCCCATCTCATTCTTTTCCATCCCACAAAATTAAAAGGCAAAAATAACACTTAGATGAATCTTTCATATATTGTTTAATTCTTACCTTTGAGGTCCTCAGAGAAGGAAGCAGAGTGTCTTGAAATAAACAGTTTGAGCTGTTCGTCTATGTTGCAGGCAGTCAGGTCGACGTCCCATGAGCGTATACCTATGCAAAGACAAAACCAGCCCAGTTAGACTTCAGTCAACACAAGCGAAAGGTCAATTATTCATGGACCACATTCATTGTCCACTGAAGATACTGGCATTGTGCACTTTCACTAAAAACATCCTGTGGTCTATGGGACAAGAAACAATGACAGAAACTGCACTTAAAACTTACAGGTGAGATTTTTTATGTCTGTGGTGAAAAAAAAAAAAAGAACCACATATTTCATGGGTTTTATGACAACATGAGAATAACTAAAAATATAAAATGAGGTTAAAGTCAAACTTGGTTTGAGAATTTGTGCTTTAGACAGAAATAAACCAAAAGACAAAGAGCCAGAGAAGGTTATACACAATTCAAAAGAAAACTGGAAAAAGCTTTTATTTTCCCTGAGCCAAAATAAGATGACCTCTTTCCACCAAGTTCTCATTTAGGAAGAACCCTACTAGTGCAATGACTTCTTGTTTCTCCTCACGTACTGCCAAATACCAGCTCAGATTTAGTAAGATACACCAATTGTTGAGTGGTGGACATTCACTATGGGTGAGCGATATACTGGTAGACACAATTACCCTGTAAAAAATTATCGTTTTTTAATTGCTTAAAAGTGAAAAACAGTCAATCGGTTTATAGAAAGTTTCCATACTATATATGGTGAATACCTAAAAGGTCATTTTACATTAAAATACTGAAAATAATGTAAAGTGGCATTCCCACAACTGACCCTTTGCAGGCAGTTTGATTGACAGGCGATCTGACCAATCATAACCCAGAATCTGCCATTTTGTTAGACAAAGCAGTCAGGGGAGTTAGTAGATTAACATTGGTGCACTTGAAAATCTGGGTGATCTCACTTAAAACAACATTCCTTCTGATGTTCATTCATGCTTATTTGATGCTCTAAATGAACTAGTATGAAGAGATGTTGGTTCACGAGCCGCTTGAAGGATCTACAGCGATCCGTCACGACACATTAAAGAGCCACTATACGGTTTTTATTGTTTCCTCTCGAAACTTCTTCGAAAAATTACAATATTTTAAATATGAAACCGTATCATAACAGAAGTAACCTGCTCTGTCTTGTCCGTCGACGCATTGTCAGTGTCCTCTTTGCTCACTGCGTGAGAACATAAATTTACGATAATTTTAATTGTAATTATTACATTATAAACGTCTAAATTATACAGTTTTGAATTGTAAAATAGAAAGTAAATGTATGTGCTGTCCCGTAAAACCTAAAGGCCCAGTTTCATAGAGGGGCTTAGCCTAAACCAGGATTAGGCCTTAGTTCAATTAAGGTATTTAAGAAGCTTTTATGAACGTACACCAGCGGAAAAATACATACAAACAAACAAAAAAAATTATGAATTATGAGACAAAACAATGGCACTGACATAATTTAAGATATCGCAGGTATAAGTTGCTTTCAGTTAAAACAGCTCAAGCATGCATTTTAGTCTGGGACGAGCTTAAGTTTTGTCTGGGAAAATGTTGCTACCATATTTTTTATGGTAAAGTACTGGCAACCACAGCTGCCGTTTTTTTAGAGCAAACATTACAGGGATTTTTTTTTTTCTTTAAATAGTGTAACTGGTAGAAATCAGTAGAGATTATGCTCATGTGACTTATCTGCATATTTTTAAGCATTGCCGTTTAAAAAAAATTGAAGTACAATAAGCAGCAAAAGAAAACTTTCGTTATATGCGTGCACTGTGAGATGGTTTTAGAGCGAGCGCTGTCTGAATTCGAGTGTGTGACTGAATTGAGTCCTTTTTGCCGCATTGTTGGACTTGTACAGTTAAATGTACATGCTAATGGGTCAAAATGCCTTTCTTTGCAAGTATCCTTGTAAACAGTCATTTATTTTTTAAGTGAATGTAAACCGTAAACAGTTATCGTGAAATAAAATTCCAGAATTCCTGGTATTATTGAAAGCAGAGACCCCAGTTCAACAGTAAACATGTTTATTCTGCAGTGATACAACCATGTGATCTCAGAAAATAATCAACCTCTTATACAAAGTCTCTCGTTGCACTCAAAAGTCCAATTTATTTTAGTGAATCAAATTACACCTACAACAACAAGTTACACCTTCCACAAAGAAACGAGCGTGGACGTCAATGACTAAAACAATCTTTTAAACTAAATTATTTTATGTTTTATGAATGAAATATGTGTAAGATGAGCTTATATTGCTTTCGAATCTTAAGTATGAAATACAGCTAGTAGTGAAGCAAAATCAAATGAATGCAGAAAATTATAGCTAGAAACCTACCGCCCCACACCCAAACCTTACCCTACACCTATTCTTCCACAAAAATAAAATTGACTGTAGAGTTTCACAGTTAAAATATACTTAGAAAATGACCAAAACAAACAGGATGACTAACTTCTACATTTCCATAACTGCTTATTTCACATTGATATAATGAACTGTTCTGGAGTAAACGATTCGGCAAGTGTGTGGACCGGGCACGACTCCACTTCATGCTCAATAGAGCGGGTCCCAAATCACCACAAGATGTCAGCGCCATATTGAGACAGTGGCGGCTTCACTTTTCCACAATGGAAGAGAGTGGAGATGCGTCGTCCATAAATGTTTTATAGTCTATGGTCAACGCAGTAAATGCAACTTGAACCCAATGCAAAATCTGCGTAGGAAAATCTTTTGGCCTTACGCAAAAGTCCCAATTATGTGGATTCCAACTGAAATTACTTGACTTTCACACACAAAAATCTGACGAACAATAATAAATAAGACCGGACCTTACCTTAAAATTACAAAGTAGCTTCCCCAACACTGGTTGCTAGGTGTTTTTTTGCATGGTTTACACATTAATGTGGTTTCTAGCATGTTGGTAGCATGCAAAAAACAAAAACAATTTAAAGAAGGGAGCTGATCGTGTTAATGAAAGTGGTGCAGAAAACATCTGTGAATTTCAAACCTAAGTCACATTGACTGAAGGGCCAAACAGATGAAGAAGGAGTGACGTGACGCAGAGACGACTGCGGTTCAAACCAACTTAAGAATTTCAACCAGTTTCAACAGTTTCTCTTTGAAGGTGCTGACAGCATTTAAACCAGAACAAATCTTATTCCTGTCAGATTACTGTGGTGGAAGCTGCACCGTCTGACCAGGAAGAGAAGGAAATGCTGGCAACAGTCAGAAAGAGGATGTGTGTGTATCAGTCACACGGCCCTTGTGTATAGTCACAGATAAAGAGACTGAAAATCAAAGAAAAGCAGATGATAAAAATACCTCAGATGCACACAATCATATCCAACAGTCTGACTAAAACCCCTTAAAAAGCCAACAGTGGTAGACCAGGTTTAAGCAGTGTTTCTTTCAATGCAGCACATGTACCTCACACGTATTAAAGATGAACTTTGAGCACAATGAGGAAGGAGAGTCTGCAAACAACATTGGCAATATAGACACATCTGTGCGGTCCGTCGACAAAAGAATTGCTTTTTCAAGCACTTTCAAGAGCAAACAAGCCATTGACACATATCTGCTGCAACACAAATACGCTCATCTTTCATAACAGTGTGCCTTCAGATTTGAGGACCGTAGGCCCAGAGAGATTTCAAGCAGACAGGGAAGACACGTCGGGTTAGCCATGCTGAAGTAAATGAGCTGCATTATTTATGTTCTGCAGAGCTGGCTGGGTCTTTTTATGTGCTTTGGAAAAAAAAAAAAAACCTGAAATACTGAAAAGTAATAGTATAATTCACACCTCGGTGAGGCTGTAGCAAAAATATATAAGTAGCATCCTTGGACAAGCTGTTATTTAGACCACGGTCTCTCTGGTATTTATTCTAAGAAATTTTTTTTGGAAAAATTGTATCCTTGAGGCTGCAACATCTTGTCACTACTAGGGCAGGACCCTTAAAAGGGCATCTTTGTATATTATTCACCCCTAAAAGGTTCACAGTAGTACCTCAAGTTACACATTGCTACTCTAAGGTACTAATACCCTAAAAGACATTTTTGTCTGAGAATGTGGAGTATTTTCTGTAAAGTAATTTAGGTCCTAACCAGCTAACAGGGAATGTTTTCTCAAAGTAATCAACAAACATTCTTCCAGTAATGGTAAAGTTTGTCCAAAGTTATCTGGTCTTTAATAATTTGAGTAACCAATAAAAAAAACTATTTTAAACATAAAAAACCAGATGGTTTGAACGCTCAAAGCACACTCCAAAATCTCATTTTTATAACTAAATGGATTTTTAGCACAACGTTCTTAGAACATATTGTTTTCGGTGTATACGGGATTCGTGGCATTGCTGAAAGCTGAGAGCCCCAGTTCAACAGTAAATACATTAATATGAGTCCTCTGAGGGCATTCATCTCTTAAGTTCCTCCTCAGCTGACAAAATGAACGGAGGTCAAGGTCATATGAACAAAAGGAACTCTCTGGAGTTAGTATATGGTTACATTCGTGCCATATGACAGCTTTCAAGAGACTTTCAATGAAAATTCTTTATCAGCCAGCCTTTAATATTAGCAGGTCCTCAACACTGAGGTAAACTTTAAAGTTATAAGAAGTTTAAACTGGCTGCAGAAACTTGTCGAAACTACAAAATTAGTTCTTCCTCGTTGTATTGCAACATATTTGTACAAAAAAATAATCATAGTAATAATCATAATAGTAGTAGTAGACTAATAATAATAATAATATCGTTCCATCAACAACAACAACAACAACAGAAAGAGACTGACGTCATTTTGTGAAGACGCTACAGTGATACATTTTGTTACAATGATTTCAGCAATTTTTCTCTTCATGACGTAGACTTAAAGTGATGGACGAGGGAAGAGCGCGCGGGCTCATTCAGTCACATCCCACAGTCAGACAAACATTTACCTCTTTCAATCTCAGACACGAGCAAATCCACAAATCCAGCCGGACTGGGCTGTCCAATAATGACGAGCAAAGAGTGTTTATCGCTGCAGAAACCGGGACGGGCGCTTCGGTTGGAGTTTTCCATGCTTGCCAACTCGCCGATGTGGTCTGCCGCCATGTTGCAAAGTTTATACCAATTCGTGATGTCCGAGTGGTGAACAAATCATTCATTTGAATCGGTTCTTTTTAATGATTCAGTCGAATCGATTCTCTCCCGATCGATTACGGAACTCGCTTTTAGAGTAAAACTGGAGCAACGAACAAAACTTTATTTGACACAAAGGTAATTTCTTTTTTTTCAAAGATGCGGGAAGGTTGAAAACTGATAAGGATTCAGTTAGAGCAAAACTGGTACACTTATATTGAATACAACGAATACAACACCCTTTATCTAACTTTAATTGGAAAATATGGTTTTCCCGTTTCTATTCTTTAAGACAGAGGACACTAAAGAACAGTGAGGACCAATAGCTCAGGAACAATAGAACTTGCGCCTTTAATGCTCCCATTGGATTTACATATATTCAGCAAATAACTTCGTCATCGGTACGTGACACCATTACTTATTTATTAATGTAACAATTATTATTTTATTCAGACATAACAACGGTGAAAGTCAAATATTAAAAGCAAAATGCTCCGCAATGACTTCAGGTAAAAGTTTAGACTCGAAAGAACCGGTTCATTGAAATGAATTGTTCAAACGAACCGATCCTCTCTAATGAATTGGACTACCCAACGGTACTACAAACGATGCGCTCAGGGAAACACCCACAATTTATAAGTAAGGGGAGGGTAAAAGTGGGTGACGTCATTTGTGTCCTATCAGTTGCTAAAGAGCTTGAAAATTAGTATTTTGGAACCATATTAAAATGATGGAAATGATGGACATTTGTGCGTTTGATGTGCTTTGCTGTTTTCAGAGTGGCATCTTAGAAATGTGAAACAACACATGCATTTATTTGTTTTATTAGCAAAATGCCATAAAAGTGGGATCTTTGCAACTAAATTTCGTATTTTAGAAATAATTTTCAGTTGGTTCTTTTGGAGCAAACTAATTAAAAACAAACAAATACTGACTGATGTCACTTTTTTAAAACTTTTTTGCTCTTGTTTTATTATGGAATACTTCAGTGTTTATTATATATTATTTATCTGTGCAAATCCTTATTTATTTTAATTTATGTGCCTCATAGTCTTTAATCAAAATAACTTCCCCTCCCTGTTGCAGCGACATCTCTTTTCTTCTCTCATGATGAGGGCGGGGAAACCTGTCACTCACATGAGATCCACTAATAGAAAACTACAACCATTCATGATTATTATGTGTCACAATAGGGACGACTTTAATGTTACTATGTAGTAACTCTTGTTCTTGTTGAATTAAAAAAAAATAAACATTGCAAATTGGTATTAAAAATGAGGTTAAAGTCACAATTTCTTGCTAAAATTACTTTCAATGACCTTTTTGCTGCAGTGTGGCAAATATTTGCTTTAAAAGTACAAATAGACTCACAATTAATACGAGGCACAAAGTGCATGCTTAATATATATAAATTGCTATAGCATGCCACACTGCAAGACACTGTCATGTCAACCAGGCATTTCTTCAAGTCTACTATTTATCAAAACTTTTGTGGGAGGAGCTTGCATCTGATAAAACACATACTACTCATGCTATGTCCAAGTACTCTTTGACTTCTCAGCCTAATCCTCACCTTAAACATTTCACTAGTTCTACTTACCTATTTTAAATATATTCCATAGCCCTGATATTACACCAGCTTCTGATTCATTTAGGTTTCATATTCATTAGGGAATATAATTGCTCGAATGCGCCACCTTGTGGCCATGAAATTGCAAGTTTTTAGAAATCAGTTAGAATATGACACAGTAATAATGTTTTAAATGTTCTAAGAGTAATCAGACTTTAAATAAAGTTGAAAATAAAGACTTTGAAAATAGAGATTTATACAAAAATGCATGCATTTATTTGATGTGTCTATTTAATAAAACATGTTACAACTGCTGGACAAATAACATGGGCACAATAAACCGCTGGATTATGACAGAATGAGACGTGTTTTCACAAACACTTGAGGATGGAGAAACTGCAGGTTGTTCCTCCTGGACAGCTGCACAACTTCCCAAAGCGAGAGCCTTTCCGGACCGCACACTGCTCACCTGCATCACACTGTCACATCATTTGTTTATTGGTTTTCTCACACTTTACAGGTTACAATACATTGTAATGCATTAGTGTGTACTGAATAAAACAACTTTAACAATATCTTTATAAAGCAAGTTATTTAGAAAAAAATCATCAAAGTATTTTCTCTTTTTGTCCTATCTCAAATATTTCAAACGTGTTTTGTTGGGAATACTTTTAGGATCTTCATAAGTTCACAATGTCGCTTTATATCCTGTTAAGGGCCAGTCACGCTACACATTCCGTTCCATTGACTTCCATAACGCAGAAGTTTTGCACTGTGGCGCAATCCAAAGTGTGTCCGATTTGTGGCGCCGCGCAGGTGTAGGTGTATGACATCAAGTACCGCGAGAGCGATTCGAAAGTATGCGTGGCCCTCTGCTCTCTAATCACTCTCGCGATACTTTGATACACACCGATTAGTCTGTGCAGCGGCACTTCAAATTCAAATTCAAATTCAAAGGCAAACTTGCAAGCTCATCTGAAAAAAGGTTAACGTCTGTTAATGCTGCAGTAAGCAGGGAAGGGGACCGTTTTCTTTTTTAATGGACGTCAATGGAAGAGATGCTTCACTACGTTGAATAAACCGTTTTTGTGAGAAAACAGGAAATGAAACAACAGCCCATCTTCAGCATGTTTGCTCTTAAATCATTAGTTTTGGATTTGTCTATTTTTAGAGTTTTATGACTCCGTTTAGGGTGCATCTCATCAATTTCTGTGGTATTCACTGACGTCACGGCTGTAATGTGATTGGCTAAAAAGGCACATGTGATCCAAATGAGCCATTACGCTTTTTTCCAATGGTAGAGCCACAGACCCTCGACTCTCCCAATAATTAAACCATAGTAATAATAAATATAACTTTATTTTTATATAGTGCCTTTAAAGTAGCTTCTCAAAGCACTTTACATAAGAGAATAAGTAATGAAATGACAACACACACAAAATAGTAATAAATTAAAAATATATAGGAGATTTAAATAAGATTTAAAAAATACTTAGATTCTGTGCATCTTTAACATGAGGAGGGAGTGCATTCCAAAGCCTCGGAGCATAGGATGAGAAAGCCCTATCCCCTAATGAACGCAACCGTGGCTGTGGGACTGCCAATAGACCAGCTTGTGAGGAGTGCATTAAGCTAAAAGTGTAGACAGGTACTGTGGGGCCATACCATGCAAGGCCTTATTTTAAAATAAACTCGGAACCTGACTGGGAGCCAGTGCAAAGACTTTAGAGTTGGTGTAATAAACCATCTGTTTATGCTGACCGATTGGTGTATGACATCGAAGTACAGCGAGAGCGATTCGAAAGAATGCGTAGCCATCTCTAATCGCTCTCGTGGTACTTTGCAGTCATTGGTCTGTGCAGCACCACTTCAAGTCGAATACACCTAGTTTGGTGAACTTAGCAAATTTGTATCATGAAGATGTGCACTTAATAGAGGATTGATAAGTCACAACCCATTTTGTGCATTAAAGTGGAGTAGATTGCATATTTTTACTTTCTGGACTCATGTTTATTTTAGGTTTATAAAAAAAGACGCCGCAGTGTGTGACGTCATATCACAACCCTTGCAGTAAAGAAATGTTGCACGCTCAAAGTCTAGTGTGACTGCGACAGTTCCTTCAGCTAAGAAAAGCAAGTTCCTTAATGTTTAAACAAAAGAATTTGATGAATTCTTGATGTTTTGTGGTATTAGTTGGTTTATCCCCCCTTTAAAACTTGATAAAGAAATGAGAGTTTGATAAAAGAAAAATAATGAAATTGGTATGACAACAAAAGATAAAAAGATGTTGAAAAATATCAGAACAAACTCTTGTAAGCTAACTGTAAACGCTTCCCTGAGCAAAAACAGTAGCTCTTAATTTCCATCATCATGTCATTGTGTAAGTTATAATGAATACAGTTTTAAAGGTCCTGACCCACTTACACATTGTTATTGCACATAATTATATTTATGTTTAAAATATGCATAAAAATGAACACTGTAAATTGTTAGTAATGAACAGCCTTACCGATGGAACCCAACCAAACTTCTTCTCTGCGATGGGAATCTGTTTGTTTCTCAGTTTTTCAAGAACTTCTTGAAGAGCTTCAATCTGTAAAATATTTTTCTCCTTTAATAATTTAACTGATAATGCTGTAATTTAGGTGCTGTCATATCCTGACTAAGAAAAGATTGTCTTACCAGTTCTTTCTCTTCCTGAGCCTTCATGTTATCTTCTGGCGAGCGGATCTCTAGAAAATCATCGCAACTAACTAGTAACATTAAGACAGAGCAGGTTACGGTTAGAAGGAAAATCCGATCTCTAACCATTGTGTCGAGTAGCAGGACTTGATTTGAGACAGACGTCTATTCTGACTGACTCTCTTCTAACAGAAGGAGGACCATCTTAAGCATTTATATGCTCTCTGTGCAGTCACACAAATCCATTCTAAATGCAGCAACATGAAATGCAATGGATGACACAGGTCATGATCTCACAGCACCTCCAAAGGTAATGCAAACTATAAGCTGTCTGTCTCCACAGTTGCTCCATCCACCAACGAACGTCAGCATGATGATTCATACATCTGACCCATGAACCTCAAACATCAAACCATCCATGTACACCTAACCTCATCTTTGACTACAATTACCAGCCATTTTTATTTCCGGAGACCATAGTTTCATTGCCGGAACATCCATGACAAGAAATAGACATTTTAGGGAATTGGGGACAGTTGACCAAACAAATGATGAAACAAAGGATGAATAACTAAACAATTAGATCACCACGTATGTGTAATTTGCAGACACCACTTTTTGCTTTTTGCTTAGGAAAGGGATGAGATGCTTGCGAATTTGGGCCCTCAATCGAGTGCTTGCTGTGGACTCGCTGAGCAACTTACGTCCTGCACTTGTATCGGGACACTGTTGGATTAGTTCCTCACAAGGGTCAGCTAAAAAGCAGATGCAATGCGAGTGGACTGTATTGAAAGGGCACCACGTAACCCTGGTTCTCTGAGATAACGGGAATGAGCATTGTGTAGCTTGCCATGCCTCTTTGGCTGGCCAGTGATTCATGCTACTCGCTTCTCAGTTGAAAGATCTGAAACAGTGGCATGACCTAATGGACAGTCAAACCCACCAATTCTGGGGGGCTGAAACGCCATTTGACTGTGCAACTGCACATATGTTAACCAATCAGGCTTCAAAATTAGGAGAAAACAGGAGTTTTTCCCCCGAAAGCATCAGCTAAATGCACTGCTCGTTCCCGTTATCATGGGGAACCAGGGTTACGTGAGTAACCATAACTTTATCTTGCGTTCATATGCTGGTGTTTGGGAACGCAATCATGTGTGACGCTTCTGAAAGGGAATTAAACTAAATCATTTTGATAACAGACTTTGGCTCAGGCATTTCAGAACAACCAAAATTTGGTTCGAAAATTTCAAAATTTTTCAAAATTTTGCTTCTTCCGGAATGAAGATCATCAACGCTGCCTCGGAGGACGCCATTGACCATGCCAAATTGAGAAAGCTTTGAAAAAACAGCGGACCCTGCAGACGGGCGGGATTAACGCTAGTGTGCACAGAAAAATAATTAATTACGTTTTAAAGTGTCTGAGCTTATGAGCATAAAGATGTTCAGCAGTGGTCTCAAACTCAATTCCTGAGGGGCTACAGCTCTGCACAGTTTAGCTCTAACCAACTCCAACTCACACCTGCATGGATGTTTCTAGTAATCCTGAAGACCTTAATTAGCTGGATCAGGTGTATTTGATTAGGGCTGAAGCAAAACTGTGCAGAGCTGTGGCCCTCCAGGAGTTGAGTTTGAAACCATGGACCTAGAGGTAGTGGTGGGCAGAGCGAGGCTTCATGAAACACTGAAACAGTTGAAGCAAATGTGCCGTTTTGTGTCGAGGCTTCGAAACTATACCGACACCGTCTCCACAGTGACACCTAGTGGTCAATTGCACATGTTATCTGAAACAACTTTGACAACAAGCCATTTAAAAAAAATTAAAAATGTTGTGTTTTTGTTAATGTGGTGAGTTTTTAACATACTCACTATATAACTATAATATACAATAATAATAACTAGGTTATTTTGGTCATGAAAAATGAAAATTAATCAAACAAATCAATCCACAATGGTCTCATTTGTTTTTTTGTTTTTTTTACAGGTTTTTATTCAGAATTATCAATTGCTTTCTCCTCTCACAAAAACCCACGAGGTGAAGGTGCATTAACTCCTCTTTTAAACTTTGTGGGAGTTGAGACAGATGTGCGATTGTGTGATTTGTTCCCGCCCCTGTCAATCAAACGCGGCAAGAATGCCACCTGTCGGAACGCGCAGAAGCGTCGTTCAGCCGTGGTCACGTGACATGAGTGTTTTGAATCACAGTTCGGAGCAGTGTTGCGAAACATCTACGCTTCGGGATCTCGACACTGTGTCGAAACATAAGTTTCGCGTCAGCCATCCCTACCTAGAGGGTTAAATCTATGGAAGCTTTTTATCTCACAATTCAGAGAAAAAATAAAAGATATAAACTTTCAATTGCAATAAAAAACAACTGCTAGTTTAGTTCCTCAGCTTGAAAATTGTGTTCTCAGTTTTATTACTGTTATGATCACCAGCTGGAGTGCCCTTGATTGCCACCAGAGGGCACTCCCCCCCAGACTATTGCCACTCTATGACGGACCTCATTACCCATAACTCACTGCCAGTCTAATCAACCATGATTGTTTACAGCTGTGTCTCATTAACCACATTACCTCTGCCTTAAAAGCCTGGTTCTTCAGGGGCTGTTTACACACCATTTTAAATTGAAAATGTAGAAAATGTTATGCGTTTTGGCTATTCATTTACATGCCAACAGCGTTTTGGGTCCCTGAAAATACAAACTTTTGAAAACGGGTTTCAAAGTGCAAGGTTTTGGAAACGGTCTCCCACTGTTAAAATGATGACGTCATGCACATGCGTATTACATGTTCAGTTCAGTCGCCATCCAATGGCCTGCCAGCAGAATACAGCGTTTTTAGCCATTTTTCACGGATTTGTGTGAAAGGGGATCGTTTTGATACTCAAAGGAAAACTACTGTTTTAAGCATATCGTTCTCGTGTAAACGTACCTTCGCTTTTCGATAAGTCTTGTATGTGTCTGCTTTGCATTTCTGAGCATTTTCCTTGGATTTATGTCTATTGGTTTTTTTGGAATTCTCAGCTTGTTCCCCTGATTTTTGCCGACTCATTGGATTTAATCATTGTTTCCCTTACAAAAAAGAACTGCAGTATATTGAAGTAGAACTGCAGTAAAACTGCAGTACCAAGTAGTTTAACTGCAGTTTAATTCAAATTGCAGTATAATGAAGTATAGTCACAGTTCAACTGCAGTAAAACTGTAGTATAAGTACAGCTGCAGTAAAATGAAGTACAACTGAAAGTTGCATGACGTATAAAAACAGTATATTTTACTAGTACTTTAGATGTATTGCAGTGTAGTTGTACTCCAGTAAAACTACAGACATTTTAGGTTATACTGCAATACTGCAGTTTTTTCGTGTCCAAAAAACTGCATTTTTCTATATGTAACAAAAACTGTAGTATCACTTCTAAAAAACTGCAGTAATTTTTTGTAAGGGTTGGACTGTTTGCTTGTGTAAGACCTGTGCCTGGTTTCGGATTACGCCTGCGGATAATAAATACTGTGTTTGGATCTTCATTGGATCTTTGGACCTTTGTGTCTCTGAGCAGTTCATGATGATTTTACCTACTATAGACATGCAATAAAATTCCAATAATTCATTAAATAGCATATTTTGCTATTTATTGACAAAAGAGTAATCTGATGAGTAATTTGAAATCCACAAACAAACGAATGACACTTTATTCAAAACTCCATAAAACAAATTATAAGACTGTTAGTTGTATTTTATTTAATCCTTCCCGTATTTTAGATAATCATTTAACCACAGAGTGCATGAAGACAAACAAACAGGGGCTTCTCAGCTTAACAAATCTTGATCGCTGAGAGCAGTGTCTGCTGTGGTTGGGTTTGGTGGTGTAGACTCTGTAGCATTTGGAGCAGCGATGCTGTCAATGACGGGCTTGAACTCTTTCCAGGGTTTGGTAGGACAGTTCAGAGGTGTGCTTGTGGGTGCACTAATGCTCTCCTTGGATTCCTCTGAGGATTCTTTGGCTTTGGGAGTTGAACTCAATGGTTTCATTGGCATGATCCTAAGAGGAGACCAACCCGGTGGCCTTTTAAATCTTGTGGACGTCTGAAAGGTTGGGCAAAAATGAGTTCATTTAAAACATCGATCACAACCATTTATGCTGTGAAAATGAGCTGTATAATTGAATATGAATAATTCATATGTAAAATAATTGATGGGTGGCTCACCGTTATGACAAGTGGCTGACATTCAACATGCACTTCTGGCACCTCATGTCTCCAAGGAGCCACATCCACAGTGGAGTTACACTGCAAAACCTCCTAAACGACAACTTTATGTGTGAGGGTACAAGTACACATTCTTTAAATGCGTTTTTATACATAACTATAAAAGCTGGTTTCCGCCACAGAATAAAAGAATACAACAGGTAATTGCGACTTTTTATCTCACAATTCTAACTTTTTCTTCTGAGTTTACGTCTCACAGATCTGGCTTATTTTCTCAGAAGTGTTAGATATTAACACACAAATGCAAATTATAAAATCCAATTTTGAGAATTTGCGAGTTTATAACTCAGTTCTGAAAAAAGTCTCGTAAGTACAAGAAAAAAAATTCAGAAATGCAAGATATAAACTCACAATTGCGAAAAAAAACCCCATCAGAATGTAAGATAAAAATTCGCGAATGAACTTTTTTTATTTGTATATTCAGTGGTGAAAACAAGCTTCCATAAATATTAATATTATAACTAATTAGAATTATTGAGTACATTTTTACATTGAACTTTTTGAGCAGTTCGTAATAACAAATTGATGCATATAAAGATTTTCCTCATTCTGTCAGGCAAAAAGTCTCAGACTAAATGAATAAATATGAATGTACACTTACATTCAAATGAAATATAAAGAAATTTATACTTGCATTCAACAAAGACATTTTTATTGTTATAACAGATTTTAATTTCAAATAAATACAATTCAAAGAATCTTGAAAAGAGGTTTCCACAAAAAGTATTTTGAATCTTACGGTTTTCTGCTCCATTGGGTGACAGTCCTCAGTAACGGCTTTGAACTCTAACCTGGTACAGTTGCTCTTTTCAATCTCAAACTGCAATTTATACCTGAATCCAGCAACCACCTACAGAAAATAACCACATTAATGCCACAGTCAAATTTGACAATAAAATAGTTCAATAGATTAAATGAGGTGATTTTATGTTCCCTGTTATGGATTTGGCAGAGTCACACAAAGTCACACATTGGTCCTTTGTGTTGCTACACTCTCAGAAGAAAAGGTGCTAAGTGACTTAGAAAGTTCCCAATAGAATCTTAATGGGTTCTTTCTGGCACTTGATATATAGAACTTTTTTGGGGTTCCCATCATGGGATTATTTTATGGATTTAGTTTTAATTAATAATTTTGTTTTAATATATACATGTTTCCCCCCGAGTGATAAAGTATGTTTACGGGCTGTTCATCAATTTTCAGAAAAAAAAAAAAAAAAAAAAAAAAAAAAAAAATATATATATATATATATATATATATATATATATAAAAATTGATGAAGAGCCCGTAAACATACTTTATCACTCGGGGGAAAAAAACTGTTAGACAAAGGAATTATGCAATATTTAAAGACATTTTCCATTATATAGAAAGTTTTTGGCATAAAGGGTTCTTTAAAATTGAGTTAAGAACCCCAGGGTTCTACATAGAACTCCATTAAACCTTTTTTTCTAATACCAAGCTCTACCAGCTGAGCTACAGGATCAAGAAAAGATTTTTTTTTTTTTTACCTGTTTTGTTGCTGATGTCAAGTCCTTGAAGATGAATAAATGATTGTGATTGACCATCCTGTTGGCTTTGGTCAAAGAATGAATGAGCGGTTCTCTCAGTTCTTTTTGATGCAAATCAATCTTTTCAGGGCAGCCCAGACAAGGGGCAACTTTAGAAGAAATAGATGGCTCACCTGTCGGAGAAATATAGGAAAGAGAGCGTAAAATTGGATGCAGTCCACCATCCGGAGAGATATCAACTTCGTTTGAAAAATTTTGTTTAAATGTGTCATGAACCGCATTGTTTTATTGTTTTAGAATTTTTTCTGTGGTGCACTGTTATATAAATACTGTTAGTTTGAAGGGGCGCGTCTGCTGTGAGACTTCAGTGTAAACGCCCACTGCTGTGATTGGCTAACATCTTTGCATATGAAATTGCATCTTGAAAACTTTTAGTACGTTTTTACTATTATAGTTCTCACGGTTAACTAATCCTGTAAAGAATTGATTATGTTTAGATCTATGGCATTATATAGATTGAACCTTGTATCTGGTCACAGACATGTTGAACACATGAATGCAGCGATCTCCTCATTGCAAATCTATTTCTGCACACTAACAAATGCTTTCATAACTAACACACTGTAAATAAGAGATTTGTTGATTATTACAAGAGTTTTGGTGTGACTCCAGGACTCAGTAACTGATAAACTCGTGCCGTTTGATTGACAGCTCCACCGATTGCAAAGGGAGCGTTCTTTGATCGCTTTCTATTTATAATTTAATCACAGTTGAGTTTAAATAACAGATTATTTTCATCCTTCTACAGAAACATTGTGAAGTTGACCATGAAGTCATCACTGATTTGAATTATTTTCACATAGACAAAGAACATCTGACTGTACGTAAATCATTACAAATCAGAAATCACTAGATCAAACATCAGGCATTAGAATTAACACGGCTACTGACATGTTGTCGCATTACTGTCGAGTTCTGTTTGCAAAGCCTGCTCCACATTTGTTACTGATTTACTAAAGAATCCACAGCGAAATATACTTCACAAGAAATAAGTACTGCTGAACTGAGACATTCACACTGTTGAAAAGAAATACTTAAAGGATATTCCTATAGTATGATGACCTCTTATATATCAAAAGATTTCTAAGTTCATGACACCTTTAAAGGATTAATTCACTTCAGAATTAAAATTTCCTGATAATTCACTCACACCCATACCATCCAAAATGTTTATGTCTTTCTTTCTTCAATCAAAAAGAAATGAGGAAAGTGAAAGTTTTTTGAGGAAAACATTCCAGGGTTTTTCTCCATATAATGGACTTCAATGGTTACCAACGTCCAAATTGCAGTTTCAATGCAGCTTCAAAGGGTTCTATGCGATCACAGACGAGGAATCTGATCAAACAAAACAATCAGTCGTTTTCTAAAAAAGAAAAAAAATCATATTCCTTTTAACCACAAATGCTCGTCTTGCACTGCTCTGCGATTCGCCATGCATTGCGTAATCAGTTTGGAAAGGTCACGAATGACGTAGGCAGAAAAAACTATTTTCCTGCAACTTCAAAATCGTCCAACATCGAGGTTTTACTTTTTATTGTAAAGGTCGTTCGACTTAGTCTTTTCACGTTCGCTTTGTAAACACTTACTCACAGCTTCCATCCTGGTCACGTGTGACCTTTCCAAAGTGATTATGTGATGCGTAGTGCATTGCAGAGCTAGTGCAAGATGAGTATATAATTTTTATTTTTATTTTTAGAAAATGACAGATCGTTTCGCTAGAACTGGAATTTGGCCCTTCAACCCGTTGGTAACTGTTGAAGTCCACCATATGGAGAAAAATCCTGAAATGTTTTCCTCAAAGACCTTGATTTCTTTTTGACTGAAGAAAGACATAAACATCTTGGATGACATGGGGTTGAGTAATTTTTTTTTACAGTTTACTGTATTTTAGCATTCTTCTATTTACAGTATTTACCCCTAGCGGCGAATGAATCGGAAGTCTCACACATTCACAGCATTTCTGCTTGAAAATGAAGGCGGATAAATGAGGAAAGTATTTCCAGGAGTGACGGTGACGGTCACTGCTATGTTGCAAGAGGACAGCGGATCACGTGATCCCTAAAATGTCCTGAACAGTCAAGTCAAAATGATCTATATAGCACTTTCACTGCAGCTTCACAGAAAATCATGACATTTATATTTGTAGCGTCTCAATAACTTCATGCCTTTTGGTCGCATTTAGCAGATTAAAGCTGGGCGATAATATAGTTCACATTTTGCAATGATATGAACAAATGAAGAAGTTGAGATTTGCTACGGTATGTAGTTTATATCTCCCCACACTAGTACACTGCATCTATGCGGACAAAGTTGGACACACTTATATATTCAACTCTAGATAAAGATCTGGCAAATACAACATTTCGCAACTACATAAACAATCAAGTAGCTGAGATTTACTATGTATTATATATTGCTTTATGTAAGTATTCTGAATCTATGCAGTTAAAATAGGTTCATGATTTTACTATGTGTTTATGTTTTATGACAATTTTTTGCTCCATAATAAATCTTTTGCTATATTGACTATATATACTGCTTAACGTGTACTTGTAAGGTCGGATACTTCAGAGTATTTGTATAATTCTTATTAATTCAAGAGGATTATGAATTCTCTGACATGACTAGAGTCTTCACCTCACGCCCTGCAAAGGCAAAGCACAATAACAACACCAACACTGCAATTGAGGACACTTTATAGGAGCCTCGATTTTTAGTTGCAGTTTATGTCGTAGCTACCGAGTTTCATTTTTTTGCTATTAATTCCTTCTAATATGGAAAAATGACTATATGGCGTGAAACTGTAAAGTAAGAAAGGGATTAGACACGAGTTATTATTATAACATTCAGCTGGCAGCCAAAATGCAACATACCTAAACAGTCATGTAACAGTAACTCTTGACCAGTTTCTGTAAACAGGACTTTTGCTTGACAGATTCTGAGTGCCTGAGGAACCACAAAATGTACATGTTACCCCAAGACAAGAATTATTTCTGTAATAAGAAGCTATAATGTGACTAGAGTCATGGATAAAGGCTGTTGTCAGGGAAGATACTTGCTTGTGATTGGTCAATAGTGACATTGTGCAATCAATTCATTCTAAACTGATATACTTTAGATTTCCTGCATGTCTGTTTCTAAATGTGAGGGTTTATTTTGCTATAATTAATGTGCATGATTACGTAGATGATCTAGATCTTACCTTATCCATTTGCTGCAGGTAGTCGCACTGATACCAAAGCTTGTCTCCTCCTGCAGGACAGTCCGTCTCTCTGCTTGTGAAGCGCACAAACAGAATTTCCCCCGATTCATTCTGAGCCTGTGAAAACGACAGCATCGTACTAAAGGAAGCTGCTTAGATCTGCAAAGCATTGTTCAGTGCAAAGAGCAAAACTACATCCTACCTTTGTAGCCTCCAGGATTTCATAGAGAGCCAGTTGAGCACCTTCACTTAAGATCTCATTGTGTTTGGAAAGAGTTACATTTACAGCATGTTCCACACGTTTATCATCACAAGGGATGCTAGTGTCGGTTTGTCCGTGTCCCACAGAACAGAAAAGCCAAGCTAAAGCGAAAACCGCCAAGATCTTGTCCCGCATCATTGTGTCATGAACGTCTCTGCTCTTCTGAGAACCCAACAGAGTTGGAGTGAAAGGGTTCAGAAATGTTCCCACTGGACTCTATCCACCCCTGTAATGATTTACTCACTGTTATATCGCTCAATTCTGTCTTTATCTCCACCTGTCCAAATATGGTGTGATGGTATTCACCAGCTGTAATGCAAATGTTTACTCGTTTGAGACACTCTCGACAACACGCAGAATTCTCTGAATCACTAGTCCAAACCGATGATAAAAGACCTTCACAGAGACCTTTACACGACGGAGCACAATTTGACTTCATATCCCAGGTTTAACATTTTATTATGGTGGACAATCTGTTCCAAAAAAAATCAATCCATGCTCTCTGGATGCAAACATTGGCTGTCAAGCCAAAACAAAGTTGTTTGTTTGCATGTGGTCGTCCAGTTTAGTTACAAAGAGAATATTGATTATAAGTAGCCTGTTGGATTCATTTGACATATTTATATTATTGAGAGTTGCACAAGCTATTTTTTTAATTAAGAATGACAGAAAGTCCATAACAGAGACAATCACGCAGCATACCAGTAGAAAGTTGCGTTAAGCAAATTGACAAAAGTGGCTGTGTGTATTTAAGGGAATACTTTGTCCCCTCTACCTTTGACCTGTGCTGTGTGTTTTCCTCTCGTGTAATTAAAGAAATGATCTCGCATCGAATTCACTCTCCACAGAGCTAGAGAAAGTGCTGAAGAGAATTTACTAATAACTAGATCATTTATTTAAAAAAAATCAAGTAAAAACACTACATTAAAATAAATCTTTACATATTACATACTTGTATTCAATAAGGCAATTCTTCAAATTGTTTTTCTATGTAAAAAAGACATAATCATTTACAGTGAAAAACATGTTCTCAGATTTTTTATGTTGATGCATTACATCTAGTCATATTTTAATAATTATATTTCTCTAAAAACTTTTAAAAACTTTTGTTTTTAATTATGTGCTCATTAATACAGAAACAGAAACTCATAGCGTTCTTTTAACAATTTTAAAGCACTCCACCTTTTGCTCATTTCACTCAAAATGGCAGCCAAGCAAAGTGAGAAATACCAAGAAAAATACCCTAACTGATTATATCCTTTAAAAATAGCACCAGCAAGTTGTCTTTAAAGACCTTTTCAGAGCAATTCTCATTGCGTGAGACGTACTGCATCGTCTCAGCATGTGATGTCAAGTAGGGATCGTAGTTGATCCGTACGGGCCAGCTGCCCCACAGTTGAAATGCATGTGATTCTAGTATTAATTGCAACGCTTAACCATCATAGAGTGAACGTGTATCATTTTCACATGTTTTAGGAGCTGTCAGTTTAAACATGTAAGCGATTTTGAACTATTCAAGCTTCAGACCTCAAGCCCTCTGGCAAAACAGCACGTCATTCCTGTCTATTTGTGCTTGAACGGATACATACAAGTAATGCCAAAATTTATGCCTTATGCCTTACATCAGGAAATGTGTATCGGTATATTGGATCCGTACATTCACTCTTAAAATGACAGCAGAATAACATGTACCTGCAGTTATTAAAGTTGATCAAAAAACAAAGAGAAAACCACAACAACAACTTTTGTAGCTTTAACAAAGATTAATTATATTCTTTTACATCATACGTCATTTTACATTTCAATATTTAACTTATGTACCTGAATACTATTAAACTTACCTGAAAAACAAAAAGCACTTTGCTCTGTTGTATTTATCCATGCTTGTACCTTTTTATTATTTTGTAAGTAAATTCACTCCCCTACAAAATCACACCAACCTTTCTAGATTGATTCATTCTGTCCAAATAGAGCTATTCAAGCAATCTGGTGAAATTGTTTTCATATTGTAGTATATATTACAGGAAAACATTAACAGCATCACACACAAAAAAAATCGTTTAATTCATGTTCATCATAAAGGTTCATTCAAGTCATTTATAATATATATTTTTAGTAATAATCTCCAATAAAATAGCTTCACATCATTCATCCATAAATGTAGCGATTATTGGTAAGATAATGTCGTCCACATTTTTCAAATTATACTACAACGTGGACATTTTCAAAAATGTTTCAAAACAGCAACAAAAGAAAGTTGAACACAAAAAAGGCCAAAAAAGAGCAAGTGGGAAGGGAAGTAAAAAAGCAAACAGAGCAAAGTGTGAACAGACGTTTCATTGTTCACACATCACCAAAAAAAAAACAGTTGTATCTCCTGTCTCCATAATGTGCTGTGTTTAAGAAATGCTCTATTTTGTCTGGGTTTTTCAGTTATTGCAGATGAACAGGTTTGAGCACGCTTTATAAAGTTGTTGTCAGTTGAGGATGATGTTGACGATTTGAAATGCTCACATAAATTCAAGTTTTTGGTAATTGAAAGACAACTTTAATTGCCTTAATGAAATGTGTGTGGTGCTTGCTGTTACATTGAACCTTTTGAGGCATTAAATGCATTTTGCTCCAACAAAAAAGCACGAGTGACTAAATGACCTAAATTTCGGGTTGGACTCAAACTGGCCCCAGGAGTGTCCAGACCAACTCTACAACCGCTTTTTATCGCAGTTGTCTATAGGTTGCCTACAAACCACATTTTAAAATAAATCTACATATAGAGTCATTACTCATTTCATTACTTGGTTTACTAATTGTGGGCTTGGCTAAAATGCTTCCTGATGTCAGACAATTGCTGACAGCATCAATGCATAAGGGTCCTCCTTCACAATCACATGGACATTCGTTTAACGCTCACCATAACAGCAACTGCTCTGCTACCCAAGTACCACTTTCTCAAAATGAGTCACACACGTCACGCCGTCGCTCTATTTCTCGTGCTGTCTTCTCTGCATTGGCTTGGTGAGTAGATTCGCCTTTTAATTTGAATTAGAAATGAATGATTCTATTTAACTTATGATTTAAAATGAGAAAATGTAACTTTTAGAAAGCGAGATGTTGTTGAGAAAGCAGCACAAAGCAACACTGTTCATAGTTGCTTCTGATGCCTCTATGTTGGTTAACACTTCTTTACGAAAGCCCCCCGTTGCTTTGTGCTTACAGGAAGTTCTCTAGCCTCAAACCCTCTTGGCCTTTCGAATTCAGTAGCTTCCAAAGATGAGGGTCCTGCTGTCATCAGTAGAGATGCTCCCATTAATAAGCTGTCCCAGAGACCCGTCCTTCAGCCCAAAGAAACTGCTCCATCTCAGTCCACATATACCATCAAGACCCCTCAAGGAAAAGAGTGTGTGCGGTGCTCTATGGGAGTGGAGTTTGTGGTGAGAGAGAGCAAAGTAAGCTTGTTATGTTCTCAGCACTTTTATTCAACTTCTCAGCATATTGTTTCAAGGGGTGAGAACTCAGTTGGTTTACCACCAACATTGGCAACGGCTCACTGCACCGTCAGAAAAAAAGGTGCAAAAAGTGTGCAAGTGTTCTGGGCAGTTTTCTTAAGAGTACACCTTTGTACTTTAAGGTGTGAATATGCACCATTTGGGGGTATATAAAGCAACCAACTAATGCTTCAATGATTGTAACACTGTGAGGTCGAGTGCTAATATTACAAAACAGATCAAGTCTGTCTGCTATATTTTACATAGTCAGTTTTACGTTGGGAGAAACTTCGACTCCATCCTAGTGAGCCTATGCAATGAAAACTTTTTATTCTTTTAGTGAGGAATCCTTTGTGAAATACAAGGGCGAAAACTTAAAAGTATTTTTAAGAAAATAATACTGAGAAAATGAAAGGCCACTTAAGTGTACAGAACTCTTGGGTAAAGGTAAGATGTAGTTTTGCTCTTTGCACTGAACAATGTTTTGCAGATCTAAGGAACTTCCTTTAGTACGATGCTGTCATTTTCACAGGCTCAGAATAAATTCAGAACAGACTCTTTCGTGACTATTTTTGAGAACACACCTAAGAACACTTAAAAAGTGCACTTTGTAATAATGTCACATTAATTTTTTTATGTTAAAGTACGCTTATATTAAGTACACTAATTTGTTGACTAACATACTAAAACACATGTAAAGTACTGAATTATTATTGATTCTATTTTAAACGATTGATTATTGTTTTAACTGTAGTGTGTTCAATCAATATTACAGATTCTATAATAGATACAGTGAGTACCGAAAATATTCAGACCCCCTTAGGACCATGTGAGATTTCAGTTTTTCTTTTTTAATAAATCTGCAAAAATGTCAAGAATTCTGTGTTTTTCTGTCAATATGGGCTGCTGTGAGTACATTAATGAGGAAAAAATTGAACTTTATCAAATGGCTGCAATTTAAGAGAGAAAAATTTAAGGGGGTCTGAATACTTTCCGTACCCACTGTACATATATATTACAAGCTAATATATTATTATAATATATACAAGTTTCAACTTTCAATAAAAATTTAATTATTTTACTGAAGATGTACTTAAGTCCTATTTAAGTGGATGATCAAAAAAGCTCTCTAAAGATCAGATAATTGCATTTAATATGAATTTAAATTTTTGGGGTCACCCCTCATAATCTCTTCTCTAGCACAGCCAGGGGTTCAAATTTCACTATTTTCAACCATTCTATTTTTCACTATGTCCATGCATTCAGTAAACTCAAAGGGAACAATGTCAAAAACTTGACGGCATGAGAATTACAGTCAGTCACACCAAATTTGGATGTCTTGATCTTTAGATCCCAATGGTTTTGATATTGTTCATTTTGACTTACAGCTTCCAGTAATCATACTGTTTAACTTGTATTCCAGAAGAGCTATTATTTCAACCTGAATCCCAGCTCAACAAAAGCCTCAGGAAACTGTCAGAACGATAAGTCGATTCTCTCTTTGGGTTTTGATGGTGGATATCTGGAGTTCGCTTTCATCAAGGTACCTACAGCATTATCCATATGCATTTATCACACGTTTTTCTTGAGGTAAAATATTTGCAAAAAATGTAGCCTTAATCAACATGCAATTCAATCACTTCCAGGAAGGTGATCTCTCCTATGTGAGGACTATCAGAGGTTCTCTGAATGCTGCTCCCCCTTGTAAAAACTGCCCGAGTAAGTATAAATTGCATCGATAGAAAACATCAGGAAACAGATGTTACATACTGTAAGGAGCCATTTACACGACACTGTTTTTTCCAATAAACGCGTAAAAAACTCTTTATTGGGTTATGAAATTTTGAAATTTTTAAGCGATAAATTGTGCACTTATGAAATTAAACACACCATTTGTCTTCATACCACGTAAGAGTATGATTACATGACAATAATGTAATAAAAATGGATGTGTTTTTCCTTTGCATTTTCCATGTATAGATGACAACGTAGTCAAACGACCCCTGTTCACAGGGATCTGTGAAAACGACTAAAAACGCTGTATTATTCATGCCAGGCCAGTAGTTGGCGATGTCACTTTGTAAAGAAACACTACGTGCCTATAGACGTTTTCAGGCCCCCAAAACGCTTCAACGTTTTTTACGTTTTTAGTTGAAAATGGTGTTGTGTAAACGGCCCCTATAAGTACAGTTACAGAAGTTACATTTTTTCACATTACGGTAATAAGAATTTGGTAAAAATTGTGCTTCGTTTTCATGAAAATGTCACAGTGTAAAAAAAATTATTTAGGCCATTGGCCTAAATAATCGGCCTCAGTTCTTTCTTTTGATTTCTGGTGAAATACGCCTCAGGTACGTTCTTGTCTGTTTCCACAAGATCAATGTTGTTTTAGAAGGACTTGTGTATTTTTATGATTACCACTTATCTTGACAACATTTTCCAAATTTAATCCACAGACAAAACCTATACTGGAATTATGGATCATGAAAAGCTATTCAAAGCAAAAAAAGGCCAAAGCTTCCGATGCAAATCTGACATGAAACTGAAATTGGCAGACTACTTCAGTGTTAAACTGGTCTCACTGCAGATTCAAGCCTTTGACCTGGTTAGTGGAAAGTTTGGAAAAGGTAAATATATTTCACATGGTGTAGACAGACTGTAGACTATTAGAGATGCTACTTCCCTTACAAAAAAGAGAACTGCAGTATATTGAAGTAGAACTGCAGTAAAACTGCAGTACCAAGTAGTTTAACTGCAGTTTAATGAAGCACAAGCATAGATTTGCAGTATAATGAAGTATAGTCACAGTACAGCTGCAGTAAAATGAAGTACAACTGAAAGTTGCATGAAGTATAAAAACAGTAGAACTGCAGTTGTATTGCAGTTTTATTTTACTAGTACTTTAGATGTATTGCAGTAGTTGTACTCCAGTAAAACTACAGACATTTTAGGTTATACTGCAGTTTTTTCGTGTCCAAAAAACTGCATTTTTCTATATGTAACAAAAACTGTAGTATTACTCCTAAAAAACTGCAGTAATCTTTTGTAAGGGTTGTAACTAAGACAAACAAATGAGTGAAATGCAATCTGTTATATTGTATTAACTTGTTTAACCAAGAACAACATGATTTATCCTGAATTAATTTCAGAGGTTGAATGCTGGGAGGATTACAACAAACAGATGATCCCGATTGTTGTGGGGGCCGTAGCTGCAGCCATTTGCCTCATTGCAATTTTGACGTATGTGCTTGTCCGAGAGCACCGTAACAGAGGCTACGAACAAATCTGAGACTCTAGATATGTCCTGTGGAGATTAATCAAGAGATTTCATTGTTTTGCATTGTGTGGATATTGCTTTACAGCTTTAAATGATCTCAGTAAACAATAAAAATATGAGTAATACGAAATACTGTTGTTAATGTGTTCATTGCGATATGCCACTTTTTATGGACTGCCATCATTCTGATGTCTGAAGATTTGGGGCCATGACAAATTGTGAATGTTAATGGGGAAGCGCATGAGAATATAAAAATGTAAAGTGCAGATTTTTACAAAAAGAAAAAGTTATTGATAAAATTAGTGTTAGATTGCGGAGACAGAATATAGAGCAGATGTTAAACCATGTTTTAAACAGTAATGCTGCTTGATTATGAAGCCACACAGCAAACTAATTGACTGAATTATAGAATGTAGTATTTTCAACAACCTTGTTGAAAGTGATAAGATTCTGACAACACTTATAGTGCAACAACATGCCCGTCTGTGTGTTCAGCAAACTTTTGTTTTTGGCTGAGACTTTGTCATAGGTAAGACTCCAAAGCTTATTGCGTCTATACAGTAAAATATACTTCATAGCTTAATTTACCCTGACATATGTTTCCCCATAGAATATTTAGTTTAATGCAGTTTACTCAAACGTAGCCTTATATTTGATAGATGTCGGGTAAGATTTCGCGGGAAACTTCACACATACATCACTGTTGCGTGCGTGTCACATGATATCCGTATACAGAGAAATGTAAGCTCCGTTGTGTCTAGAAGGGATACAGCTACAGCCGTAAGTGTGGCAAAACCTCAGGATAAATAACAGTAAATTAAATGTGCTACTTATCAAATTATGCTTTATTAGCATCTACACTTACCCCAACCCTAAACTTACCCTAACAATACTGCAAATGCAGGTATTAAATTAAATAAATAAATATATGATGCAACATTGATGTGCGCATGCCCAGTGGCCGAAGCCGTGTCCCTTCTAATCTTTACCTCTCGCGCTCTGGATTCCAAAAAGCAAAGTAAACTTACCATCGCCACCTACGGGAATTTTTTTTAAATATTTTAAATCTTATCTTGAATTAGTTTTTTGATTACCAAGAATTTTCTATTGTTTGTTTGATAATGATGATTTGTTAATTATATTTTGTTTTGAAAAAATAAAGGTTTGAACTGAAGTAAAAAAAAAAAAACAGGCTTGCATATATATAACTGTATAAGTTTACTTGTTTAGCTATTTTGATTCCACATTTCACATGCAAGGTGTGTATTTTAATGTTTTTATTAATATAGAAATACATTATAGAAAAATTACAATGTGTGACGTGAGAATAAAATAAATAAATTGGTTTATGTTATAATAGTGCTTTATAGTATAGAAAACAACCATTGTTTATTTTACTCTAATTTTATTAATATTGTGTAAAATTTGTCACGCCCACTTGAGCCTCAGAGAGTGTTCAGAGAGTAAGTCGCTATGGCTATTTACATACCGTGAAAATTACCTCAGTTTTTGGAAATGAAAGTGGAGGTTATCCGCTTACTTTGAGTAAACTTAATTCTCCTTGTCGTGATTCACTTCATATCCCATAATACCTACACACATACGTCAGTCCCCGCCTCCAATCTCTCTCTTCTGATTGGCTGCTGGAAATACGGTAAGATAAAGAGGACAAACTTAACGGCTTCGCTATTGCAGCGGCTACACATAGCACCCCTTATATTATCGTTTTAATGACATTTCACACGGATTCGTTAAAAAGAGAATAAATGTTTGGCAATAATTTACGAATGTTATGAGAATGGAGCTGTAAAATCCATGAACTATATGAAGTTAATGCGCTGTTTTAGGACAGGAGTCGAGTAGTTGCACTTGTCATATGCTAACGCAGTGATCATGGCTGCTGTGTTTCTGAAAACTCATGTCAACAGAGCTTTAAAAAAACATCTGCTGTAAGTTACAAGTTACTTTATTACATAATTCAATGAACTCATATTGGTTTTCTTCAAAGTTGGCTGTGTAAATCGTTTCAGAGCTGCACCAGGCGATCTGTCAGATATGACATTCAAACTTATTAAAGTAAAGTAGCATATTTCTCTCTTTTTATTTAAACTAATGCATTTGGACCTTTGAGTTTTATTGCAAAAGACATCTTTCTAAATCCTGATGTGAAGTCGTAACTTGGGGCAGTAAACGTGTTCATGAATGTGCATTTTGTGCAAGGTGACTAAAGACGAGCTCAGCATAGTGAACAGTTATTTATATGAAGTTTTGCTGTGTTATTCAGCATCTTTTACCTTGCTTCATCTTGGTTTTACATTACATGGAGAGGTCACCTCTGCAGATGTGTTTGCCCTTGACAGCAGCGCACTGACTCCATTCAGACTATTTACTAAACAAATGCAGTGTTGTCCTGTGCTCAGATCTCATGCTCTCTTGACTGTAGGACACTGATCTGGACCCAAGGATCCATCAGACATGCCTCTGTGGGTAAGACCCGTCATGACTTTTCATACTCATTTTTAGGGGGATGTTATTATTATTATTATGTGCAGCAGTGCTTATGATGTGTTGTTTCTCTCTGTACAGCCAGGATTGAGAAAGTTGTCATTGCTAACAGAGGAGAGATAGCTTGCCGGGTGATGCGGACAGCGAAGAAGATGGGAGTTCGCTCTGTCGCCGTGTACAGCGATCCAGACAGACATTCCATGCACGTGGCCATGGTGAGGGAAACACCGCTAACTATTCCCTCAAGTTTGATAAGGCAGATGTTATGTTAGTCCAAAAATACATCAATGTAATTGATGCATACATTAACTTGAAATCACCTGCTCTATGATGAGTATGTTTTTAATTTCTGAATTAAAATGTATTTTCCTGGGGGGAATAATGCAAAAATGTCAGGATGTCCCTTGTGAAAAAGCACACTTCTCAAATATGTCATTTTATCATTGTTTTGTCTTGAGATTCACACCAGTAAGGCATGTTTAAGGCATGTTTATAAAAGCTACGTAAATGTCCCATTTGAACTAAGGCCTAATCTTGGCTTTATAATTATTATTTCTTGGAAAAAAGCTCACCCTTATGTCGTTCCACACCTGCAAGACCTTCGTTCATCTTCGGAACGCAAACTAAGATATTTTTGATGAAATCTGAGAGTTTTTTTTTTAATCCCCCATAGAAAGCAACGTGATTACCATCATTGAAAAGAAGTAAACGCGTCATTAAAACAGTCGACGTGACTACAGTGGTTCAACTTTAATGTTATGAAGCGACAAGAATACTTTTTGTGTGCAAAAACAAAACAAAAATAGCGGGTTTATTCAACAATTTCTTCTCTCACCTATCTTTTCTCCTACGCCGTTAACGTTTAGCGCTTCCAGGTTGTATGTCAGAATGCCGACTCGGTGTTGGCCAATACTGGGGGGTATTCCAGAAAACAGGTTATGGGACATACCCAGGTATGCTTAAGAGCAAGCAAGCCGATAACCTCAACTTTCGGTTCCAAAAACGGCGGTAACTTTCAGGGTATGTTAGTAGCCATAGCAACTTACTCTCTGTTCCAGGGTTAGTTTGCTTAAGAGGTATTCAGATGTGTGTTGTTTAATTAATATAGTTATATTAGTATAACTAAATTTGTTATTTAGTTACAGTTATATATACAATATTATATTATGCAAAACATATCTATATATATATATCAGTGAATAAAGATTACTTATTCTATAAAATGATTACACAACCACCAAATAGGTGGCGATGTGCACTTATTAGGTTGTGTAAATCGCCATTAAACAAAAAAAGAAGAAGGATGGCTTTCCATTTCTTATCGTCTGTTTCCATGATAATCACTCGTTTGAGAATGTCCTGTGTGTTAACCAGAAACAAACTCTAGGTTGGCTGAACTTACTCCCGGATGCATTTTTGAAACACCCCCCCCTGAGCCGCCGTTCTGACATAGAACCCGGAAGCTCTGAACGAAAACATTTATTTGATCAAAATAGCTGTTTTGTATGTAAATATGTTGTGAAATGTAATTTATTCCTGTGATCAAAACTGAATTTTCAGCATCATTACTCCAGTCTTCAGGGTCACATGATCCTTCAGAAATCATTCAAAAACATTAAAAAAAACTTTTGACTGGTACTGTATTTTACATTGTCAGCTGTCACATTCTGTCTGTAACACTAGGCGGATGAAGCATATCATATTGGACCGGCAGCGTCTCAGCAGAGTTACCTGTGCATGGACAAGATCCTGGATGTGGCCAAGAAATCCTCTGCACAGGTGTGCTAACATACAATATAAGATAATAATTTTTGATAATCTCTTTTTTAAAATTTTTTTTTTGATGTTTTGATGTTTTTATTGAAGGCGGTCCATCCTGGATATGGTTTCCTGTCAGAAAACACAGAGTTTGCTGAACTGTGCAAACGAGAAGGCATCATCTTCATCGGCCCACCTTCATCAGCCATTCGGGACATGGGAATCAAAAGGTACAGTTATCTTGATCATAAATGATAAGAACATTTGCAAAAACCTGTTATTTGTCTGTATAATAGCTGCAAACAATAACAATAGCAGCCACACTTGTGAAAAATAAGTGTGCTTAATTGTATTGAATGTTTACTTCTAATATTTTTTTAAAACTGTACTTGTAGATAGTATAGTATTAATGAAAAAAGGGCTAATTAAGTGTACTTAAAGAAAGTAAACTGTTTCCAAACATGTTAAGAACACTTTTAAAAAGTGCAATCCAAAGAAACGTTTGTGTAAAGTACATTTCAAATCATTGTTTTAATAATCGTTTTTCATGCTTTAAAGAAATATTTAATGTACTAGTATTTACATACTAAAGCACATAAATTAGTTGATTATACTTTTAACTCTTGTGTTATACATATATATATTACTACATTTGAATACATGACATACAAGTTTCGATAGAAATGAGATTCAAATATATTTTAGTTTACCGCAACTATTGCTCAGTACACTCAACAATTCACTTTAATCATATTTCAAAGACAATAGAAATAATTACGAAAAAATTACATATAAAGATGATGTACTGAAGTGGCTCAAAAAACTTTAAAGTTCAGCTGTTTGCATATTTGTACTATAATACATTTTAATTTAATTGTAATAAAGTGTCTGAAAACATATCATTCTTTTGTTCTTTTACGGTATGTTATTTCTACAATAAGTGCTGTTTTTAAAAGTATGCTAAAGTGTTCTTATATTTGACAATGGCAATTAGTGTCTGTTTGTCTTTAAAGCTGGAAACTTTCAACAAATCTTTTCTAACTTCCTTTTTTATTAATGTTGTGAAAAATACATATTTGTTTGTTTTTGTTTTAGCACATCTAAACACATAATGTCAGCTGCCGGCGTGCCTATCATTGAGGGTTACCATGGAGAGGACCAATCAGATGAGAGACTTCAGAGTGAGGCAGCAAGGATTGGTTACCCTGTGATGATCAAGGCAGTTCGCGGTGGCGGCGGAAAGGTCAGTTGTGTTTTCACAGAATGACTCTGTAATATTACGCTTATTAGAAATCACCGTGCTTTACTTGCGTCGTCTCACACAGGGAATGCGAATCGCGCTCTCAGAAGCAGAATTCCACGAACAGCTGGAATCCGCACGGAGAGAAGCGCGCAAGTCCTTCAATGACGATGTCATGCTGATAGAGAAGTTTGTGGAAAACCCCAGGTCTGGTTGATTTTATCAGGTTCAATACGCACACGTTGCTTGATGTACGTGATGTGATGCATTAGTGTTTTGCTGTTGCATTAGACATGTGGAGGTGCAGGTATTTGGAGACCAGTACGGCGATGCGGTCTATCTGTTTGAGAGAGACTGTAGCGTACAGAGACGACACCAGAAGATCATAGAGGAAGCTCCTGGGGTAAAAGTGACAACCGTTTACTCATTCAGAATCTTGTGCTTTGTGATGAAGTTTGCTCCTATATGGTTATGGTATGTGCTTGTGTTAATCAAACTGACCTGGCCTGATTTATGTGTGTGTGTGTGTGTGTGTTACTACAGCCAGGCATCAGTCCTGAGGTCAGGCGGAAACTCGGAGAGGCCGCAGTGCGGGCAGCTAAAGCGGTCAACTATGTTGGAGCAGGTGATTATGATAATGCCATGTGACCTGTGTGATATGTTTCAGCCGATGACGGCATTATTATGATGACAATATGTACACAACCATTCAAAAATTCATCAAGCGTGCATTAAATCTATCAAAAGTTGATTCATTCATCATTGATAATAATCAAATGTTTCATGATTTCTGAAGGATCATGTGACACTGAAGACTGTAGTAATGAATAAGCATGGAATAAACTACATTTTACGATATTCACATTGAAAACAACTATAATATTTCACAACATTACAGTTTTTACTGTATTTTTTATCAAATAAATGCAGCCTTGGCGAACATATATTAAATAAAAAATTTTTAAAAAATCGACCCCCAAACGGTAGTTTATATTGTCAAATACACAGATTAGGCATAACATTATGACCACTGACAGGTGAAGTGAATAACGCGGATTATCTCATCATCACGGCACCTGAGAGTGGGATATATTAGGCAGCAAGTGAGCATTTTGTCCTCAAAGTTGATGTGTTAGAAGCAGGAAAAATGGGCAAGTTTGAGGATTTGAGAGAGTTTGACAAGGGCCAAATTGTGATGCTAGGCGACTGGCTCTTGTGGGGTGTTCCCGCTCTGCAGTGGTCAGTGTCTATCAAAAATGGTCCAAGGAAGAAACAGTGGTGAACCGGAGACAGGGTCATGGGCGGCCAAGGCTCATAGATGCAGGCTGGCCGGTGTGGACCGATCCAATAGATGAGCAACTGTAGCTCAAACTGTTGATGTTAAAGTTAATGCTGGTGCTGATAGAAATGTGTTAGAATACACAGTGTGTCACAGTTTGTTGTATATGGGGTTGCCTAGTCACAGACCAGTCAGTGCCCATGCTGACCCCGGTCGAAATCGGCAACAGTGGGCACGTGAGCATCGGAACTGGACCGCAGAGGAAGAATGGAAGAAGGTGGCCTGGTCTGATAAATCATATTTTCTTTTACATCATGTGGATGGACACTTACCTAGGGAACACATTGCACCAGGATGCACTAAGGTAGAAGGCAAGCCGGCGGAGGCAGTGCGATGCTTTGGTCAATGTTCTGCTGGGCAACCTTGGGTCCTGCCATCCATGTGGATGTTGCTTTTTGACACGTACCACCTACCTAAGTGTTGTTGCAGACCATGTACACACTTTCATGGGAACGGTATTCCCTGGAGGCTGTGGCCTCTTTCAGCAGGATAATGCGCCCTGCCACAAAGCAAAAATGGTTCAGGAATGGTTTGAGGAGCACAACAACGAGTTTGAGGTGTGAACTTGGCCTCCAAATTCCCCAGATCTCAATCCAGTAGAGCATTTGTGGGATGTGCTGAACAAATAAGATCCATGGAGGCTCCACCTCACAACTTACAGGACTTAAAGGATACCAGATACTACAGCACACCTTCAGCGGTCTAGTGGAGTCCATGCCTCAACGGGTCAGGGCTGTTTTGGCCACAAAAGGGGGACCAACACAATATTAGGAAGGTGGTCATAATGTTGTGCCTGATTGGTGTAAATACAGTTTTTATGTTGCCTATTTTATGTGTATTTGATAATAAGTTTGATTAAAGTAATAATGAAGTTTCATAATACAATGCTTATCCTGTCTAATATTACTTTAGGAAAATATACTTATTTAAAGAGGACCTGTTATGTTTTTTTTACATGTTCAACTTTAATGAATGTGTCATGTTGCAGTTCGAACCTGAAGAAAGGGAGTTATTCTCTATGTCAGTAATCACTGTTTCTGAATTCCCTGAAATGGCTCCATTGTAGTCTTCAGTTTTCTTTTGGGATCGAACATGTCACAATATTCCTTATTTAAATAATTCTCATCCAAAGCATACGCAAAGGAGCGGGACCTGGTTAAGTTAGTTAGTAGTTGAAACTTGCTGTTAGGGTAAGGGGTGGGATATTTCCCAGACATACTCAAAGCGTTTGACCAATCACAACACATTGTGCTTTTCAAAAGCGAGAGAGAAACTACATGGCGTTACTGACAGACTGGGAAGAGAGGAGCTGCTACTTTGATACATTGTCAAATATGGGAAAAATAACATTTAAACGTGAAAACTATTCTAGTTAAACTAAGACTTTGTAAAAAGGTATAATAGGGCCTCTTTAAAGGAAATGAATACTTTTATTCACCATTAAGGTCAATAACAAACCGCAGATGAGTCAACAAGTTTTCATTTTTGACTCTACAGGAACCGTGGAATTCATCATGGACGCACAGCACAATTTCTACTTCATGGAGATGAACACGCGTCTGCAAGTGGAACATCCCGTCTCCGAGATGATCACAGGAACAGACCTGGTGGAGTGGCAATTGCGTGTAAGACACTAGCATTTGGACTTTACTCATTTAGTACTGCCCTTCAGAAGCTACTTAAGATATTGACATTACACAAGTGATACAATGCAGTTATTTGCAGATTTGTCCACAAGCGTTCACAATGATTTCTTTAAATGTTTGTGGCTGCAAATAACTTTTTACTTCATTCAGATTCTTGTCATGCTGTGTTTTTGTCCATCAGGTAGCAGCGGGGGAGAAGTTGCCCCTCACGCAGGAGCAGATCGTATTGAGGGGACATTCTTTTGAAGCCAGAATATATGCTGAAGACCCCAATAACAACTTCCTTCCCGGAGCAGGGCCGCTGCTACACCTGTCCACCCCGCAGGGTGATCCGTGCACACGGATAGAGACGGGGGTTCGAGAAGGTGCTTTAAATTTCATTTCACCTCATATTACATATTTATTCAAATGTTTTTTGCTTTTATAGTTCAAATGAAAATGATGTCATTAATCACTCATGTCTTTCCAAACCTGTAAAACTTTTGTTCATCTTCAGAACGCAAATGAAGAGATTTCTGATGAAATCCGAGAGCTTTCTGTCCCTCCATAGATAGTTGTGTAGATTGTAAATCTAATCCATATGAATTGAGCGGTTTAGTCCAAACTTTCTGAAGAGTCACGATCGCTTTATATGATGAACAGATTGAATTTAAGCTTTTATTCACGTATAAACATTCATCAACACACACATCGGTTGTGGTAAACGGAAACTAAAGCATGTTCACTTGACGTGTGAAAACCCGTGAGGATCGTTTGAGGCTCCGGAACAGGTTTGTTCTCGTGTGTCAGGCAGGTTCGATTGAGCTTCTATTTATGTTCGCTGATCAATGTTTTAAGAATATCTTACAGGTATTATATTAAAATATTAGAATTGCACCTCCCCCAAAACAAACATCACAAATACAGCTCTTACGGGTGCTTGCGAAGGCATGTCTCAACGGGTAAAAGTCGGCTAGTTTCAATAAAAGGTCCAATACATCAGGAATACTTTTAGCTGTTTTCCTATGTGTCACGAGTTGGCAATTTGTCTAGAGCGAACACAAGCATGTCGCTTATAATAAACCCATCCAATATATCTGTATCACGCATTTTTGACATGATGCGCCACGACTGTTTAAGACACATTAAAGTAAGTGATAATTATATGCTGGTACATTTGTCTTTCTGAATGGCTGCATTATGATGTTGTATTGAAGTGTGCATCCCAATGCCCAGTCCGCTTTCCTGTTTAATCTTTGAAAGTCTATATGCAATGAACTTTGGCTTGCACTTTTGTAACCGAAGCCAAATGTCTTTTCACATTTGAGGCATCAGTCACGGTCCCCCTCTGGTTGCGTCTGCTGTAGTAACCACGACCCAAACTCTCCTTTTGTAACCCAAAACAATGATGTGTTGCACTTGATAACACTTAAGAACTTAATAAGTGCTCATGTCTAATCTTTGACTAAAAATACCTTTATTAAAGAATGTCATTCATGAATGATTTAATTAGTATTGGTTGGTAACTTCTATATGTCTGTTTATAATGTCTAAGGTGATGAAGTGTCTGCCCATTATGATCCCATGATCGCTAAACTGGTGGTTTGGGGAGAAGATCGCTCAGCCGCTCTGAAAAGACTCAGATACTGTCTACGACAATACAATGTAAGTACGCATTCTCATCCACCAGCACTGATATTTTAGGATGTTTAAGTATCCATTTTATTTCAAGAAACGAAAATGGTTTTTGTTAACCCAGTTCAAAAGGTAAATTTTGAACAGTTCAAAGCAAAATTTCATTGGGAAAAAAGGTACATTATTCATTGTCAATACTGCTGTAATAGAGAAGTTTCCTGTTGGTCAGAGCGGCTAATTTGCATGACCAAATTCAACAAAAGAAAAAGCTTGATTCTGGTCAGTTGCAACACTCCGAGGTGTGTTGGTCCCAGACTACATCTGTCGTCCCATAGCAAGTGAATAATATACCGGCCCACGGGTATCTGAAGCTCGCGTCTTTCATGTCCCTTGTATCACACCACGGAATCGCTGTGGCTCCATTCATACAAATACATATGCTGCCATCTTGTGTTTCTTATATTTATCAACTACATGTGCATCTCAATAAATTAGAATGTCGTGGAAAAGTTCATTTATTTCAGTCATTCAACTCAAATTGTGAAACTTTTGTTTGAAATAAATTCAATGCACACAGACGGAAGTAGTTTAAGTCTTCTTTAAGGTTCTTTTAATTGTGGTTTTATCTCTCACTATCAACAACAAATTCTAACAAATTAGAATACTTCATAAGATCAATAAAAAACATTTTTAGTGAATTGTTGGCCTTCTGGAATGGATGTTCATTTACTGTCTTATGTACTCAATTAGGGCTGCAACAACTAATCGATAAAATTGATAATAATCGATGAAAATCATAGACAACGATTGCTATTATCGATTAGTCGGGTCTGCCCACCGTGCACGTAAAACTTCTGCCAGTCTTGTTAAATTACAGCACTGAATAATGCATTTTTTTTTGGACAAAATGCATTTAAAAATAGCGGAGCAATTATAGCGGAGCTGCTGCAGGAAAAGTGCGTGATCCAAACTGCCCAAAACTTGAGAACTCTTTATTTGAAGCTTCAAACTAATGCATTAGCTCCATGTTTAGTATGGCTTGATCTGTCAGGCGCTTGACAGATGCGCGTGCGTCCTCAGCGCAAAACTTTCATTCTACGGCTATATTCTTATCAGTGAATGTTTCAAATTCACGCGAGGATTTCCATTTTGCTAAAAGGTTTGTCCTGAAACTTTGTTACTGAATGAGCGCCGGCGCGCACGCCCGGGTCAGACAGACGGAACGCGGAGAGAGGGAGACAATTAATGTTCAGCGCAAAAATATTCATTTTGCTGAAATATCTGTTGTTGAAAGTTCAATTTAGCTTCAAATATTTCTATTATTTACACGGGATAAAGAAGTGACCGTAAGAGGTTATGTGTGTTCCTGCAGAACATTTTTCTTGCCTGTTGGTTAACACTGAGTTTGTGATTTTTGTTTTTTTAGATTATATTCACTATATACAGTGCTTAAATTTATCAGATCACTAAGGTTTGTGCCGCAGCTGCCCTAAACTAATGGTACTGGTGATTTCCCAAAATCATTTTTATGTTTCTGTAATGGTTAATCCACCAGTATGAGTAAGCGGTTTAGTCACAGTAGTATTTCTAACGCTAAAATATAAATATCATTGTCATGAATTTTCAAATTTACTGTTTTACAAGAAAGACAGAAAAATAGTAAAGGACTTTTTTCAGATGCCCAATTACAGTCAATAACAGAGACTGTGGAAAAGTACATATAAAACATTGCCAGCAAGAAATAAAATATAAAGTGTTTTGGACATTGTGTGTGAATGACTTTTTGTCTGACCCCCCTAAAATCTTCTGTGACGGGTAGTCTAAAATTTAAGCACTGTTGTCTTTTTGCATTCAATTGGCACATTTGTTTGAAGGATATCGGGCAGGATGTGCAATAATGTGTTTTTTGTCAATAGAAAATTGGGATTTTTATCCGATGAATCAAAAAAATAATCGGCCAACTAATCGGTTATTAGAAGAATCATTAGTTGCAGCCCTACACTCAACACTTGCCTCAATGTGGCGTGGCATGGAGGTGATGAGTCTGTGGCACTGCTGAGGTGGTGCGGAAGCCCAGGTTTCTTTGACAGTGGCCTTCGGTTCATCGAAACGGTTTAATCTCAAATCAATATCTCTTAAGAACTTTATCCCTTCTGCTAGTTTAAACTTGAACAGATGTATTGGTTAAAAGCTGCTTGCTAGCAACTCTTTTCTTCTCGGAAACTTTGCGTTTGGTTTAATATTTTGTGTCGAATTATTTACTCGAGTAGGAAGTAGCCGTGTAATAAGCAGGATCATGTACATCCGGTCGGTTGCTATTGCAAAAACAAGCCCCTTCAGGAGGATACAAGCCCTGTCATTTCATTCTGTCATGACAATTGACTGTATGTACAGTGATGAGCCGTAACATTACGACCAATCACAAATATTGTTGTCATCTCCTAACAAGGCCACGTGTTAAGGTCTGGGTAGTAGAACAAGTAAGCAAACAATCAGTTCTCATAATCAATGTGTTGGATGCAGGAGAAATGGGCAGAAATAAACTTTGACTATCTGAGGGACTTTGACTTGGGCCGGATTGTTGTGGCAAGGAAACGGTCAGGATATCTCTGAAACGGCAAGGCAAGTAGGTTGCTCTCGGTCAGCAGTGGTGAGAATTTACCAATAGTGGTCCGAGGAGGGACAAACCACAAACCGTCAGCAGGGTGTGGGCATGAGAGCAACGGAAGCTATCCTGTCCACAAGTCACACAAAATTTGAATGGCTATGGGAGGAATGTCTCACAACATCGCACCTATGATGACTCCTGTCCACCACTGAAAGGCCCTACAATGGGCACGCAACTGTCGGAGCAGTGGAATAAGGTTGCCTGGTCCAATGAATGCTGTTTTCTTTTACACCCCGTGAACAGTCATGTACGTGTGTGCTGTTTACTTTGGGAAGTGATGGCACTAGGATGCACTGTGGGATGACAAGTGTTCTGCTGGGAAATCCTGCATCCGGCCATTCACGTGGATATAAATTTGACACACCCCTTCATGACCCCTTCCCTGGTGGAAGTGGCCTCTTTCGGCAGGATAATGCGCCCTGCCGCACTGCACACTTTGTTCAGGAAAGGATGGCCGCAATTGCCCAGATCTCAATCCAGTCGAGCATCTGTGGGACGTGCTAGACCAACAAGTTCGATCCATGGCGGCTCCACCTCACAACTTACAGGATTTGAAGCATCTGCTGCTACTAGATACCACAGGACACCTTCAGAGGTCTTGTACAGTCCAGGCCTCAGCAGGTCGACGCTGTTTTGGCAGCATGCGGAGAACCAACAACATATTAAGCGGGTGGTCATAATGTTTAGGTGTGCATTATACCGTACATGTGAGATTTTTTCTAACCATCAACTACCAAGACATTTATAAAAAAACAAAAAATGAAATATATAAAATATGAATTTCCCATGTTTTCCACATGCGATCACGTGGATTTCGCATGGGAACTGTTCCAAAACCCTGTTCCTCGTGTGCAAAGTATGTTTTTGCCACGTGAAAATGTTTTTTTTTTTTTTTTCCCTCTAAGTGTTCGTTTAACAAATGTACGTTTCACAGATTGTGGGTCTCAACACCAACATCGACTTCTTACTGAGTCTTTCGGGGCATCCGGAGTTCGAGGCAGGAAACGTTCACACCAGTTTCATCCCACAGCACTACGATCAGCTGTTCCCAGCAGCTCAGAGTCCGTCTGGTGAGGTGCTTTGTCAAGCCGCTCTGGGTCTGCTGCTCCGAGAAAAACAGCATACAGAAAAATACAGGAACCAGTCCAGTGGTGAGAAATGCTCATTTGGTTTGCGGTAATTAAGATAATGAGAAACCATTTCAGTCAACGGTGTCCAGATTTTGACTCCTGGTATGAGACGGTTGGGTGTCCATTAATGTTGGTACAGTTTGTGTGAAGCTTGCTTGAGATGTTAACCTGAGCTTCCTCTTGCAGACATGTATTCACCGTTTGCCTCCAGTAACGGGAGACGACTCAATGTCCTGCACTGCAGGAATTTGACACTGCAGCTAGGGGACAACAGTGAGTGTTCATGCTCTAATAAACACACACACACTGCAAAGCCTGTCTGAACCAGTGAAGGTTTGACTCTGAATGATTGTTTCAGGAGACAAACCTACAGGAACAGCCTCCATAAATACTCTGCATTATAGAGCTGTTCTTGTAGATTTTTATAGGATGAACACGGCAGCAATGGACTGCTCTCTTCATGTCCATCCACAGATTTTCTATCGGATTTTAAGTCAGAGCTCTGAGTTGGCCACACAAGGACATTCACCTTCCTTTCCTTCAGCCGTTACGTTTTTCTTTTGGAGGTATGTTTGGGATCATTATCATGTTGGAAGGTGAATGATCTGCCCATCTTCAGCTGTGGCACGCAAGTTTTCCTTAAGAGTTTGGATGTAAAGCATCCGTTTTCCCTTCGATCCTGACCAATCGCCCTATCCCGGCTGAAGAGAAGCACTCCCACAACTTAACGCTGCCACCACCAATGCGTCACAGTAGGTATGATGTTTTGGGTGGTGTTCTGTGTTTGGTTTTCGCCAATTATAGCACTTGGAGTTCAGTCCAAAAAGGTAAATGTTTGTCTCATCAGACCATAGCACCTTTTGCCAGATGGCATCAGACCCTTCCAGGTGTTTTTGTAGAGAGCAAGTGTGGCATCTTTTCAGGAAAGGCTTCTTTCTTTCCCTGCTATGTTTGGTGAAAAGCAAACACAGCACACCACCCAAAACACATCATACCTACTGTGAAGCAGCATTATGTTGTGGGAGTGCTTCTCTTCAGCGGGGGTGAATTTCTTTGAGTGGCCAAGTCAGATCCCTGACTTAAATCCGATAGAAAATCTGTGGATGGACTTGAAGAGGGCAGTCCATTGCCACTCACCACAGAATTTGACCGAACTTGAGCAGTTCTGCAAGGAAGAGCAGGCAAATATTCCCCAATCTAGGTGTGCAAAGCTAGTACAGACACTTCCAAAAAGATTAATGGTTGTAATTAAAGCAAAATGTGGCTCTACGAAGTGTTAAATGAGGGAAATGATGACTTTTCAAACCCTGTTTTTTTTATATATATATATATATATATATATATAATTCATTTTATAATGATCAGAACTGTTACTTTTTCTTTCATTATTTGAATCACTAATTTTGCCTCACATTATCAAAGTGAGATATTTCATTTAAAAAAACAAAGCAATTGAGCATGCTTTTTTGCATTGTCACATTTTTATGACAGTTATACACTTATTCCCAAAACATTCTTTATTGTAATGCAAAAAAAAAAATCCCTTTTGATTTCTGTAATACATTACTGATGGTTCTTAATATCGTAATAAAGCACTATATTTTGACTGTATATTTTATATTTATAGTTAATGTTTATAAAATATTAATTCAGTTTAAAGGCACTACAATAAATATTACTGTAATATGTAACACATACTTTACAGTTTAAAACTTTTGTGTGTGACAGTATTATGAATGACAATAATTGAAACCTGGGGAGAAAATATGCATAATTATCATAAATATAATGCCACAATGCAAAAAATACTAATTACTAATACTAAAGGCTTGCTTTCGTTTAAGAAAAAATATGGGCTAATTTCTTTAGTTGTTGGGCTGAAATATGACCTGGGCATTTCTGTCAGATCCACCCAGATGAGATTTTACTAATTTTATTATTTTTTTTGCAGAAGTGCCATTATCTGTGACATACAATCCAGATGGGACATACAGTATGGAGGTAAATTGTTTTTTGTTTCTTTTTTTTTTGTTTTTTTATTTCAGTCTCAGAACAATGACTTGCACTAAATATAACTTCTCAGAAAGGTCTCATTCATTTTTGGTCGTTAGATTGGAGGTCAGGTGTTCCATGTATCAGGGGAGCTGCAGCTGGAGGGGGACGTGACCTACCTGTGGTGCTCTGTGAATGGAGTTCTGTCCCGCCCCAAACTAGTCATTCTGGACAACACTGTACACATCTTTTCTATGGTGAGTTTTCACCTTTTAAATTACGCTTCAGCGTTCATGTCAAGGCTATTTATGATCTTTTGTTTTTGTTTTCTAGGAAGGAAGTGCTCAGGTGGATGTGCCCGTGCCCAAGTTTCTGGCTGGTGTTAGTGGCTCCAGTGCACAGGGTGGAGCTGTTGCACCCATGACGGGCACTATTGAAAAGGTATTTAAAGCACCTGTGGTTGCTATAGTATGCCCGAATCTTAGAAAATTTAATATATATATATATATATATATATATATATATATATATTGTTAAAAATATCACATTTACAGCCAAAATGGTGTAATGCCCATAATAGGGGCTTTTTTGAATCCACATTAATGAACTTCATAAGGTTGAGGACTCAATTGCAATCAATGCAATTGACTCTTTGCAAAACTGTTGCAATGCCCGACAAAAGCCATGCTCTCTCTCACCACACATCATGTTCTCACGCAGTGAAAAATACATCGCGGAGCAGAGGACACTGACAACGTATGAAACAGTTTAATATTTAAAATGTAAAGACGTTTAAACAATAAACGCTCTTTAATGTGTCGTGACAGATCCTTCATTCCGCTCGTGAACCAACATCTCTTCAAACTAGTTCATTTAAATAAACACGAATGGACATCAGAAGGAATGTTGTTTCGACCGCAGAAAGACGTGATTCAAGTTCACCAACGTCAATCTACTAACTCCAGATCAGATCGCCTGTCAATCAAACTGTTTGCGAAGGGTCAATTGATATGGTAAAACGCACAGGATCTGTTCGAATCACTGTGTAACAAGTGCTGATGAAGATCCAGAGTTGAAATTCAGCGTTTTGTTTGATCAATCGCAACAGACTGGGTATCAATTCTTTATCGAAATGTTTCATTCACTGTGAGAAAAGAGCTGATGTTGCAATGTATGTTTAAAAAACAACAACTTTTTTTGCATTGGATGCATGTGAATCTATTGTAGGAGATATCCAAAACAAAATTAGAAACCTTTAAAATCGCATAATAGGGGCACTTTAATCTGTTTGGAAGTTGGAAACCAAACTGGTCAGGTTTCAGTCACATTTACTGAATAGAGTGTTTGTGTGCCCGTCACTGCATGTGCAACTTGCCTTCACTTTGTTTGTAGGTGCTAGTCAAGGCTGGAGACTCGGTCCAGAAAGGAGATCCCTTAATGGTGATGATTGCCATGAAAATGGAGGTGAGCTTCCATCACCTTTCTCATTTAGTGCACTTTGTAGTCCATACTACAACTGATTGGGTCCTCTTTCTTGGCAGCATACCATCCGTGCACCCAAAGCAGGTGTCATCAAGAAGGTGTTCTTCAAAGAGGGCTCACAGGCGAACCGTCACGCAGCTTTGGTAGAGATGGAGGAAGAGGAAGAGGAAGGAGCTGGGGCAGAGTAAACCTAGAGCGACGTCACAGACAGGTGGCTGGAAATTGAAAGTGAACTTGGACAAGCTAGTTTGGATCATTTGAGGTTTAAAAAGCAAAATAGAAACTTTCTTGCTCATCTAAAAACACAGACGTCTTGTTACCTGTAGCTTTCATCGTGTGAATTTCAGTCTCTTAATAACTTAGTGGTTCCTTGGTTCTTTTGTACCATGTGGTCATTTTTTTGATGGATGAACTTTTATCTCCCTATAAACATACAAGCATTTGCATTTCAACAAAACCAATCCACTCATGTTGCTGCCAGACCTTTACTTGGCGAATATTACAGCACACTTTATTACTAAACCGTGATGTATGTCATTTGTGGTGAATAAGGTGCCATTGATGTTGGTTGGATTACTGAAGGAAATATCTAGAATCTGTATCAGAACCTTTTTAACCTTCACCATTAAAGGCTTCGTTTTCTATTAAGTCTCTTCCTCACTTTTAATTAGCTTAAAAGAGAATTATGTCTCACATACAGTACATTATTGCATCTCCTGTCTGAAACTCATTAAAAAAGCTAATAGTGCTCTGATTGGCCAGCTAACCCAGTGTGTTGTGATTGGCCAGACACCCCTTAACATAATTACAAGCATCATATTAAAAGGAGTCAAAAGCATTCGTAAACACAGACGGCTAATAATGTTATCGGTATTATGAAAATATGGATAATCAAGCAGATCTTACTATAAATCAACATAAATCATCTCCGTATGTGACCACTTTGTCTGAAGATAACAAATATGTGTTACTAGGTATGTTTATAGGTAAAAATTCCCACACCTGTAGAATTATTTTAGATACTACTGAGCCCTGGACCACAACACAAAACGCCATTTGAACAGCCAATAGCAGATACAGTATTCAACTAATAATCAAATGATTCAGAGGTGCCAGATCGACAACACTACAATTCACTGATCGTATACATGCAGAAAAGACTTCGCAAAGTTGTACAAAATTAGTCTAACAGGTGGCCAGAATTTCTTTGATCTGACAGCTTTTTACCAATTTAAATGACTGTTTACAATCCAAGCAACAATTGTAAAATAGTCTGATGCGTTAAATTTCTGATCCCATTAATGGGAGTAAACTCTACCAATTTATTACTGTATTCAGGTTTAATTATATTGCACATTTCTGATATTACAGCAATTCAAACTTTTATATAAGAAAACATTTAAATTTCATCTTAACAGTCTTATGTTAACGGTTTATATTTATTGAGCATATCTGCAATGTATTTATGCCACGGGCCATTGAGTGATTTATAAAGAAGTAATGGTTCTGTAATATCGATTTTAAATGTAACGTAAGCAAGTGTAAATATTTTAGGATGTGTGTCCTAACATGAGCTGCAATTGTTTATACTCACTCTATACTTACTGTACTCATAAAACTAAGCGAGGTTTTTTTATTGTGGCTGGTTGGCACATTAGATATGAGAGGACACACAATTTATTCAGTTGAATCCGTGTTCCTTTAAAGATGCCCACAAGACTACGATCTCAAGCCTATTAAATAAGTCCGAATTGGTCTACTTCCAGAAGTTGAATAGCCTTCTAATAGTGATTTGGTGGACATTTTCATTCAAAGACGATGACGTCCTACACCAATACCACTCTCTCAGGAACGAGCGTATAGCTATTATCGGAAGTCAGTTATTACTATAGCTCATAAAGTTCTGAATTTGTTTCACAAATCACTTTGCTTCAGAAGGCCTTTATTCACCCCCTGCAGCTATGTGGATTACTTTTATGATGAATGCATGCACTTTTTGGGGTTTCAAAATTTTGGGTCCCATTCACTACCATTATAAAGCTTTGAAGAACCAGATTATTTTTTTAATGGATCTCCAATTGTGTTCGTCTGCAAGAAAGATAGTCGTATACACCTAGGATGGCTTAAGGGTGAGTAAATCATGGGATAATTTTCATTTTTGGGTGAACTATCCCTTTAATAACTTAACATATTTAACTAACTGAACAGAAATTATTCTGATAATAGTGTTTTCCAACATAAAGATGAAAACATTAACATGCTTAAAGGGTTCACCCAAAAATGAAAATTCTGCCATTAATTACTCATCCTCATGTTGTTCTAAACCCGCAAGACCTTCGTTCATCTCTGGAACACAAATTAAGATATTTTTGAAGAAATCTGAGCTTTCTGTCCCTCCATAGACAGCTACGCAACTGCCACGTTTATGTTTTTGTTCGTTTTGCCTTGCAAAAAAAAAAGAGCTTACCTACTCACATACAGGTTTTTTTTTTTGGAATGCATTATTTTTGTAATTCATCTATGAAAACCATGCATCTTGTAAATATAAATTACAGTTCCACTGAAGAGTGAATGTAAAACACAGGACGGTCTTCATGACCACCAGATGGCAGTGAAATGAACCATGCAGACAAACTTCCAGTAATGAACCCAATGTCAGTATATCTGTATTAAAAAGCCTCATTGCTTCATTTTGCAATATTTAATACTTTAGTTATATATTCACTTACAGCAATAGTTTGAAAGTTGTCATCATGTACAAAAAAGATGTTTATTAGGCGTTGAGAGAGCAAATGGGGAAGGAAAAATATCTTAAGACCTTGTGTTTTCTTTCATTCCACTGCTCACATTTTTGCATTTTTTTGCATTGCATTTTCAAATGCAAAAAAATGTGTTGTTTGTGAATGTCTCGTAAATGAGTTGGATGGAAATCTTTGATTGCTGTGCTTGTCTGTTTTGCAGGATTTCATGCATGACACGGCATACTAAAATGTTGAAATGTTTGGATTTGACTTCAAGGTGCAATAGGTGATTCTCGACAGAAACATTGTTATGCTGGTTGAAAGTCTCCTCGCATCCTGAGAGCAATCATTATGCTAAACAGTCTAAATGTATTTTTATAAACGTATCGTCTGTGGAAGGCATAGGATCATAAAATGTTCATCCAATCCTTATATCCGGTCCGAATGAAAGAATAGGATGTCATAGCTGTCTGTCGGCATGTTTTTAAAGACCTTCACGCAGACGTCATGCGACGCAGAATTTATCCAAGGCCTCAGTTACAGAGCACCACAAACAAACAGCAGCAACTGTCTGTTAGCTCCTCCGAAACGACAAGCTCATGCTGCGTTCACGCCACAGCTACCGCAATTAAGAGATGGCAGTGACGTTCCGCCTGGAGCCGTTCCAGAGTTATGCGCTTCCACGTCAGCAGAATCAACAGCGAAACGAATCTGCAGCAGTCAGGTACAAGCTCTGTTGTTTGCGTCCTCTATTATTGTAATGTTTTGTGCTTTGAGACATGAAGTAGTTTAATGTCCTTACTTGTGACGCTTTGCCAAGAGCAGCTGTGTGCGCGTTCATTTGTTTTGGAGGCGTGGCTTTGGACAGCAATTTGCAGGGAAACAAAAAATGCATTCTGTGAATCGCCCATATTTACATAATTCACTCATTTCCCCCCTTCCACAACACCTCAAATCTCATTCGAGTTTGATAAAAAACCCCTTTAAATTGCTTTTACATTTGAAAGAATTCTTCAGTGCTTTGGTAACATTCAAATAAATTCGAAGGTTTTATTCAGGGTCAGGGGTCAAGCTTGCGCCAATTAATCATGCTTAAGGGACTGATTTGATCAGATTTACATGAATAAGAATGATTGCATGATCAATGTGGTTATTAATAGATGGTTCACACAATCATTCTTCTACATATCAAAACTGAAAGATCATCTCTTGAAATAGAAATGGTTCGCCTGCATTATATATGAGCACTAATGAGATTCCATTGATCAAACTGAAGGATTACATCCTTAAATAGATTTTCAATGGCAAGGCCTGGAGAGTGGATGGATCAATCTCACAAAGAAATGTCACCCAGATTAGACGCAATATTTCATTTAACATTTCTTTTGCAGAAGTGGCATTAGCTGTCAGATCAAGGATCATCGTGCACTAAATTTTCATGTCTCAGATCATTTCTTTGTAGACGAAGGGTGGCTTGACCTACCCGTGTTCTGTGAATGGAGTTTTGTCCCGAGCCTTCTATGGTGACTTTTTTTTTTGAATATTATTTTTTTTATCATTTGTGTCCTGAGGGGAGGACTGGTCTTTCTTTCTCTCGAAACTACTGGTCGTCTCCAGTGTGCAGTTGTACCCATAACGGGCAATATTGAAAAGGTAAGTGAAGAAAAAGTGGCTCGACCCCATGGTGCATCTGAAATCACATACTGTCCGAGTAGGTACTACACTTGAATTTATTTCAAAACGGTTAATAAAGTATGTTCTATAATGAAATTTGGACATACTAAATTTGGCATTTTACGGTCACGTGACATACCAGCATCACTTTGTCCCATCCATAAATCCTCTCCCGTGTCCTCATGACATAGCAAAGCAAGTGTCCGTCGAATACACACTCCGGAATCTCTGCGGAAGTAGTAAGACTTATGTTCAGATGGCCAGCAAAAATCTGATTTCATCCAGATGGGATTTTGAAATTGAGCACAAAATCTGATTTCTTCAAATTGGATTCAAACCACATTTGGAGGTGGTTTGAAATGCGATTCCAATTGGATTGCACTGGATACTGGACGGATTTCAAAATGATCAAAATACTCAAATCGGATTTCAAATAGTCTTTTGCATCACTCTTAACACAACACAATGTTAACGTCAAAACCGGTGACGAAGGCCGGAAGTATTTACAGTATTCAAATGGCGCAGTATGTCCAAAGATGACAGCATGGAACATCACAAACAACGGTCTGTCCGCTCACCTGTATGGTTTAGTCCCTGCGGGGTTTTTTGTACCATGATGTCATTGTTTGGCAGATAAAGATGGGTTTGTTGACCCCATTTTCCTGGACATCCACCATTCGAAATGCTTGGTTGATTTTCTGGGTGAACCAATGGAAGATTGTGGACTAATAAACACATTTGCAAGTATTTGCATTTCAACAAAACCAAACCACTGAAGTATATGGAGAAAGCTATGCTCACTTTATGCTTGGTGTACGAGTTTAAAGAATAGTTTCAAACATTTGTGTTGCCAGAGCCCTACTTGAAAAGAATCGTAAAAACTGCTTGGCGCAGAGATGCCTCGAGTCTTGTTCCCTCCAATTACACTGAACAAGAAAATGGTGTAGGATTTCATTTGAAAATTTGCACATTTTAATTTCATAATTACAAAGAAACGGCAAGTAAATTAAACTTTTAAGTAGAAAGACTGAAATAGCGTTTTCTTGTAGAACTCTGAAACTGAATCCTCTCCGAAAAAAAATTATTTTTAAAGTCTAATCTGGCCAATTAGGTGCTCAGAATTTCTTTATTGTCTAATAAAATAAAATCACAAGTATAAATGATTGTAAGATCGCATTGATAAATTGCACAAAAACTGAAATGTGGAATAATAACCAAACGCTTGATTTTACAAATGTATTTATTCTGTAAATAGAACTTTCATGAACATCGGCAATTAAACATATTCACTGTAAGGAGAGTACAATTAGAAGAACATATGTTTACACAAGAAAAGATAAAACTGCAACATGGATGAATGACATCACAGCTAGATCAGGTATGTCCAGTCTAGGTCGAGTCTTATTGCTAATGTCCTTGAGTAACAAGTGGCATACTGCACTGCTATATAATTAATGAAAACACATTATATAGCAAAACAATTCAGCCGTTGGATTTCAACACAAGATCTGAAACCGTAATGATTAGCGGTCAGGATTCGGGTTCGAACATTGACGTGACAAGAAGTGACATACAAATAAAAACTAGAGAGAAGTACCAAAATTCAAAACGTAACTGTACTCCATCATAAAATCCGATACTCCAACTGTCGCCCGGGTCACGGCACCAGATTTCAGCTGATACCTGCGAGATTCAGTGTGTAACAAACCGTCTCTGCAGCAAAAATAAAGTGAAAACCCCAGGCTAGACTCTCAAAAATGGAGCGTTTTTATTGTCCAGTTCACTCAGGCCTCTGTTACAGGGTTATTGAGACCGAATGACCAAAGTGTAGCATGCAGTCTGATATCATAAACTTCAATATAGTTGATCTAAGCAAGTTTAAAACGGTTGTCTCAATGCTCCGGCCTTACAATAACCCACGGCCCATGTAGGATGACTATCAGACTTTGCCCTCTTATACGATTAAATACACACACGCATACACACAAAACAAAACAAAAAAAAAATCAAACAGCTTTGACAAGTGGTTAGCAACACAAGCAGAAAAACAAGGAACACGGCAACAATGATAAATGAACCTATGACAATAGTTAGAAATGACAATTTAGCATGTGCAAGACAGAGGAAACGAGAAATAATATCCAGGCACATGACTGATGGAGGTTAAAGTGATTGAGTTCGAGAACGATATGCGAGGTTTCCATCAAAAACTCCGCAACATTCATGCATCAAGATAATCTGTACAAACCAAGATAGTCTGGGTGTACAGGTAGGCATCTTAGGGTAGGAGGCTACAGGTTCGTGAGCTAGAGCTACACTGCGCTCACATTTAATACCTTGAAAATCAGGCAATTAAAAGAGTGAATTATGGCTTCAAACAGACCCCCTTCATTTTCCTCAGGAAAGATGGTGGCCCTTTTTGTACAGTTCCATGGTTTACGAGCAGCGGAAACACAGAAACGTTCAAGTCAGACACATCCTTTGGTTTTTGGAGGAACTGCTGCATATCCTTTGTTGCTGATCACATGTGAAGTGACACTCTGATGAACAGAGCTTTGAAAGTGTGACATCTGTGAAAGTCTGGCTGGTGATTGGACAAGGGCAGGGGGGAAGGGGTAAAGGGTAGGCCGTGCGTTTCCTTTTTGGGCTGGTGCGTTAACAATGAGAGACCTCCATGGGCGAGAGCGTCAGGATGCTTCGGTCATTGGAGAAGAAGGTGTCAGAGTCGCTCCAAGATCTGGAAGTATCAAGGAAATTGCGAACAGTGAGGGGGACAGAGTTTGGAGATGTGTTCAGAACATTACTTGATTTCTCTCACGTTAAAATAATAAAAAAAAAAAATCTATCCGGTTAGATCAAAATGTCCAAAGTGCTTAACAAATGTAACATTAACTGGTTTAACACACGATGGTTTAAAAATGACTAAACTTGACCTCAATTTGAAGTAAACTTTTAACTTAATCTCTGAGGAATGGCTAACTTTAGCTTTTTAATTGCATCCTGTTAGGTTCCACGATTAAGTTTACAGTCTTGCCATTGTGAAAGCGAGTCATTAATTATTATTAAGAGTATATTTCGAAAATGAACTCCGTGCGTGAAGATCAGTATGCAACAGACAAGAGCCACAGCCAATGGAGAAATGGATGAGGACACATTAGTGCAAGATGGGTTAATGTGCATGGTTAATGGACAATAAACAAATATAAACACAACATCCTTCCACAGCCTTGACATTTACATAGATTACATTCTTATGAAAGTATTAACCTTTTCCTAGGCATAATATGTTCGGTGTGGTACCTAGATATGAAACAAAGACCATTTACAGCATATACGTAAATATATAAGGTAATTCATAACATAAATCTATTATTTGTAGAAAAATATGTGTATTGAGGTTTACTATAAAAGTTATAATATATTTGTAAATAGAGTGGAATTAAGCAGCCCTTGAGGATCCAAGCCGTTCCGAAGCCGTATTCCTCAAACGCCAAACCTGCTACACTTGAACACCAGAGGGCATTGTCTTTATAAAAAGGACAAATCTCCTTAAAGAACAGCCATATTATAAACAGGTCCATGCTATATAAGATCGAGAATACACCGATAGCTACAGTAATGCAATTATCTTTGGATTACGTGTAAGAAAGTAGTAGAGGGCAAATTAAATGTCCCATCTTCATATGTTGCAGATGAAGACAACCGTTTTAAGATCTTGAAGAGGTAAAAAGTTTAAATTAGAGCATGTGTTTACATTTATTGGATTAAATGTATGTATGTATATTCAGGGTAAATGTGGCCTACTGGCTCCATACCATAGTAAACAATCTCTTCCATTGTCTAAAGCAGTGGTTCTCAACTGGTTTTGCTGTGGACGTCAAGAGATGACCCAAGTACCAAAATCATACAAAAGTATACTAAACAAAGCTACGCAAGGGTAAAGAAACACTAACTGTTGTTTTTGCCTCTTCTTGCATAGCCAGACCTTCAGAGTGACGGCAGAAGGTATGGACTCCATCACGGCTTAACGCACAAGAGGCCGTCTGACTGACATGTAAAGCAGCCAATAAAAGTTTGTTTAATTCCGCATCATGTTTGGGGTGTGAAAATGTAATGGCGCTGTCTCTACAATAACAGAATAGTGTGTAAAACTCTTGGATGTATGATGAACTTCACATACTTTTGAAAATCCAGCATTTAGCGGATCCTGATAAGTGCTCATTGGCACAGTTGCAAACACAACGGCTTGCTTCTTTCATTAGGGGGGTTGGCGTAAAGGCATCATTGTTTACACACGTCACCGAAAAATCCTGTAGAATTCAACCAATCAGATGTCAACTTCGAAACTCCTTAAGTGTTTTCAATTTTGTGTGCCATGGGCATGACGTTTGAAGCGGAGACTAGCTCCCTTCTACCAAGCGACAGATGATTTTGTGCCAAACCAACGTAGAGTGCGACTGGATGCACAGACACGTGTCTTCATTTATTATGAGATGACTGTATAAAGCATTGGCAGGAAGCAAAGTGGGGGACGAGACCATTAAAGGATTATGAGCCAGGACTCAAACTCAGATTGTCTGAAGCGCAATTAGTGCTACATGGACCGGAGCTCACAAAGCCATCAGCTCCAACAATACGGGAAATGTTTGTCCTTCCTTTCACAAACTTAAAAGAGCAACGTGACCCACCAGTTGAGAACTACAGGTCTGAAGACAAATGGAAGAAAAGCAGTACAGATCATCGATAAATGCAACATTGTATAACTGTTTAGATGCTTCATTTGAGACGGAGATGGAAAAATAGGGTAAACGAACAGCGATAAAGCAGAGTAAACTGTCTAGGTAGAACACACACTCTGGCAATCACCGACCACGTAACACACTGAATATGAAATGCTGCCTCCATGCAGTTAGACAGACTGATTCAACTTCTGTAAGGCTTCAAGTTTAAAATAACAAAAAACAGATCAACAAAAGCAATTCAAGAATCCTCTTGGAGACTACAGTTACCAGTGTCTCACTCAATCACGATATGGTCCCTTGTTGATTTTGTCTTTGCAATAAATGTTGACAGTGGCTACCATTGGCCAGTCAGAGCAGAGGTCTTCACTAGTACCCTGCTCTTCAGTGGCAGTGTTCTAGCAGTTAAACTGGAACAGGAATCTTATATTTAGTGAGACCAGGTCTCCGTGTACTCATCTCACCACGGTGGAGTAGCTTCAGAAGCACCCAGCTTCTCAAAGTGCGGATACAGAGAGTCAAAACGATTACACTAAAAGCTGTCGGATTACAGTCGCATGCCATCACAAACCCCTCCACGGAGAGGAACACACGCAAGGCAAAGACTAAGACGCAGATTAAAACACTTGAACAGGGATGCAACGTCTCAGAACACGTAATGACATGGATCGAGTCATACAGTCCACCATTCGACAAGCAAATACTTGCATAAATTGGCGCTAAACGTTTACCTTGCTAATAACTGGGTGTGATGTCTGAGAACAAGGATGACGAAATGGCTTTAGCGATTATATGAGTCCATATGAGGCACAAGATTTATGGTGAATCTTCAGCAGAGAAGACACAAAACGCAACACCAGCAAAAAAGGACGCACCTTGAAAGAAGGTGAAGACGATGAAAGACGAAGACAATGGCAGGCCAGACTCAAAGTAACTCCTTGACAGTCTTCTTGTATACGTACGCACATACCTGGAGCCTCCCAGGTGACAAAGCTCTCTTGAACTTCTAAACTTTGTTACATTAAAGGCAAATGAACGCACCCGTTTCTGTCTTAAATTCTACTCTGTAATCATTAGGGAATGCTCTGAGTGCGGTGGCAGCCCTCACTCATCCAGTGCTGCTGGCTCATCGTGCTCCAGCTTGTAGGAGATGTGCTTACAGCAAAGGCTAGAGAGAGAGAGGTCGCACCTTGTGGCCCGAGCGGGGTCGCATCGGCCCATCATTCGCTCCACCAGCCGGCCCAGCCGTGAGCAGGCGTTTTGCCCCTCTGAGAAACAGCACATGGAGTCCACGCATCCGATGCCCTGGTAGGCCTCAATAAACTGGAAAAAGAAAGGGAGAGGTGAGCCAGAACACGAAAGAGATGAAAAGCATGAAACCAAACAGTTTCTAACATGCATATCTGTACACATTTATTTGCTCATTGATGTCTTAATTTTGTCATCTTGGAAACTCTACACATCAAAGTGTACAATCCATCTTTTCCAGTCATTTTTTGTTCTGCCTTTTTCGACTGAAACAGCCTAGTGTCACCACCTTGTGATTCAACTAATTAGCGCAAAAAAAGTCAAATAAAGGCGCAAGCTGAGCATACATAGTATGCACAGATGTGTATACTATAATGATGACGGAATGACCTAGTGTATGTGCTGCACACATCCTAAAATGTGTGAGACAAAACATTGATCGTCCCCTGGTGGCTGGCTGCAGTACAGGTCATAAACCCCACCCTCTCCATGTAATCGAATGAGATGTGTGCCAAACTAAAAAAAAAATCCAATTACACTTCAAATACATTTTTTTTATGCTGATGTATGTTGTTCAAGTGGTCGTTTTTATAATAAGTTTGGCATTAGTTATTTATTTGACGCTATAAAAACAGAGTAACATCTTAGCTTGTGATTAGAGTCTGTGGGAATGTGGGCAGGACCTTGATACCACGGCTCCACTTCTGGATCTCTACTGCGCAGACTTGGACTGTGAATGACATCAGTGCTAGATGCCAATTCATAGGATATTTTGGCCACTTCCATTTAAAAAAAAAATATTATTATTTATTATTTTTTAAATTATGAAATTTGTTGTGGATTATTTTCATTTCAATATTTATTTCAGCTAAAGAAGCAAAACTTTGGTTTGTAGTCATAAACTTGCATCAACCTTTTTCAATTTTCAGTAAATGTTTGATCATATTTCTTACACCAAGTTTGTTTGATTAAATAACAGCTGAGTTGAAGTGATTTTTTTTTTGTACAATGAATCAAATGCAAGTTCAATACATTATGTCGGAGAACTCGGTCGTCAAAACCACTAAGGTCTTTGTGTGGTGTGTAATGTAATAGTTGGCATTTGAGCTTTGAGTGAACAAAGTAATGGTGCACCAATTTGTACTCTATTTGAGGAAAGTGTCACATGTTGATGCATGTTTAAATAACACCTGAACAGAGCCTCAAATACAGGACATTTGGTCATCCCAATAATGGGAGGCATAGCTTGAAATACTGAACTCAAATCATAAGTGCAGTGTATGGTTTTACATATACATGAGGTCTGAAATGAGGCAATGAATGACCAAACAAAAGACAATTAAAAGTTCCCAAAGTTAAGAAATTAAAGTTCCATTTACCTCCTTTCCTCAATACTCCATTCCTGAAGACGACACTAAAGACCTGCATGTTAAATTACAACCTGAGCACTCCAACAAGTCTTTATTCAAATCAGATTCCCAATCAGATGCTCTCAAAAACCATTCAAGGAGGAAAAAGAGTGTATGCAGACAGAATTGAGGAAGTCAATTCTTTGATCTCTCTCAGGCAACCTGACTAAGCATTATGCAAACTACCAATATTAACATTAAATCCCTCTTGACTCTCTTTAGCGTGCCTTGCAGAATTAGCAGTTGTGAGACAAAATGTGTTTGTTGACTAATGCATAAAAGAGAAGTTTGTGCACTTAGTTCTAGAGGAAATGTAGTTGGTAACACTTCACAATAAGGTTCATTAATTAAACATTCATAAATGTATTAACTAACATGAACTAACCATGAGCAGTACATTTGTTACTGTATTTACTAATCTTCGTTAACGTTAATGAAAATTCAGTTGCTTGTTCATGTTAGTTCACAGCGCATTAACTAATGTTAACAAGACTTTAATAATTTATTAGTAAATGTTGAAATGAACAAAGATTAATAAATGCTGCAGAAGTGCAGTTCATTATTAGTTCAACTAATGAACCTTATTGTAAAGTGTTACCATGTTGTTTGATGATTGACCTACTAGCTAACAAATATTGTGAACTGTAATGACAGACAGGTAATCTCCAACGCATGCAGCCATGTCAGAAATACGGTCCATGTTTCCTTGATGTTTCATGTTAGCCTGAGTTTGACCATGTGCTGGGTTAAAGTTTTAACTACTACGACATGGGCCTTGGCAGTTCTGTTAAAAATCAATATTAGCAGGAAGTTTCAGAAAGATCAAATGCAGTGTGACTTTAACCATGTTCTGCAATTGTAAATAACGAAGCAGTTAAAGCAAAAAGTGCAGAACCTGTCCAATAATCGCTGGAGGGTATGACTAACCACTACATGAAAAATGACACTGCTGTCATTTCATTTCAGCTACAAATAAATGTGCTAGATATTAATAAATCACCTTTACCCATTGAGTATCTGTAGAGCCAAGAGAGTCATATGAGCAGCTGTGGCTGAAACTGTACGAGGGCTCACTTACTGTAGCAAATGGAGGAATTGTCGTCTCAACCTGAGGTTAATTGAGCACTACATACCTATATCCACAAATCAGATCAAACTGATTTGAAACTTGGTTTGAAAATGCAAGTGAATCAACAAACCTTTTCTGTGTGCACTGATTACAGGAGTCACTTCTGAACTGTAAACCAAAAAAGTTGGTAAAATAATTTGTTTTGGTGTCCAAAAAAAGTGACACTTAATTAGAGCTGTGACAACTAATTGATCAAATCGATAATGAAAATAAATCAACAATTTGATTATTGATTTATCACGTCTGTGCGTGGAAAATATTTCTAGTCGCTGTACTTTAAAGGAGCGAGTGATGTTCATACGGACAAAGCACATCTGAAAAATAGTAGAGGAAACGGAATGAGCTGCTGTGGGAAAAGTGCACAACCCAAGCTGTTCCAAACATGAGAATGTATTATATTAAGCGCTTTCAATGAACATTATTATGACTATGAATATTAGTTATTATTTTGCCCTGTAAGTTGCTTTGACATATGTTTGTATAATTTTTTTTTTTTTTTTAAATTAAATATACAATTTTTTTTTATTGGGGGGGGATTTTCTTCTGATTAATCAATGAAATAATCAACATATTAAATGATTAGCAAAATAATTGTTAGTCGCAGCCCTAACACTGCATTAAAAAATAGTTAAACATCAGTATATGCATTTAATTAAGTAGATTTAAGTTTTAAAAAAAATAAGTTTAATTGCCGCTACCACAATTTTTCAGGAGTAAATTACTAAAAACTGTACACTTAATGGAATTAAGCAGGAGCAGAGCGACAACTGTATTTTCCTGCAGTGTCTACATGGCCATAGTACGACAAAAACATGCTATTATAATTATAAAGAAATCCCCGAAGCATAAGCATTACTAACAACCATTAGCGAATCGCACATAGCTGTCAGTAACAGAGAAAAAGCGAGAAAAAAAGAAAAACAGCAGCTCATTCAATCAATGATTTAAGTGATTGCTTTAAAAAAACACTGATGTCATTAAACACAAAAGCAATATCACAATGAGCGAGTTGATTAATGGGGGAAAAATAAAAATGATTATAAAGACATGCATACATAAGGCACTTGAGACGAATATTAGATTAGTCCAGCTGAGACTCCAGCGAACGGATGGTAATGTAACACAAGATTTAAGACTCATGCCAGCGCCAACCAGAGCAGCCCTCGCTCCTGGTTACATCACAGGGAGAACTAGTGTCACGTGACAGGATGATTGGGTCATGGCGGTCCCATACTGTATACATACAGACGGAGGCCTGAGAGGGGTAGAGTACTACCTAGGGGAAGGGTGGGGCTGCACCAGAGGTGGAGGAAAAGCAGCGATCAGTGGCCGATTGTCCTCCCCTCTGCTCCCGATTTCAGCAGTGTCATATTCTGAGCTGACTGAAACCTTATCCGCTTCCATCTGGAAGAACAAAACAACGCGGTAAGTCTCCCAAACGGATGAAAACAGAAGAAAGGTGAACGAGCATGAAACTGCCCCATGTCCACTGCAAGAAAACACTTCTTCTGAAGTCGAAGGCTCTGTTGCAAAACCTAGTGATCTGCTTGTGCAGACAGCATTTTAAGGCATTTGGGCACTCTTATTGATTGGAAGGCTGTTCCAAAAGAAGCTTTTGACCAAATTTTAAGGCAGCATCACTTTCTTAGGAGAGAAAGCTTTCCAAGAACGCATTGTGTTGAATACGGAGAATGATGTGGGAACAATGATGACAAAATCCAAAGCTATTCTGCTGCCTAGCAAACAAACCAAGCCTACATAACAGCCTCTTTTTTTAAGGATCATTTTATCACTTTGAAGTGCAGGTTTGTGCAAAAACGGTTGAGTCAGAATCACCAGAATCAGTACCTCATCCATTGTGGACCATCGGATGTGCTTTTTTTCCTAAATTACAAATTTCCATCCACATAAATGTCACTGCCAAACTAAGAGTCTTGCTATAATTTTTGAGTCAAAGTTGGTCAAACTTGCACCTGACAAGGGAAATCTATTCACCAGCGGTGAAGTCCATTTTCTTTATTGCTCGGATTCCAATTGAATTGACTGGCTTTCGCTTGCAATGGTAAATGTGGCCACAAACATGTTAACATTACACTCCACTGAAAACAATTGAGCCTACTTGCTTTTGCACTTTATGTCAGACTATGTTCTGGAATACGTTCCTGATCAGTTACTTAGAAACTTCAATTTCAGTTACACTCTTACAGTAACTGAAATGGATAAATAAAGATACTTTACTGGCATCTGGTTCCAAGAAGAACATTTAAGGCTAGGGACACACTAAACCGAGCAACGGGGAAAAAAAATTAGAACAGCCTTCTGTCTGTACCGCCTTGACTTGTTTGCTATTATTCACACGCTTCGACTCCTTCACTAAACTGCACAGCCAATCAGAGATCTCTCTCACCCGACTACATGGTGAATAAGCCCCAAAAATGGTCCGATGTTGCCTGATCTGTGGAACCTTTCCGTTCCACAAAACGTTTTCTAGTAGAAAAAAGATCTTTAGATTATTAAAATGTTCTTCACACTAAATTCTTTTTAGAACTGTTCACTGAAATGCACTTTGGAACCCAAAATAGTTATTCTATATAGATATATCGCTTCTATATTGCATCGAAAAGCCCCTTTTGGAACATTTAAGAGTGTAGGATGCTGCCTTAGAAGGAAGTAGACAGGAAGACAGGTCACTAAGTGGAAATTTTAGAAGTTTAGAAGCCCAACCACATAAAAGTTGGTGGGTTCTGTCCGGTCAATTTTAAGATCTGAAAAATGTTGCACGTTGTCAAATTCAAATTTAAAGTAAGCATTTTTACTGATGTCTTGCTGTAGCTGGACTGGAGCTCGTTTCTCTGCTCGTTGGTAGAGACTAAAAAAAAATAAAACAATCGTTTCGGGAGCATGCTGTCCAAGTAAACTTTTTTTTTTCCGAGAAAAAGCTTTCATAAGCTGGTGTACAAAGAGCAGTGAGCTCAAGCCCATGCTGCACGAGGAAACATCTCGAAAGACGGCCACGTCTGGTTTAAGTCTGACCTATATGCACTTGCAGGTAGCGGGTTACACATGCAGAGTGAAAGCACATCTGTTGTTTATTTCACTCTCCTCTCTCGGTTATCTTTGAGTGCGTGTTAGTTTTTCCACCGCATGCAGTGTGAGTGTCTCTCCTACTCTACCTAATCTTGCCCAGCTGATTCTTGGCTCTGGACAGAGGCTGAAGTGCGATGAAGTCATCACCTATAGCCACACGGTTGGTGTACATCTACAGAACACACAGAGGGTCAGTAAAGAGAAAGAAAAGTCACATGTGCAGTTATACACACTCAGACACTACAGACATTCAGAAATTACAAAGACAGGAAACAGGAAACAAGCAGCAGACGCAGAGAGAATGCACTTCAAAACTATCAGGTGTCATCCGCAGGGCAGCATGTGCTGACAGCACAGAACCGTACTGCAGCAATAGACACTCAACTTCAGTTACCGTCTCACTTATATAAACATTTTCACTCCCCTGTGAAAAAAAAGGCTGAGGATGAGATGCAAGGAAAAAAGCTTTCTTCCATTTCTCTTTTTGGTCACCTTTCGGACTATCCTATCCAAATCAGGCAAAAAAAAAAAAAAAAAACTGTAAAAAAATGAAGGATAATACATTGTCATTTTTGGGCTTGTCTCTCTCATTTGGCACATATCCAAATATATGTATCATTTGGTTGCTTTCTGCATTATTTACTTTGTTAACAAAGCTTTAAACTGCACTACCATTTTTGTAAAACCAGGTTTGAAATAAAACTGCCAGTGGTACTGTGACACTGTGGTGGGATGACCAGCAGAGTCCTATGCAAAACAGTCACCTAAAAACAACTACCGTATTTTCCGGACTATAAGCCGCAACTAATATATGGATTTTTCCCGCTCATGACAAAGACACGGAGAAATGCATATGATGCATATCGCGTCTTTTGCGCGCGCATATTCATTATTTCCTATGTAGGCACGCACAAAAGACGCGAACGGCCCCTTAGTTGTCTTTTTGCGCCGAGTCAATTCCTCACGCTGCTGTTTCCAGCGTCTTCTCATCGACTCATGAAGACCAAGCTCCCGTGCAGCAGCTCTATTTCCTTTTCCAACAGCCAGATCAATCGCCTTCAACTCGAGAGCAGCATCATATGCATTTCTCTGTGTCTTTGTCATGATGAGGGTGACAACACGACTACCGTAATCAGAATGATGCGAAGTTTGAGCGCGCTCGATTCAATCTAAACAGTAAACATGCCGCCAAAAAACTGAGCACGTCACAGAATGTGAACGAACATTCGCGGCAGATCCGACTGAAAGCCAAAACAAGAGTTTAATTAAAGCTTGTGTAAAGTTCATTTGTTTCAATGTACCTGTAGACACCTGCGGCTTATTTATGTTCAAAACAACATTTTTTTTTTAAATTCAGTGGGTGCGGCTTATATTCAGGTGCGCTCAATAGTCCGGAAATTACGGTAGGAATTGGGACTCACCCCAAACCTAAAATTTATGAGCTTACAGTTTCACTTATAGCCATAGTTTCATTACAAAAACATATTTTTTTACTTTTAACCTAAAATATTAGCTAATACACACTTCTTGGTTCATACAGGTAGCAGTGTTGTGTCGTTTGAAATTTCTCAAACACAACAGAAAGATAAGCACATAATTGGACAGTTTGTGCCTTCAAGCGAAATCGCAGAATGAACGGGTGGGCTGTCATCTCAAACAACATATCCACATCCATATGATCAAATGTTCACAAACACTATACTGTCACACGGCTATTTCAAACTTTTGGTAACCCCTGATTGAAGAACAAAGTGTCTATCAGGGCCTTTATAGTGGTACCACAATAATTTAGCAGACTGGAACCCTCGTAGGTTACATCCCATTGTTTTATATATAACTATGCTAATATTTTTAGATAATATTAACTGTTGAAATTTTTAAGTAAACCTTTTAGATAATGTGTATATGTTATACAGAACATTAGTTTTTGCAGTGGTATCAAAATTGCTACAGAGGATCATGGAATATCACTGGGATTGGTATGGACTAGGGATGTGCGCAACGACTAATTCCAGAAATGTTTCAATTTAACAATAAGCCCCAAGAAGCCGTGGTTTACAGTGAATTTATATCAGCTAAGGGCCATTGTTAGGTATGACGCGGAGTGCCTAAAACCCCTTAGCTGTTATATATTCACTGTAAACCATGCCTTCACAGGGATTATTGCTTTTATAAAACGGTGACCATACAATACAAATATTAAATAAAATAAGCCAAAAATATGTATCAACTTTCATGAAGTAAAATCATCATCTTCCGCTGGAAAAAATAGTCCCTGACCGTGAACATCAACAGAAGTTACATTTATTTTGCCATTAGATGGCGGCAAAGACTGTCTTTAGGAGCGAGTCACTCAGTCGCAAAGACTTTTATATTGAAACTTGTTTTAAACACAGAACAAGACGCAAATGACAAATGCTTTGTCAGTGGCATCAGGACACGGGATCGCAGCGGACATTCAAACGGATAGGACTGCCTGAAGGAAAATGCTAATCTGAATGGAGGTAATACATGCGGTCACTCGATATCTCTCTACATAATGGTGTAAGCATCAATGAGAAAAATCAATTGAGAACAAAACAACGCATGAGATCCGAGTCAACTAGCAGCAGCAGTTTCCTTAAATCAACTAGTCGAACAGTCTCGCACATCCCTAGTACGGACTACTTAAATTTGAAGTATTGTGATAATCGCAGTCTCATTTAAATGAGGAATTTTAACATCCTGTCAGTGAGGACGTTTTTTCCAAAATACTTATTTACAGAAAGTAAGCATGACGTTACAACCTGCCATTATTTTTTCCTCATAATTCAACCAGACATCCAGATTTTTTAATTGCACTTCCAGAGTCCAGACACAAGTGTCCGCTGCATAAGATTTTTAATATTGAGATGCTGATGCTATATTGAAGCAGTATTATACAGTATGTGTGAGTGAGTTAAAGTAAAGGTGGGCTGCTGGTGAGAATTCATGCGGTGATGTGAGCCACATGCTTTACTTCTTCATCGGCGTCAAATTAGAAAGAACAATTACACACGAGAAAATATTCTCATCTCTCACTCCATCTAAATCAGAGTGTTTGTGTTTGAAATCTGACACTCACCTGAGATTTCTGCGTGCTGGTTGGGTGCAGGTGCCTGTAAAAGACTTTCTTGATGACATCAGGAAACAGGCAGGTGATGACGATGATGATGATGGCAAACCAGGCCGAGCCGCTGGACAGTAGCTGAACAAAGACGAAGTACATGTCCTGTGTGTGTAGGAATGGCCTACCGGAGGGGGATAAAATCAAGACTCCAATTAGTTCAACGAGGTTCAACAAATCAACAAGGGTTTAATGATGCTGCTACTAGTGCTGTCAAATATCCAACTAATAAGTAAATGGGCAATTGTTTCAGAGGTAGAGCCAAATATTGACTAAAATCCACAGTACATTGCTACTGGTCATGTGGGACCAGATACAATGTCAAAGAGCAAACGTTACCACCGGCAAATCAATGCAATTCAATAAATGCTGTTTAGAAGGGGAAAACAACCAATTTAGACATTGTTCTTGATTTCCATTTTCTCACACAGGACAAAAAACTGCGACACTTCTTTTAAGTGACATAAGATCGTTGTAGATTACCATGCACTTTTCACTGTATTTTTTTTTTTTTTTTTTTTTTAAATGGAGCAAAAGTTAAGATATAATATAAAATATATCGGCTGATATTTGGCTTTTATTATCGGCATCGGTAGTTTCCTGTTTGGCCAATGTGTTGCAAGTGGGACTTTTATTTTGACAGCGTCTGAACACTCAGAACTCTCTGTCTTCATTTGTTTGCCGTCTCTAGTTGGCCTTCTTAGGAGATGATGATATTCACCAGTATCTAGTTTTAAAACATGAGCTGTGTCATATTCTGTAATTGTTTCTGAAGAGTGCAAGCCCTCATGAATCACTCTGAGTGAAATACAGGCCGAATATAAACTCAAAATATCCCACCACTGTATGGTCAGATGATACTACGTTTCTCAGCTGGATAAAAACAAACCAGCGTCTTGCTAGTAAAGTTTTAATGAATGCAAATTGTAATCAAGGTATAGATGATTGGGGTGACGTAACAGGAGTCATACAGAAATCATGTGTGAGTCTGTTATATTGAAGCTCACGCAAACTGTATGTGCACTCTCAATAAAACATTGGAATTAACCACGATTCAAAATTGTAATCTACTGAAAAACCTTATGTAGTTCACAATTTTAATTAAATACATAAAAATGCAGAAGATTGAAGGGATTTGTGTGTTGTACATTACCTGTTATATAATGCAAGCCTGTAACCGAATATTAAAAGGATTGGGGGTAACAGTTTAAAACAGCGCAATTAAAACAACAACAACAACAACACAAAAAAACCATCTTAATGCAATCAACACAACAAAATAACCCTAATGAGAACTCATATTTGTTGACCACTAATCTGAATATTGGGAAAAACACATCCCTCTATAATAGATCCATAATGCCTATGGCCCTGTTTACACCTGGTATTAAAGGATTAGTTCACAATTTCCTCATAACTTTCTTTCTTCAGTTAAGGTTTTTGAGGACAACATTCCAGGGGTTTTCTCTGTCTAGTGGACTTCAGTGGGGTTCAATGGGTAGAAGATCCAAATTGCAGTTTCAGTGCAGCTGCAAAGCGTTCTACACAACCTCAGATGAGGAATAAGGGTCTTATCTAGCGAAACGATCTGTTATTTTCTAAAAAAATAAAATAAAATAAAATATAGAAGTTTTAACCACAAATGGTCACCTTGCACTAGCTCTCTTCTTATTGTTATTGTAGAATTCCGGCAGTGTAGATGCTGCTAAGTGTATTGCTGCCCTCCAAAAACCTACATTTATTTTCTAAAGTTCACTGATTAACTTTTTCAAATGATTTTTTTTTTTTTTTTAAAAAGCACAAAATTAGAAATAAATACCACCATTTCATGAGAACAACTTATAGGCAGTGTTCTGCTTGTTTTTCTGGCATTAAGGGAAAACATCGGCAATACAGTACCAGATGATGCCACCATAGAACAACGAGAAGATGAAGTAGAAGGCAATGGAGCCCCATGTGACAAAGTGATTCATCCACGTCCAGAAATGCGTCTCTAAGGCCAGCTGTGGAGAGAACGGTGCAAATGAAGCTCAGGTGTCATTTAAGAACCCAACTATGAGGCATTTACGCATGACTTACCTTCAGCGTTACCGTAATAACCATCACAGTGAATACTAAAGTGCCAAACGTCCAGTTTCCGAACATCTGCAAGAGAGAAACACATTTTAAATATAGTATCAAAAGATCATGCCACTGATTTGTTAACGTTGTTAACATACTGCTCGATTGCTTTATATAAGAGGGAGATTCCAGCTTGTCGGAAGCCATTTGCTATCATGCAAAAAGCGAGTGAGGGAGCGCTTCCAAATCTTTTCGCAACTAACCCCCGTAATTGAGGATGGCAGTGTATCAAAAGAATACAGATCAGAGCCACTCGTGCAGTGAGTGCTAAACCAAACCACAGAGACAGCTGGTCATTAGAAAAGACGCATGCATCAACTGGAATCTAGTCAACTCTTACCAGTTGCCTGTTAGCTCGCAAAATCTGAGAGCATGCACAGCAGGAAAGAGAAAGAGATAAGCAGAAAAAGAGAGAGAATATGGATAAGTAGTAAAAGCCAACATCCACTGACACCTAAAAGTATGGTACAAATGTGCCAGATAACGGTGTAATTAGTTTGAGGATTGATGCTTTTTGTCTGTAAGCTGGAGTTAATCAATAGTCACTAAGGCTAAGTAACGGTTATTAACATCTAAGTGCATTCATTATCTTAAGCGCTTCCAGCTAAATATTTCAGATAGCATCTCAGAGATCTGTACAAGATGCTTTGCAGAGGAAGACTTTTTCAAAGACTTTCATGCTAGCAAAATGATACTGCCACAAACACACATGAGCTTGAACAGAAAAGGAGACGAGGAGGACACAAAGGAGGAGAGATGCCGACCTGTCCGTTTCCCATCAGTGTGGTGTCTTCTCCCATCAGGATGTAGGACCCAAAGAAGAAGACGAAGGCATGGCAGAAGCCCAGGAAGGTCCAGTACAAAAAGGTTTTGAAGGACAGTTGGGAATTTTTACTGATGTCTCTGATGAAAGGAAAGAGTATTACTACTAAACGGTGTTATTTTAGTGTCATTGACTTTTCTTTGTTAATATATTTATTTTTTTATCATTTTAATGTTTAATTTTTTTTTTATGTATACATATTTTTATTAGGCTTTAGTTTTAGTTAGTTTAGTGCTTTAAATGAAAATATTGCTTTATGTGTGTGTTAAAGATTTTGAAAACGTATTGCATACTTAGGAGTCTATTGTATTTATAACGCAAAGAAATGCCAAATTGTGCAACATTTTTGAAATTATACACTTTAATAGTACTATGCTACTAAAGAAATTATGAGCATACAAAAAAACAAAACAAAGAGAGAACCCAAGAAATAGAATAACTGATTGTGTTGTAGTCAAAAGTTTGCTTTCTTTATGAGCTTTTTTGTTGGTCTATGCATTTTTTTTGCATATAAAATAAAACCTGTGTAAGGGGCTGTTCACATATCACACGTGGAAAGCATGGCCACGCCGCTTTCTCCTTTCCAAAGCGCTTGCGCACACGTGGCGTCTGTCATTGCTATGCAACCATGAACTGTCCACGATGACGAGGAAGTTTCAGCAAACGATAAATTGATTTCTCACCCTTGCATTAGCTTTACTACTAGATATATATTAATGGAAATGATATATCGATAATATGGAGCTTTCAATGTTTTGTTACGGAAAGGCCGAAGCTGATTGGTTGGTTCTTGTCACTTTCAGCATTCTGAAAAGTTGAGAATTTTTTATCTCGCTGCACCTGGAAAACGAACCACATGCGGGTCGCGAACGCATCGCTTTCATTGTGAGTGCGCCTACATTTGAAATAACAAATTTGAATGCGCAAAAGACGTGATATGTGACCAGCCCCTAAAGCTGGTATTTTGTTTTGTTTTTTTGTCAAATAAATACCTTAACCAAGTTTGGTACTTTATTCTTCCCTCACATTTCAAATATTTTTTTGCTCATATTTTGATGGTTTAATAAAACTAGGGTGATTAAAAACAAATATTGCCTCCGGACATCATTTTGGCCCACTTCTAAATACTGATTAGTGTCAGATGACAATTGACTAAAATTACTGAATGTGACATAAAATGAACAAAACTGTAAAAATTAACTCCGGAACTGCCCTGAGAGTTTAAAGGATTAGTTCACTTTCAAATGAAAATGACCCCAAGCTTTACTCACCCTCAAGCCATCCTAGGTGTACATGACTTTCTTCTTTCTGATGAACCCAATTGTAGAAATATTAATAAATATTACTGATGGATCCGCGCTTTATAATAGCAGTGAGTATGAGCTGAATAAAGTGCTTATGTTCATTGCACGCGATTATTAAATCACAAAGCCTGCGATTATTTTTTATGCGCAGCTTGTCAATGAAGTATGGCTCCAAATGCTAATCCATCTGAAAGCACTGCCAGTTTGAGTTGCTTACAACGTACATTTGAAAGAGCAATGCGCGTCAAACATCTTTCCAGACATGAGAAGCATTTATTAACAACTTGTCCAAGAAAAGACAACATTTAACAACATGTTTTTACTCCTAACTCCCTTCATAATGACAGCTGAGCATCCTTCTGTGAGATGATGTGATTTGTTACACAGAATAAGGCAGTCGTGTGCTTATTATTCATATTTAATCAAAAAAACCCGTTTCTTTTGTTAATTCAGCTACAGCGATATGACACGTTATATTCTGTTGCAGGGCTATATTCTGTTGCCCCCCGGCTTTCAGATGGAGAAGCATTTACTACTGATCACAGAGACGTACAGCTCTGACAAGCTGCGCATTAAATAATCGCAGTCTTTGCCAAATCGTGTGCGATTTAAACGTGATAAATCGTGAAGCCCTACTTCATAACTTGTTAAATATGGATTTTTTTTTTTTTTTACACAAACAGAAGGCTTTTATTAACTCCCCAGAGCTGTGTGGAGTAGGTTCATGATGGATACATGTGGATGGATGCACTTTCTTCAGCTCATACTGCTCACTGCCAATTATCACTGTCATTATAAAGCTTGAATGCGTCAGGACATTTATGAATTTTTCTCCGATTGTGTTTTATGTCGCGGTGTTCGTCATGTTGTGTTCGTAAGGTAATGCAGGACAGGATTCTGATTGAAGCATTTACCTGATTGAAGCAAAGACCCCCAAACAGGTGTGTTAAAAATGAATGTAAAGTAATAGGGGGGAATGAGGAAGCGGGTTCATTTTATGCATGTTCATTTTGGCATGTTGTGTTGCAGAGATGCGCCAGCTGCCAGCTGCTGCTTTTTGTTTTTTTTGTTTGTTGTTTGTTGTTGCTGCGCTGTTATATGTGTGCGGTTTTATATGCGTGATATTTTTTGATTGATAAACCTTTACTTTTAACCTTGAGTTTTTGTTGTGGTGTTTAATGTGTGTATGTTGTCTTTATGGCTGGCCTAAAAAAAAAAAAAAAAAATGTTTGAAATTGGAGCGGTTCACACACAGTCACTTCCTGTTTGCGGTGCTTGTGTGGGATGATGGATGGGTAATGTTTTCACATTTAATGGATAACTATGCTTAGCATATGCCACTTAGAACACACAATCATCATTGTTTTTTTTTTTTTTACACCTGACCAGAACGCTTTTTTTTTGGCTATTGGTTTTAGTAACAACATACATTGTTTTATTGTGTGTGTGTGTGTTTGTTGTTGTTGCATTTGTGTTAATATATGCTTTGCTTGTTAGTTTTTAGTTTTTAAACTAAGTATATTATATATTATTATATTAAATAATACTATATATTATATTTTTATTTATATTTTTATTATATATTATTATATTATATAATATATAATATATATTTTATTTTATTTTATATTATGTATGTATGTATAATATTGTTTGTTTACATTGTAATCTCTTCTCTCTCCATTTCTTTATAACCCTGCTGTGTGTGTGTGTGTGGACTAAATCAACTGTAAAAAAAAATAAATCAAAAAAAAAAAAAAACAACGAGTAACAACAACGTGTCTTCTGACGCCCCGCCCGTTCGGTGGGGATATTTCTATAGAAACCGAACAGTGTTCATCAGAAAGAAGAAAGTCATATACACCTAGGATGGAATGAGGATGAGTAAGGCTTGGAGTAATTTTCATTTGAAAGTGAACTTGTCAAGTTTTTAATAACATTGCAATAAACAATACAAGACAGTGCCGTTTGGTTTAAATGAACGGATTTAAAAACCTGATGTTCACTTATCGTTTCTCCTAAATAAAATACCATGTTTTGGTAATATTTAAGCTAAATAAACTGGATTAATTTCCTAAGTTCTGCTGACAGCTCTAGTAGAAGAAGGTGTGTCATCTGTATGTGTGCTGTTGAGTTCTGATGTTGTACCTGTAAAGTGCTGGTTTACTCTGGAGAACATGTGGATGCACCAGCTGTTCAAACAGACTGTATACCAGTATGGGTAGAGAGGTGAAGCAAATATTATACAGCGTCAGATACACGCTGTCATAAAGAGTCTGCGAGAACAAGAGAGCATATCAAACATAAAGAGGAATCATTCAAAGTATAATTTCACATTTTTTTGGAAAAAACTGATTGGTGTTTGCCAATGCAAAACATGTGCTAAGCAGTTGTGGCTGGATGCTAGGCTGCATCTACATTTCGTTTTTTAGTGGTATGTGTTTGACAGAGCAATTTCCATACATTAGAGAAATTTCACACAGCGAATCCACAAAACTTGAATCTGTTGTGATATCTGTGTGGCAACATTTTTTTGTTCTCACACAAAATTCATATTATCATGTATTCCTATTGAAATGAAATGTATTTCTATCTCGTGAAAATTTGCCTTAAAACAAAACAAAAAAAAGGGAGGGAGATGCTATGTGGTCTCTACGGTGTTCTGGGCAATAAAAAGACCCCGATTGTTTGATAATCAGGTCTCTGCATACGGATTACGCATTTTCTGCAACGCAAACCTGTGGAATTTTTTTTTTTCATTTAAATTGAGTCAAACTGCTTAAGACCGTCCTGTATCTTCCTGTGACCTAACAGTAGAGCACAGTACTAGCGATACCAATGTGTTGATTCCCAAGGAATGCCTTGCTTTGAATAAACCCTACATATTAGCAGTAGTAACTTGCTATGACGCTTGCCTTAGTAAAGATACGATCGCATTTACTATTGTTCTGCAAATGTTCCTGAGCGAAATCCAGTCATTTCAACAGAAGTTTCGTGCGATTCCCCAACACAGATTTCACAACGATCACATAGATTCGCTGCTTTCACCATCAGAAAGATTTAAAGTGACTTCTGTGTGAGCTGTACTTCATACATTTCTAGACTACTGACAATAGATAATTTGGATACAAAATTTCACTAATGTGACCACAACTTAAAGAGCATACAACAATGACATATGACATAACATCAAGAGACACTTACTTGCTGTGAGAACAAACAGAAGAACTGGTATAAAAACTGGGGAGTGATAAAGCACACATTCTACAAAAAACATAACAAAACAGTTATAAGAAGGCAAATCTCCAAAGAAACACAAAAGGCAATACCACTACGAGAAAACGTACCTTGTAGAAAAAGTATTGCACAAGGGTTGCTATTCTAATGTAGTAGAAATGGCCATGTACAAGCAGCAATTTGGCAAGGAATTTGAACCTCGCGATTGCATAGTCGCTGTTTCTTACGGCTTGTCTTCCTTCTTTGCCCATGATTCCTGTACAGAGTTTAATTCAGTTAGCTTGATTGAAATTCTTGCAATAACATCTGAATTGTTAAGCGGTTGAGCTGCATATTTGACTTTCTGTTCGGGCACCTACCAATACCAACGTGAGCCTCTTGGATCATGCTGACATCATTGGCTCCATCTCCGATGGCTAATGTAATGGGCTTCTCTGGCGAAGTCTTCAACAGTCTCACCACCTGCCGAACACACAGGAGCCATTAACACCAGTACTATGAAAACAACAGGGCAGTGTGGGGCAATTTAGCGTATTAGTGTGTGTGACCTCTGGCCTGAAACCTGAACAGACATACGCACACAAGAAGGGGTAAGGTAACTCACCTTGGCTTTTTGGAGAGGTGCCATTCTGCAGCAGAGCACCGCTGAGCAGTTCTTACACACCTCCATGAAGAGTTTCTCATGTTCCCGCAGAGCCAGCGAAAGACTTGCCCCATCTACCACTAACCCGTGCTGGATCACATGATCCTCTTTGATCCTGTACAAACATAGGCACACCATCACACACATCTCAAAACACCCCAGCAAAACAATTCTCTATCAACAACACATTAGTCCTATTTTTTAATCCTTAAAACATTTCACTTGCTCTGCCAATTTTTCACCTGCCCAATCACAAAAAGTAATGTAAAAATAAATAAAATGGTTGTTTCCACTGCTTTTGAGAGTGCAATCCTTACTGTCGAGCCCTGTAGTCCTACATATTTAGTCCTTTATTCCGCCAGCTCAAAATGGAAGGTGTTTTACTCTGAAATGTCAAGCATGAGTGAAATGACTAGTGCTGTCACTAACGGTTATTTTAGTAATCAAGTAACCAGTCGATTATTTTGACAAGTAATCAGATCTTTTTTTTTTTGTGGTATAAAAAAATAGACCCAAGCAAACAAAAGCCTTTACAATGAATCAAAATACATATAAGAGTTTTTCACAATTGAAATCGTTAATCCTGGGCCATTCTAAACCCTGGGCAAACAGAATCCTGTGATATCTTGATTCACGTTTCACACTGCTCATAATTTAGCTTTTAACAATTAATCCTGGGTATTCATAGACTGACGTTTCACAATGTACATTCCTAAACCCTGGGTTAATGTTCTTATTTTGCAAAATTGCGGTGGCAGTGTCACTGATTGGATAAATGCAAGCACGTGACCCGTTTACAAAGCCCTAGCATTGCCAAATGTACTACCAAATTTATTCAGAATGGAAATACGTAACTTAGTATGTAAATAATTAAAGAGCATACATATTTATTTAATTGAATCGCAGCCTTTGTGAATTAAAATAGCACTACTGCGTTTTTTTTTAAATGGTAATTGTAATTAATATATTGTGCAGCCTTAGAAAACGGTCTAATAAATCCGTGGAATGAACCACTTCCGGTTTTTGGCAGGTTACTCGACAGGGATAAATTGCAATCGAGGATTTTTAAAAAATTGAGCACTCAAATTGAACTGCATGAGAAGGGTACAAAATAAATGCTTTGAAATCTCAATGAAAGGGTAACATTGATGTGTTCTACCTTCTGGCTAGTCTGCGGAGCTGCTCGGCACACTCGTTGTCTGTTTTTTGCTGCACAAGCTCCAGGATGTTCATTGTGCGGTGGAAATGACCACAGGAGAGGCTCACGCTAACCGCCGTCTCATGCTTGTCGCCCGTCAACACCCATACCTTGATCCCAGCCAATCTCAAAGCTTCAATCGTCTCCTGAACCTTGTCCTGCAGCCTATACACACACACAGAGTAGGTCAGAGCTTAACCAGGGAAAATAAATTGACTAATAAAAGTCATATGAGGGAAAATATGACAAATATATATATATATATATATATATATATATATATATATATATATATATATATATATATATATATATATATATATATATATATATATATATATATATATATACACACACACACACACACATACATATATATATATATAAAATATACATTACATATAAATACAAATACATGTAAACATTTCTTAAATATGTGTATGTGTGTATTTATATGTATATTTATTTATATATACATCATACACATATAACAAGTAAACTTTTATTTAGGATGTCATTAATCATGATTAACCATTTGATAGCACTAACATCTCTATTCTCTCTCTCTACCTATCTATATATACATGTATATATGAAATAGAGTAGACTAATTTTTTGTGTCATTTAATAGATTATTATAGAATGATTCCTTTAACATGGGGTTTCTTAAAAAGACAAGGAACATGTTTGACATCATATTTACAGAATAATTCTTTAAGGCAATTTTTTGTACAAAACATGACAAGAGCATGTCTGGGTCATGTTTCACGCCAACAATGTATATTTAAATTTTTTGGACTGCCATTGCAATGCGCAAAAAATACCACATCTAGGTTTAATCTGAATAAGTTTAAATGTCAAAGAAGCCCACTTCCTTATCAAGTTCAGTAATATGTTCTCTAGAACTCATTTAAAAAACATTTCCTAAATTCATGTTATACCCTTCCCTTCACACACACATAAGTACAACTGTTGGTTCTACTCTGTTGGCTTTACAGAGAGCAGCAATATGCTGTAGAGGATGCCAACCACATAAGTGCTTATATGTAGTAATGGCTTGTTTTTTCCCCTGAGGCTCGATTAAATGCACAGATTAACAAGCAGCTATTCACACTTGACACAAATAAACAACTCGCTTCTGTCAAAGCAAAGCTGAAACCATCTCAACGGTCATAATGTGTGAAAGTGCCTGGCTGATGATGTCTTCACCAGGTTTTCTTGACGGACATTATTTTGAGAAGGGAGTTTCAGTTTGCCAACTGAACCCATGGCAAAATTTGTGAGGGGAAATCTTCAAAATTCCTGATCGTGAGGATTCCTATTGAAACAATTGGATCTTGCCCATAAAAATTCACCAAACAATGTAGCTGGGAATACAAATTCAGACAGAAAAGTGGCAAAATTGGTTTATGATATCAGGCAGAAATACCTTAAGGATATCAGAGCGTTATACAGGACATACGGTATAAAATCCATTTTGGATACATAAGAAAGAAATTGACTCACAGCTATAGCTGTAAATGATACCGGGACAATGATCAGACAACTGTATGTATAAAAAGTGATACTATGCATTTTGTTGAGCAAATATTCACACTACTAAATACTATAGTTCTATACAGTTCTTCTGTAATACAGTGAAGCTGCTCACATGACCTGTCAGACATATCTGAGGGTGTCTTTGAAGATGCTCATTGAGTAGACTTGGGAGGATGTGTATGTGCCTCGGTGGCATAATCGTTCTAATGGCTTATCAAAAGGTTCAGGAAATCACAATGACAGTCATTTCAACATGATTCCAAACATGTTCCAGTGTCCCTGCATGACTTTAACAGTTTGAATTGTGATGCTGTTTGCATTTAGACAGAGATTGATGGCTGGCCTTAAATCCACAGAGAGCTGCCTGAGTCATTGCGACATGTCAGACTGCATTAACAGCAGCCACACGCTGACTCACTGCTGACTTCCTGTTCTCCAGGCAGGAGGCCATCCAATAATCATGAGCGAGTAGCAGAAGAGTGTAAACATCACACCACTGTCACTATCAGTACTTATTGTTGACGATTAATCGTCACACAGAGTACGTGCAATTTTATCCAGGCTACAATGCTCAATTTCAGCACTGTCAAAGTAAAAGTCCTGCTTCTGACACTTAAAGGGGAAACTGGAAAACTTATCAGCTGATGCACATTATAAAAAAAAAAAAAAAAAAAAAAAAAAAAATTGCTTGATATCATTCAACCACTAGTATTATAGCGTGTCTACACCAGGTGTGAAGTTGCGCCTTAACAGCTGCCTATTTTGAACTTGACAAATCCATTTGTACTGTTGTCAGAAGCAGCTCAAGCACACGGTGCACGTCAGAAATAGAACAAGTGAGCAGGTTTATAAATTTAAATGTAAGGGTTTTTAAGACCTACACAAATAAAATTAATACCAGATGGGTGGGGTAGAGAAAGACCTATGGTAACATCCAAACCATAAAATGACGACTTAACTTTAGTTTTAATAAAACAGGTCTTGATAAAAACAAATAGTTTTATAAAATGTTCAACCTCACATTTTAGCCTTTAAATTTTTTTTTTTTTTTTTTAAGAAAAAGGCATTAGTCAAAATGATATTCATTTTTAATGTGATTCAAAACACAAGGTAAACATTGTCATAATTCATCAACAGTAGCAACCCTCTACAATGCGAGTAAAACACTCGCTTATACAGCTAAATCTTCACTCCGACTAAATGTCTATCATTAGTCGTTGGCTAATAAATTCTTAGATTTTACTCGCCAGTCTGTGTGTTTGAGATTAAGTATAAGTTTAGCATTGATTTTGGTTTAGCTCTCTATCAAACGATCATTCAGTGCCATTTCAATTCAGCTCAATGTATGTACAGTGTACCTGTATTTGACAAACTCGCTGTCGTTTTTTCTGAGAGCGCCGTGTTTCTCGCATTCGCAAAGAGAGAGAATCTTGCATTCCACGCAGAATCGGCATACAAGATGTAACGGTTTCTCCGGCAGGGGACGGAACTAACGCGCAACTGGCAATGTCATTGGCTTACGCTCATCTATTACCGTCCCCGTTTTGATTTCAGCAAATCAGTTTGAGTGAACGCTGACAATGTGATTAATATTCATGAACCCAGCAGATCATCAATCCTTACTGCGTTGTATATTGTTATTAGTAGCAATATTATCTTTTAATAATAATTACTATTATCTATTACCAATATCTATTTTTTTTTTTAACAGAAAAACTGAATGACCAACAATATCTTAAGCACCACCACACCTAAGTTCAGTTAAAATGACAAATATGCATTTATGGTTTCCAAGTTTTAGTTCTAACTAAAGTTCTATCATTAACCAGTACTTGATTATCATATAATATAATGCTTGGTTTACTGAGGTTGAGAGAATGTATGTTCATATATTTAAAAATCTGTGCTATTTTACAAAGATAAGCTGATTTGGTGGAATCATAAACACCACATACACAAACAAATAAAATAGTCTCGGTCTGGCGAGTAATAGCCAACGACAATTCTATTACCAAGGTGTGCATGGAGGGTTGAGTAGATCAATAAGCAATTGTTCAACATAAGTACATGGTATTCATTGAATACGAACTGCTCTGAAAACGCAAGGCTGTAGAAAGTGCAACAGTGCCACATTTTTACTTTGAAACATGTATCGCTCACAATTAAATCGTTGTCTTTTAAAGTTAGGGTTAGTTAATAATCACATTAAGCCATATATCATTTTTCAATTTCCAAATTTAAGACTGCATGAAATGATACATTTTTATACCATTTAAAATATTGAAGAACTTTCATGCCCTTAAATTTGATAAAAGTGAATTTAACACTTTTTAAAAAATTAAGAACCTTTTGGGACCCTATAGAATGGAGCATCTGTGTACCGTTTTATCACATTGCGCCAAGCTTATGCCGGTCCAGACTACACAATATCAGCCAAATTTTGGCATGTTCCACTTCACGTAGGGTGTTGTGGTGATTTATAAACGAAAATGGCTACAAGCTGGGACGCAAGAATTGATCGACCCAACCACAGTTCAACTGCAGCTGTCAAAGGAACCTCATCCGACCAGAATGAAGTTACTTGTGAGTATGCGACTTCAGTCTCCACCTCAACATAGCATTAGCATTCTTGTGTGTGGGTGTTGACTCACTTGTCCTCCACCCCAGTTGCTCCCAGCAGCTCCAGGTCTTTCTCAATGAAGTTGAAGACCTCAACAAGTCGTTCCTCTCTCTGTTGCAGAGCTGTCCTGGCTTCATGAAGACGCCGGTCCACTTCCTGATATTCATCGGCACTGAAGTGTCTGCAGGCCACCACTAATGTCCGCAAACCCTTCTACAAAATAGGAAACCCAATATGAACATAACTGGGTGCGCTGGCACAAGTTTCACAAAAACTACTCCATTTTACTGATGTGTGTCCAATTGGAGGAAGAAAATCTGGTAAATAATACACAAAATAATGTAATAAAAAAGTTGACGCAAATGAGAACAGACAGTGAATTGCTGGCCAAGAAGTTGCATAAAAGCCACAATCTTGAGATCCACATCCATAATTAAGTTACTGCTTTCAAGCACAGACATTGGGAGCATTCAGTGCATGGAGGAGCATTTCAATGTGGCTGTTGTGTCTAAAACATCCCATGAGTCTCAATACAATCTTATGAGACCGGCCAGTGTGTTTGTGTCTGTGTGTGTGCGCTACCATGTGACAGACACTGGTGATGTGGGTCTGAAGACACTCTCATGGGTTTAGGTTTCAGCACAGCTAATAATGAGGACACCAAACTGAGATAATTAACTGCACCAGTCTCATCAACATCATTTGAATTATAAAAGCTGAATTCAGGCCAGACCTCCAAACTCCAAAAAAAACTTTTAAATGTTGCAAAGAAAATGTGAGTGGTGCTCTCACATCCATGTTTGCAAGAGGTTGCAAGGGCATTTTGAGAAGACTGCTATTGTGTTTCTAGATGGCTGGTTTCAGCCCAAATCTCTATGATATTCTGGAGATAGAATTACTAAACATTCTTATGATTTTTTTTAATTAAAAAAAGGCACAGTATGTAAGTTTCATTCCTGGTTCTATATAAAGCCGCAGCTTGATGAGCGTGGAATCATGGGAGTTGTCGACTCCACAGCCGAATGAGAGCAATCTAATGGTACTCGGGCAGAAATCATGTTCATGGATGAGCTAATATATTCAAGTTTTATTAATGTTACTGTGGTATGAAGCAGGGTGAGGCCGAGAGCCATTGGAATGGAATGATACTAAAACATCGGTGGCTGGTGTGAGACATTTTTTGCACACCGCACTAAGCTAGATCGATATTAGAATATCATATAATAAAAGCTGGATGACTTGGTAGATATAATACTGTATTACTGTTACTACAAATAAAGTTCTTTCTGATTTTGTCATGTTGGCCAATTGACAGAATAGCATTGTCTCTGAGGCATGGTATAAACATGTTATAGTAAATCAAGAAAGATCCAAACAAGACTAACTGTACTGAGCTATATTAGAATGATTAGTTTTCTGTCAATAAAGAAATCCAAATAGTTGCTCACCTGTCTAATAAAACACAATATATTGAAGCGTCACTGGTTAAAAGAGATGATTTCTCTGGATTTAAACATTGTTGGAAACATTTGGTAAGTTCATTAATGTAAGTACATAAGTCATAATTTTTTTGGGGGATATTTTAATACAAAAAATATTACATATATAGTCACTTTAACTACATTCTTATTTTCAGACTTAAGAATAAAGGGTAACCCTTTACTTGAAGGGGTGTGCATAAGACTGACATGACACCTTCATAATCGTGACATGACACGTCAAGAATATGAAGGAGAGTTTATAACAACTGACGAAGTGTCATTCGCTCAATTATATCATTTTTTTATGCAAAGATGACAGTGTTTGAGATCTCTTTGTTATGACAAATTGACAAACTAATATATCATAACATGTCAGTATCTTTGTCATAAACATGACATAACAGATTAATTGTAAAACTTTAGAAACTACTTTCGGGTTTTTTACTTTTATGGGTTAACATTACATTAAACTGTCATGTGGTTGGTTTTGACAGTGGTTGTCATAAGACCATTAGAACTGTCATGAATATTTTTCTGACCTTTTTTTTCCAGTGGTACAAATTGAATGTCATTAAGTGTTAATCCTCTTGTCAAATTATTTTATAACAGCGTCATGAATATTTTTCATTTCATAATTTCTTCTTTAAGTACCACTGTAGTTTAGGTCAAGAAAAATATTTATGACACTGTTATATATCTTGGTAATGTCAAGTTGTCATAAAGACATGTCAAATAATGTTGCATTAAAAATGACAAAATTGAGCGAATGACACTCAGCTGTCATAAACCCTCATTCATATTCATGACGAGTCATGTCAGTCCTATGCACACCCCTTCAAGTAGTGTTACTGAAAAGATTAAGTATTTCCATTTTTGAAATGAATCTCAAAAACAATCGTAAAATAACAATCAAAGGATAACAATCAACATGTAAGATATTTTATGAATGTTACAAAATTAAGCGTTATAACAACACTTACTACTAAGGTATGGAAGTAAAATAATGACGAATGTATTTGAAACAAACAAACACCAACAACATCAACAAACTGGACTAAATTAAAAAAAAAACATCGCATTAACATTGCTTGCATTTTAATAACAGTTTGCTTTACAAATTCACTAACACAAGCTTGGTGGTTTGAATTAGGCAACAATAAAAATGACTAAAACTAGAGTTGTCAAAAGTGAAATTTTAAAAATCTGACGCTTTGAGTGCTGTTGAGGCGATTCATAAAACACCTGTGATTGGCCACTGTGTTGACGCGTTCATCGGACATGTCTGTGTTTGGCTTCAATGATCAACACTTCAAAACCTTTGTAAATAGTCATCAATGATGCTTTTCACCGAGAGCTAACACAGATACACACGGGAGCATTTGAAAGCCGGCGTCTATAGCAGACCAGTCCACTGACAGAAGGCTGCTTTCAAACACACTCGCTTTTAAATTCGAAAGATACCAAATTCAATCGGTACTGAAGTTGGTACTTTTGACAACTTTTACTAAAACTTTAAAATAGGAAACAAAAATAAGATCTAATTCAAAATATTATTTACTGTTACTGTTAAACTTTAATACCATTAAAACTACAATAGTATATCAGTGACACTAAAATAATACTGTTCTAGAAAGAGCGCAAGAAAGTGCAATTGGATGGAACAGACAGGCTCTTTAAAATAACTCCAGTCAAGCCAATCTCTATGAAAATAGTGTGCATACTTATGACTGTGACCAATCTGCAGGCAGTGCGAAAAGACAGTCTTTTTTTTTTTTCGTTTCCTGAGTTGACCAGCAAGTCTTTGGTAAGAAACGCCAAACAATCAGATCCCAATCCAAGTCATTTTTCTTCTAAAAATATCACACTACTCCACAAGTCTCAAAATGCGTTGATGAGGACGAGTTGTACACTGCAGTTTAATACTTTAGGGTTAGAAGTTAGTCCATTTTACCAATTAGTGACACTTTGCAAGCACAACTAACTAGAATGAACTAGAAAGCAAGAATGAGAGCATGATCTGGAACACTCACCAGAGCAAACTCATCCACATGGACTCTGGTTTTATCGATCTCGCCGCTCTTGGTGTAGGGGAGGATGGCTGATTCGGCTCCTTTTGTAAATAGCACCTTTTCACCTAATGAGAGACAACATCATTAGGTAACCATGTGGTTCAATGATAAACAACAACATATGCGTGTTCAGAGACACGTGCCTGAGGGCGTCTGCAGTATCACGCTCATTCTCCTGCGATCTGCGTCAAACTCAAGAACATGGAGGAGTTTGTACCTGCATGCAAAATTGACAGCTGTTAAAGAGACAACTCCAAAAGCTGTGAAGATATTCTTAACAACCTTAGAAATTTGGCTCCCATTTAGGGACCTAAAATAAACTGTATAGTTAGACATACTTCTCTGCTTTTCCAAATGTTTTAATCTCCATGACTTCTCCATGGCTTCCCATGAATGTAACACCCATCCTGCACACAAATACAATAATAAAAAAAAAAGAAGGTGTTCTTCAAACAGTGATCAAGTATTTCAACATTTAGGGTCAAAAGTATGTGTTTGGTAGAATTGACTGCAGAAACAAAGCTACAGTTGAGATATCACCTCTTGGTTGCTTCCACTAGTGCTTTCTCATCAGGAGAGGAGGCATAATACTCCATTTGAGGCGAGAAGCCATTGGCATGTGAGAATGGGTCTCCTGGCCCATCTGTTTGATCATAACTGATCTGCACCGTGTGACATAGTGAGACGGCTTTCAGGAACAACTCCTCTTCCCTGTTCTAAGATAGGTACACACACAGTTTGACTTAAAACATGACTGGTGGAAGAATGAGACCACTGCAATGTTTAACATTTATCATGAAAACATATTTTATCTAAAAAAAAAAAAAAAATAAGTAAATAAAATATAATTTGCACAAACAAAACTAAGCCAATTTTTAGATGTTCTGAACTTTTTTCTCCTTCAAATTCGCATTACTTTAATACAAAACAATTTAGCTGTACATTTTTGTTGCACCTATAAGGGGTGCTACAACTGAAATCTTTAATTACGTCATAACGGTATGATCTGTCAAGTTGAAAATTGGTATGCATCTTTTTTAACGGATATCCTAACATAACTTCTAATATGACACAGCTACATTGTAAAGAAAAAAAAAAAAAAACGTTCAAATCTGAACGGTCTACCGTTATGATGTACTGATGTATTTGTACACTCCGTTCCACAGAGTGAGTGTACCAAACCTTGAGAAAATCGCTGGCACAATAACACGGTATTGCTACTAATTTCAGTAACCCCAAATCATATGCATATCCATTTCCACAGTATAATTTTTCTGCCATTTCTGCCAAACTCGGCAATTGGTCCGATCTCTAGTTTACCTAGTAGATATGCTCATAACAGAAATTTATCCAAAGAATTTTGATTCCCTTAATCATTTAGCGGTTATAGGCCGATATCTTTTTGGGTGTGGCGAATACTGACTAATTAACCTTATCTTGTGATGATGCATATGGACAACAACATTCTGAGGATATCTGCAAAATTTCATAAATTTTCAATGTTAGGGGGCACTATATATCTTAACAGTCCTAATAGTGCATCATGATTCAGTTGAGGTCTGACTCAAACACAAAGCATACACAGGACCAGTTCTTTCGAAATTTGCTATTTTGGTCACGTCTTCCAAAAGGCTATTGCTATTTTGGTTGGACTCTGATAATTACGGCTTATGGCTATATTTATTATAAAGAACATTTTTACTATACTACAGTTAAAATGAGCTCATCTTAAATTAAAGGTGAAGTGTTTCTGCAGCACTATCCTCACCAACACAATTGTTAACCTTACCAAACAAGGCACCGATCCGTCTGGCGAATCTTCTGTCATTCCTTCAGGCATGAGCTTCCCATTGATTTCCTGGTATTTGATACCGTTGATGGAACATTCCCTAAACTGCATCTCATTCTCAGTGAGGGTTCCCGTTTTGTCCGTGAAAACATATTCCACCTGCAGGTACAACATTGGCATAATTTTACTAATCTCAGGCAGAATTAAAGCTGGCCAAACAGTTCTAATAATTCACTTTCACACAGAAACAGACAGACACACACACACCTGGCCCAGCTCCTCATTGAGGTCTGATGTGTTGACTTGAGCCTTCTGGTCACTCTCTTCATGGTACAGATCCAAATCCCAACAAATGAAAAAAGAGCCCAAAAACTTCTGCAGCTCAACAGTCACATATAGCGAGATGGGGATTATGAAGTTGTACAGGACCAGGAAAGCCAGGAAGTCAGAAATAAACTTCAGAATCTATGAGGAGAAAAATCGCCATCAAACTTAATACATTCCAGTTTTGGGGCTATCAAAGAGCTGCTAAGTGTCACCCATATTAAAGTGTGAATTTTAAATGTAATATGACTGTAATAATATAACCATCATAAGCCAAGTGTAAATGCTTTATAGTGACCTGGCTGCTGTTTCTCTCCTGATCAGTCTTCTGATTGTAAAATGGCTCATTCCACTTGTCCTCTGCTTGCCAAGCATACTTCAAAATCGTGCTGAGGATGGCTTCAAAGAGCAGAATGCCCAAGTAGATGATGAGAAATGTATTCATGGATCTGCATAAAAGAGACAAGAGAGAGATGATGTAGTCGTAACCAAGCATTAATGAACTGCTGAGGGAAAGCACTCGTGTGACAGTGGAAATCAGAATACCGAAACACATACTTCTCTACCGCAGAGCGTTTCTGGGATTTGCACTTGTAGTTCAGAGCCATCTTGGACTCCATGCCCGTGTACACCGCCACACCTGCATGATACAATACCAATTATACTCAAGCCATCAAAGTAGTGCTGCAACGACGCGTCACACTGTTTACATTCATCTGGCGTAATGGCGGCTTCTGCTCCTGGGAACGGAGAAAGTTCCATTCTATCACAAAAACCCAGACCACGATGATCATAAGTATGGGAATACTTTAAACAGAGGCCGAATAAAATGGTCCTTTGTTCCCTTTGCAGAACCGAAAAGGCGTACCACCTGTGGAATTGGATCTCTGCCAAATGTTTGCGCGCGCAAGATCCTATTTTGAGTGTGCAAAAGGGCATTTCGCGCGTGAACTGAGTTGAGGAGAAAATCTTCGTCTCGCAAATAAGAAAATATTTAGAGCGAATGAAAATCAGTTTTGCATTTCGAAGAAGTTTATTTGGATGTGCGCGGACGTTCTCTTTCGCACGTGCGAGGTTTGAGTTGCTCGCGCTCCTGATACCCGGCCTGCGCTCGCTAAGACTCCCTGCATCACAGACAGAGCAAGAGGAAAAACACGGTTCAGGAGACGTTTGTTCAGTGGCTTGAACACTATCAAAGTTCCTTTTAAGACTGTATAGAAAGTCTTTGACACTCTTCATGTTAAAGTTCAAATGTCTTCCACTGGACGAGCACACATAATGACTTATTTTATCAAAATCAAATAGTATTATTACATAATGCCGCGTCCCAGTGTTTCTACACCTCAATGAACTGCTGAATTACTTATAACTTCTTACCTAAAAAAAGATCACTAGATTAATAATTAAAAAAACTTAATAAAAATAATCGTTAGATTAGTCGACTAATCGAAAAAATAATCGTTAGATTCGTCGACAGAATAAATAATCGTTAGTTGCAGCTCTACATCAAAGCATTAAAAGACTTCCGAAATTATAGGACATACCAATCCGACGTCAAAGAACTAGCGCCGACGAAAGCTGGCTGTGTTGTTGCCTCTTGTCGGCTGTGTTATTACGGCTCACATTATTATGAAAATATCCATGCTTTGGAATGCTCAGAAAAGATGAAGTAAAAATTATAAGTCTTCTGTCTGTACCGTCTTGACTTCTGTGCTCACTTTCATCACTCATTCAATAAGCTAAACAGCCAATCAGATTTCTCTCTCTCACAGACTCCCAACGGCGATTCTACATGCTGAATCATCCCAAAAAAAACAAAAAACAGACGGCATCTGACTAGAGCTAATGCTGTGGAACACACTGAAAAACTAAGCCGATCATCACTCAAAAACGGCCCAACATTGCCTGACGGCCGACACCAGGCTTGGTGTGTCCCAGCCTCAAGATGAATTCAAAATGTCAGCAGAAAAAAAAAAGAAAGGAATTGCTTCGGAGACAGAGCAAGTTCACAATTTTTTTTTTGGTGGTGGTGTAATGTGCAGTGATAAGTTGCAAACATAATATGAAAGTAAATAAGGTTCATTTTAAATTCATGTTGACTCTGAATGACCTTAGTGTTGTGAATGCCTTACCAAATATTTCTTTGGTGTTTTTTAATCTTGCTCCTCGAAGCAGAAGGTTCTCTGGTCCTAAAGGTCTGAAAAGTATAAACAGAATAAATAAATAAACAACCTAAATACTTAAAACACAAACTAAACATATAATAAATAAAAAGATATGTACAAATATAAATGAAACCTTTAAATAATAAATTAAATAAATAATTTAATTAAATCTTTAATTATTATATATATATATATAAAATAAATATTTAATTAAATTATAAAGATTTTCTTTTTATTTATTTATTTTTTTACATAATAGATTTACATTTTATAAATATTTTAAAAAAATTGTGTTTAGCCTAATTTTTGTCAGATGTCTTACCTGACTATCTCCTCTCCTTGTTGGGTTACTGTAATTCTCCCGACAAACCTGATAAGCAAGAATTTGCTGTGTCATGACTTATGAAATCGAATGTAGATGAATAGCACTGCAAAGCCGTGTGAGAAGAGGATTTTAGTGGTTCTAATTCTGCCGTTTACCTGTATAAATCTGCTTCCGGCTGCTGGCACTCCACCACCGCCTGCAGAGACTCCAGCCGTGACACCGACTGAGACACCGCCGTTTCTGGCACCGCATAGTGAGTCTGAACATCAGCAGAGAGAACAGATCCAGTGTTAGAGCCTGATAGATAGCCGTCCTTAACAGTGCATACATTTTTTATTCATTTGATTATTTAAATGGAATTATTTTATTATTTATTTTTCTACTTTATAACAGTCCCACTGTATAACACTGCAGACACACAAGTTACAGTCATTATAAGAATAATTATTTTATAATGACTTTAAATAAAACATAATGAATATGTAATATAGTGCATTTATTTATCAAAATGCTCCTCTCAAGCCAAGTAATGATTTTATGGGCACTGAATAACTTTCCTGAGGTAAATGTAACATTGCATGACTTTGATAAACTGATTTATTTGTCTTTCCGCAGTTGAAACACGATTACATGAGACGTGATATGGATTTCGGTAAGTTGTACTGTATCTTTCAACATACCTTCTGATGTTCATTCATGCATATTTGGTGCTATAACTAGTAGTAATGGGCAAGAGATGTTCAGTTCACATGCCTTGAACTGAGGCGCTACAAGCGATCAGTCACGTCACATTAAAGAGCATCAAAACAGTATTTATTACTTGTATTTCGAGATAAAAGACAGAATTTGAAAGCTGAGATGTTTCACATTAACAGTAACAAAGCATAAAGCTTACTGATTTATCTTGAGATTTAAGAATCCATATCAGAATTGATTAAAATTGAGAAATTGATATTTTTACACACAGCTGACACATTTAACCTGTAGTTGTTTATCCACGATATATGCATGAAACAGACACTGACAGTCCAAATGTGCCATCGGAGAAATGCTAATTAAAGGTGCACTTTAGCTGTAGTTTTTTCGTCCGCTAGGGGTCGCTAAACTCTTCAAAACAATAACAAAGGCGTAGATTGGCGTCGCAGTGAATATGGAATCATGGAACTTGTCGTTATGCCAACGGATCTAATAATATTTATGGGGAAATAATGTTTATAGAAGAGTGAATGCATGTTTTTTTTTACATGACTGTGGTATGAAGAAGGGCGTGGCCGAGAATCGCGGACATGATTACTAATGAAAGGCCGATATCAGTGCGAGTCCCAGGGGATGTAAATAAACAAGGATATTTCATTCTACCGAACTACTCATAAGTGCTGAAATGCTACTCATACAGGTCAGTTTATTTGACTAATTAAAACTGTGAGGTAACGCAGCGCTGTTTCACTTGGTCTAATGTTACACTGTCATACTAAACTACTTTTGAGTGTGTTAAAGTTGCAATGTTTGGTATTAGTTTGTTGGCTGTATGAGACTTAACAGATTTACTAGCCTACATTTTCTTACCTTGCCTAATAACGTGCAAGAGCGCCGTCTCGGTCAAGTCAAAGTTTGTCACAAAGTTCTCGCCATCTGATATTGATCCTCGTTTTATTTCTCTTTTTGTCCCAAAGTTTGCTTGCCATGGTCCATAATGTTTGAACTAAACAACAGCGGCGTGCTGCTAGACGTTACGCAGCCGTCCGTGTCTGTTGCCATGATTACTATGCACTACAAGCGGAAAGCAGGAATAACGCAGATATTACATCACTGACAGGCGTCAAGTGACAAGAGAGAGACGGGGCACCATTTAAAATTGTGAATTTCTATGAATTTACAAATTTTTGGAAACATTTAGGATAGTGTAACAAGCTGAAATATATAAAAAACTGTGCAGTGGTTTTTTGGATATTCTAGGATAAAAATTTTACATATTGTACCTTCAAACGTCACTATTTCGGTAAATGATTTCGGCCCTCTAAAACCATTTTTACCGAAACTGAAAAATTGCTGTTTGGGCAGAAAATGTCTAAAATTTTGGTGTATCGTTAACTCAGTCTGACTGCTACACAGGTAAACATGATAGAAGAGTTTAGTGGTGGATTATTTCAACAAAACATGTCAGAAAAGACACTGAGCTAAACACAAAAAGTTCTTTGTTTTGATGTGGACATCGCTGAAAGTTACAGCAACTTGCGGTTCAGGAAGTGAGTCACATTTCGATTCATTAACTGCTCTGATAACTTCAATGAGCAGAAAACACAGACCTTCAGGTTAGTCTCTCCATCCAGGCTGGCAGTGGTGATGTGGCACGTCCCCTCGGCCCGATCTGATGACAAGAGAACCAGATCTGCAGGAAACGTCTCATCTTTGGCTACTCTCACAATATCACCTACCTACAAAAACACAGGGTAGATTTCAATATGAGGAATATCAACAAACATGACATCACTAAATGGATCCTGAACGAATTACGTTCATTAACATAACTGCAAGTATATAGAGATTTTTTTTGGACATCTGTTGTTGGTGGTCTGGCATCATTAGCAATGAAATTAGCAATGTCGTTGGCTGAAACTCACTCGGATATTCTTGGATCGGGTCTGGACCAGACTGCCGCTGCGCACAACAAATACAGGTGCTCCGTTCACTTCATTATCAGCTTTGTGCCGCAGCCAATCTTCAAATCCCTGTATGTGTGAGCAGGATTATGAAAAAGACAACTAAACGTTATCCTCCATTCATACTGGCACAACACCGTGCACACGTCACGATCTGTGAACATGAGTCGTCAAAACACGACATTTTGGAGTACGCTCATACACTCACCTGTTTGATGGCAGTTACTGTGATTACAAAAAACAGGGGAAGTCCACTGGTTATAGGGGAAGTGGGTGTGTCGATCATTAACTGTAACGGAGAAAGAACATCTGGTTAGAACCAGGGCAGAACTGTAGTGTTATGTGCCATACACTGCATACCCGCCAAAGACATTTCCTTCGGTAGAATAAGGAAACTTAATGTTTAATGAAGAGAAATATACTATTTGGTTTGAAAGTGACTTCTGTGTGAGCTATGCTTCATACATCACTACACTATTGACAACGGACCTTTATTGCTTGTGAAATTTAGACTGAAATTTAGATTTCCTGCCCCTAATCCTCGACAAGCCTAATAACCTAATAACCTAATAGTTGGCCAGAACTGGCTTGATTAATTGGTTTGCTGGTCACAGGGAGAACAAAAAACAAAAAAACTCCACAGGAATTGGCAAAGTCAAGCAGTCTGTGACAGACAGATCATTAACACGGCTGGTCCATGTGGTAATTATGCCTGGCAGGAAACGACCCCAAAAAGGTGATGTGCAAATGTTTCATTGACCTCAAATCCGACTTATTTGAAATATGCAAGAAGTACCCCCAACTTTAGTAATTTTACATTGCCAATCTCCCTAACGTTAAAGGGATAGTTCACCCAAAAAAATGAAAATTCTATCATCATTTACTCACCCTCAAGTAGTTTCAAACCTGTATAAATTTCTTTGTTCTCCTATACACAAAAGAAAGACATCTGGAAGAATGTTTGTAACCAAGCAGATCTCACACCCATTGACTAGCATTGTAGGAAAAAAATCTGCTTGGTTACAAACATTCTTCTAAATATCTTTTTTCTCACTTGCAGATCAATACATATGTATCAGCATCTACTAATCTTCCATACTGACTAGTGTTGGCTACTACACATTTCATACAGATGTCAGACCCAGCAACCCCTGGGTCATTAAAGTATTTCACTAAATTTGTACAATATTACATATAATATTCTTTGTCAGCCCTGAAACTCAAACCATTTTCCGAAAATTTAAGTAATTTAATTAATATCAAACACACAACTAGTCGACTAATGGCTTAAAACCAGTAGACTACAAAAATCCGGGGAGCCCTAAATACATTATACTACAATTTTAAGTCCAATAACACAATTTTAGAGCATAATATCACGTTATTTCAGCTGAGGGGTATTTCATGCTCTCGTGACTTTCAGTTGAGATTACACAGCGATACTGACGGATGATCAGTGCTCGTTGTCGTGTTGTACTTTAACATATGACCACGGTGTTTGTTGTGAACATAACATTTACTTACCGAGAAAACATTCAACACTGATGATGCTGAACCAGCAATTATGGAGCTAAAATAGCCTAAATATTTAATTATTTACAAAACTTGAGTGCCAAATCCACAAGCTAATTCACATTCACAAGAAAGCTCATATATTTGCAAACAGCAATTTATTCAAACTAAGTCATATTCACAAAATAAGATTAACAATTGCACAATTCAGATGAACAAGTCATAATTACCTGTGTAATTTGCATTTGCAAATCGTATCTTGTAAATATGAATTAGGTTATGAGTGAATTGCTGTTTGCAAATATATATATACTTTTTTTGTGAACATGAATTAATTTACGCATTTGTGAATCCTGTTTGTTAATCACAGCATCTCCGAACTGAGCTTACCTGAACCAAGAAGATGATGAGAAAATAAAAATTGGCAATTCTTCTGAACTGCTCAAACAAGTTCTTGGGGACAAAGTTCCATATGGTGTACTACAAAGAGAAAACGACAAGAGTTTGGATTTTACTGTCAAATTCTCAAGAAGAGTAGGGAAACACATGCACACGAGTCAAATGACAAGATCTTTTCACATTCACGCTTTCAGAAGAATCATGATGTCTGCTCTTACCTTGGAGGAAATGATCCTGTTATCTGCAAACCTCTGAGGAATATAATGGCCATGCTGTGGGAACTTGTTTGCTATGTAAACTGTGCGTGTGTCACTCTGATGAGGAGGGTCAAAGCCCTGGAAGAGATGAGAAGAGATGGGTCAGGCAGTGACAAAGATAGACAGGCCAGAGAAATCAACAACTGCCTGTAAAAAATTTCACCTAGAGCTATAGACAATGTAAAATCTGTTGGTGAAACAGCGATAGAATCTTAAAAGTTTATGGAAAAATACTAAGCTGAAGCCGAGAGCCTGATGGTCGCACGTAACACTCTGCTAAAGTCATTATTAATTCAGTTAGTGTTGCAGCAAACAATTCATTATGGGAGCACTTTCACAGCACATGAGATAAATCACTTACTATTGAAGTCCTACCGCTTTCAGACTTTATTTTTGGTCCGCGGGCCAGACGCACATATATGACTTGTTTTATGTGTGGAAATCAGGGGACAGATGCAGGAAAATCATTTTAAGGAAGAACTTTTCAATTTCAGATGAATTCTTAAAAAGTTCTGAAATATTTTGTTAAGAATTCTTTTTAAAGAAAATAACAGGCTTTGGTATAATCTGAGTGTATGGAGGTTCTTGTCGAAGACTCACTGATCAACCCAAAGCCCCTCTTTTGAACTGCTTGCAGATTAGCTTAATAATCATAGTAAGCTTTGGTAATATTTTATAATATTTTAAATAGTCCAATGAATGTAGGGCTGGGCCAGTCAACTTGACAACCGCCCCACCTCACCATTTTTTTCCATTTGTTAAAGCTGTTTTACATGAATATTAGGTCACGAGTAAAGCACAAAGCTTTGCTTACAATAGAAATAATAGGTTAGCAAATAAATGTTAGATTGCAACCACAGAAACATTTGGATTCGTGCTGAATGAGAGAGGTTACATGAGCCCATTTGTAAGCTTTGCATTCTGTTGTACAATCTGATCACCTAATTTCCCATGAATTTCCACTGGACAAGGAATTTCTTATTTCTCTTCCCAAATCTTCACTCACGTCTCACCAATTTTTGGAGGGGATTCTAAACGTTTATTCTTTTTCCTTTTAATTACTACGTTCACATCCTTTACTATAGTAAAGTAGAAAAACCCTGTAGGACAGATCCGTTTTTACTTGCACATATAATTCTATTTAACACATTTTGTGCTTGTTGGACTTGGTAAGGCACGTCAAAGTTTATTTATATATAGCGCATTTCACACATGGTGGCAATTTTAGTTTCCCTTTCTCTGGCAGAGCAACATCAGATACAGCCTAAATGTTTTTCTTGCACCCGAGGAAGATAAAATCTGCTCTTTAGACCTTTTACAACAAGTGTCAGTTACTTTGGAAAATCAGGAGAAGACATGAAGATATTAGACACAAGATGGTCTCTGTCCTGCTGGTGTCCCACATCCCGTCACAGCCCTAGACCAATGTTCCATTCATTTGCACTGTTAGTTTTGAAAGTAAGCTGTATTTTGTGCTAGTGTTGTCACGATGCTGAAAGTTCTAACTTCGGTACCATCCCATGAAAAATAATGATATTCAATACCATTCGATACCACAGGGGGAAAAAATGCTGCATATACTGTCATTTCAATATTTTTAATATTATTTCTATTTTTCGCCCATCCATTGAAAGTCTAGACAATAAATAATTTCTTCTGAAGAGATCACTTTATATAAAAGCTGTCATCATCTAAACGTGGACCAATAACCATTACAATTACCTTTCGTAAATATTTGGTTTTTTGGGTCATTTTGTTGCAATAGCTTACACACAGCTTGATTACAAAAAGTAAATTGAATTACCAAACAACAAGTAAACAGTAATAAAATAAGAACAAATTACTAACAATAGCAAAAAATAAATACGATAGAATAAAGACACAAATGAAATCCCTTTTTTCCCAGGTAGGTCTAACAGCAGTATTTAGACAAGAAACTGAATAAAGAAACAAAGTAATACAATTTTTCAAGAGACAATCTTCACTGTAAGAATTAAATACAGATTAATCAATTAAAAGTTAGGCAAGTTTATCAGTCAAGAGCAGTAAGTGACTTTCTCTTTGACTTTTGTTGTGCGATTAACATTAACAACAGAGAATGACATTTATCAAGGCGGATTTATACTTCTGCGTCGAAACTACACCATAGCTCCGTCGTAGGCCGTGTGTAGGTAACTGTCCCTTTAAGCCCTGACCCAGATCCAAAATAGATCCAAAACACAGTTACACATATATTTTCCTTAACTATTTATGACTGTGTTTACGTTAACACTTAACATGGGCATTGTGACATGATTTATGTGTGTATTTGTCCCTTAATAAGCTGCAAAAATTAGTTTGCCGGTCATGAGCTATATGTCAGAGGCGGCTTTATTATATACGCACACTAAGGCAGGGCGACATAGCCTCAAAATTATATCACGATATTTCAAGGATCCAGTGTCATTTTACGTTTGATTACTTTAATTTCTGTAGTCTTCATTGTAAAAATTAAATACAGATTAATGCTTACCATTCAAGTTATAAAACGCATTCAGTCAAGAGCAGTGATTTTGTTTGCCTTTTGTTCTTTGATTAACATGACAGACTTGAAATATAATTTTGTATGCATTTGAAGGTTTTAGCGCAGTAAGCCACTCATTTTAGTGACTCAGAAGTTGTTTGAGCTTGAGAAGCAGCTTGTGTGCGCCACTAATATAGATCAGTGATCGAGCGCAAAACCTGCGGAAATGACTAAAATTATGCGCAATACAAGCACTATTCAACCGGAAAGAATGAGATGAGTGAGAGAGAGGAAGAGAGTGGATGACGTTGTTGCGAGTGCCGCTGGTTAACGAGTTCGTTGCGTTTCCACCTTTGATGGTAACAGTTTCTTGCATAATTTGCAAAATACTGCGCCATAAGTTATTGCATCGCTTTATCATTGATATCGCGATATGACACTTTTATTTATCATGCAAAAAATTATACCGGTATTATCGTGGACGGTATGATATGGCACAGCCCTACTACACGCTTCAGATGTTAGCATGAAACCTGCGAGAATGAGTTGAATTATGCACAATCCTGCCACAAAATTTAGACCTGGTCACACTAACACTATTTAACTGGAATGAATGAGACGACTGTATGAGAGTAGGCCGGGTGCGTGTCAAGAACACGAGAACGCAGGAGAGCAAGAATGCGCAGCTGATATCGGTGTAAAGATACTGGAGAAAGGAGAATTGGAATGGTTTCAGAAATTTCAGTATTGATACATATTGATAACACTACTGACAACAGACCTGTTTTTGCACATTCAATTTCACTGAAATTTTGCTATTGTGAGCTTACTTTATTTATTACTACTTATTACTATAACTTTATTACTTTAAGTTAAAAGAAATGGGAAAAAGCAGTTCAGACTAAGGAATGACTCTGGCCTCAGATTCCTTGAGCAGTTGAATTTCCTCAGAAATAAGACATAATGGCTTTGGTTTGTGGGATATCTAATGGCTCTTTGCATAGACAAACTCTCACTCCACCAGGTGCTTTATGCAAAACCTTCTCCAGTAGCACGCTGAACATATTCTCCTAAAGTCTGAACAGCTGGTGTCTCTACTGAGTATCTTCCATTGAAACAAGCCCAGGGAAGGCAGGGAAATCTCCTCCTGCATGTTAGACTGCCACGTCATCCAACCCCATTGGCAACACATGCATACAATTAAAGTCTGAATCTTTTGACTCATCCTTTGTGTTTCCATCCAATTTCCCCTCGACACTTTACAAGAGTAAGACGCTGGAACTCGTTCTGTGTGCCAACATGAACATCTTGAGCTCCTTTTCAAAACTGAGCAGTGATTACGAATACATGCTAACTGATTCAAAGATTTGTTAGCAGAGTAAACTAATCCTTTTAAAGAATACATAAAAAAAAGATTTGAGAAAGCAAGACCTCCAAATCCAAGTAAACCGCCTTGCACAAATTTTGTTGCAGTGAAAGAAAAGTAAGGAAGGTATATAACAATCAAAATAGATAGGTTGAATTAATTTTGTTTGCTCAGTCAATACGACCAGAACTCAATGTCATTTCCAACTGATGCAACTTCTTTTTGTGGTTTAACAGAGATCCCATTCAGCTGGACAACACATTTTAATCAGTTTTTGTGTGCGTGTTGCCTTTTTACCCCCAGAAACAATGGTTGGTATAAATCAGGTGATGATACAATTGACCCTTCACAAAGACCTGCCACCTTTAGTTACTTTTGCTTTGTCTGCCAAGCCATGTGCTCTGACACCACACATCATGTTCTCACACAGTGAAAAATACATCTCGGAGCAAAGAGGACACTGACAACGCTTCGACACACTTATGAAACAGTTTCATATGTAATATATCATAATTTTTTTAAGAAGTTTAAACAATAAATGTCATATAGTGGCTCTTTCATGTGTCGTGACAGATCGCTGTAGCTCCTTCAATCGGCTCGTGAACCAACATCAGACATAAATGAACATCAGAAGGAATGTTGTTTCAAGCGTGGAAAGATGCGAGTACACACAATATTTGAAGTTCAAGCTCACCAACATTAATCTACTAACTCCCATGACCGCTTTTTCAGAAAAAAAAAAGGTGGATTCGGGGTTATGATTGGTCAGATCGCCTGTCAATCAAACTGTTTGTGAAGGGTCAAATGTTTGAAATGGGTATTTTGTATATAATTTCTTTAAGGTAAGGTGATATTCTGAATAAGCAGGTAGAGTTGTGGTGTGAACTCTGCTATTCTTTTATATTTTACAATGAATTTTAGAACTCTCTTTATCATTATAGTTCTAGTTATCCTCGGTGTGAACGTGCCTCAAGTCTTCACTGACTTAAACTAGACTAAAATTCCCAAACTAAAACTTCTCAAAACAAAAACAGGATATGTTGACTGAATATGATAAAGACTAAAAAGGACATTTGACCTCCTAAATCAAAAATAGCTGACCAAACGAACACTACTTCTAAAGTGGTTCTCAACCAAAGGCCAAAAAGGGGTCTTCAATGAACTTCCAAGGGGGGACTCAAGATGACAAATATATTTAAAAAAAAAACAAAACAAGATTTAAAATAAGCTAAAACAAGATATAATATTTGGTTCTTTTTTATAATGAATATGCATCTTTCTAGTTTTGCCAAGCTTGAATTTATATTTATAAATTGTGATTCAAATATTGTTGTGGACAATGGCGGGAGGGATCCACTGTTCTAAAAGGTAGGATAAGTAAATGACTTGGTATTCACAACTTATTTCAGTACAGTTTGACATTGCTAAGTAGAGCAAAGAGTTGTATGGTGTTAAAAGCACACACACACACACACACACACACAGTCAAGAGGGATATTTGACACGGAACACTTCAATAATTGGACCTAGACTGCACAAAACAGTTTCAGTGACCCTTTTATTTTGAGTTAGCCTAATGCTAAATGCTTTTTTTTTTCTCATGCACTAATAATCCCATTAGAGATAATGAAGCACAGGCTGTAATAAACCAGCACAACAGCAGAACAAGCCGGCTAATCAAGTATATCCAATTAATTGGGGAACAAGTGATTCCATATCTCTTCCCAGAATCAATCCTTACACAGAAAAGCTGGTATATATCCACTGAGCTGACCAAAGTAGACCGAGAAATAAATCCGAGGCACAGCTGTGATGGCTTCAGTTTGCTGCTACATGTCTAAATTTACAATTAATTCCGAGTTACTTAAAGACAGTTTGAGAGAGTGCTCATCTGCCCTGTGCATTACGTAACCGTCTGTGACTTTCATTATGAAGAATGAGTCCACCACTCCAGCAAAGCACCTTTAATTAAACATTCATTTGGGAAATGGCAGCAAATGAGATGAGCGGTCAGGAAGGCCATCGCAAACTCATCCTGGAATGACCTGTCTGGAACCTGAAAGCCCACATGAGTACCTGCACATCATCATTTCAGACACTTAGAGCAGCTTGTTTTGTGAAAAACACAAGCATAATTTCCAACAGGACTGCAAATTTATTTAGTATGTGGCTTAGACTGTGTTCACACTTGCAGTTTGGTTCTCTTGGTTATTTTGGTCGTGACCAAAGAAAAGAAAATTATACATTTAGTCCTGGTTTGCTTAACTATAGACGGATTTCCACTACCCTTTAAATTGCACAAATTGATATTGCGAATTGAAAATACGCTCAATGGAAAGACGTAAAATTTTCAGTTTTTTCGCATTTACAGGTCACCTGGCGTATGTAAAAGCCAATCATTCTTTAAAGAGGAAGCGGTATGTTTGGACAGAATACAAGCGTTCATCAAACTCACGAAAGACAAAAGTATTACGGGACTACTGGAATCTAAACAACAAACTGAAACGTGGCTACTCACACAGTCATTTTTAAAAGAGTCCAATTATGCACTTTTTCAAAGTCGAGCGACATTGTGGCTTTAAAAGATCTGGGAGAAGTGTGTTGTAGTCCAAACAACCGTTTGTTGCAGTTCTTGAAAAGTGTTTTGTTTAAGAGAATATCTACCATTAAAGTGGACTGAGCTTTGTAAACTTCCAGATTTTTTTATGCTTAAACAGCAACAAAATACATGTGCATACAAACAGTTTGATTGACAGGCGATCTGACCAATCATAACCCCAAATCCACCATTTTCTCTGACAAAGCGGTCAGGGGAGTTAGTAGATTAACGTCGGTGAACTTGAACTTCAATATTGTGTGTACTCGCATCTTTCCGCGGTTGAAACAGCATTCCTTCTGATGTTCATTCATGTTTATTTAAATGAACTAGTATGAAGAGATGTTGGTTCACGAGCCGATTGAACTGAGGAGCTACAGCGATCTGTCACGACACATTACAGAGCCACTATATGACATTTATTGTTTAAACAGTATTTGAAATTTCGTTTCACATCACAAGTGACCTGCTGTGTCTTGTCTGTCAAGGCATTGCCAGTGTCCTCTTTGCTCCGAGATGTATTTTTCACTGAGTGAGAACATGATGTGTGGCGTGAGCGCATGGCTTGTCAGACAAAGCTACAGTAACTAAAGGGGGCGAGTCTTTACGAACTGTCATTTAAGGTTGAGACAGAAAAATTACAATATTGAAATACAAATTTCAATATTACAATACAACAACATTCCTTCTGATGTTCATTCATGCTTATTTGATGCTATAAATGAACTAGTATGAAGAGATGTTGGTTCACGAGCCATTTGAAGGATCTACAGCGATCTGTCACGACACATTAAAGAGCCACTATACAGTTTTTATTGTTTAACTTTTTAAAAAAAAATTACAATATATTAAATATGAAACTGTTCATATGTCAGTTAAGGCGTTGTCAGTGTCCTCTTTGCTCCGAGATGTATTTTTCACTGCGGGAGAACATGATGTGTGGCGTGAGAGCACATGGCTTGTCAGACAAAGCAAGAGTAACTAAAGGGGGCGTGTGTTTTCATTAACCTGAAAACACACTTAAACCGATTTGGCTTATTGCGACAATCAATTAGCTAAGGCTGCGTCGCTGCAATTATTTTTTATGCGCAGCTTGTCAGTCGTCTTTCTCCATGTTTCTTTGACAAATCGCAGTGACTCACACATACTGCACGCGAGTTAGCTATGGCCACTTATTTACATATCGCGGAATACACAGAATAAAAAAAAAAAACATTAACGGTTGACATTTTATTCCGGCCAAACCAACCACACAGGTAGTCGTGGCCTAGTGGTGAGGAAGTCGGGCTTGTAATCAGAAGGTTGCTGGATCGATTCCCACGCCGGCAGGAATTGAAAGTGGGGCTGTTTTTGTGAATAAACAGCACTCTCTTCACCTTCAATACCATGACTAAAGTGCCCTTGAGCAAGACACATAACCCCTAATTGCTCCCCTTGTAAGTCGCTTTGGATAAAAGCGACTGCTAAATGATGAAAAATGAAAAAATGAAAAATGAAGTACTGGGATAAAAGTTTACAGTTCAGATATAAACAGTGATGTCTACAGAAACGTGTATTACATTATTCACCAGGGCTTGAAATTCAGAGCAGGACGGTAGGTATTGTGCAAAATTATACTCATTTTTGAAAACCCAATTGTTGAACTCTATTCATCTGCCATTACACTTCAGGATCTAATGCACTGATCCAATATCATGACAAACCAGATGTCCTGCCTGTTTATATATACATACCTACTATGTTTACATGAATACCTCAACCAGTCAAGCACTCTGACCAAAAAGAGCATTTGACCATTCTCACATATTAATTGAATATCTGGCCACATTCACACAGAATATATTCAATGGAGTAACATTAAATAAATGCAATATTAAAAAACTACATATAAAATTTACTAACCACTGATTATGAGTTATTATGAGACTGTGAGCTGGAATCAGCTGCTATGGCAGCAGATGAGCTCGTGTAAGATGACGTTGGCACCAGAAAAGCAAACAGAGTGCAGATCACATTAGGCTTTAGTGCTCTGAGTGACTCTAAGCTCTGCCATAACCAGACACTTCCCATGACTCACACAAACATGAAGAAACATAAGCAGCCTTGTGTAAATTAGGGTGGATGGAAGAAGGAATTAACTGTTGAGAAAGAAGTTCACATTATGTGCCTTTCATTAAAGTTTAGCATAAACCGTTCAGCTCAATAATAATAATAAAAAAATTCCAATTCTAAAGAAAATCTGAGTGGTTGCTTATGCAAAACTCACAACAACAATGCTAGGGATGCTGTGGCGTTTACTGACTTTTTGGCTATAGGCCCAAGTCAAGAACCTGGCTCAAGCATCTATGACATCCTGGTCTCGGAAAATGACTCAAGTCCCTCCTTCTAGTCTTTGTCTATGGGATTTTCACCTGTTTTTTGTTTGTAACATGACAATCACAAATCTGAATCCTTGGAAAAGTAACAGCCAACCTTTCTTCATTGCTTAATACCTCAAAAATGTGCTATATTAGCAACAATAGCCTTTAACCAATGGTTCATACATCTGAACAAACAAAAATAAGCACCTGAACACACACATCAAAAGATTTCACCATGAAAACGATACATTTGCTGTAATCATTCTATGTACATTAATGTTCAAAAGTTTGGGTTGCTTTTTAATGTTTCTGAGAGAAGAACTTTTAATGTTTTTGAAAAGTCTCTTCTGCTGACCAAGACTGCATTAATCTCATATAAAAAAATATATACAGCAACAATTTGAAATATTATTACAATTGAAACTAGAGCCGTCACTAGTGATTGTTTTAATAATCGAGTAATCAGTTGATTATTTTTGTGATAATAAAACTAGACAAGTGTAAAGAATGTTTAAAACCAAAGAAATAAGCAATTTTAACCAGAAGACGGCCCATGTCTATGGAGGACCAGGAGTGCCACATAAAAATAAAACGAAGAATCAATTAATAAATTCAATAATTCAAATATAAAAATGTATATAAATAAATCACTTTTTATATGGGCAAATTAATAGACATGTTTAAAGTTGTTTATTTAATTCCTGTTTTTAAATGTAGTTTAATAAAACAATACAATTTTGAAGGTATAAATAAATAGACGAATTTGAAACGGGTTATTCAGTTTATTTTTTAAAACGTAGATTAATAAAACAATAAAAAGTATATTAGTCAATCATTTTAAATCCGCATTTAAAAATCGCTTTTTAAAAAAGAATTTGGCAAATGCTTTACTCTCGCTATTTACCAAATGCTTTTGTTTTTCGGTTTGCCAAATGCTTTTCTTTATCCATTTGTCAATCGAGTGCTAAAATGCCATAGGACAGTACACACATGGGAGCAACTAATCAGCTTTCACCTCAATTTGACGAGCCAACCCTCTCAAGACAGATTCGAGCAACGCAATCACGCAAAATGTCAGGGGAATCTGTACGTGTTTGGAGAGGTATTAGAGGTTAGGAAAAGCAATTGGTAAATAGAGAGAGAAAAGCATTTGCCAAATTCTTTTTTAAAAAAGAATTTTAAATGCGCATTTAAAATGATTTACTAATATACTTTTTATCGTTTTATTAATCTACGTTTTAAAAAATGAATTAAATAACCCGTTTCAAATACGTCTATTTATTTATACATTCAAAAAAGACTTTTTAAATTTATTGTTTTATTAAAATAAATTTAAAAACAGGAATTAAATAAACAATTTTAACTATGTCTATTAATTTGCCCATATAAAAAGTGATTCATTTATATACATTTTTATATTTGAATTATTAAATTAATGAACTGATTCTTCGTTTTATTTTTATGTGGCACTCCTGGTCCTCCATACATATCCGTGCCTCGCCTATCAATGACATCATAGCCATGTTACCCATGGTTTCCGCTTTTATTTTGTAGAATCCATGGACGCTTTAATATATTATGTTTTATTAGACAGGTGAGCAACTGTTTGGAAGGATACATTCATCGACATGATTTCAACGAATCATGTTATATAGCTCAACACAGTAAGTCTTATTGGTTAAATCTCATTTTTTTGATTTACAGCGAGTTCCATGTTGTACCATGCCTAATATCGATCTAGCTTACTGCAGTGTGCAACAAGTGTCTCATAGCAGCCGCCAAGCGAACAGAGCATCACTATAGAAACTTTCAACACACAAATGTATCTAATATTATAAAACAGCACTGCTTTACCCAGCTTTAAGCGCGACAAGACAAAAGAGAACGTGCCATCTGTGAATGTCCTGCCTTTTGTGAGACACACACAACACGCGCCAGCATTGAGTTCTCTTCCACACTTGAATGAACCACAAATTACGCCAAAATGTCCGTTTTGTCGAGTGTCCTCATATGAGCAGTCTTAGATTCATTAAATTAAGTCTTAAATGAACAGAGATTCATGAGAAAATAGGACGCTTGTCAGATCTGCGTCGTGAGCAGAGGCGGGAGATTTTACAGTGTCATTAATGCTAATAAAAGGACAAAGGTAAGAGAGAATTTACTCACTGATCCTGTTCCTTATTTGGTTGCAAAGTTTCCACAGTTTGATTTTCATTTGTTTCATAAACTATTTGTTATTTTGTATTAGGCCTAGCATGGTGTATTCTTATTCGTTTTGTTAATAAGTATTAATGTTTAATTTAATATAAATGAGTTTGCTATTGTACTGTTTTGATGTTGCACTACATTATATTTGGATTTTTAAATGGTTTAACTTTTGAAATTGTAAACAACATATAGTGCCTTAGAAAGCTTTCTAAACTGCAGTTCATGGATTCTCGTCCCTCAGAATGGGCAACTTCTGGCAATTTGCCGGAAACTAAAAACAAAACAAAATTCTAGAGCAAATGCTAATGGCTAGTATGGCATGTATATTTAAATGAACTAGTATGAAGAGATGATCGCATCTGATCAAAAATGACCTGTCGACACGCTGCCTGTGTCCTCTTTGCTCCGAGATGTATTTTTCACTGCGTGAGAACATGATGTGTGGTGTGAGCGCATGGCTCGTCGGACAAAGCTACAGTAACTAAAGGGGGCGGGTCTCTGCGAACTGTCATTTAAGGTTGTGACAGGAAAATTACAATACACACTCTGGGCAGTCTGTTCTTTCAATGCTGTCAAATGAGGGAAGTTCTGAAAACTCTTTAAATTGCAACACTGCCCTGCAGGCATCCATTTGAGCTTTGCAGGACACTTCAGAGTTTCAAAATACACCAATTACTCAGTGCAAACCCAATAACACGGATAATAAAAAGGCACCTGAAACATTTGAAAAACAGAGATGTGGCTTTTGTACCACCAACTGTTTCCATATCCACTGAACATTTACAGTCAAGTTTGCAGCCACCGAAATCACTAGATCTAAACACTTCCTGAGAGCAAACAGCATCAGGGCACAACCTTCAGACATACAAACAAGATAATATAAATTAGTTGTGTAAATTTTGTATCCAAGATTTCTAGTCTTCTGAAAGTATCTGAGAAGTGTAGAAATAATCAATTTAAGGAAATGTTACACTGTAATTATGTACCATATTCAAAGCATTTCCTTCAATTGAGGAAATGCTCCATCCTGTTGTTTAAACATTAACACAACACGCTATGACATCATTCTCACATTAGCATATTTCAATATCAAACAAAAACGGATTAGTTATCCAACTAAGCTAAATATCACAAGTCTAATGCTAAAGCAAAGATGTTTTATTTTATTCTTCACTGGGCTTTTCTGGCGATTTCTCCCCAAAACTGTTACTGTACTGAATAACAACCACCTTTATTAAAAGTGTGGGACTATTTTGTAAAGTATTAGGGCACTTTATGGTCATGAAAAAGAATGGCCTTCAAATATTTTGCAAGCAAAGGCAAAGTATCTAGCGAGCCAATTCAATTTCTTGGTGGAAAGCATTATTTTCGTTGGAAAAGTGTACAAATTTTTCTTGGGGGAACGCAATACTTTTTGAAAAGAACTCAAAAGCATTGAAACATAGTTTTCAACCCATCACCATGTCTCTTTAGGAGCTCTGCAGATATCTGACAGATTCCAAATATATCGAGCGCCAGATGAACAACAGAGGAATTCACGATAGGGACATTTTGCCTGCATACTTTCGATATCTAAAGCATTTTGTCAAAGCGTGTAAAGTGAACGAGTCGATCTCAACAGATTACAGTATACAAGTGAAACTTTTTGCAATATTGTTAAAGCGCGTGAGAAACATCACTTGTGACAAGTGTTGCAGAAAAAAAGTCCGTAGATTTATGAAATACGACTGTCATCAACAGTCAAAACAATCAAACACAAGCCGCAATCACGAGGGGCTGCACGCGAGCTTTGCTGCAAACCCCTCGCGCTTCCCTCCAAAACAATTTAAAACCAGGAAAACAAAACCGATTAATTATCTCTCAGTAACGTCACCTAATCTGATCACCTGCTTCGAAATAAAAACGGATAACATATTACAACGTAAACATCGTTTCATTTAAGCAAAACGTAATTGAATTGAATTTAAAATGTCATTTAATTCGTTGTGAAATGATTTAATTAGCCAGACATTAATTTACACGCTAGCCTGGAGCTAAAGCAACAAAAAGACTTAGCAAAAGATCTCAACACCAAAGCAATGAAGCACACAGATAGTGTAATAATTAACTCGTTTAAATGGATCGTACCAGCTGTTGTCGGATCCAACGAATCATCCTGTCTCGAGCTAGCGCAGTGAGCTAGCCCGCTTCACCGACACAAATCCCCGCAACATCAATAAAACTGCTTCCCCCGACGAGTCTTTCTCCCTGCATTACAGTGAAAACAAGCGCACATCTCGAACGCAAAGATCCCGGTCCATTCTGCGACTCGAACCCAGTGCGGTGAAGTGGAAACACGAACACAAACACACACCGACTGCGCTTGACGGTGATGACTTCTGACTGACAACATCCCGGAAGTGACGTCACCGTCCAGCATATCAACGGCTGAAAGTTGTGTCTCACGTGCTAAACAAATGCCTCCTACTAAGACAATTTAACATCGGCTCGAGTGTTTCAGTGTTAACATTACAAAGAATGAAGTTTTTTTCAGAGATATGGATATTCCTAGCACAGTCATCACATAATCTTTGCATCCAAAAATGAACATTATGTCGCCATTCACTCCTTCACGTCGTTCCACACCCCAAAGTGAGTTTCTTAGTCCAGCTCCAGTAGGGATTGGGAAATTAAATCGTACAGGTTTGGTTTGGAATGAGGCTGAGTAAATATGGCATCATTTTTAAGTTTTAGCGACGTCCTCAATTGAAGGATTATTGATAGCCTTAAAGTCACCATGAAATCAATTCTTGTTTATATACGCTAATATTGCAGTGTTTATTATAAATGATTTATCTGTGAAAATTATGTGCCTCATAAATCATAATCTATAAACACAATAACTTCCCCTCCCTCTAGAAGTGACAACTCTTCTCTGATGACGTGTTTACTGGCAGGAGGGCGGGGCAACATGTCAATCATGAGAGCCGCCAATAGCAAACCACGACCATCGAATGAATTTCCCATGAACAAAATCAAGTCCAGTAAATATTCAGAAGACTTTTGGAAACAGGTTTCTATGATGATGTTCGATACATTCTACAAAATAATTAAAATCGATGAATCTATGATCATCTTCCTGGACTGTAATACTGGCAGTGAGATAATTGATAATACATTAAAGTTAATTCTTCTTCTTGGGAAGTTTCACATACGTAAAGCTAATGTAATGTCTATTACACCCTCATTTAATTTCTTCTGTAAAGACCTTGAAATATTTTATGACTCTTTGATTTCAATCAGCAGAAACAAGAAATGGATAAAAACTTCTCTTCTATTGAAAAAAGTCATTTGCAGATTTTAATATTTTACCATGTTTGTTGTAAGATCTGTTATATGTATCCCCAATCTATTTTTTTTCCTTCTTTTCTCTTCCTTTTCTTATGTTAAATGTTATTGTATGTTTGTGTCTTGAAAGTTGAATAAAAAAAAATAAAGATCAAGTCCAGCATTACATTTTTTCTCCTTCAAGAAGTCACTTCACTATAAGTTACAATAAGGAAGGAAAGACTATCGCAACTTCTGTTTGATGCTGAGTTTAAAATAAGGTGAATAGATTATACAATATCTATAAAGCAATAAATTGCTTATTGGTTAATTTCTCACTTCTTTATCATTGAAAAAGCAGATGAAAATTGCTTATTGATAAAATTGTAAAACACAGCAGAAAAAGTGGAGCCTTATTTATATATTACTTTAGTTTTGCACTCACGAGATATAATTATCTTGATATTTCCAAAGAGAGAGAGAGGAAAAAAGGTTTGGTCATGATATTGTGACTCAGAGCCATTATGGGGAACAGATGCTGAGAAATGCCCTGCCAGTGGTTCAAGACGCACTGGAGCCTGTATACAGCATCAATCTGTCAGAGAGCACCGCATTACGCTATCATCCAGAGGGAGTCTTTGCACTCAGTATCTGCTGTCAAACCACTGCCTAATATTTAAATCAAAACACTTATTATGAATGTTCAGTTTTGTGCATCAAGAACTTTTGCCTATTCAGTTGATTTATGGATGGGCAGACAGACAGAGAGACAGATAGAATTGGCATTATTAGCACAAATATGACAATTAACCCATTAATATGTGTTTCTATGAACAGAGTTGTTAGTAAAATATAAATGGCTTTTGCTCTCTACATGTGACTTTTCTTAGATTAATGTGTAACTAGTAAATGTGGTTGGTTTATCACTCAATTCACTGAAGGCCGCTTTCGTTCAAGAGTCTTTTATAACACAACAGCGCCCCCCTCAGGATTAAAAGAGAAATTGGCTACATGACGGCATCAGAATACTGTTTCGGATGCATGAACGTGTAACAATGAGATAAAAATAAGGCTCAGCCTAGTAATGTTATTCCCTTGTAAGTGTCACTGTCTTTCTCAGCCAGTTACTGAAACAAACCTCTTGGGAAGCTCAAACGTGCTGCGTAACCAGGGCTGGGTGTGTTACTTTTAAAATGTATTTCACTACAGATTACAAAATACATGCTTTAAAATGTCATTTGTAACGTATTTCGTTACATTACTCAAGTTTAGTAACTTAATCTAAATACTTTATAATACTTTGGAATACTAATAAGTGTGGAACAAACAAAAAACAGGTAATGGCAAGTTTTTATCTCCCAATTCTGACTTTTTCCCTCAGAATTGTGTGATATAAAGTTGCAATTACAAATAAAGTCATAATTATGAGATAAACTGACAATATTGAGAAAACCAAAATTATGAGAAATAAACTTGCAATATTGAGTAAAGTCAAAAAATATGAGATATAAACTCACATAATAAATTCACAATTGCAAAGAAAAAAGGTTAGTATTGCAAGTTTATATCTCCCAATTCTGACTTTATAACTTGCAATTGTGAGTTTAAATCTCGCAATTCTGAGAAAAAGAAGTTAGAATTGTGAAATGCAAACTCACAATTGTGAAGGGAAAAAAATAGTGAGAAAAAGTTGCAGTGACCTTTTTGACCATTATAAAATGACTCACAAAGAACTATCACAAAACACGAAAACAGGCGTGGATCATCAGGTCATGACAGGACAGCAATTTTTTTCATAAATGCAGTCATTTTGTCTTGTTCAGGACAGTACTAAATAAAAATAACAACATTTTTATGACATTTTATATTAAAATGTTGATGAAACCCAACTAATTGCTGTTTAAATGACATTAAAACTCAAAGTAATCACTTTGGTAATCTAAAACTCTTTTCAGATGTAACTGTAATCTGATTACCACCCATTTAAAATGTAACTGTAATGAAATACAGTAACTCAAATTTTGTATTTTAAATACGTGACTAAGTCACTTGTATTTCGTTACTCCCCAACTCTGTGCATAACACACAAACTCACACGTCAAGCAAACATGCTCGAGTTTCAGTTTACCACAACTGATGTGTGAGTTGATGAATGTTTATATGTGATTCAAAGCCCTAAATTCAATCTGTTCATCGTATAAAGTGATCGTGTCTCTTTAAAATTTAATAATTTGGATACATATCGGTTTTAATCACTTTGCATTTAATTTTTCCCTGTAATGTATACAACCATTTACTTAGCTGGCTAGCTTATCGTTCTACCTTGCTAATGTTATCTGTCGTAGCTTATTTGTTCATCCTGACCTGTTAGCATCATAGCTAACTTTAAACTCACAGTGAAGTATCAAAAGAATAAAAAAGAGTAAATCAAAAACAATATTTTAATAATAAAAAAGTTACAGAGGTGAGGTGATAGAGATGTAAATGACTGAGATTAAGAAGGTGAAATTTAAAAGACGCTAATGATAGTGTTGACCCTTACAAAAAAAGAACTGCAGTATATTGAAGTAGAACTGCAATAAAACTGCAGTACCAAGTAGTTTAACTGCAGTTTAATTCAAATTTGCAGTATAATGAAGTATAGTCACAGTACAACTGCAGTACATTGAAGTTCAACAGCAGTAAAACTGCAGTACCAAGTAGTTTAACTGCAGTTTAATTCAAATTTGCAGTATAATGAAGTATAGTCACAGTACAACTGCAGTACATTGAAGTTCAACAGCGGTAAAACTGTAGTATAAGTACAGCTGCAGTAAAATGAAGTACAACTGAAAGTTGCATGAAGTATAAAAGCAGTATAACTGCAGTTGTATTGCACACTCAAAAAAAAAAGATTTTTCGATGCTGTTCACTTTATTTAAACAACTTATTTTGATTCAACACCATTATATTGGTTTTAGGTTCAAACGTGATTGCTTCATGTTAAATTGACTTGAAATGATTACTTTTTGACTTAACGTAATGTTTTCATTTTAAAATAACATGTTTCACTCAAGTAAACTCAACCAGGACTCAATCAAACAGGACTTTCACTTCCCATCATGCTTTGCAAAGCGGCTGAACTGGGAGAGTAAATGTTGAAATAAAGTGTTATTTTAAACCGTTTTTAGCAAGATGAGAAAATTGAGAGATGTTTTTAATGTTTACTGTTCTATTATGTTGATATTTTTTCTGTTATGTTAATAGTTTTGGGGTTACCATTGTGGTGAAGTGTTGAGCTTGTGCTTGGGTTGAGGGCATGCCAGCTGCTATTCTAATCACACTAATAATTGAATGATCCTTGTGGTAATGCTCTGGATGAAACCAGTATGACTTCTGGACCATGAACAAAGAGCATCACAAAAGTTATACAAAACCAAACAAGTAGCATTAATTATAGGGTTAATTGAAAAATTATCTTAAATTCCTTTGCAAAAAAGAACTGCAGTATATTGAAGTAGAACTGCATTAAAACTGCAGTACCAAGTAGTTTCACTGCAGTTTAATGAAGCACAACCATAGATTTGCAGTATAATGAAGTATAGTCACAGTACAACCGCAGTAAAACTGTAGTATAAGTACAGCTGCAGTAAAATGAAGTACAACTGAAAGTTGCATGAAGTATAAAAACAGTAAAACTGCAGTTGTATTGCACTTGTATTTTACTAGTACTTTAGATGTATTGCAGTAGTTGTACTCCAGTAAAACTACAGAAATTTTAGGTTATACTGCAATACTGCAGTTTTTTCGTGTCCAAAAAACTGCATTTTTCTATATGTAACAAAAACTGCAGTATTACTTCTAAAAAACTGCAGTAATATTTTGTAAGGGGAGATATGCACAAAAGCAGGCATCCATAGGCGGCAGCTTCTGTACACAGTCCTATATTGCCATTGCTATCCTCCTGTTAGAAAACTGCTGTCCAGCTGTATGCTTGTTCAATGACACAGCATGTCTTGAATATACTTTCATAATGTTTATAACCTTGCACATCTACAGTGGGTACGGAAAGTATTCAGACCCCCTTAAATTTTCACTCTTTGTTATATTGCAGCCATTTGATAAAGTTCAATTTTTTCCTCATTAATGTACACACAGCACCCCATATTGACAGAAAAACACAGAATTCTTGACATTTTTGCAGATTTATTAAAAAAGAAAAACTGAAATATCACATGGTCCTAAGTATTCAGACCCTGAAGCTAAAATAACGAAGGAGTGGCTTCACAACAACTCTGTGACTGTTCTTGAATGGCCCAGCCTGAGCCCTGACTTAAACCCAATCGAGCATCTCTGGAGAGACCTAAATATGGCTGTCCACCAACGTTTACCATCCAACCTGACAGAACTGGAGAGGATCTGCAAGGAGGAATGGCAGAGGATCCCCAAATCCAGGTGTGAAAAACTTGTTGCATCTTTCCCAAAAAGACTCATGGCTGTTTTAGATCAAAAGGTGCTTCTACTAAATACTGAGCAAAGGGTCTGAATACTTAGGACCATGTGAGACTTCAGTTTTTCTTCTTTAATCTGCAAAAATGTCAAGAATTCTGTGTTCTTCTGTCAATATGGGGTGCTGTGTGTAAATTAATGAGGAAAAAAATGAACTTAAATGATTTTAGCAAATGGCTGCAATATAACAAAGAGTGAAATTTAACGGGGTCTGAATACTTTCCGTACCCACCGTATCTATTATTATCTCTTATCTAACTCAATTACTGAATTATAAAGAGTATGATCGCCCCTATCGATCTAAAATTGATCAAGCAACACCACTGGTTATACAAAGCACATGCTAGCATTTCTTTTGCTTTACAATTGTTTTTTTTAAATTGTATTTTTACATTTATAACATTAGTTGAAACCAATTTACATTTAAAAGTTTATTCTGTCAATTTCTCCCATAAAATCCTGCTGTCGCCTGCGCCCAATGAGTTCTGGGATATACCACAAAGGATTCAGCTGTTGTATCCTTCATTGATCGAGAAACGAAGGATGCATTTGTAGGCCGCATTTGAAGGAGCCTTCGAATTAGGACAGCCATCGTTTCGCTGCTGTGACTCAATCGGCCTTTTAAGAATACAGACTCTGAATTTGGATGCAGCTTTAATATTCCATATTCAACTTACAAAAAAAGTGTAAAACTCTCGCAGTTCAAAAAACGTGCTACGCCTGCCAAATTAAACTCACGGAAATAGCTTAATTGATGCAACGCCATTTTTTCATCGACTATATTGAACGGAAGACACAGGACTTGATAAGCTGGGTAAGGTGCATCTCATTGGGATTGGAGCTAAACTCTGCGGGACAGTGGGTCTGCGTTCGAAAAGCTTAGGCAGCTGACTTGTTGCCTCACTGCTTTATCAAGCAATGACTTTGCAGGCAGTGTTTGCGCACAAAGGCATCTCATTAAACCGCATTAGGACAGACATCTGATTCATGGTTTAATGATGTACAGCAAAAGAGATCTTTGGTGATAACTAAGTGAATATTTCTTTACTACAATAGTAATTTATCACGAATGACAAAAAGTGGAAAAAGCTGGTAAAAAAAAAAAGTGAACAGTGCATCCAAATTTGCAGATTTATGCACCATTTTATAGTGTGCAAGTACAAATAGTGCAAGTAGAACAGAAAATTCCAAAAACGAAGTGCACATCAAATACCCGGATGCACTAAATTCAAAAAAAAAAAAAAAAAAAAGTGGAACATTAGACACTTTATTCACTCAGCTGTCGCAGCTTTAAATACATTGCAGAGGGAGATCAGACTCTGCTGTTTGACAAAATAAACTTATAAAATTCATATAGTACATGTCATTTAGGGCACAACTGTAGATTTGAACAAACTGAGCACCAGCCACAACTTTCAGATGCCATTTATTTTTAGCTCAAGTTGTCATGCATGGAAAACACAATTGTGGGATTTCATTAGGCAGTGTAGGATGCATCTCAGGAGACAGGGTATGACACAATCATTGGATTTTGGTCATGCTTTGAGGCCTTCCTACCTCTGTTTGCTAGCAGTAATGCACAGAAGAGGACAGCAAGGGAGTTAAGTGAAACAAGTCTTTATTGCAAAGGACAACAGAGCAGGAAAGCACATACGGATAAAGGTGACAGGTGAGCAGGAGATCCAGGCAGGCAACACAGAGGAACAGAAGACAGATCAGGAACAAACAGGTAGGTTTCACAAATGAGCATTATAGGTAAGCTCACCAGTCCAAAACCAGGCAGGGTCTGTGGTGCTACAAGACCAGAAGCAGAGTGAAGTGATGAGGGCTTTTTGAGTGGTGCAGATGATGAGGGCAGCTGGTGGTGATCAGTGATTGCAGATGGGGTGCAGGTGAGTAGAAGTAGGGATGATGGGAAATGTAGTGCTTAGACTGGTGACTGTGACACAAGCGTAAACTTTGGGTGTCTCATCTGTCATTTTAGGTTTTAGAAAGACGTTTATGAGAGCAAGTGTTGGGTAAAGATACTTTTAAAGGCAATGCATTACAATATAGCGTTACTCCCTTAAAAAGTAACTATTTGTGTTACTTAGCTTTTTTCACTTTTTTTTTTAAATAACAAAAGTTCTATTTTTGGCAAATGTTGGCCTAAAATCCCCTTTGCATCAAAAGTGAAATGACACAGGAGAAGAAAGATCAAAAGTTAAACACTCTTATTTCAGCAATATATACAAAAAAGTACATAATGTATAAATATATGTATGAATCAAAAATTCATGAAAAGCCTAAATTATTTAAATGCATTAAGTATAGTAAATAATTATACTTCTTAAGCATTTTTTGCAAAGATATTTCTCATCATAGTAGTCTATAGCTCCACCTGCTGGAATAAGCATATATGTGCAAAAGCAATAGTCTGGGTTTGGAAAACAAATATTACAGTACTGGCTTATATCTATTGTAAAAATCAGGTTGGTTGCCAATTTTGAATGCATGAAAACTGAACTGAAGCCAGGGCTTCTCTTTAAATACACAGACAGTTCTGGGGTTTCTGTTTGTTGCTGTCGTTAATCCTATTTAATGGAAGATACTTGTAATTGCCCACTTACGATCCTTAAAGCTGAGTTCCTGTTGGTCTTGCTTGGTTGCACCTGGCAAGCTCTCTGCACTTTAAGAGTATGTTGGATTGGGTTTCGTGAGGAACTAATCCTTCCTGCCTGCATCTCTGACAGCCAATGACCCACAGCGAGACGCAATGTGCTTTTAAATACAGCCACATATTTTCCATGGCTGACCAAACAGAATTCGTTGTAGGTCTCTAAGTGCATTTGCAAAGTCATTTTCAAAGAGTGTATGCAAGGTGTTTAATGAATTTTGTTCTGTTTAGTTAGTTATGAATTTACGTTGCATATATCTAATAATATAATAAATTAACAAAACTAAATTGCAACTTCATTACAAATGAGCAGAATTGCCAATTTATATAGATGACATAAGTTTCAGGAATAGGAAGGACTTTATATAGTTATATACTGTCAAAAAAAGCACTCTAAATTTAACTTGTATGAAATTAAATTCAGTATGCTAAAGTGTTCCTTTTCACAAGGGTATGCAATTAATTTATCATTTAAAATTGTTTCAAGAATTTTCCCTTGACAGAATAACTTCTAGTATTACATTATTATAGAAACATAAAAGTAATTATTATATGGAAGTATAACTGTCACAAGACTGTGACACAAAAATCCTATTTCTATTACTATCTATGCACTACCTCACCGTAAAACCAAACAGTTTAAATTAATTCAATGAAATGAGTTCAGTAAACTCAAATAGTAGTTAGAGTTCATTGTACTTAAAAGAAAAAAGTTATGTGAACTCAAAATTTGATTGCATTAAAGTTAAGCTTACTTAAAGTTAGTTTCATCAAATTTCTAGTTCTTAGCATACTGCATGTCAGACTTTCTGCACAAGATTATGAAGGAAGAGATGTGTTAGTGTTTAATGTTCTGTTGGGTTACCATTATGGTGAAGCCTGCGGTGAGGTCTAGAATTGACTGCAAAACTTCATAAATATCTGATTAACTAGATATGTATGGAAACAAACTTTGAGATAGTTCATTCAATATTTCAATTAATTTGTAATTAACATGTGTTCTGCTAACTTAATCTTGGAGTTAGTTACCTTAAAAAAATAGCCACTTTACTTTACTTAAATGCTTTGAGGTAATCAGTTTACACATATACTTGTTATTTACACAATACTTTGTTTTGAGTATTGTGAACTTATTGGCTTTTACAGTAAAAATAAACTGATAAAAAAACGGGTCAAAAAGTACAATAAAAATGTCAGGGTGATACAGTACAGCTGTTCTGAAGTAATTATTAAGAGTTGTGAACAATGATTACAATATATGGAAAATTTAGCGTCGCTGCATGTTGATTCAGAGTTGGCGCCATCTGAAGTCCTTGCAGAAGTTGAGAGTCATCTTTTCACAGGTGTTGGGTCATCTGAAGACTTCATAAGAGACTGGAAAATAATTACCGTAGCTGCTGTTCATAACATTAAGCAAAGATAACTTGCACGATCGTCAGTTGAAGTGCCAGCTAGAAACTCTAGAGGGCACTCCACCATGGACTCACTCACTCATCCACCAAGGCAGACTACATTTCCCAGAAGCCCCATACCCATCACTGATCACTCCACCAGCAGATACACAATACCCAGCTACTATTTAAGCTCCGCACACACACACACACACACCTGTGCGAGGTCTTGTCATTTCCCCTGTGGCTAACATTTCTAAGCGTTTCTTTCTGTGTCTGATTTCGTCTGTTTCTTGATTGTTCTCTGCCTGCCTTCGGATTTATTGCCTGATTTTACTTGACTGTTGTTATCTTGCTGCCTACCCCGATCCATCTGCCTGTTCAACGTTTACGACTCTGCCTACCCTCGGACATTCCTGTTTGCTGTTGATTTGACCATTACCTGTTTGACCACGTTGCTCAATAAAAGCCTGCAATTGGATCTCATCCGCTGACTCGCCCATTCATTACAATAATCATGTGCAATTGATCTGATATAGCTTGAGTACATGGTTATGAGTTGCATTATGTGAATGCTTGCTAAAGACATGTCTAGATTTAAACTGGGCGAGTGAGACTGAGGCCCGGACATTATCAGGAAGCAGGGCTCTATGCTTACACTTCTTTTTAGGAGCACTTGTTTAGGACTACCTTCTGATAAATGACAGAAATTAACCTTCCCATTATGAGGCAATATTTGACTCCTTAAAATGACTTTTCGGGGCTATTTAAAAAAAATGTAACCATTGTAAGGGCATTTTTTCCAACCTTATTAAATGTGTCATCTTTTATGTCAAATTCATACATTTGTATTTATAAATTGAGTTAGAATAATAAGAAACAATCAGGAACAATAAGTTACAATTCAAATGAAATCAGTATCAACAAAATTCATCTTTGCACTGCAGAGGGGGCACAGAAGAACAAAAACATAGCATTTAGGTATTTTTAGACTATTTAATGAGGCTCAGAAGTGGCATGAATGCATTTAAATTCTTGATAACAGTGAGATTAATGTTTTAAACAGAACGTTTTGAATATAGAAATATTAAACGATTTCAATAACTGAACTGATACTTGAAAAATGAAGCTACAACCACCAGTAGGGGGCGGAAAGTCACTGTTTTTGTCAATGAATCATTGATTCAATCGATTCGTTCAAACGGCTGATTCATTCAGGAACAAAGCAAGAGACCGTCTTTATGAATGGGTCATTGAATCATTGACTCACTAGATTCGTAGAATCTAGAATCTGACAATACTCTTCCAAAAATGTAAGTGACTTAATATTAGCTTCATGTTTATTGAATTATCTAAAATCCATATTACATTTGCAAACTACATTTAATCATTAAAAAGCTGTCTCTTGTCTCACAAACTTCCCTTATAATCAATGAAGATGTCTACAATGAATCTCTTACATTGTGTCTCTACTTTGTTAAAATGAACTTGCATTAAGCCTGATTTGTGGCTTCGCAGTAGAGGGCTGCGTTGGGTTTGATCTCCCGCGGGATTCGCGGGACCCAAAGCAAATCTCGCGGGAGCGGGCGGTTTTACCTTTGCTGTGGGCGGTCAGAAAATTTAGCGGGAGACCCACGGGGAACAGTGGGATTTGGCGTGTAGTAGAAATGGAGTCAACACAAGAAGTTGAGAAGAAAATGAAAGCGGCTGTTTATTTGACAAAAGTAAAACAAGGAAAGTCAGACATATGGAAACAATTCTCAATTGGCCCTTGGCAAACACTTTGATTGACAGGCGATATAACCAATAACAATGCCGAATCCACCATCTTATCTGACAAAGCAGTCAGGGAGTAGCCTATAGTAGATTAACGTTGTTAAACTTAAATTATTGTGTGTACTCTCGTCTTTCCGCGGTAGAAACAACTTTCCATCTGATGCTCATTCATGTTTATTTGATGCTATAAATGACCTAGTATGAAGAGATGATCGGTTCACGACCCAACAAACACATTTACAGTTGTGTTCAAAATTATTCAACCCCCACTGAAATTGATTGTTTTGGCCGGTTTGACATTGATTTTGATCATTCAGTCATCCTGCTTACAATTAAATCAAAGAGGCACGTGTAGGTCAGACAAATATAACATAACATTTATAATGAAATAACCACAAATGTCTTTTCTCTGCTCACATCATTATCAGTTTTATTCAACCCCCAAGTGACATTCAATCTTAATACTTAGTACAACATCCTTTTACAGTTATAACAGCTTTTAAACGTGAAGCATAGCTTGACACAAGTGTCTTGCAGCGAGCTACGGGTATCTTCGCCCATTCATCATGGGCAAAAGCCTCCAGTTCAGTCACATTCTTAGGCTTGCGCACTGCAACTGCTTTCTTTAAGTCCCACCAGAGGTTCTCAATCGGATTTAAGTCTGGTGACTGCGATGGCCATTTCAAAATGTTCCAGCCTTTAATCTGCAACCATGCTCTAGTGGACTTGGAGGTATGCTTGGGATCATTGTCCTGTTGAAAGGTCCAACGTCTCCCAAGCCTCAGGTTTGTGACGGACTGCATCACATTGTCCTCCAATATCTCCTGGTACTGAAGAGAATTCATGGTACCTTGCACACGCTGAAGCTTCCCAGTACCTGCAGAAGCAAAACAGCCCCAAAGCATGATTGACCCCCCGCCATGCTTCACAGTAGGCAAGGTGTTCTTTTCTTCATAGGCCTTGTTCTTCCTCCTCCAAACATAGCGTTGATCCATGGGCCCAAACAGTTCTAATTTTGTTTCATCAGTCCACAGAACACTATCCCAAAACTTCTGTGGTTTGTCCACATGACTTTTGGCATACTGCAGTCGACTCTTCTTATTCTTTGGAGACAGCAAGGGGGTGCGCCTGGGAGTTCTGGCATGGAGGCCTTCATTACGCAGGGTGCGCCGTATTGTCTGAGCAGAAACTTCAGTACCTACATCTGACAAATCTTTTCTCAGTTCCTCAGCAGTCACACGGGGACTTTTCTCCACTCTACGCTTCAGGTAGCGCACAGCAGTCGAAGTCAGCATCTTCTTTCTGCCACGACCAGGTAGCGTTTCAACAGTGCCCTTTGCCTTGAATTTGCGAATGATGCTTCCTATGGTGTCTCTTGGTATGTTTAACATCTTTGCAATCTTCTTATAGCCATTGCCACTTCCTGTGAAGAGTAATCACCTCTTCTCTTGTCTTCCTGGACCATTCTCTTGACTTCACCATGTTTGTAACCACACCAGTAAATGTCTAGAAGGAGCTGAGTATCACAGTCATTTTAAAGCTGCCTAATTGGTGCTTATTAGGCTTTATTGCTGCTCCCTGACATCCACAGGTGCTTTCAATACCTGATTGAAAACACTTCAATGGACCTCTGTTCTTCAGAGTGGTAGTCTTTAAGGGGTTGAATAATTGTGTCAATGAAGAATTCACAAAAGAAACATTTACTACTGTATTACAAAACCAATTGATGTCATTTTAGTTGCATATGCTTCTTTAAGAAGTCCTTGTAGGATTTCATTCTGAATTCAATTACAAATGTACTCTAAATTCTCTAAAACCATTTACAGCATTGGGGGGTTGAATAATTTTGAACACAACTGTACGTTGTGGCAACGTCGCTGCGTTGAATTGTAAGACGCTGAAGGGCTGCAGCAACGTTGTTGCGCGACATTCAGCAACTGCAAGACTATGTTCCGACCACATTTATTTTTATACCAGATTATTAATATTATATTACCTTTTCTGCTTCTTATTTTTTTATGTATTTTTTTTTTGTGGTCAATCTCTTAATAATCATACACAAGATGAACCTATAACACTTTTTTAAATACTGTTAATCATTAATTGTTATTTTTTATGTAAAACCAGCTCTGAAACTTTAAAGAGGAAAAATGCCATACAAGTTCATATAATCCAACTTTATTAAAACATTGCATACATATAATTACACTACCAAAACATACATTTGAAGGGAAAAAAACGTTAATATAGAGTATATTAATTATATTAAGCTCAAATATAATAGACTTACTTAACTTAGCATTAACTTACACCAAACCCGATCGCAAACTACTCGGTATGTGAATGATCAGCTATTCTGTCCACTCAGTTTATTCAGTTTATTAACAGAACAAATAAATCTCACATTAGACATGAAAATTGAAGGTTTTGTTTGGATATTTACATATCTTATTTATCTAAAAGAGAAATCATAAGCAATACTCACGTATCCCATGGCTTGAAGAAGAATAACGGCCCAACGGTCTGTTCAAATTTAAAATGCGCTTCGGAACAGTGACGAGTACATGTTGTACAATGGTTGTCCAGACAGCCTAAGCACAACCTTCAGCAATGGTCCTGAACCGTGGTTGAACGGCAACATTGTGACAGCACAGTAACAACCTTAACGACACAATGTAGAACCAACAACCTTTTAGCCATGTTGTTACAACGTTGCTAAAAGGTTGGCTACGCTGAGGCAACGTTCTGTGTTTGTTGGGGAGCCGTTTGAAGGATCTGTCAAGACACATTAAGGAGCCAATATACGGTATTTAGTGTTTAAACTGCTTTAAAAACAAATGACAATATTTTAAATATGAAACTGTTTCATAAGTTGCCAGTGTCCTCTTTGCTCCGCGATGTATTTTTCACTGCATGAGAACATGATGTGTGGCGTGAGAGAGCATGGGTTGTTGAGTATTGCAACACGAAGGGTTGCGAAGGGTCAGTTGTCACTGACAAAAATGGGAGTTAAAAAGAAAAGGGTCTATCGTGTAAAATCCATTAAACCTTGAGAGTATTACTTGTGACATTAGAACAAATGTGGATATGGGAACATGTGTAGCATATAAAACTAAATTAAACAATATTTCTAATTTCATTAAACTTTTTTTTTTTACTTTCATAAACATTTTTATGAAACATGTACTTTTATTTGAATTAAAAATGCTTATTTCTACTGTTGTAGGCTTAATTTGTAAATGAATGTAATTAATTTGGACAAGCACAAACTGCATGAATATGCCTGACGTGTTCGACCAGAATCGGCTCGAAGTCATGCATCTTCGGAAGTACAAAGAACGAAAAACAAAAAACAAAAACACCGCCTGGCGAAATGGGTTCGCGTGACTGTGATGAAGTTATTTTTGCTTCGTGTCCTTCGCACTCAGGCAGACGCGATGAGTATAAACCAAGCTTCACGAGTTCACACTTACAAATAATCAGATAGCGTCATTTAGTATGCATATTTGGCATGCTTTCCAAGGAGGGGCTACGAGATCGATATTTGGCCCGAACCCAGAGTACTCCCACGTATTTCTGGTTTAGGAAAGTAAGCAGGCAAGTGTGAGGAGACTGGGGGGTGGAGGGATGCTGAAAACTGTCAAAAAACATAGGTGAGTCGACTGCGTCAATATCTACGCTCATGCTGATTGGGTAGACATGTTGATTGTCAGGGCTGGGTGGGTTACTTTTAAATTGCATTTAGTTACATTACTCAAGTTTAGTAACTTAATCTAAATACTTTACAATACTTTGGAATACTAATAAGTGTGAAACAAAGACAAAAAAGGTCATTGCAAGTTTTTATCTCACAATTCTGACTTTTTCCCTCAGAATTGCGTGATATAAAGTTGCAATTGTGAGTTATAAAGTCAGAATTATGAGATATAAACTCGCAATATTGAGGAAAGTCAAAATTCTGAGATAAAAACTCGCAATAGTGAGAAAAGTCCAAATTATGAGATATAAACTAGCAATATTGGGAAAAGTCAAAAATATAAGATATAAACTGACAATATTGAGAAAAGTCAGAGTTATGAGATATAAACTCACATGCTTAATTTACAATTGCAAGAAAAAAGTCACTATTGCATCTCACGATTCTGACTATATAACTTGCAATTGTGAGTTTAAATCTCACAATTCTGAGAAAAAAAAGTCTGAATTGTGAAATGCAAACTCACAATTGTGAGGGAATAAAAACAAATTGTGGGAAAAAGTTGCAGTGACGAGTGAATTATAAAATGACTCAAAAACAACTCTCACAAAACATGAAAACAGTCGTGGATCATCCAGATCATGACAATACAGGTTAAGTTGACAGTTGGGCAATTTTTGTTTTTTTTAAATAAATTTAGTCATTTTTTCTTGTTCAGGACAGAACTAAATAAAAATAAAATTTTTATGATCTCTCTTAAAAGTATTAAAATGTTGATGAAACTTAACTCCTCTTTTTCAGATTGTCAGAGTCAGAGAATCACCAATTGCTGTTTAAATGACATTAAAATTAAAAGTAATCACTTTGGTAATCTAAAATACTTTTCAATGTAACTGTAATCTGATTACCACCCATTTAAAATGTAACTGTAATGAAATACAGTCACTCATATTTTGTATTTTAAAAATGTAACTAAGTTACTTGTATTTCGTTACTCCTCAACCCTGTCGGTTGTTGATTGAGGACTGCTGGTTGGAGTGATGTGTTTAGTTAGAAATTTTGAATGTGTTCCTCCCGAACTTTATTAATAAAACATAATTTAACGTTGCATCCACAACAGCGACAAAACATCGCTCAGTGCCGCTGGACACGGTAAGAGCCCCGGTTGCCCAAAGTATAGTTCTCTTTTTAGGCGTACACCAGTGTCCGAGTACAGTGTGCATGACGTGACCGATTTTTTTTTTTTTTTGTCGCTGTTAATTGCTTTTGCAGTAATTTAGTTTATCCACATTTATCCACAAGGTGGCATGGCAACTGGGCTGTGGATTCACAAGGTAAACAAAGAAAAAAGAAAAAAAACAGAAAAAACAACACAGACCGAGCTTCATGCAAGGACAAGGACAATTGAGGCCTATATAGAGAGAGTGCATTGTGACAAGAGGTTAGATTGTATCCTTTATTTGGTACAACTCTGATGAAAGAAACAAAGATGTGTACATTACATTGTAACTCTGGCAAAGTGATTGCTCAAAAAACGAACGCCTGTGTATGTAGTGTGGACGTCAAAATCCGTTTTATTTTTGTTTTTTTGTCACACAACAAAATGGGATGCAAGAGCCTCCGGGTACATCCTCCGATGATGATTTTTTTTGTTGCATCAATATTACAAGGGTTCATCTTGTCCGTCTGAAATCGGTTCTGGAGAGGAACCTCTGTGAGGTTAGACCACACTAATGTCCCTGTTTTAAATCCTTTTTGTTTATTTTTTATTTTTTTTATTGTAAAGTACAAGTTTTGGAGTCAGTATATCGTTTATAAAGTGTCTCCTGCCTTTGCACTGGTATAGCATTCTGAAGAGAAGATATTGATGAATAAAGTCGTTATTTTTGTTTTGGTTTTGTGCACAAAAAGTGTTCACGTCACTTCATAAAATTAAGGTTGAAACAGGACTATTGGACTATTTTAACTATGTATTTAGTGCCTTTCTGGGCCTTGAAAGTGGTTGTTAAATAGCTGTCTATGGAGGAGTCAGATACGGCTTGGATTTCATCAAAAATGTCTTAATTTGTGGTCCAAAAATGAACAGGTTTGAAACGACATGAGGGTGAGTAATTAATGTCAGAATTTTCGTTTTTGGATGAAGTCACCCTCTAAGCCTTGTCTGGTGATCAATTAGTAAAAAAATAGCATCTTCTCATCAACTTGGTCTTCTGAAATTCAAGATTAAAATGTTGTACAGAAATTCACATCCCGAAGTAATACTTCAGGTTAAGGGTTTGTTCTTTGCCTTAAAAAAACACCACTAATAATTGCATGATTTTCCCTTTGCAAACCGTTTAAGAGACAAATATCCTAGTTGCACTTTTTTCTTTGAAGACAGGTCGGAATTATTGGAGGAATCTTGGAAAGTATTTGTTTAAAGTATCGTGAATTCCCCCCTGTTTTAGCCTGGTTGTTCACTCCTCAAATCTGAAAAAGTCTGTGAAAATGGGCGTGTAAAGCTCTGGAAAAGTGGGAGTGTAGGGGGAGAGAACAACCAATGAAACACAGACCTACAACACACTCATTATACAGAATAATGAATAATAATATATGAGCTCTCCCAAGTACAAGGGAGAAATGCGCAAGAATATTTAAAAGGGCTAATAATATTTTCATTACGTTTACGAGCACTACATGATAAATGACACACAGTTTAAGACATAAGGCATAGTGACTTTTTTGTCCATTCTTTGAATTTTCGGTCTAAATCGTCTTTTGTGTATCAGAATAATCGCGTCATCGTGTTCAGATACACCACTGTATCCATGTCCAGTTTGCGCATATATTTTATTTGAAGAAAAGATGATGAAATATGTGTGCATACACAGTGCATGTTTGGTGCAGGAGAGTGTGTGAAATGCATCTATAAAACCTTTAAACATGCATAATTTATTCTGTATATAATCTATAATCATTGTTGGGGAGTAACGAAATACAAGTAAATTAGTTTCGTATTTAAAATACAAAATTTGAGTGACTGTATTTCATTACAGTTCCATTTTAAATGGCTGGTAATCAGATTACAGTTCCATCTGAAAAGTGTTTTAGATTACCAAAATGATTACTTTGAATTTTAATGTCATTTAAACAGCAATTGATGATTCTCTGACAATCTGAAAAAGCAGAGTTAAGTTTCATCAAAATCTTAATACTTTTAAGAGGGATCATAAAAATTGTTATTTTTATTCAGTACTGTCCTGAACAAGACAAAATTGCCCAACTGTCAACTTAACTGCCCTGCCATGACCCGGATGATCCACGACTGTTTTCATGTGTTGTTTGTGAGTCATTTTAAAATTGTAAAAACACAAAAAAAGGTAATTGCAAGTTTTTATCTCGCAATATTGTGAAAAGTCAGAATTATGAGATATAAACTCACATGCTTAATTCACAATTGCAAGAAAAAAGTCACTATTGCATCTCCCAATTCTGACTATATAAAATTGTGAGTTTAAATCTCGCAGCTCTGAGAAAAAAAAAAGAGTCAGAATTGAACTGAAATGCAAACTCACCATTGTGAAGGGAAAGAAAAAACAAATTGTGGGAAAAAGTTGCAGTGACCTTTTTTACAATTATAAAATGACAACAGTAGGCAATGAGACAGACTTCCTCACGCATAATACCGCATTATAATCTCATGCGCAGGGACTGGACTGAACGAGCTCTTTCTCATGAATAAAAGCAGAGAACCCAGCCCTGCAAGCCTATCTACACACTCCGAGACCCGAATCTACGTCAGATTTTGTGACGTAGCTTCGACTTTGCTTTTCAAACCGGACGTACAAAATTGCTCTGAAAATTGCAAAAATAACCAATTTCCACTTGTTGATCAACTTTGTGAGTGCTATTAGTGTTTTCAGTGACATGCAACCTGTACATATCTGTTTACATTTCAAAAAATGTGTTTTGTGGTTTCATGACCCTTTAAGGGGAGGCCAGGTGTAGAAGCCATATGTGCTGTTAAAGGAAGTCTGCTGTGATTTAACCGACTGCAGCTTTGGATGTGCTTCATTTCCAGAAGGACCTGTCGTAGCTTGAGGGGATACCAAGCTGACAGCCCTCAAAACGCTGTATGGCTATCACAACACACTAATGGTGATAAAGAGGGAGGACTGATTACAGGGTTTGGCAGGCAGTCTGTCATACATGCTCTCACGTAATGGGCAAAAATGGAGTGTGGTCTCCTCAGACAGTGACGCTTTTGGAGTGATCGTCATGCTGGCGTTGAACAGCCTTATATCTGTGTTGTTTACCCTAAACTTCTACTGAATGTGGATTCTTAGCAGCATTTTTCACAATTTCTACCATTATCCAGGTCAAAGTGAATGATTTTTGTCTGTGTAGTTAAGTAGATTTGTACATTTTCTGAAAAAAAGGACAAATGTGTCTGGGAGTCTGTGTCTGGGCCCTCCCTCTCAGAAATCCTGACACTTCTTGCTAGGTGACAGTAGACAGTATTTAAGTACTATTTCTATAATGTAAAATTCATTTCAGTTTAGCTTTAATTTATTTGTTATAAAAATTCTGAAGTCATTGGGCATGTCCCGACCCATTCCTCGATTGTTTTCTTGTTACTGAGTGTGAAGGTCCAGCAAATTGGTTGCATATTTGTTATTGTGGTGCATTATGGGATTGAATGAGTGCACTCAATGTCCACTATGGTTTCGAAACATCAACACAAATGGCTGGTGCTGTCCACTCAAATTTTTCACCATATAAAGGTATAGGGGGCGTTTTCAGACACAGCCTTAGTTTTAGTTACAACAATGGGATGATGGGATGTTGTTTGGAGGTTGATATGTTGTTCTGGGTGGTTTCTAGGTGCTTGCTAGGGTGATCTGGGTGGTTTTTAGCACTTAGCAATGTGACTGAGTGTTTTGGACAAGCGTATCTGAGTACTACAAACCGCGGCCACTACAAGTTTAGTCCACTATCGAGGAAGCAGCCAGTTAGGTAATATCATTAGGGCCTTTCCTCCCGCAAATCGCTGATGCTGTCACTAGTACCCCTGTTCTGCTATTTTTACTTTTTTCTTTTCATTATCACCACCTGATAAGGCGTACCGATCATATTACATAGCTCATTATAAAACTTTACAGTCATTTTCAATTTAATTGAAGTGGTATGACTATATTTAGGTGTTGGTTTGCTAGCTATAATTACAATTCAATAGTCCAGTATTTCATTGTATAATCGATGGGACGTTTCGCTAATAGGCGTTTCAAATTCATTCAATAGTTTGTTTATGACATACTAAATCAATATCATTTTGCCTTACAAACAATTAATACCTAAAACATAAAGTATGTAATGTACTTGAAACTTGTACTTGTTTCAGTGGCTGTATCAGTGACATGTCAAGCCATTTTTTTTTCTTTGCAGAAGGTGTAACTTGTATTGGGTGTAGTTTGTAGTCGTGCAGGACACAGACATACCCTTCTCATTTTGGTTGCCTGGGCGTTACTATGTGGATATTCTGACTAAGTATTTAGATTGCTATGTGGTTGCTTGGGTATTCTGAGTGATAACTGTGTTTAGTGTTGGGAGAAGCATCAGTCCAACTTGTATTTTAATAGTTGCAATGTACTTTGTTCTTTTTGTTTTTTGATGCCAGAGTTAAAAAAAAAAAAAGATGGTTTCAGATATCTGACTTTATCAGATATCAGAATTTATTTTTAAAACTATTTGAACCTGACCAGCTTTGAGTAGCTGCATTTTTTTTTTTTTTTACACACACGATCAGTATGTGGGCATTTGATGCCTTGAGGTGTCCAGGTGTTGCCGTGACTGTTATCACAAGACCTGGAACTAAACTCCACTCAAAGAGAGCATGTCAGAAACAAGCTGCTTGAAGTGTTTTGCTTCTCCTCTTTGTGCTGATAAACCTGATTAATCATATATGATGAAGACAGGCTTTGCATGTGTGAGATAAGATAATACCTTAAGTGTGATAAAATATGTATATGTCTTGCTCTTAGCTTTAAATCAGGCTGATTTTGCAGAGACCTTACTATTTTTTTTTTAACCAGATTTATTTATTACAAAATTAAAGGTGCAATAAGTGATTCTCTACAGAAATATTTTTTGTTTATACTGGTTGAAAGTCTCATATCGTGATGGCAATCGCTATGTTAAACGGTCTGAAGGTATTTTTAATTGTCTGTGGAAGACATACAACCCTAAAATGTGAATCCAATCTTTATATTGGGTCTGAATGAAATAATACTATGTCCTACCTGCCTGTCAACGTATGTTTTTACATACCCTCGTGTAAGCATGTTCACGTTCTCACTCTGATTTATGCGCATCCATGTCAGCAGTATCAACACCAAAATGAATCTGCAGCAGTCAGGTACAAGCTCACCAAGTTGTTCACGTTCATTATTATTCTAATGTTATGTGCTTTGAGACATAGTTTCAAAAAGCTGTGTGTTTGTGTGTGCCTTCAACTTGTATTGTGAGCACTTCCTGTGTCTATTTGCCAATTCATGAAGAATCGCTTGTTTGTTTTCCTCACTTGTAAGTCGCTTTGGATAAAAGCGTCTGCTAAATGACTAAATGTAAATGTTTTGGAGGAGGTGTGGCCTTGAAACACTGACTCATTATTGGCCGACTCCTGCGTCAGCATCACACGCATGCGTCGAGCTGCCCATGTGTACACCGTCAGTCAATAATGGTCAGCATGGACTGTTTTGTCGATGTCTTTACTACTTATCTGGACCTTGAATGTGGTAATTACATTGCTGTCTCTTGGGGATCAGAAACCTCTCAGACGTCATCAAAAATATCTTAACTTGTGTTCCGAAGATGAACGAAGGTCTTACGGGTGTGGAATGACATGAGGGGGAGTAATTAATTGGGTGAACTAACCCATTAAGGTGGCAGTCGACAAAACTGCAGCGTGCCATTGTAATAATCGGAGCGTTGTTGTGCGTCAATGCGAACACTAATATAGTTATTGTTATAGTTACGGTATCATTATGGTTATCATTCTTGGTGTAAACAGACATTAATCCTGAAATATTTTGGCAAATTCCCTTGCAACATCCTGGCAACCACAAACAATACCTACAATATGGGCTAACAATGCTCTCCAGAACAACTTAAAATATCTTAGTAACACCCTCACAACCACCTAGTGACACCTTAACTATCACAAATCAGATCGTTGTGTGGGCCACACCCACTGTTAAAAATTACCTGTAAATTTTACAGTATAATACTGGCAGCAGGGTTGCCAGCCAGTTACTGTAATTTTTACAGGTAATTTTTAACAGTGGGTGTTATTACTATAATTTAATTTACAGAATTTTACTGTATTCTTTGATTAACAATTTTTTTTTTTAAATTTGCTGTATTTTTTTAAATTAAATAAGTCACTTACCACAGTTGTAGAACACTCTCTCTTGCTGCTACCAGTCGAAAATCCTACAGTGCCTCTTTATGCTTGAAATTTACAGTAATATCCTGTAATTTTGAGTCAAACCGCCACGCCCCCCAGAATGCATTGCAGTTTACAGCAATATGCTGTATTATTAAGAATACAGCCACCTGCTGTAAAATATTGCTGTAATTTTTACAGCAATTCATTACAGTGCCATCTGTTGTAAGACTCCTTGTTCAAACAAAAATTATAATTGTATTAAAATGAAAAGGACGTTTGTAAATCTAAAATGGCTATTTACTCCTTGCACACTAAAGGAAATTATATAAATAAATTTACAGTACAGTACAGTAGTTTTATATGCACTGCTATTTTATATCATTGATGCGTTTTTGAATGTTTATACTTTTAGCATTAGTCATTGCACAGGACATAAACCACAGGGGGAATATGCCTCTAATATATGTGTCAGATCTTTCATCGGTCTTGTCCTTGTTCACTAAAATGTCTCGAAAGTGCCATGACATCATTCGGCTGCTGCTCCCGTCTTGAGTTAGCGTGAAGTGCCCTGTCAAATACCTTCTTGGGGCTGTTAGTACCTGCATGTGTCTTAATCCACTCAATTTCGCTTGTTTTTTTTCTGCTTAAATGGCAGAGAAGAATGCCTGAGGACTGTCAGCAAACACCTGCAGTCTGCGTTCCCCAGGCAGATCTCTTGGCCTCCAACGACGCTGGCGCAACACGAGAAAGATATTAGCGACTATGAGAAATGTAACAAACAGTAACAGAGCGGCTCTCTCACTTTCGGTTGGCCGGGGGCCAGGAAGGATAACAAGCCAGGGCAGTGAGAAACCCACAAAGCCGGGCCTTAGTTCCAGACGTTGTTGGCACGATGAAAGGCAGCTTCTCGATGGCTCATCTCACAGCGGCCTTGATTAAGAGCTGCAGTTTTTTCAGAAATCTGCAATAATTACATGTAAGCAAGGGTTAAACTGACTTTTACACCTGTAAAGTGAACAGCTGCAGATTTCTTGAGCAACAGCGATTCATAGCCGTCAGTCGACGGTTAATCCGGGGTTTGTGCCGCTCAAGTGCACAGAGTTGCTTCCTGCTTAAGACCACCATGTCTGAAGGCCCATGACAATATTTGATTGAAAATAGTTTTTTTATCAAGAAAAACAGTTTCGTCAGTTTTTTCAGATACCCTAAATGTACCCCCTTGTGAAAAACAAGTGCGCTTAATTGTTTTGTTTACTTCAAATCTAAAAAAATATATATATTTATATATATTTTTTACTCGTTTTTAAAACATGTTTTTTACTTGATAATGTATTAATGAAATAAAAGGCCACTTAAGTGTACTTAAAGAAAGCACATATTTCATTACATACTTAAGTAGGGCACTTTGTAATATTTTAAAATGAATAGTTGTACTTTATGTTCAAATAATCTTTTTTCATTCTTACGTACTAGTACTTAATGTACTAGTATTTACATTTTAAAGTACATGTAAAGTTCTTGATTATAATTTTAACTGCAGTGTGTTATTTAATCCATCACATCTAATATTTTACAAGTTAATATATTTTAAATGCACTAAATTGTAACTTCATAATTCCATCAAATGTGTAATACACTACATATGTTTCAATAGAAATTGCATTTTTGTATAGAGTATTTTAGTTTACTGTAAAAGTCATTTAGTACATTAGTGCATTCAGCAGTACACTTGAACCATTTCAAAGACAATGACCTAAAAATATATATTTAAGTCTTGCTTAATTGGGAACACTATTGTTAAAATCAATTTAAACTATAATAGATTTTCAATTGATTATACAATAAACATTGAGTGTCTGAAAAGATTACATTGAGTTCACATTTAAGTATTCTTTTAAAGTATATTCTTTCCAAAAGTACTCTTTTTCAAAGTATGTTATTTCCTTTACTGCATTCAATGGCATCACTGATTCATCATTGTCTTCATAATTATGCTGCCAGCTAAATATATTATTTGACTGAATTGTAACGGCGAGCTCACAGAGAAAGTGTTTTTGCGTTACACCGTCTATACCGGACGTGACCGCTGTAAAGCATTTGTCCTTCGTGACAGTACATGATAACTAGAACGAGGCATCAGTTTACTGTCGGAGATTTGTCGCTGGTGTCACGCCGCATCCAGTGTAGACAACATTGATTATAATGGGTTCTATTGTCTTTTGTCCCATTGCATCACGCCTGGTATAGACACCTGGTTTTACACTATATAGTTTTTTTTTGTTTTTTTTAATTATGTAAATGGACTAAACAGGTGATTATAACCTCCTCTCCTCTCCTCTTATTTAATTTATCCTTTGTGGAAAAGGAAAGCCAGAATACACCCAAGATGGTAAATGCAGTGAGAGACATGTTGAAAATAAATATAGTCGTTCTATATCATGAAAAGAAGCCTATTTATCTAGGCCTAATATCTGTGTGTGTACTTTATTCGTCTACTTGTAATATATAATTATTACTTATACTTATACTTATATACTTATAATAATTCAAAATCACTGTTTAGACAATTTGGGTTTGGCTTTATCTAAATGAGTCCAAGTAACTGTTGAAGGACTAGACTCACATTTTGTTTTGGGCTTTTGGCTACAAATGTTTAACAGCTTCTTTATTCTTTTGTCCAGTTCACTACTTTTTATTCACTAGCCTCTTTACATTGTTCCAAGAATCGGACTGTACCAGCAACATTCTTTCAGGATATATTCAAGTGTTTTGAAGCTAAGTTGTCTCACAGAAGAATATTAAACAGATAATTATATAGGAAATTATATTCACACTATCTATCATTATCATTTATTTATCATTATTGTCTATATTTATTGTCTGTCCGTCCGTCTCACATAAACAGTGAATCACACTTAGACCCCGTTTACACCTGGTGTGAAGATGCATTTTGGTCAATTGGATTACAAGTAGATGAAGGAGACACACCTGTTCATACTTGGTATTTTAATCTGTTTCTTAAGTCCACTTTCAACCACTTCTGTCCTGATTTCTTTGAGGCGAGGGTCTATGGGTGGATAAATGAATGTGTTTTTTTTTTTTCGATCTAATGGACAAGATAAGCTCAAGCAGTTTCTGTCAGTCAGAGGCGGAGAGCAGGCGGTCTTTTGTGGCTGTTCGAACACATTCGACCACATGAGCATCTACACCAAGAAAGCTTTTTACACCCTGTTTACACTTGTATTTAGCTCCGCCCACTTGAGATCTGATCAACCAAAACGTATCCATCCATCCCTTTCTTTCTTTCTTTCTTTCTTGTTTGTTTAAAATATTATGAACACATAAAAAAATAGCCTATGCATTATAAAGGTATTTATACATTATAATGCATTCTTTTCATAAATGACTAACCAAAGTTAAAATGCATTATAATATTTTCAGATTCGCTGTTACATCTGAAATTGGTTGTTTATGTGGTTTATTATACTTTCTAAAGGTGTGTTCAATCAAAAGATAAATATTATTATGTATTATAACTGTAGTTACAATTATTCATGAGACTATACACTGCATTATAAGCTGTATTACAAGACATAATGCATGTTTTATAAGCTTTCCAAGTACCTTTTGAATAAGCTAAGCTACAAAATAAAAATCAATAATCTCTCTTTCTTGCTTTCTTTCTTACTTGCTTGCTTCCTTTCTTGCTTTCTTTCTTTCTTTCTTTCTTTCTTTCTTTCTTTCTTTCTTGCTTGCTTTCTTGCTTTTTCTTTCTTGCTTTCTTTCTTACTTGCTTGCTTTCTTTCTTGCTTTCTTTCTTTCTTTCTTTCTTTCTTTCTTTCTTTCTTTCTTGCTTGCTTTCTTGCTTTTTCTTTCTTGCTTTCTTTCTTGCTTTCTTGCTTTCTTTCTTTCTTTCTTCTTTCTTTCTTTCTTTCTTTCTTTCTTTCTTTCTTTCTTGCTTGCTTTCTTGCGTTTTCTTGCTTGCTTTCTTTCTTTCTTGCTTTCTTGCTTTCTTTCTTTCTTTCTTTCTTTCTTTCTTGCTTGCTTTCTTGCGTTTTCTTGCTTGCTTTCTTTCTTTCTTGCTTTCTTTCTTGCTTTCTTGCTTTCTTTCTTTCTTTCTTTCTTTCTTTCTTGCTTTCTTTCTTTCTCGCTTGCTTTCTTGCTTTTTCTTGCTTGCTTTCTTTCTTTCTTTCTTTCTTTCTTTCTTGCTTGCTTTCTTGCTTTTTCTTTCTTGCTTTCTTTCTTGCTTTCTTGCTTTCTTTCTTTCTTTCTTTCTTTCTTTCTTGCTTGCTTTCTTGCGTTTTCTTGCTTGCTTTCTTTCTTTCTTGCTTTCATTCTTTCTTGCTTTCTTTCTTGCTTTCTTTCTTGCTTTCTTTCTTTCTTTCTTTCTTTCTTTCTTTCTTTCTTTCTTGCTTTCTTTCTTTCTTGCTTTCTTTCTTGCTTTCTTTCTTGCTTTCTTTCTTTCTTTCTTTCTTGCTTTCTTTCTTGCTTTCTTGCTTTCTTTCTTTCTTTCTTTCTTTCTTTCTTGCTTTCTTTCTTTCTCGCTTGCTTTCTTGCTTTTTCTTACTTGCTTTCTTTCTTTCTTTCTTTCTTTCTTTCTTTCTTGCTTGCTTTCTTGCTTTTTCTTTCTTGCTTTCTTTCTTCTTGCTTTCTTGCTTTCTTTCTTTCTTTCTTTCTTTCTTTCTTTCTTGCTTGCTTTCTTGCATTTTCTTGCTTGCTTTCTTTCTTTCTTGCTTTCTTTCTTGCTTTCTTTCTTTCTTTCTTTCTTGCTTTCTTTCTTGCTTTCTTTCTTTCTTTCTTTCTTTCTTCTTTCTTTCTTTCTTTCTTTCTTTCTTTCTTTCTTTCTTGCTTGCTTTCTTGCTTTTTCTTTCTTGCTTTCTTTCTTGCTTTCTTTCTTGCTTTTTCTTTCTTGCTTTCTTTCTTGCTTGCTTGCTTGCTTTCTTTCTTGCTTTCTTTCTTTCTTGCTTTCTTTCTTTCTTGCTTTCTTGCTTTCTTTCCTTCTTTCTTGCTTTCTTGCTTTCTTACTTTCTTTCTTGCTTTCTTGCTTGCTTTCTTGCTTGCTTTCTTTCTTGCTTTTTCTTGCTTGCTTTCTTTCTTGCTTTCTTTCTTGCTTGCTTTCTTTCTTGCTTTCTTTCTTTCTTGCTTTCTTTCTTTCTTGCTTTCATTCTTTCATTCTTTCTTAAATGATAAGGTATTTTAAACATTATTTAATGTGTTCAAAACAATATTTTGATCCTATCAAAAAATACACTGGAGATTCTTTAGTTTGTGTAAAATTATACACTATATAATTTCCTCCCCCGACACTTCTATGACACATAGAGCTGAAAGGTTGATGAAGCAAACTGATTACTATAACTGTAATCAGATGGACAGCTCTTCTTCCAGCCAGATGATGGCACTGTGTATCCATCAGTGATCTGGTTTCGATGTGGTCTCATCCTGCAGGGGCTGCCATGGGCTGTCTTTGTTTTGTTTTGCATGCAGTAAACCTACAAGTTTAAATAGAGCTGAAGCATGGTGGTAAACATGACACAATATGATTTACATGTTTAAAAAAAATTGGTAGCACTTTACAATAAGGTTTCATTTGTTAACATTAGTTAACTACGTTGAACAACACTTCTACAGCATTTATTAATCAAATTAACATTTACTAATACATTATTACAATCCAAAGTTGTATCTGTTAACATTAGTTAGTGAACTAACATGAACATTTTATGAACTAACATTAAGAAAGCTTAATAAATGCTGTGAAATAGATAGTTGATTCATAACCGTTAACAAATGAGACCTTATTTCCTGAGGGGAAATATAGTGATTTTAAAGTGTATCCATTTATTTGTTTAATCATTATTATTTTACTTTTATTTAGTTCAGATCACAGAGACTTAAAATTAATATAATATTCTATAAATGTGCCAATGTATCCATCATAGCTCATTTTCAAATGTAGTGAAGTATTTCAAAAAGATAAGGATAAACTAATCATAAATGCCCTGATTCAAGCTTCATCATTACATTATCATCTGTGACAACATCAGATTGTTTTATTAAAGACTGACTGATTTAAACTAAAATAATTATAAAAAAAAAACCCCCATCAATTTAAAACATGTACATGCTTTTCCTCACACTTTGTGAAATTGTTTGATGTATCTATGGTTTTTATTTTTTCAGGATGACAGTGGTACGAGCTGCGAATAATGGCCGGCAAAACATAACAGCTCTCTAGTTCAGCACAGCACGGCAGATATGACATAAATGGGTAAGTAGCCATTATTACATGAAAGATTGTTTGTTCAGCTAAATTGATCCCTCTGTTTTCTAGGGCTTGTTTGCTGTGCTCTAGCTGTCCGGAGCACAATGCGGGCTCGCCGCTGAGAAAACGTCTGTCCGGTCTATTTATCTGGATGTACCAACATTACTTTCGCACGAGCATTCAAATCCATCCCTTTGCCTGAGTTGAAAGTGCATGTGTCCACATAACCTCTGGCATACATGGCTTCCAAGAGGCAAGGGTGTGCTCATACCGGCAGGGTTGGGCAGAGATCAGAAGTAACATACAGGTGCATCGTGACAATTGACTGCGGATTGATGTTGCCTACAGAGAAGTTGTGGTTTAGTACCTGCGTGACTGCAGCGGGTTACCCAGGGAAGGTGGAATGGGGCAGCAGCTGTGTGTATGGAAATTCTTTTCTTGTTTGTTTGCTCTTGGACGGTGAGAGTACCGCTGCGCTCTAATGATGCTAATCCCTCCTCAACGTGAGCGGAAATTCTGATAGTTTCAACAGAAACTCTGGACAATGTCCCGTCTAAACCTCAATTAGATCCAAGATGATAAAGTGTGGTTTTTTTTTCATATATATATATATATATATATATATATATATATATATATATATATATATATATATATCACACACAACATATCATGAACTTGTTACCTTCTGCTAAAATAAATATTGGTTTATGAGGCCTCAAGGCTTTCATGTTGAGAATAGATGTCCGCTGAGTCAACAATGGGAATAAGAAAGTCAAAGTATTACTTTCTTGTCTTGGACAAAAAGATGTTTGGATTTGGCTTGTCAGCTGAACAGACTTGAACTTCATCAACCGGGTTTCTTCAAGCACCCGCAACTCCTTGAGGTGGGCAAACGCGCCTACTTTCTCCCAGCTGGAGCGGATCACACATTGCAACGACTTCAGGGGACAGAAAAACAAAAGCTACGCAAATGAAAGAGCTTTGAGTGTCCAGAAACAGGATGGAACACAAACAAGTAACAAAGCAAACCACTTGAAATGCTAAATCTAAAGGACTGATGTTTTGCCAGCACATCTGCCTTAGATGTAGGTTGAAGACGATAAGAATTCTTTAAATAGTGACATTTCAGGACGTCATAGTTTAAAGACATTGGAGTTGAATTCGTGCATGCTGCAACACAAATCATAATTTTACATTGTGGCAATTTAGAGGCAAATTCATGTGAATTGGTGTGATCTTATGCATATGTTACGCCTCACTGACACTTAGGTTTAGGGATGGACCTTCTTGTTTACGTTTTTTCCTAAAAATGGTACTTTGTGCGAATCAAATTGTATTAATTTTTATGAAATCGTGAGATTGTAAAATAGTTCTCTTTTCTGATGAACTCAATTTTGCACGCTAGATTCTTTAAAAATTCTTCTTTTTTGTTCCTTAAAAAGTAATTCTGACTATTAACTAGTTGCTTATTAGCGTGCATATTACTAGGAGATTGACTGTTTATTAGTACGCATAAAGCACATATCAATGCCTTATTCTACATCTCTTAATCCTACCAAATACATAAACTTAACAACTACCTTACTAACTGTTAATAAGCAGAAATTAGGAATTATTTGAGGCAAAAGTTGTAGTTAATAGTGCAAACTGGACCCTAAACCAAAGTGTGACCAAAATAACAGTTGGGAACCACATGCATAAATAATAGTTGAATTTACATTTCTGTGTAAACAATTTCTTAAGGCCCGCTCACACAATGGACGATAATTATAACTTAAGAGTTTCAATGATTGTCCAATTCTAGGAGGATAGTGATGTCCACCGCTATAATGATGACACAGAGGAACGATATCACTGGAATCACTTTTGAATGTTTTCCCAGTTGATGAACAATTAAAAACATGGGCAGCTAATCAGAATCCATACATAAAGAAGCGGATGACAAAACTGCAGTGAAGGCTTATAATAAACAGAATGTTATTGTTCGTTTTTTTTTTTTTTTCGTACACTAATATAGTTAGTATCGTTGTTGGTGTGAACAGGCCTTTAAGTATAGGTGGAAACACTTTCAGAAAGATTTTTTTTTTACACAAATATGTGACTCTGGACCATAAATCCAGTCATAAGGGTCAGTTTTTGGAAATTGAGATTTTTACATCATCTGAATAAGCTTTCCATTGATGTTAGGTTATGACAATATCTTGCCGAGATACAAGTATTTGAAAATCTGGAATCAGAGGGTGCAAAAAAAAAAAAAAAAATATTGAGAAAATCACTTTTAAAGTTTGTCCAAATGAAGTCCTTAACAATGCATATCCCCACAGAAAAATAAATTGACATATTTAATAAATGTACAAAATATCTTTACTTAATATCCTAATGATTTTTTGCCTAAAAGAAAAATCGATAATTTTGACCCATACGATGTATTGTTGGCTATTGCTACAAATATACCCGTGCGGCTTATGACTGGTTTTGTTGTCCAGGGTCACATATAGTCATTGTTTTCTTCATAGATGTGGCTTTTGTTGTGAACGGGGCTTTAGAATGATTATTTTCTTCCAACTCATGAACGATAATAATCAGGCTGCTTTAAAGACCTCGAGTATTTGAAGTGCCAGACGACAAAACTGCTGCACATGCTTATAATAAAAGGAACTTTATTGTCCCTTATAGTGGATATAGTTATCGTTCTACTCATCTTCATAATTCTTGATGTCAATGCAAAGAGCGTTAAACTGTTTAATGCACTGCATTGCTTCAGAAATATTTGAACTCTGTGGTTCATGAAGCAAAACACACTAAAGAGACCTTCTGTCAGATGCAAAGTAGGCTAAGTGCATGTGCCGACGATGAAATTCAATATACAAAAAGCCGGCAATTGTTGGCTCGGGTTTTTGACCATACGCTACGTGTAGCATTCATCATCTTCAACAAGCTGTCACTGTTCCGCGCGGCCCCCAAGGAAGGCCTGCCAAAATATCTGCACTTGCAGTGGCTCTTGTTGGACGTGACTCAAGGTTCATCTTTTTATGTTTCAGGCAGGGCCTGTGGAGCGTGACCCCGAGGAGTTCTCTGCATTAATCATGAGCGCCGGCCGGGACACCCGACAGGCCCGGGACATTCCTGGGACCACTTGCCGCTGGGCAGGTGAAATTCGGAGGCTGGCCCGTCTCTGCTGTGAAGCCAAGGTAGGGGCCAGGGGCGTTGCTATGGGCCGATCCCTGCAGAGTGTTCGCCTAGCACACTCCTGACAAGTAAATAGGATGAGTAATTAGATATTACAATGAAAGATTAATGGTGTCAAATTGATGGTTCACTCACGAAGGCTCTTCTGGAGGTCACGATCTCTCGCAGTCTTGCGCTGGTCATTGGCCCGCTTGCCACCGTTGGAGTTTGCATTGTAAATGTTGTGTTTATGTGTGTCACTGTGTATAAGATTAAACCAACTTTTCAATGTTCTTGGACCCGGTCCAATACAGCACGTATAGCAACAAAATTCATCATCGTCATCCCCGCGCGGTGAACAGGTTGTGCTGGCAGCCTAATATTGGTCATATGTTCCTCACTTCACACATCCAAGCCGTTTTGTTGTGATCAAATGAACACGTCAAGGAAAGCTGAATCGTTTGTGAAACCAAAGTGAGGTTCAGATGTTCATTGTGTTAATGAATCATTTATAATAATTTGCATGTATCATATAACAACAGTAACAATCAATCAGTAGTATTAATGGCAATAAAAATTATAAGCAAATGGGTAAAAACAGACAAAAAAATGAATGCAATTATAATAATAGCAAAAACAAAAATAAGCAGATCACAATAACATTATCTTTAAAAACAAAAAAATATAATTTGTAATGCACACAAACACAATATTATTATTGTTAGTGCATAAATAGATAAATATGATATGATACTAATTATATTTAAATAAATATAAAACAATATAAACATTATGTAATACCAAAAAAAGGAAATCTGACCAACTTTATTATTATTATTATTGTATTTAAATAAATATAACAGCAATATAAATTTGTAATAATAATAATAATACCAAAAAGGGAAATTAAAAAAACAACTACAACAACATTCATTATGATTATAATTCATTTATTTATTTCTTTAAATTAATTTTATTTATTTATAGATATGCAAAATGGATTGACATGTTTTGTATCATCGGGAAAATGCATTAAGTACTATCAAGTATTACAAGATATATAGTGCAGGTGACGATATTTTTGCTCTTCATAATAGAAAAAACAGAGAATTTGTGTTTTTGGCAGTGGCTCATGTTATTTCTCAGCGTTCAACAGCGTTTTAACTCCACGCATGCGTGTGCTCTGCTCTTCTGCTGAGGTGATGTCACTGAACTTCAGGAGGTGCAGTAGCGAGTGCTTGGCCTCCAACTCCTGTTGTTCTGCATTCTTTCTTAATTGATGATGACCGCTGCAATTACACGTGATGGTCAGTTTAACTGAAGCTGACGCTCATTTTTGTGGACACCTCCTCCTGAAACATGGGTTCAGTGACCCTCGTGACCTGCTGTAGAGCTACTACACTGGAAGGAAACCGAGTTTAATGTCAGGACACATGTCTGCTGTTTAATGAGGGAAAAATGAGAGATGGCCTTGCTGGCTGAAGACATGTGTCATCTAAGAGGCCATCATCGTCTTCCTCATGAGCTTTTGAACACTCTATTTTTATGTTCCTCGTGAACTGAATGAATTCACATCAGGTTTATTTACTCTTTGGTTTTGGCAGGTAGAACATCAACATCATAAATGTTTAATGATTATCACAACAAAAATGATCATTTGTGATCTGTGGTTCCTCACGGTTGATCTCTTTTTCTATTTGATCAATAATTACACATTTTCTTATACGTTTTTCTCAGTTTCCACCTTGTCAAAAATGTTGCGGGGTCATTTTTTTTTTAAAGAAATTAATACTTATATTCAGTGAGGACATTAAATTGATCAAAAGTAACGGTAAAGACTCGGTCACTCGATCTCTCTCACAGTACTCTTCTACATAATGCAGTAAGTTTCAATGAACAAAAGCAATAGAGAACAAACATATGTTTATGTCGCTAAGAATGGTCGCTAAGACAGATGCAGCGATACTTATGTAAGGGGCCGTTCACATATCGCGCCTAAAAACGCGTGGAAAGCGCGGCCGCGTCGCGTCCTCCTCCTTTTGCAAGCGTTCGGGAGCTCGCGCTAACCATGAACAACACTCTCCACTACTACGCAGAAGTTTAAATGGATCCCCATCACCGAAAAGCCCTCGCAGTAGCTCTTGAACAGGATTTATTTATGGAGAGGAAAAACTCCCGCAGTGTTTGGGTGCACCCTATCCTTCAAAAACGTAAAAAAAACATGGAGAATTTCACAAACTTGTCCAAGAGCTCTTGTCACATGACCCGCGGTGCGCTCGCGGCATTCTGGAAAGTTGAGATGTTTTCATCTCGCCGCGGCACAGGCGCGCATGGAAAAAAACGAGCGCGCCGGACCGCATGCGCGTCGCTTCCATTTTGCGCGCGGTTACCGATAGACGCGATATGTGAACGGCCCCTAATACTGGTAATGCAGTCACAGCTTTATGTTTTCGTCATTTCCAATGGCTTCGAATGCGGCTCAACCAATCAGAATCAAGGGCTGGAACGATTCGTTTTATAAATTACATTATAAATGTAATATATGTATGATTCTGATTTTTGAGCCGCGCATTCGACCAACCCGAATTGACAAACAAAAACAAAATGACTGCATTACATCAGTATAGGGGGGGGGCCGTTTCATATCCGTTCTTAAACCGCGCGCAAAATGGAAAGCGACGCGCATGCGGTCCGGCGCGCTCGTTTTTTTCCATGCGCGCCTGTGCCGCGGCGAGATGAAAACATCTCAACTTTCCAGAATGCCGCGAGCGCACCGCGGGTCATGTGACAAGAGCTCTTGGACAAGTTTGTGAAATTCTCCACGTTTTTTACGTTTTTGAAGGATAGGGTGCACCCAAACACTGCGGGAGTTTTTCCTCTCCATAAATGAATCCTGTTCAAGAGCTACTGCGAGGGCTTTTCGGTGATGGGGATCCATTTAAACTTCTGCGTAGTAGTGGAGAGTGTTGTTCATGGTTAGCGCGAGCTCCCGAACGCTTGCAAAAGAAGGAGGACGCGACGCGGCCGCGCTTTCCACGCGTTTTTAGGCGCGATATGTGAACGACCCCTTACGACGCCACTGTGTCTGTACGTTGCACCTGTTCCATGTTTTGTGTATTTCAGGAAAAGTAACTGTTGTTTGTTATTTATAAACGATGAGTTGCATCACTGCACAAAACAAATGTAATTGTTCTCAATTGATAATACTGTTCATCGAAGCTTACTACGTAGAAGAGTATTGTGAGAGAGATATCCTTCAGGTCTGTCCTATGTTCATAATCCGTTTGAATGTCCGTTGCGATCCTACACTGTTAAAAAATTACTGTAAATTTTACAGTATAATACTGGCAGCAGGGTTGCCAGCCAGTTACTGTAAAATTTACAGTAGTGTTACTGTAATTTAATTTTCCTGTATTCTCCGATTACAGTAAATAACTTTTTTTTAATTATGAAGGGTCAATTTACAGTAATATTCTGTAAATTTGAGTCAAACCAACACGTCACCCCAGAATGCATTGCAGTTTACAGCAATATGCTGTATTATTAAAAAACAGCCAGCGGCTGTAAAATAATGCTGTAATTTTTACAGTAATTCATTACAGTGCACTGTTAAAAAATTACTGTAAATTTTACAGTATAATAATGGCAGCAGGGTTGCCAGCCAGTTACTGTAAAATTTACAGTAGTGTTACTGTAATTCAATTTACAGAGTTTCCCTGTATTCTCTGATTACAGTAAATAACTATTTTTACCCCAGAATGCATTGCAGTTGCTGTAATTTTTACAGTAATTCATTACAGTGCACTGTTAAAAAATTACTGTAAATTTTACAGTATAATAATGGCAGCAGGGTTGCCAGCCAGTTACTGTAAAATTTACAGTAGTGTTACTGTAATTCAATTTACAGAGTTTCCCTGTATTCTCTGATTACAGTAAATAACTATTTTTTAAAAATGACAAAGGGTCAATTTACAGCAATATTCTGTAAATTTGAGTCAAACCCACACGTGACCCCAGAATGCATTGCAGTTTACAGCAATATGCGGTATTATTAAAAAACAGCCAGCGGCTGTAAAATAATGCTGTAATTTTTACAGCAATTCATTACAGTGTAGCCTTTTAACAGTTAATGGGTTTTCTGTGTCCAGATGACTGACAGCGCTAGTAAAAGCAGTCGTTTGCCTCTTTTTCCGTGTTCACAACAAGTATCAATATAAAAGTCTTCGTGACTCTCTCTCATAAAGACAATCTTTGCCGCCATCTAATGCTCTAATCAATGAAACGTAACTTCTGTTGCTGTCCACGGTCAGGGACTATTTGTTCCAGCGGAAAGAAGGTTCATCATGAAAGTTGCTCTGATTCATATTTTTTATCTTTAATATTTGTATTGTGTGGTAACCATTTTATGAAAGCAATAAACCCCAAGAAGCCGTGGTTTACTGTAAATTTACAACAGCTAAGGAGGTTTAACAGCGCCCAATATATTCGCATAGAAAATAGCTATTTTAAATCGTAATAATATTTCACAGTTACTGTTTTTACAGTGTTTTTGATCAAATAAATGCAGCCTCGGTGAGCAGATTTCCTTTTTAAAACCATCAGTTAAGATAAACAAACAGTACACACTAAAACATGGTCAGACATGCAAAACATCTGAAAGAAAGGCCAACAAACGCATAATCAAGCGTCTTTAGCCTGGAATATATCACCAGTGTTACAATTCATAAATTATCATTCTTTGAAACACAACAAATCTCTCAGTCTGTAAGGGAGATTTTCAGTCATGTTTTAGGTTTTTCCCAGCTTAGTACAGAGCGATATAGCTTTCGAGTGTGTTTGTAAGTCATGATGAGTGTGTGTGTGCGCGGTGTTTTGAAATGGTGTTTGCTTTGGAGCATATATTATGAGATGAAAGAGAGATAGCGCTACGCCCTGCGGTGCTGTGAAATATGGAACGCTCCTCGTTTGCTCACCTGGACCCGCAGTGAGTTCAGAAGCATTAGTAAACAAAAGGGTGGCTTTTGGCTGCGAGCATGTACAACAGATGTTCACTGCGGCTCTGTATAACAGCTGCCCTCACTGTCTGACTGCAGGGCGGCACATTTTACCCCACACTGTCAGAGTATTAATGCTTTGAGACTTAGACTGTGCAGTTTCATGACTTTAAAATGGTAAAAGGTAAATATAGGTGATATTAACTATGAAGCCAGCATTTTGAGGCATTGTGCGTGCTGCTGACACCAAGACTGCATTGCGAGAATGCATTGCGAAAAGCTTAGTGAAGAAATAGTCACTGAAAAGTAGTCAATAGAAATGGATTTTACTCCGATATTTGTGTGCAGACTACTAGTTTCAAATTAGTTTGTCAGAGTATTGCTGTATTAACTTGGAAACATGCTTTTTATACGTGAGGGGCCGCTTATACAGAACACTTTTTTCTCATTCCACTGCACTGCTTTCCCATTGTTTTTGTAAACATGCACTTTAGGGCTGTCAAATTAAAATGGTGCATTGGAATTTTAGGCGTGGATCAGGCAGCATTATCACAAGATGCCCCAGTCGATGTTGCATTTTAATGTTTTTCCTAGCCTATCCAACTGATCTCAGTAGATACAGCACTGCTGTGTTGCTCATTCAAAACATTGCAGGAATAAAAAAGCTCAATGCGGGGAATATTTAGGTTAAGCCAAAACTGCCACCAAGCCGTTCAAATTGAAGGCATTTTCTGCACTGCTTTTCCATTGTTTTCTATATAAACAAGCGTTAGACGTACATCTTTGACCACTGCACTTGCGTCTTGCACAAGAGAGACGCGTTTTTAGAAAGCTATGTAAAGTTAAAATAAGTTCAACTTTTAAAAAAGCATGTCTCGAGACTTTGTGGGCTTTTTACCCATTCCACTGCGCCTCATGTTTTTAAAGCAAAAAGTACTCTGTGTGATCAACTTGTCGGCTCTTTGTATTAAACTATGCATAAATACATGATGCTTTTTCGGTTCGTAATAGTTATAGAATTTAGCATATTTTATTTGCTTTATAAACGTGACCACCCTAACATGCATTAGACAGACGTCTTTGACCGTTGCACTCGCAACTCATGTTTTTTTGCAGCGTTTTGTGGCACTCAAATTAAATTAAGTATATATATATATATATATATATATATATATATATTTTTTTTTTTTAAGTTAAGACTAAGATAATTGGAGTATCGGTGCGATCATGCCATGCTGTAATTATTGTAATTCCAATATTCTGAGCATCCTCGTCCACATAGAACTAGTAATTACAACTTGTAAACTTACCTGAGATCTACGACTGTAGCACCTGACTGACTCCCGCTGACGTTGATTTCTGTCCGAATTCGAGGATGTGAACATCACAAGTTGATGTTGATGCAGCATTTGTTTTTCAAGGAAATACTATAATTTCAGTCTTACCATTTCAAACTTCCACAGTTAATTAAATGTTACTTGTAAATTTACTAGAAATTTCTGAGTTAAAAATTAAATCCTGCACCAATTTTGGGTTCCATTTCAGTTCATTTAGGGGGCTTTTATACAACAATAATTTATTCAACTAAAAATGGAAAAAAATGTATTTGTTTTTATTCGTTCATTTACACGACGCCATAAAACGAGTTTCAAAGTGCAAGTTTTTGGACATGATACCGTTGTCATCTCCATGTAAACTACAAAAACATGAATTGCTGAAACTGGTGACATTATGCACATACGTATTACGTTTTTTAGTGTAATGTTTCTTTACAAAGTGATATTGCCAACTACTGGCCTGGAAGCATAATACAGTGTTTTTACTCCTTTTCATGGGTTTTGTGTGAATGGGGATCATTTTGACAATCTTGTCGTCTGTATGCGAAAAACGGCAAGGATAAACTTCTCTGTTGTTAGTGCATTGTTGTCGTGCAAACGTACCCTTGTTTCCGCTTCATTTTGGCTGTAGATGGTAAGGTAGCTCACTAAGTTTTGGATCAAAGCTAATGTCTCTTTAAATCAGAAAAGCTTTTGTTTTAGCTTTGTCATCATGTGCGTGATATTGCTCGTAATAAGTCATAGTGAAATTAATATACCACAAGCTTTCATGTTCGCCTAATTAAAAAAAAAACCCCTTGATGTGTGAAATACACAAACATTTGTCAAATCAGCTGTCGGCACACTCTTCAGTGGAAGCTTGTACAAACACTTCTGAGTGGTATCAGGACTGAACATGGCAACTTCAGCACTAAGCTGCCATAAAATATATTCCTGCAGGCCATATCCTGCAATTTAATAGCATGAAAGGAGAGACGTACAGTAATGCATGTCAGTTTCACCCAGACATGTGAAATAATATAAAGGAAAGACATTAAATAACATGGGGGAGTCTAGTATTTGCTGATTGTGGGACATGGAAAGATTGTCTGCTGCTTCAGTGAAGTGTCATTGCAAATCTGTGAGGCTGAATGTCAGATTTGCTGTCCTTATGGGGCGATTGACTGTTGTGTGTATTACTATAATGGCTAAACACTGACTAACCAAAAGTCTAGAACCAGCCTTTTGTTTTGATAAGAACACTGAGTTCTAAAAAGTAAAGGATTTACTTTGAAAAATATTTCTCTCAGAAATTGCTTGTAAATTTGACAAATAATTACAAAGAAACAGCAAGTAACAAGACATTTTGTAGTAGTAAAACATGCACTCTTTGCTTTATTTACAACTTAATAAAAATCCTTTTAACACAGTATAATGATATACTATTGCATGATATGGGAAGCCATATCAATAATAACAAAATACTTCATCAACAAAACAACAACAAAAACAACAACAACAACACACCTTATGCTGTTCCAAACCTATATGATTTTCGTTCTTCCATGGAACAAAAAATAAGATTAATAACATTTCGGAACTGTTTTGTTTCCTTCTTTGTTTCTATACAACAACAGACAAAACAACAACAAAGACAAATAAATAAATAAATAAATTAATTAATTAATAAAAGTATCATACGAGCAGTCAAGAGCACTCATATTCAAAGCTTTCTGAAATCATATTTAAGTTATTAGCTAATAATCATAAGAATCATGAACATCACAAGAAAATCGTAGGGGTTCTAAATGGCATGTTTTTTTTTTTAACTATTTCTTTAAAGTCCCCATGAAATCAAAATTTTAATGTTTTTAAGCTTTTAGTATAAATATGTTAGCTTTAAGCTTAAGAATAAGCTGATGTGTTCAGAAACAATGGCAAAATTCACCTCTAGGAGATAGTCTCTCATTTCCCCTAAAATGGATCACTGATTTTAATTACATCACTGTCCAAGAGATTTTCTGTCCAATCAAATGCTCTCTAGAATCTAAAGCATCCCGCCCTCTACACTATAAATAGACGCTGCAGCTGCAGCTGATAACGGTCACTTGTTCACACAATTACTATTTTCTATTTCTCCCATTTTCTACTCGAAATTTTGGGTAGGCTGTGCCTCCCTTGCCTCCCCTGAGAAGCCGCCACTGGTTTCACGTCAGTGTCACATGAACCATAGCGCACACAGGATCTTATCCACGAGTCGTGGATATTTTAAAGCGATTTGGAGGAGGCTGAGGTTTTACCCAGCTCAACGGCTCTGCTCGAGTTGTGATCCAAACAAAACGCTATTGGCTGTTTTAATAAAGGGGAGGAACAGTTTGATATGTCCTGCCCTGTCTTGCTGTTTCGGTTGAAATTACGTGAGCACATTGAATAAAACTGGATGTTTCAAGACACTTCAGTGAGCCTTTAAATGCAAGCTCAGGTACTATTTTTTAAAAATATTTTTAGTATGTAATGTTAAATACACATAAATATTTTATTAGATATAATTTAAAATGAATTCCCAAATAATATTAATAATATTATTTCACCAGACAAGAACCAAACAGCTGATCCTCAACGGAAGCATTGCCAAAACACTCTAATTGTTGCTGCTAGACATCAAGTTTACTCTGATAAATTACTCATCTAATTGAAATAATGGTATTTGCCAAAGCTTGTAATTAGTTGCAAATAATTAACCATGTGTGTGATTGAAGTGCCTTGATAGCAGTTAAGCAGTACTAATCAAATAATTCAGGGCCCCACAAATTGGGCCAGTAGAAATGTCTTCATTATGAGCACAGCAAGTGATTTGTCTTAGATGAAGATGTTTTGAATGCTGAGATGTTTTTTGGCTTGAAGTACTTAAGAAGTATAACATCTATGTACATGGGCAACTATCTTCTAAGGCAACATATTCACTGAAATGTATTTAAACTGCTCTACATTCTGTAGGCGACAAAGTTGATTGGAAACTGGATTCCACCGCCACAAACATGTTGCTAAGCTAACAACACAATCCTCAAACAAGCATAAAAAGTAATAGCAGACACATACTGGGCAAAGTTGCCAATTCACCGACAGTCAAATACACCTTCATGAAAGGCACTGCCTGCTAGTTTGTCAGTAACACTGAGCTAGTCTTTTAACACATCAAAAAGCAAACTTTATCTAACCCTGGTTTTACAGTAGCCAGTATTTATGGCGATTGTGTGAGTAAACGGCACAGACAAACTCAGAATGGCGTGTATATAAAGGGTTTATAGAGGACCCCGCCGTCACCCTTAGTTAGCTTTTAATGTTACCCCATAAACTATCCTCTTGGGAGAGGTGTGAGGCCGTAAGCAGTAGTCTTAATTGGATGTGAAGAGAAACATGGGTCCTTACAAGGTTATTCACACAGTCATCTACAAATGACCCCTCTGAGACTTGGGTTAAGCCTCCCTGCCACTCATAAAGGCCAATCACGTGAGGAATTTCCTGTCTGAGTTCACTTTAACAGCTGGGAATAAAAGCTGGGGGACTTGTGAAAGAAAGCCCAGTGGGGAAGGGTTTATTATTATTTTTTAAGCTGATCTAAACACCTGCAGTCCTTTACAGACCATCTACTCCAGTGGACACTATTACTTTCAATGCGGCGCAATTTGTCGACAAACTTCTAAGCGAGTCATCAGCCTTGTTCGGAAACCCCTACAGAACGGTGACATCATAATGTGGAAGTGTGTGCATAATATGGCCGTGCCCCTCCCCTTTCCCTAGAAATCTCCTCCTTACAGTAATCCCGAGGAAACTGGCAAGAATCCTGCGAGCCGCCGGTGCTGGAGAATTTGAAGCAGAATCGAGTTCCTTATTTTTCCCTGTAAAGTGAAGTGCATATTATCGCAAACAACTTTAGATTGAAAGCTTGTTTTCTAGTTTCAGTGCGCCCGAAGCGTTTTTACTATATGTATAAGAACAAGCAGAGATAGGATAGCAAAAGGGAACATTTGGGAAAGGGATTTGACATGGATTTGAACCTGTATTGCACACATGGCCAGCACAGCTCTATGTGGAGAAACAGTTTGAGCATTTTTGCTAATTTTACAATGAAAAAAGTAAAAGTTTTGTCTTTTTTTAACGTTACTACTTTTCCTTTTTGATGCCATAACCAGTACACCTCAAACTTATCACATTTATCCATGTTGAAGAGTCGAAACCCAACTCGCGCTCCTCTAGTAACTTGCAATTTTATGCCTCACCAGTAGAAGTATCAAATTGCAAGAATGCTGAAACTTTCCCACAAAAATTCAAAGTTTGGAAAACAAAGTAGTATCCATATCTAAGTGACCAAGTGTATTCTCGCATCTGACATCAGAACAAGTGGAAGTAGTCAAAAGTGATGTAAGTGTCCCGTTTCCACAACCACAACTCCCTCATTGCTATGCACCGCACGAACATCCCGGCGTATGTTGATCCACAGGACTTGAGAGAAGGAAAGCTCTGGGTGGAGGGGTAGGGGGTGTCTCCATTCATCCCAGCCTCTCATTTACATTGTAACAGCTCTGGCTATTTCCCTCACTACCCCCAAATATTAATGCACTCTCCTCTCCTGCTAACACCCTCCACCAAATCTCAAACCTCCAGCAGTTTCTAGAGGAAAGCTCTTATTTCTTAAGTCTGCACTCCAGACCTCCTCTCCAACCCCCCTTTTCCTACATTCAGCCTCTTTGATGTCTTATTTTCTCGTCTCTCACCCCCTTTCTCTCTCATCTGAGTCTTGAAAGACTCGCCATGGAAAAAAAAAACAAAAAACACAGAAAACCTCCTTGTTTTAGATGCGAGGTGAAAATGGTCTGGTAACAAGCAGGTGCACTGGACCCTAAGCAGCTGTTTTCGGTACTCAAGACAAGGTGTCCCGGTTCTCCTTAAGCACTTCATATAATCCTCTCGTGCAATTCACACTGTAATTGCTGAGATATACGCCCCCCACCCCCCACCCCCCGCTTCAAATGCCCATGTCCGCTGTAAACATGGGCAACTGCGTTAATGAGACGCATGAAGCTAGACGGACTGCATCAGGCAGCCCATTGTTCCCGTTCTGCGTATGACTGTGCGTGTTGTCTGAAAGCGTCCAGTGCTTGACTGTGTACGTACATGTCTTTTTCCCATCAAATCCAAGGACATTTGGGCTTGAATTCTATGAGTTCCACATTGCATGGTCAACAGCTCAAGTCTGGCACGTAGGCCGTCGCCTGCTAGTTCTGTCAGGGACAATAGCGCTCTTCCCTCCAAGGCCTCGGCTGATAAACTGATGACTAAACGAGGGGGGTGAGACGTGTCTGTCGCTCACCGTCTGCGTGAATGCTTTATCTCCCCAACGAGGTTTCTCGCGGGCTCTAAAAGACATATTCTTGCTGAGAAATATTGTAGGGAGAGGGCCGTTTGTCACATAAAGCCATTTTTGAGCAATTAATTAAAGGTGATGTGTGTAATATTTTAGATGTAAAAATATTTTCCTATCCCAGCTTAACATGAGACGACTATAATAGGCTGATTTCTCTGAAAATTGTAAACACTGTCTCTGTGGTGTCCTTACTAGACTGACACAGCAACCTTGACTGACTGTTTGATCTGGTGGGAGAGTGTTCCGGGTTATTTTTGCAGTCGAATTTGGTGACACCGTTTATCTTCTAACAATTGTTTAATTTGGTAAATTGGTTTGGAAGTTCTTTTGGATGCAGCTTAGGAAAAAAAAAAGAGAAAAAAATAAAGCAGGTTTTTTCCGTCATTACATGGAAAGTGCAGGTAGCAGTAATCGTTGCACGCTCTCAAATTTGGAGTTAGCATCACTTGAGTGTCCATTACTGTTTTGATAAGGAGTGCTTCACTGAGACTGAATACCTCTGTCTAGTTTATTTATCCCACAATTTCTCTGCTGATTCCCGAAAGCTCTGGGTTACTTTCCATCATCTTGAATGCCTTTTGGATTAAGCCCTGTCCCTCCCAAAACTGAAGGAATGCAGATGCGAAGGGCCAACGGATTTAAGGTCCCCAGCGCTAAACTGAATTCTTGCACCCTGCTCAGGGTCCCGTTGCCCCTTCCAAAAGCCCCCAGGGATGACACAGCTCATTGATGCATCTCTCATTAGCATTTTACCAGCTCGCTTCACTAATTTCAGAGGCAATCCGTCATGAGAAAAACGGAAGAATGTGCTCTATTTGCATGATGCCGTGCCAGAACGCCACTTCTTTTCTGCCTCTCTCTCGCGCGGTCATTTGGTAATATGCCCAAGACTGCTCCACTTTCCCAGGGAAAATCTTAGAAATCATATGAATAAGACTTCATTTTGTGCAAGAGCAGAGAACTTGTGCGAAATAAACAAAGGCTTACATTCAGTTGATAGAAGTTTAATTCTCGATTTACACAAAGCAAAGGCACAGGAATATTATAATCAGAGCTGTCAATCAAGTAAAAAAATAACTAATTAATCACACATTTTCCTGCAATTAATGACGATTAATCGCATTTAACATTAGAATTTGTCATATATTTTTATGTTGTAATACATAATTTCACATAAAACAACATAAAACAGTATTTTTAAAACATTTGTTCAAATATTAGTCTTTTTTTTACTAAGTACTATGAATGAAGGCCTGCTTCTGATGTCTCTGTTCAGTGAATAATTATAAACATTCTACATTACAGTATGTATACAGAATATAAACTTTTAATAGGATTTAAAGTGAAACAGTATTCACTTAAACCTATTATAATAAATGTAACATTTAGTTTTTATTGTTTATAGCTCATGTACCCTTTTATTTTAATTAGGTTATGATGCGAACATTTTATATAGCAGTGAAAATTCTATTTTATACCACAACAAAAACTACTAGTCTAAAAAGTAAACAGTTAGTAATAAAATAAGAAGAAATAAACTAATTACAAGCAATAACAAATAAATACAGTTGAACATAGTAAAAATGAAATAAATAGTTCTTTAAGATTTTCAGGTAGGTTAGAATTTTTTCAGAAGTTTTCAGGTACAGAAATTGGAAAAAGAGTGAAATAACACTTTGTCTTCATTGTATAAGTGACTTATAGATTATCCTTATTAAAGCTACAGCAGATATTCAGTCAAGAGCATTGAGTGATTTTCTTTTTTTTCTTTTGTTCTTTAACATTAATGACAGGCTGCAGCAGTAATATGAAGCTATTGTCACTTTAAGGCCTGACGCACATGATGCAGATCTGACACACGTCCGATTTTCTCACAGCTATTTCCGTTCATTTAAGACTTTTAGATCATTAAAGACTGTGCTTTTGAGGATAGCATGCATTTTGACAATCGCAAGTGTTTTTGTTCATTCACGCACAATAAGACACAAAAGAGAACTCAATTCGGTACGGGTGAGTGGAATCCTGATAGCATGGATCGTATTGGGGGGGGCAAAGCACAGAAATTAATTAATAAAATTGATATTAATATTTATTAATATATTTGAATATTTTTTTACATCCCTAATTATTGGATATTGTTAATGTATATTTTAAAGGACAACGATTAGGATATAATATATACACAAGCTATAATTAAATGTTTGGTAAGACAAGCATTGCTATTACTGTTGCCCATGTTTAGAGTTGGGGATTTAAACAAAGCACAACCCTACATTTATTAAACTTGGGCAGGTAACTTTGCATCAACTGCTCTGCCGACATGAATGAAACCTCAAATCTTCTTTGTCTTGTTAAAGAGAGGTGGTATTGCTAAAAACATGGACCAGATCCATATATAAAGACTTGTTTTTAACTGTAGGATAAAAGTTACATGGACAATATAAAATTCTTAAAGGCAATAGAAACTAAAGTCCAAAGGAATATTTACTGCCCTGCTGGTGCAGCTTTTTCATTCTTCATATGTAGCCACCCATCTGAAGATTTGGGGCCAAGATTATGATTTCCTCTTATTACTCTGTTCATTATTATGGGAATTATCATCACCTTTGAGCTGAACAAGAACTGGAGGTTCTTGATTTGTTCTTCCAAATGGTGGGTTGTACATGAGAGCTTCTGAGAGTGCTGTCTCATTAATTACTGGTAATTAATTTTACCTTTGCCAGAGGCTGGAAGCCCATCCTTCCCTACGCCTCTAGCGCTCACCACAGCCTGTTGTTTAACCTTCCGTCTAATCCGGCTCATCTTGAGCTGATGGGAACCACTTTTATCCCACCTCTTCTGGAGGTAAGAAGGAACAATCTTCTTATTCATGAGCATCACACACACACACACACACACACACACACAACACACATAGACACACACAGAGGGACAGTAAAGAAAAAACCCAGCCCTGATTAATGGCTGCTAATTAGCAATGTTAATGACCAGGTGTCCGTAAGCCGGCCAGATTCTCTCAGCATGGAGGGGCTCCTCATTGAGAGCCCCGCAAATCCATTCCCAGTGACCCCTTCCCCTCAGCTGGCAGCTCCCGACGCTCCGATCTCTCTCATTACCCCAGAGAGAGGCTCAGAGGGAGGCCGGTCCTGAGAGACGGCCCTGTTCCCATTTCCAGCCAGGCTTGTATTAATTAAGGTCAGGATTGGCCAAGACTGTGGGGTCCTCTCCGGGAGCGCCGGGAAGGATGGCATGGATGAGCGGAGAAGAGGAGGAGTTGTTAACCGTTTCAGATGTCAAACACTCCTTGGTCGCTAATCTGTCACGACTGTCTTGAACAAAAGTTAGCAATCACACCGAAGGCTTAATTCATGCAAAAGCCAACTCTGCTTTTGTAAGACATCACTTTTTAGGGTTGCGCGGTATTGACAGAGACTTCAAAAACAGAAAAGCAATTAAAAGTTGTAATAATGCTGCGAAAATGAATTGTCCACTAACATCTGGATGTTCGCAAAGAAACACAATGTTCTACCCACAAGCCCCTGCTAATCGGCTGCCATAATTGCATGCATTGAGGAGTTGAGGAGCTACGGTACTCAAGGCTACAGAGTAATTAAGGAGGCATTTTCTCGCCAAGCTTTAGCATCCTGGTTATGTTCTACTTCATTACCTTTTATGCTAAAACCTTGATTCATAAGAGGCAGGAAACCTTGTTGCAATTAGCAAGGGGATATAGCTGGAACACTTGAGGTATGGGAAAGTATTCCGCCGTGGGTGGGTTGACATTGAGAAGAGGCTGTTTTGATTGGCAGTTTTTGTGTGGCGATAGGAACAAAACTAGTCGATTACTCCGTTTCAAAAGTTTCGCAGTTTGAAATTCATCAGCTAATGGAATTATAAAAATGTAAAATTGGCTTGTGCAACATCAAAATCAATACGAGATTGCTTGCCTTCATGAAGATGTTGCATTTAGAGATTGGTTAAATAAGGCAAGATGAAGGCCGTTAGGGGGGGGGGGGGGGGATAAACAGTGAAACTACAGCCCCAGCCCCACACACGCAGGTTGGATTTCGTGATAACTCGTGGCAGGGCTAAGACGGTTAGGTTAATTCTAGTCCATTCTCGGGCAGGGGAGTGGGAAAGCTGCATTTATCACACACTGTGCCACCGAGCTCTGGTTCCCACACACTCTGGTTACATCATTACGGGGTTTGCGAGCTGGCCGTCCAATGGTGCTCTAGGGCGCCGGTCAGCTGACCTGGGTATGAAAACATGGCGGAAACTCTATCCCGGCTATGGGGTTTCAGCCCAAACCCACTGATAGCTGCCTTCTCTCTCGCTGCACTGCAATTTTCAGATTCTGTTTCACCTTTGCTTTCATGCTAAGCTGTCGGCTTCCCAAAGTCTGATGAGTGTGTCTGTGTGCGAGCTGAGCGAGACTAGGCTTTGTACCCAGGTGCTGTGGTGGAGCACCACCTAGCTGACATTACAACAGCCTTTCTAGAGTCTCAATGACACCCCTTTACAATCATGTTTCCCTTTGGGTGCAATCACTCACCTCTCTCCCAGTTTGAAAGCTGCCTGGTTTAGTTCAGGAGAGCCTGAGAATTTACATGCATGACAATAACAGTGACAGAGAGGGGAAACAACTTATTGCATATTAGCCTGATATAAACTTAAGGAGTATGTGCTTTTCATGAACAATGGAGAAGGATTTTGAGTAACTCTTTGGATTTATTTTGTTATTATATCATAGTTTCATCACTAGGGGGAGCCAAGAAACAAAATCAACAATTTCCCTCCTAAAACACACACACACACACACACACACACACACAGGTTCCCCAGACTGCCACCAGACCTAACAAAAGTACAGGGCACACGTTAATTTTTCAAGCTGTTGATCATAATTAATATAGTTTTCATTCAAAACATAAACTGCATTGTTTGTCGCACAGGTATGGATGATATCAAATCATGCCGATTAGATGAGGTCTGTTATTGCTTTTCAAAGTGATCAGAAGAACAATTTGCACCTAGCACAGGAAAATCAGGTGAAAATAGACTATAGGCTTAAATTACAAAGGGCCCAACACATATTTAGGGATGAGAATATCGTAGAGACTTAGGGTGGGCTCTTTGGAATTGGCCTGTAAGCAACCATTGTCTAGCAATCAGCCAGAACACTCTTACGGTGTCTTAGCCAGAACACCCTGTCAACCACTTAAAAGACCCTCACTATTGTCTAAAACATTATAACAATGCCCTAGCAACCACAAGAACACATTAGCAACTGCAGAGCAACCACAGAAAACACTGTGGGGGTTTTGCAATAGCAGAACTAACAAATAAATATGTAAATAGATTACATTTCTTCATTTTTATTTTATTTTTTTTTTCTCTCAGATGCAAAATCAGCGGGTACTGAATCTTGGGTGCTGGGCTATTTTCATTCTTTTAAAAGTTACCGTGTGCTAAAATGGCAAAACGATGCACTGTATCCTCAAACAGCTCGGTCTCTGAATAAACAGTGATGCGGTCACGTTCAGTCAATGTCCAGACACTGCTGTACAAGGACCCTTCTTGGGCCCTTAAGTTCACAAACCACGCACATCCTGAACGCCTTTGACAATATAAGTACAATATTAATAGGCTCTAATCTTCCCCACTAATAATTCAGTGCTCTGGAGAGTTGACACATGGCATAATCAAAACAGTCTTTATCAAAGGCTAGCCAAGGATTATGCGGCACATCTCTGAAGCAGATATTAGACAAAGGTCTCTTGTTGAATTATTATTATTAGCACCCATACTGCTAGCGACCTGCCCTCTAAATCTAGCTGCCTCCAGTTTAGGTAAATGGGCCTCCATTTCTAGTGCCGACGTGCTGAGAAAGGTTGAGTGCATTTCATATATCGTGTTAGTCCCTAAAATGGTGTATTTGAAATGATTTGGGAAGCGCACAGATCATGTCCCCCTGTCTAGTGGTAAGAGTGAGTGACAAGATTCCTAGTCATTCAAAGTGAAACTTGATCACAGATCTTTACCTTAAACCCTTGGGGAGCAAGTTCCCCTGAACTTGATTGTTAATTCTCATGGCACTTTGACCCAGAGCGAAACAAGATAGGCTTCAGGGTGCAGGGATCGAAGTTCTTCATGTGAAATCATTTGTATAGAGGTTCACACCAATTTTCTTATCTGTACTGGGCTAAATAATGCATGCACCGCTACTTTTGATAGCATTAACTTCATAGTCGTCTTTTCGCCTGGTAAGACCAAACTGATCAGGTGCATTTTTGTACAGTTTGTGTTGATCTCGGTTGTAACATACTTTGTTAACCTTGAGGACTATTGGTTATTGTGGTATTATGCATTGGAAGATCATAACTTGACATAAGCACATCCCTACCTTGACCTCTGTACTTACAGTAAATGTTTGATTCGCTCTGAACAAGAGAAAGTCAAGCTATACGGATCAGACTAACATGCAGGCTCTTAATTAGCCATGTAAAGAGAGGACAAACTCCATCCAAGCAGCCCCGACAAGGCCCTTGGCAACAAACCCCAAAAGGAATTACTACTCTGGTTGGCAATTACACCACCTTGAGTAATCTGAACTCTTGTAAGTACAACCCCAAGTTAAACATACCGCTCTGCATGCCCGTGCTTCGACCTCTAGCTCGTAGTGTACATCCGATTACTGTCTGCCGTGGCAGAGACTGTCGTACCAGGCGCCCAAGGTTAAGAGCTTCTTCAGTTGCACCTATACCATCGATTTTAATACCATCCAAACATTCGCTAATGGAAATAGTTTCGCCAAGGTTTGTCGATTGTTCTTCCACACTTCTCCACTTTGCCCGGCTGTTAGCATGTTCACCTCGAAAAATCTCATTTCATCAAGGTTTTCTTTTCTTTCTGAGCTCGTTCAGTCATTTAATTCAGTGCAACCTTGTTTTCCATCTTCTCCTGAATAAATAGCATGTATATTGTGGAATGGTTGGTCTACTTGGCCAGACACTTTCCATAAGGTCTAAATTAGCTACTTTTAGCCTTTTCATTACAAATCTGCTTTACGTCGTTCTGTAGTGTCTGATTACTTAATTGCGAACTTGTATGCATCTCTGCAGTCTATGTGGACACCTCATTCATTCTTATACCTTAAATTATTTCATTTAAACAGGAGTTCGAAACGGAGTTTCAGGACACAAGCGGATCAACGAGGATACCCTCAAATACCCTAAAACTAATATGATTTTGAACTTATGTGATCTTTTCCACTGCTCAGAAGAATAGGAAGTCTTTCATTTATTGTGACTTTTCATATATTCATAGTATTTGGCAGGGTTTGTAGTGTTGTTTGCACTTTTGTCTCCTGAGGCTGGGTGGTTCTCCAGATCTTAAGGAAACCTTTTCTTGTCCCTCTGACCTGACTCAAAAATAAAATATGAAGCATTCATATTTAGCATACCTCAATTGAACGGTTGTAGCAGTCTACTAGCCGATAGAGTGCAACAGTGACTGTCCATTTGAGCAGCCTAATTTCTGTATTTTCCCTGTTCCCTTTTTATAATATCCCATAGGGATTTCTTTAATGAGTGACTACATTCACTCATTAAAGAATCACTACATTGTACATCGGGAGTGATATAAACAAATAAAAAGAACTGCAGTACTATATCAAATAATATTAAATAACTTATTCATATAAAGCATAATATGGTAACACTTTATTTTACAGTGTCATCGTTATATATGCTACATAAATTTACTGTAGAAATAGCTAGAAATTATGCATAATTACATGCAATTAACCCTAAACCAAACCCACATCCTATCCCTTACCCTATTAAGTACTTGTAGTTAATTGTCATTACTCAGTACTTAAATGTATAATTACACTGTAATACTGACACCTTAAAATAGTGTAAGCCATAATATTAGTATTTTACTTATTAATATTATTACTCTTGTTGTTGATACAATCTTTTATTACAATAATTTTACAATAATCCAAAATGCATCAATTATTGTCAATAAATTCATCTAAAATATTTACTACTGCTACTACTACTAATAGCATTGCTAAATGTTCAGAAATACAAATATCTGTACTGCTTCATAGTGAAGGGCAGGAAAGTCAAACACACCTGCCTGTAATCTTGCAGAGGTTAATTAGCTTGTTCAGGTGTGTTTGATTAGGATCGGAGCTAAACTCTGCAGAAAAGTGGCTCCCCACGAGCAAAGTTTGTCACACCATATGCATAGAGATTCCTGCATCCAAATATGCATTCTTTCCTACTATATGGTTTGCAAATTCACAGATTTGTCTAAAACAGTAGACAAAAAAACACCAGTATGATATACTTCTGCTGAGATGCTGAAGTGTGCCAAAGGAGAGGAATTGTGATCTACTGATGTCATTGACAAAATGGCAGATGTGGTATTTCCTGATTGTGTTCTTACGACATACATGCATACTGTATAGAACATACTTATTTTGCGAAGTAAGTCTTAATAAAATGTATTTGCTTTATTGTATTAGCGTATGTAATGAGGGAAGGAGGAGGCGGGTACCGGCGAAAAAAGAAAGTAAATGCGGCAGTCCCTCACGGCATCTTACAAGTATAATAAAACGTAATGTAAAGTCCAGGCCTGGTCGTCTCTCGTCCTTCACTGTTGTGAGCTCCTCCGTGAGAGATACGAGACCGGTGCAGTGCACAGGTGGTGCTCCTCAGCAATCACGGCTCCGGCCTCGCGCCATTCTCTCACGGCCTGCTCGTCACAGCGTACTTTTGCTGCCATTGGGGTTTCAATATGGTTTTGTCACTTAAAATTGTGATTCACCATTTGGCCTAAAACAGTGTGGTCATTTGAAATGTTGACCACAAAGACTTCAGAATTATGGGTAGTGTAGTCAAGAAATGGGCTTCGTACATTTGGAACCCAGCTGTTGCTCTCTCACAAGCAGTAGCAACACCGTTCACTGTCCACAGGTCCACATTTACCACATTTGACAATACGCTTCCGTGTTTGTTTATGGAGTTCAGTTGTTTGTTTATGGAACATATGCATATGTTTTGGTAGATGTCTTGTTAGAAAAGTGAATTTTGGTGGTGTGCAACTAAAAAGTTAATAGTATACCAACAAATAAAATGTGATGCATTTAAGCAATCCGTTTTCACCTAAAATCTTTTAAGCAGCTGGTTTCAAGAAATGCTGGGTTAAGAATGTTACAGCTACCAAACACCTGCTATCACACGGTTTGTAATTGCACGTCGCTTAAGCCAAACTTGACGGCGGTGCTTTTTGTCATTCGGACAGGGGAAATGGAGTTTGATTAATTTGCTGCGCCACTTCAATAGCCAGGCTGTGATAATGGCAGCAAACTTTTGCGTATATTCTGCTAAGTACTCACGGATGAATTTATTAATATTCGCTCTTGCCTGGCTGCCGTGACTTTTAAGGAGAGGTTAGACTGTACAATCAAATTAGTTTTATGTGCGGCACATTAATCCCACCACGACCAAGGAAGCACTGCTTTCTGACAAGCTCCTTTCTGAAAAGTTGACACCAACAAGGAATTTTGAATTCTGTCCAATTGAGATAAGGCCATGTAGACACGCTGGTTGAAATTTGAATTGCTGTACCTGCCAAAGCGTGGGATATTTAGGAGATTTCCGGGACTGGAGGGAGGGCCGTACTTACAAGCGCAAGTCAATGAACGTACATGTGTCACGCTAAATCCAATTCGGCAAAACAAAGCGAAACCGGGAAACAAGCAAACAGGCTGGCAAACTAAAGTGACATAAGCTGAAATCTATGACAGCTTCTTAGTAAACTCTTAAAAAAGAAGGCGGTGAAAAAGCATAACTTCAGAAGAGAGTATGGGATTATAAAAATGCTCTTAATTCGGACCTTCACGATCGAAAGCTCATCTGTTTCGTGGAAAGATGCAGTGCTGCCTTGCTCTCTGTCTGTCCGTCTCCTCAGGGCAACAGGCATGAAAAATGACTACCTGTCTCATTTACCTAATCACATGGCCTGATAATGTGACAACGGCAAAGAAAAACAATTCCCTCTGGATTTAACGCGGCACAACTGCTGCTTTCTGACGACTCTGGGTGGTTTAGTCCCGGAGCATGATGTGTTTTTCTCTCTTTTATCTGTCTGATCGCCTTGTAGTAGGAAAACATTTGTCATTCCTATGAAAAAATAGGCTTATCTCGAACATCTATCTGTTCCTGCAGTGTTTAGTGCAGGTCAGACAAAAACAAAAACAATGGAGCTAAAGTGGAACTTTGTAGTAACGCTTTTTTAAAATAAGTGAATGGTTTTAGACACTGGTTAAGGTTAAAACTGATCAAAGTAAAAATAATTTTATCCAGCTGCATGTTAATGCAGTTGAAAGGACAGTAGTATTTTGCCGTTTGTTTGATATTGAAGTGTGCTGCGTGTGCCCCGGGGTGCATATCGTTCTGTTGGTCTCTTTTACCTGTATATCCTCCATCTATTATTCACCATACCATCTGCATGCAAGCAGAAACGCTTTCAAGAGAAGAAACACCTAAATAATTCAACATAAATAGTCTGTGACACGCGACATTTTGGGGCCGTTATTGTTTCCTTAAAAGATGTTGGTAACATTTTACAATAAGATTTAATATGTTAGCATTTATCTACATTAGTTTACATGAACAAACAATGAACAATGCTTCTACAGCACTTATTAATCTTAGTCCGTGTTTCAATACGTTTAATACATTTTAAAAAAATTTTAAAGTTGTATTTGTTAACAGTCAATGCACTAAACTAACATTAACAAGCAATGAACAATTAGAAACTAACATTAACCAAGTTAAATGCTTTAATAAATATTTTGTTCATTGTTCGTTTATATTAGGAAAAAAAAATATATGTGTGTGTATGTATGTATGGGTGTCTGTATATATATATATATATATATATATATATAAAATGACATAAAATGTCTGATTGAAATCATTTTAACTAAAAAAAAGTGAATTTCATTGGATGAATGAATTCCGTTCACACAGGTGTAGTTAATCAAATTAACTGTAGACATGCTATGATAACATTTGACAAAATTTTAAGTTTAAGTGACCAGACAAATGTTGGAGTTGATGTTTATTGCACATATTATTAATTTACATCTATACCCACTGTTTTGAAGATATCAAAAGTTGTCCCTCATCTCTATCCTGATGCTCCATGATTTGGCTGGAAAGTGGAGGACAGGGGAGGGAACGGGCCAGGAACTGACAGGATGATTGAATATAAGGCCAGTTCTGCTCTTCTCTTGAAAGACCATCTTTTAGGTATCAGATACCTAAAGTTTAGCTTTCTGGTCAACCAGACACCTCCCCTGGGATCCTCGTGGGCTGAGGGCTACCTCTACCTTGCTGGCGGAGATAGTCACCTGAACCAGGATCAAAGTGCTGCTTTTTCCTGCTGGGGGAGACACACACACACACACACACACACTCTGTCTCTCCCTCTCTTTCTTTACTCTGACTGAGTGTGTCTCCATCGCAGTAGGGAGGTGTCGTGAGGTCCATGGGACCGAGAGCTCAGAGCTCAAGGATTGACTACCAACAAGGGGCTTATATGAATGAGAGGTGACGATCAACACCCATCCTACCCCGAAAAAAGTATGGGTAAATCTCACGAAAACATCTCCATCTCACATTTCAGCCCCACAAAAAACAACAACAACAAAATCATTATAAATTAGAATCATGCATAATTAAAAAAAGTGTGTTTTAAAGAAGTCTCTTATGTTCACATGTTAGGTATCCAGTTTTTTTTGGGCACAATGCCTAGACATGATGGTTTTTATAATGTACAAACGGTATATTCAATCCCCTAAACCTATACCCATCGCAGAAAACTTTCTGCATTTTTACATTCTCAAAAAAAAGAAAAAGAAAAAAAGATTCAGCCATGTTCCTCATGGGGACCAAAAATGTCCCCACAAGGTCAAAAAACAACAACAAAAAACAGTGTAGGGTTTGTCAGGACCACTAGCATTTATTTTATCAAAATTTCAGTAATAATAATAATAATAATAATAATAATAAAACAGTAATATTGTGAAATATTGTCACAATTCAAAATATCTCTTTTCTATGTGAATATATTTTGAAATGAAATTTATTCCAGTGATCAAAGCTGAATTTTCAGCATCATTACTCCAGTCTTCAGTGTCACATGATTCTTCAGAAATGATTTGATAATTTATTATTATTATTATTATCAATATTAACAATTTTTGCTGCTTAATATTTTTTTAAAAACCGTGATTTTTGAAATAGAAATCTTATGCAACATTACAAATGTCTTAACTGTCATCTTTAATCAATATAATGCATTCTTTCTGAATAAAAGTATTAGTTTATTATAATATGCATGTTATAATTTCTTTCATGTTGCTGCAGTAATAATGAATAAAAATACAAAATTTAAATTTTCCTAAACATAGAAATCATTTGTTGAAAAAGGTAACATTTGGTTGAAGGTTGAAATATGACCCATCCATGTCCCTGAAGGATTTCGTGAGTTTCACGCCTGATGGAAAGATGGGGGTGGAGGAAGTGTGGCATTCCCTTTTGTCCCTTTAGGGACAGTAGGATCACATTCAGAAATGGTGATCTCAGAAAGGTGTTGGCATCTTTGTGTCTCATTTTTGTTAACGAATAGGTAACATCATTCTGCGTTTGTCTATGGCCACATAGGCCGTAATAGTCATTCATTTACTTCTGTTTACCCCTTTTGTCCTGTTAAAAGACTACACATGTGTGATTTGGTGTAGGCCTTTTGTATCGCTTTGTATGGAGCTTGTCTTGTTTATATACTCATTCCCAATAAAAGCCGCCAAAGAGAAATGTTATAATAACCTATTGAATGGACGTAACAATCTTGTTAGATCAGGACTGTATGGAGAATAAGCGCAAATGTAATGACAGCTTGTTTAGGCCAATTTTCCTTAATTGTGTTGTGAGAAACAGCATCTCAGATCTCAATAGAGGAATAGAGATAGATGTGGCTGTTTTCATAGAGTTAATTATTGCAGAAATGCAATTTCATAATGCTAAATCTGTACTTTGGAATCTCACTCGTTTATTACGTAACAAATTTAGTTTGTTATCAAATTTTATGCAAATTCTTTGCGAGTAACATTGCTCTCCAATTTATCTATGAATACTTAATGGTTGTTGCTTTAGAAATTATTGTTGGCCTGTGGTTACGCTACGCTTTCAAAAGTAATTACAAGCATTATATCTTATAAATGTATACAGAGTGCATTTATACAAGACAAAATGTAAATAATTTACGCTTCAATGAAATATCATCTCAGTTCTGAGAGCACACACAGACTCACTTACAACGAGGTTTCTTCTGGCAGCCCTTTGCGAACGTATCTTGTAAGATCTAATTCATATCAATTAAGTCAATTGATTGAAAGGTTATTGTATTATCTATAGTGTTTGTATTTACTACTATATATATATATATATATATATTGGCTTTAATAAGATTTTCCCCAAAAATGATTCCTGTAATATTTTTTTTTCCTATTCGTAAGAAGTGGGAAGTAGTACATTTCCGATAGGCGGCATCAACACTTCACCCTAAATATTAAAAGGCATGTAAAATGTCTCAAACACGGGCTCTTTTGATTTGGACTAGTAAAAAAACCACCCAAAGCAACCTTTCAACCGCTTAGCAACACAAGGACTCTTAATATCATTTTTACTTGTTTTGGGACAGTTAACATCCACTTATGCAAATGCACAGAACACCCTTCTTCAGAACAATTAAAATTGTATTTACAAGGTCGTCGCATAGTTTTAAAATTGATTTAAAACCCTAATAACCCTAGTGAAAATATGGATTGTCTGTCAATTCTGTCAATTCTGGCGGGGAGTTAAGACAATAAATTTGTATTACAAGATTTATGAAATGTTATGTTTAAATATGCAAATGAGGGGCATTATCTTATTTTAAAAAATGCACTAATTTGCTTACATTTCCAGAACATAAATCTGAAAATGCAGTCAACAAGAATATATATATATCTGAAAAAGTGCATGATAAAAACTGTGGTTTTGACGTAATGTTCCGCCTTAATTCATGTTGAGTTAGCCAAGAGTTCAGATACTCAGATCAGATTTACCCAAGCTAAACATCACACCAACTGTGCTGCCCATGGGACCATCGTGTCATACCCTGACCAACATACTTCCAACACAGGGAGTATATTTTACTCGAACAGCCACTAAATGTGCCGGAGAAAAACACTTACTCGTTTTACCAGAATGTAATTCAAGATCCCTCTCGTAGATCTAGGGTCTATCCATTTAATAGGAAGTATTAAATTAGCAGGGCTGACAAGGCAGACAGTGATGGGTGCGAACGGACTCCCAGAGCGTCCGATGATGGCCGCAAAGTGTGTCAGTTACCGAGGGATATGGGCGAACCGTATTCATGAGAGTGGGGTTGCATTACTGGGTGGAGCTGTGCCCTGCCCTTACAAACATGTGAGAACTGAAATCCTTTCCCATCCGCAGGATAAAACTTGATAGAGAGAGGGAGTAAGTGAGATAGGACTTAAAAGTGACAAAAGAAATGAAAGCGAGCGATAGAGGGATAAATGGAAGAAGAGAGAAAGGGAGAGTAACTACAAACGGTAACTAGGCCCTCCAGCCAAACTCCTCTAACCACCACCCAGCATAGGGTACCTGCAAACCAGCTGTTGTAGTAAATACCCAGGGGACTGTGCGTGTGTTTGCCCTAACACGGCCCACGAGCTACAGCCTCCAGATGGGAGACAGAGCTGTGAATCTTGAACAACGCTCAACACATTCAGCCAAAAATCAGCACATTCGCAATTAAAGAAATGTTCTTGCCTTTTTGGCTCCATATATGTGGCATAATGTCAACTGCCACAGAAAAGAACTCTATGCTGGTACAGTATGTGAGCGTGAGCGCGTTCTGAATTGACAGTGGTGCATTTTCAGTTTTGCCACAAGGGGTGCTGTTGTGGACATTAATGCTCTATGATGTTCCACAAATTTCTCTTTCAGGTTGACTTCTGTCATGGTGGAGCAACAGTTAGCTGGTTACTTAGTCACCATGAAATGGACGATTCAATTTTTTTTGGAGTATTGCAGTGTTTAGTTATTATAAATAATTTATCTTCTTTTTAAAAAAAAAACAAAAAAAACACACATCCCTCATAAATTATGATCAAAATAACTTCCCTTTTGCACCGACATCTCTTTTCTGATGACATGTTTACTGGTGCGAAGGTGAGCCAACTTGTCACTCACAAATAGATCCATCAACAGCATATTCAAAATGAAGTGCAATACTGTAAATCTAAGGGAAATGATTCTATTGATCATTTAAGTTGAAATTGGAGGTAATGGTCATTATGCCACAAAAAGTGCGTGTTACTAATGTCAAAAGAGCCCACCCCAATGTATACAGTACATTCCCCTGATATTTTGTCTAGCGGACCTGTTAATTAGAGGCAACCAAAGCAACATAATTTAAGCAATATTTCATGTCCATAGTACACATGGTTTTTTAGAGTACAACACTTTGTGATAATCTTTAGCAGATACCACCATTTAAAAAGAAAATTCCAAAATGAAATAAAATTCTGATATTTTGTGTCCGCATTAAAATAAAGCTTCAAAAATGCAAGTACAAGCTTATAAAAATAATAATAAAAAGTCTTCATGCTGCCTTGGTTGAAGACACTCATGTCAGAGTAGAAAACTTTAAACTTGCCAAGATGCTGATATTAGCCAGGAGGGGTAAAAGCGTAATTGGTCCATCTTACTTCCAAGCTGACAGGCCGTGTTTTAAACAGATGAGTGTACAGTTTCATTACATTAACAGCATCAGTCTCTGCTCTTTGAAGCTGTGCCCTGGCACTTAGTAATTTGGTAACAGGTTGGAAGTGGGCTATAGGGTAAAATGAGACTCTGTTGTCTTGGTAACAACATCCAAGTCTTATTTTTGAATCAGCCATGGAGCAGAAGGTGACAGATTAGCACAGAATAAGAATCGCCCTCCTTTACTTTTATGGCATTTTGGGAAAACAAACCTTATATATTTTACTCACTGGCTTATATATGCAGGAAACAGATGAATTTAGTTTTCTAAACAAACAAAAGAGGTGAATTATTTGTTGAGATATATAGAATAATTTAGTTAAATATGTCTAATATATATATACCTACCTACTGTCATTATCACATTGCTTTCTTGTTCATGACAGATCATGTAAAAAAAAAAAGAAAAGAAAGAAAACATAGTTTAGAACACATGAACCAAATTCTTGCAAATGTGTTTTGTATTCAAGTAGGTTTCATATGGTTCATAAAAAACATTTTCAATTTCATTTTAATTTAAAGGGGCTGTATGTAAGAATTTTCATGTATTAATTGCTTTTTTAATTGCCAATGCGTGAACAGCTTGTAATGAAACTTAAAAACCAGAGGTTGTCCTCGAAAGCCTGATTTTTTTCATAAAGGACGTTTTTGCCAGGAAAATCAAAAGGATGGGATGTCTAGATGTTTTCTTAACTCCTGTTTTCTCACCACTGTTATTTTGTGTTCAAGTTGTTATTGAGAGGAAAGTGCGCAGCACATATTTATTCAGCTAAACGTCGCTCTCAGCAATGTGGACGGCGTCTGGATGTTTGTGCGTTGCTGCAAAGGTATTTCCAACTTGTTTCTACTTCTAAGAGAAGAACAAAAAACAAAACAAAACAAATCAAAATTCTGCTGTGAGAATATGAGGCATTGAATCACGTCTCTTGTATGTTACGTGTACACGAGCATGAGCAATAAGTTGCTGGCTGCAGTTCACTTAACATCCACCGGTGTCGCTGATAACAAGGGTTTCTGAATTCTATATATAGCCCCTTCAAAAACAAAAAACTGTCAAGTGAAAGGCAAACATAATTCTGTTACACCGTGATTGGATATTTTTTTAAAGATTTATTTATAAGATTTAAAACATATTTTACAAGTTAAAGCATCGTCACCTCGTTGTAATGGGGTTTTACCATTTGACTTTTGATAATCTGAACTAACCATGCTGTTATAAATGGTCAAACTTTGATTTTGCAGAAAGCCGTTTTTCAAACTATTAATAATATTTTGAAGCAAAAAATAGCTTTACAGTTTTTTTTAAAGGGTAGTAAAAATTATTATGCCAAATTACTTAATAAAGTTTTAGAATTTCAACCCTTTAATTAGACTTCATCAGTATGTACTTTGACAGTTTAGACTTCAAATCGAAATCAAAAAGAATCGAATCGAAAGAAATCGAATACGTTGTCATAATCGTGTCCATGTCCTTCTGTTTATCTGTTTATTCTGTTCCCCAGTCCTGTTATTTTTTTCACATGTTCTTTGCTTAGTCCCGTCATCGTCACATGTGCCCTTTGTTTTGAGTTCGGTTCTGTCATCCGTCATGTGATCTTTGTTTTACCATGTGCCTGTCTCGTTATTAGTCCATCGTCGTCAGCTGTGTCCTGTTTGTAATCATGTCTGTCACCTGTGCGATCCTCATTATCCTCTTGTTCTCATCTGTATAAATTCCCTCTGTGTCAGTCCTGTCCTGGTTCTTCATTAAAGTTACGTGCTCGTGTTACCTGTATTGAATCCTGTCTTGTGTAAATAAAATATTTGATATTCATCTGTCCTTCATCTCCGTGCTTCCTAGCACAAACCACGAGCGAGCCGTTACAGTATTCAGGACATTGTCTGTATTAATGGCATTTTAAATTAAGTTAATGGACTCAAGTGCGCATAACTTTTAAAATATCCAGTTTATTATCATATATTACATGTAGAATAATATAGCAAGTATTGTACAATATATTGTGATCGTTATAAGTATTGAATGACTGTAATATAAGATATTGTATTGATTTGTATAAAAATATGAAGCAGGCTAACTGTTTTCAGCATTAATAATAATCATAGATGTTTCTTGAGCAGAAAATCAGCCTATTAGAATGATTTCTGAGAGGTCATGTGAAGGTCACACTGAAGACTGTTATTGAAGGTGAAAATTCAGCTATGCTAACACAGCAATAAATTACATTTTACAATACCCTGGATCTGGATTCTGAATAATTATAAGGACAGTATATGGCCGAGATACAACTATTTGAAAATCTGGAATCAGAGGGTGCAAAAAAAATTCAAAATATCGAGAAAATCACTTTTAAATTTGTCCAAATGAAGTCCTGAACAATGCAAGTCTACTCACAAAAATAATTTTGTGATATTTACAGTAGGAAATTTACAAAATATCTTCATGGAACATGATCCTTACTTAATATCCTAATGATTTTTGTCATAAAAGAAAAATCTATAATTTTGACGCATACAATGTATTGTTTCCTATTGCTACAAATATACCTGTGCGGCTTATGAAAAACAGTTATTTTAAATTGTATTAAACTCACAATATTACGATTTTGCTGCATTTTTGATCAAATAAATGCAGCCTTCTTGAGCAAAAGAGACTTCTATCAAAAACAAAAAAATCGTAATTATTCCAAAATGTACTGTATCTACAGGTATTCACTGTAAGTCATTTCCTGTGTGGTCATGATGACAGTGACTCAGAGATGTTCAAATGTAATCTGATGCATTTTAAATTCACCAGCAATGACACCTGGCCACATCAGAAAAAGCTAGCATTATTTCTATCGTCCAATCATCTTTGTCATGGGGTGAACGCCATATAGTTTCAGATGTATAAAAGGAGTTTAATTTGAACAATAATACATGAGAACGTGTGACCTAATGTCTGATATAGGTATTATGAAGTAACAGGAGCTATATAAAATAATACTGATGTTTTCTTGATTCTATATTGATGGAGTAACTTATGTTCCCCTTTCAACAAAATTGCACATTCTGGGGTGTTCAGATCGATTAGGCAAACATCAGAGGTGGTGGCCTGAGTGGAGAGGGGCATTGTGGGTAATTAGAGATTACTTGCCTTGGTGTAGTTTGTATCATGACTGGGGGTCAGGAGCGGGTCAGCGCACATGGCAAACTTAAGGAGGCTGGAGACGAGCGGGTGACGCCAGCCCTGGCCAGCAGAGGACTGGAGCCAGAGAGAGCGAACGAGACATGCGGTCGGGGCGACGGTGACGGCAGCGTGACACTGCGCGGCTGGCAGGGCGGCACTCAGGAAAATTAACAAACAGCTGTGTGTTGCTGCCACAACTCATTCCAGACACCTTCAGTCACTGACCCGTTCATGAACCCCCGTCTGCTGACCTGATCTTATTCACTGTCCAGATAAAAATAATGCTTTCTGCTAGAACTTTCTTTAATTAATTGGTATATTTAGCTGATTATACAGTATTTGCATAGACTGTTGAAAGTCATTGTTGCCTGATATGACCTTTAACAATTTATTCAGATATTAATTCATAACTATTCATATTTTATTCACTCATGTTAAATAAAAATGTAAGTGTTTACATATGCATGATAAAACATATTTTTATAATTATCAGACACATTTATACTTCATAATGACAAAGCAAAGAGGCTGCTTTTGTCCTGCAGCCCGAACCAAATTGGTAAAGTCTGTACAGGCGTGCGAGCCGACGAGCGTTTAGTGGAGTTCGAGAGAATTAATTGGAGCCCTGCCCACAGTCCTAAGGCTGAGGTGCGTGCTGGTCTTCAGCTACTGCTGGTCCCATCCAGTTCCAAGTTGTCTCAATCATCGCTGAATAAGTCCATTTCCAAGTCGTCTAAGTCATTGATGGTTAAGCCAAACTCCAAGTCAGTGGTTCCCAATCCTGATCTCGCTGTACTCCCAACACTACACATTTATGATTTCGCTCTTATTTAACAAACACATATTTGAGGTCTTGGATCTTTACTAATGAGCTGATAAGTTCAATCCGATGCGTTTGATTAGGGAGACACGTGAAATGTGCAGTGGTGGTGATACTCCAGGACGTGGGTTGCGAACCACAAGTTGTCGCTGGTTAAGCCCTGATCCTAGTCATCTTCATCGTCCAACATCAAGTCTTTGTTGCAGATGGTTCCACCCACCCAGCCTCCCTCTACCTCCATTGTTAAAGGCATCAATTTCCTCAGCCTCGTCCCTGCTGGAGTACAAAATGATAAGCCTTCATCTCGATTGGTCCCATTCAGCACCAAGTGTCTTGCATCTCTAAATATCCCACCCAGCCTCCTTCTCCCTCCTCCTCAACCAAAGAACCTCAACCTTCGCTGACTCCTTTCAGTCCTTTGCTCCCTCTCTATTGACTCCACTCTGCTGCTCAGATCTGCGTTGGGCTTTCTGGTCTCCAGCTCTGACTGCGTCATGTACTTCTGGGACTTCAGCTGCGCTTTGTCCCTTCACCCATTCTGCTCCGTTGGGCTCTGCCTTCCCACCGGCTCTACCTTGGTCCTCAATCCCACCGGTTTCACCTCAGTCCTCCAGCACCCTGGCTCCACCTGGGCTGCTTGTCACTGTGGCTTCGCTTTGGCCTGCAAGACCTGTGGTGTCTCCCGGTTTATGTTTTCTTGGCTCCGTCTGGGTCTCCAACTCTCCTGGCTCCAGGTCAGACCACTGAGTCCACACCAGCTCCTCCCACAATTGGTTCTGCTGTGGGTCTTCGTCCTGGCAATACTCTTGGTCACCTGTATCCTCCCTCCATCATCACCTCTCTGGCTCATGTCTACTGTGGCTTTTCTCTCTCCCAGCCCCTCCTTAGTTTCATCCCTCTCCAGCTCCATGTACTCCACCGGAACACCCGGTGAACTATTAAGATGCGAGGATTATTTATTTTAATTTACTGTTTAATTAATTTATCATAATGTATTATATATTTACAGATATTATAGACAAACTGTGATCTCACCATATATGTTTAATAGTGCTGTCAGAATTAACAAGTTAACACAATTTTTTTCAGTTTAATCGACTTAAAAATATTTAACTCATTTTGCACAGCATCCGTTTTTTCCCATCATAATTTGGCTAGCGTTATATGACCACACTGTTATTCACACAAATACTTTTAAACCATTCAAGTGCCACAAGACAAATGACAATGTGCTGTCTGTGAATGTTGTGTCTGTGTGACTCACACACTTCACACACTTTCACTTCATGCAAGTCTGAAAGTCACATTAACCTAATAAATGTTAATCAAAGAACAAAGATAACAGAGAAAATTGTTGCTTTAATAAGGGTTAACCTATATTTAACTTAGAATTTTTGCAGTGAAGACTGTATTTGATAACTTTTTTCAATTTCTATCCTGTTAGATTGGTAGGAAGGCTACAGGTAAATATGACATTTAATATAATGTGTTTATATGAAAGTTGTTTTTAAGTTCATTTAAATTAAAAGTTGTTATTTTTTTAAAGCCTAATACGTGTTGCAATTGATAGCTTTTAGTTATACCGTAATGTTGAATGTCTATATTAATGTTTAAAAAAATCAATTTCATAGACATATACTGGCCTTCATTCATATACTGTCTATAAGTTGTTTCTACATTTATGTCGAGAGTTCCTGTGAAATTATTACAATATAAAAATATTAAAAACAATTGCGATTTTCAATTGTGATTAATCACAATTAGCTATAGAAAAATGTGATTATTTAGTTAATTTTTTTAATCGATTGACACCCCTAATGTATAGTTATAATTTCTATTACGATTACTTTTCACTAATGTATTTTTATATATCCATCCCTAAATCCTTAGAATCATTTCTATCAGGTAGGTTTATCAGATATAGATAATCTCATTGTGAGAGAGCAGGCATGAAGAGTTTGATAGGTGTCATTTGATCAATCCCATGAACCATGTCGAGGGAAATACGAGAGGAAGGACTCGGGTTTCAGCGGAGTAATTAGGTTTCCCAGTCACTAATTACCTCCACGTATTACAAGGATGATTGACTGTCATTTAAGCATTTTAATCTGGATAATATTTTCAGGAATAGCAACGGTTTTTCAGAGATATTAACATAAGTTTACATGTTCCGGTGTAAGAAGAGACTATCTTGATTTTGTGATTTGCCCATAATAGCATGCAGTTTTGACTTTTTGACGTTTTTTATTATTATTATTATTATTATTATAAGTGCAGTCTCTTACTACACAGCATTTTCTGTTATTATGTCCGTGTAAGAAGAAAGTGTGTGTTTGTGTGTGTGTGTAATGCACTTTTTTGGCAGCACTCCGCTAACTTTTACTACTACAAAAGGCTTTAAAACAGAACTTTAAATGCTTAACCCTTATTATTTATTCATCCCTTCAAACACATCATCTAGTAACTGAAGAGGGGTTAATAGCAGGCTCGCTCAGGTTTGTTGTCAAAAGTGGCTTTAACATTCCATGAACTTGTTAGAAACAAAGCGTGTGGTTCACTCGCCTCCTCCCTTACTGTTCTTAATGTCAGTAACATGGGCAAACTGCTCTCTGTCTATGGTAATCAAACACCGCAGTTATTTGTGCTGTCAAAGGAAGGACCTCATCCAAACCCAAGCAAGCTTAATCCAGCTCTGTGCTTGATGCTCATATCTGTGGATAAATATTGCATTGTTAAAAAGTTCTTCTAAGATTATGATTCAACAGTGAAGCTGTATTTGTGAGATTACCTATAAAATCTCATTATATATATGCCATATGAGAACCTCATAGTTAATTTAAGTTCATATGATGCCATACTCTTGAAAATAAAGGTATCAAAAAGGGGGTTTTCACAATGATAGAAGAATCATTTTGTTTTCTTCAAAGAACCTTTCTTAAAAAAACCCAATGTTTCTTAGTTTGAAGAACATTTTTATAATATAAATAAACGATATATATAAATATAACGGCTATTAGACTAAACAGAATAAAGACTAAAGAATACTAAAGGTGTATTTGGTTAGGGTTGGAGTTGAACACTGCAGAACTCAGAAAGGTTCTCCAATGGAAGGGTTCTTCAAAGTTCATCCTGTTTCTTTAGAGAACTACTACTGATGCTTTAAAATCTTTTCTCTTGTTAATGGATAAACTCTTAAAAATAAAGATGGTTTATTGGCATCTATGGTTTGAAAAAGAAACTTTAACTTGCCTGGAACCTTTCCACTGCATAAAAATGTTCCTCTTTAAATTGGAAAAAAGGTTCTTTTGGGAACCCAAAATGATTGTTCTACACTCTACACAAAAACTCTCTTTAGGATCCTTAATTTTTTTAAAGATCGTATATAGAACTGAAGTGCTGATCTTGAGAACCTATAATGGAACACAAGGAACATCAAAGAACCATAGAACCAATCAAGAACCCTGTACAGATGATAGAACCTGATTCTTTACTGACACTGAAATTCTTCTAAGAACCATTGAAGAACCTCAAGTTTCTTTCTCTTGAACATGTATGAAAACACAACTCTCATCAGTATGTATTTAGACATGTAGAGCAACTGCTTCCTCTTCATCCAGTGATGACTGTCTCATCATCTCATTAGCAGCATGTCTCCTTCTAAAATTAGAGGTCATCCTCTCATTTTGCCGCTGTTTGATCATATTTCTTCTGTCTATTGATAAGACCGAGTCTGAGAGAACAGACACGGGACCCTACGGTGGCAGCGTGTGTCACACGCACGATTACGGCAGCTCCTCAGACACGCTCTGCATTTTCGGCGCGCAGATTTTATTAATCTGTCCTTTGGGAGCTTTCCATGCTGCTCAATAACTGCCTTCAGATCCCACTAGACACTTGAGCATGATAGAGAGCGCTTCTCTCTCGCGTATCCCCTCAGCTTCTTACCAGATTAACCGCACAATCCATTAATAACAATCTTCACCCTACCCATCCCCCAGCTCATTTTGAGCACTTTATTTCAAGTGACATTAATTTTAACTGCGAATACATTGGGGGTGTAATGACAGCACAGATATTAATTAATTGCATGTGTAATTGCAAAATTAAGTTTTGGAAAGTTGGTAATGATCTGTGGAATTACAAGATGTGCTCACATTATGAGGGAAAGTGGGACTTTTGACTAGCCGCCGCCTCGTTTTCTCCGGCATAGATTCTCATGTAATCCAGAACCAGTTACTCGGTGGCCGTTGGAGGTTTTGTATCCCTCAGTAATCTTCCTGTCATGCCTATCACTCATGTCTGACCATCAGTTTGTGGGAGAAATCCTCCATTGATTTCAACTTTGCCACTTTAATTAACTTTGGCCTCAGATAATGGGGATCTAACGTCAACTCTGGGAAAGTTGGAACAGTTGGATGAACGTTTATAATTTCCGGTTTTGTCTGACAGTGGGTTGAATTGGATGTAAAAACCCAGTTTGAATTGTTTATTGTCTTGAGTATTTGGGAGCAGATGTGTGGTGGTCCTGCTAAGGTTTGATACGAGGACTGGCATTGTTCGATTGACGAAGAATTTCTGTGGGTAAGAAGGACAGAAGTGTCATTTGGCACGTAATGGGTCATCACAGAAGCTTCGTGTAATTGGAATGATTTCTGCACCACAGGAACGTAGTGTCTCGAATGATTCGAAATTGAGAGTTAAATATGTTGGATCAATCCGATTTGAGTGAAATACATCTTGTATGTGAAAATGCCGAAAGCCTTTTTGAAGTGTAATTATGACCAGAGTATCTTCTCTGTAGAAAACTTTCTTTGGGGTTTGCTCGAACAATAATCAAACTTCTGTAGTTAATCATTTAATCACTTCTCAGTTTACAAAGTTCAACAAAGTTCCCATCTTGTTGTTGAACAAACTGCACGCATCAGTTTTGGAACTCAAATTAAGATATTTTTGATGAAATCCGAGGATTTCTGAACCACATGTCATCGTACACCTTTTGAGGTCCAGAAAGTCATCGTTAAAATAGTCAACGTGACTAAAGTGTAAATAATCATTTGAACTGTTGTCATAAGCAGTTGATGTTGTGAACGAAGTGAAGGTTATGGTGTTTCCGTACGAACGCCAACTCAGTATTAGCCAAAGCTGTACACGTGAGCAGCACGTAGAAGCTGGGCAATAATAAATCGCTGTTCAGACGTAGAACATGGAAGCGCTCCAATGACAATAGGTCAAACTGTTAAATGAAATTGTTATTTTTGTTTTGTTTTTGTGCACAAAAAGTATTCTTGTCATGTTGACTATTTTAACAATGTCTTTACTATGACATTTCTGCCTATGTCTGGATCAGATATCTTCGGATTTAATCCAAAATATCTTAATTTGTGTTCCGATGATTAATGAATGTCTGGAAAAACATGAGGGTGAGTAATTAATGGTGAACTAACCCTTTAAATCTATAGTTGGTGTGCTTGATACAAGTGTCTTAAATAGCGTAAAGGTTTTTTTTTTTTTTAAATAATAGCAATTTTGAATGTAAGTTGCATCCTACATCTTGTTTAACCCTGTTACCTAAATCTATTTGCTTGATAAAGGAAGTAGAAAAACAATAGATCACAAGGAAAATAGGAAATAACGTAATCAGGACATGCGTTAACAGCATGGCCGAAGAAAATATAGTGCCACTTTCTATTCTAATATTTTTATAAACTTTTCAACATTGGTTGTGTTTATCCATCTTAACTCAACCCTGTTACTAATTATCAGATTAAAAGAGTACTGTTTATTTCATAAAAGTTGGCATTTCATTCCAAAATGATCATCTTTCCTGGAGGAATGGTTAATATTAATGTTAGATTTCGACCCTGTTAACATTTTTTCCCCACCAATATTGGTAACAGGGTTGCTCCATAGTCAAATAATATCTCGGAACAAATTTGTCTTTGATTCCTAAGCTGGACAAGTACAGTTATCTGAAGGTGCATTGCCTCCTTTTGTCATATACATAAAAGAAAATATGAAAAGTAAAAAATGTTCACTATGATCCCACTTAAAACATTGAAATTCTAAACTAAAGTTTAGTTTATCCATTAGGATCTTATTGATTCTTTGAATAGTATTATGTAGGATTGGTTCCAGTTTTTTATTTTTTATTTTATTGCTTCAGAATTTTAGACTTTTTGAGTAAAAAAAAGTTTGATTTTGCCAAACAGCGGCTGCATTTCTGCATTCGGTAGTTCTACAATCCAAAGTCTCATAGGAAAAGCTCACGTGTTGCATCTGTGCATTACCGCCGAGTTAGAGTCAAGGTATAGTTCCTCCTTTATCTCTAGAACTGCATTAGATCCGACGTGCTCTGCTGCCCCAGCCCTTGGGCAGTGAAAGGGTTAAGTGCGATGCTCCTGATAGTTTGTATGTTTCTCATGCAGTTCTGTTTACCCTGAGAGAAAGGCTTTTATTCAGGGGGGAGGCTCATCTGTTTGTTTCCCAGGAGTGTCCTCCTCTACAGGTACAAATGACTTGTTGTTCCCGCATCCCGTCTGCTTCCTTGGCGACGGATAGACGAGAAGTGCCGTGTGAGCGAGTGAGACTCGAATGTGATCTGGGTCAGGCCTATGGCAGGCCGTGGGGACACGGACACACCTACACACACACACAGTCGCTCTCAGGCACATACTCACACACTGGCCATGCCAACCTCGTTCCCAGCCTCCCATTCTGACAGCAGGACGGTAGAGCAGGTGAACCACAGGACCCACCGCAGCTGCTCTTCACGTGTTGCAGTTTATGCAAAGTCTGTCCAGCGAGAACGACCCTTTACACTGGACGACAGAGGATATACTGTACTTACAGCTATGTGGAAATCGAGAGCATGCGTCAGCTACTTTGCTATTGTGTGGCTCATCGACACTGCAACAAATCTACAACACTCCCATTTGTATAACTGCATTGTCGGCGACGCAAAGCTAATGAAAAACTAACCAAAAAGAGCATCATTAATGTTTTTAAGCATGTAAATTCATTCATGATCATATTTGATCTAGGACACAAAATAGCCAAACACTGACAGTTGTTTATTTAGCTAGTTAGCCTCCAAGCTATCACCTATGTTGTCTACTTTACAGATTCATTGCGTACATTCCACTTCACTTTTTTATGCCCTTCCCAAGTTCCCTCTCTAACTTCCCTCCGTCTCAATTACTCACCCTCATGTCGTTTCGAAACCCCTAAGACACAAATGAAGATCTTTTTGATGAAATCAGAGAGCCTCCATAGGCAACTACACAACTACCGCTTTGACGCTTCAAAAGAGTCATAAAGAGATCTTAATATAAATTGAGCGGTTTAGACAAGATCGGATCATATGATGAACAGATTTAATTTAGGCTTTTATTCACATATAAATATTCATAAACTCGCACATCAGTTGTGGTACATGGAAACTCAAGCGTGCGAGAACCAACGATGTTCATTCTTGTGTTACGCAGCATGTTTGAGCTTCCGGAAGAGGTTTGTTTTCATGCGTCGAGCAGCTTCTGTTTATGTTCGCTGATCAGTGTTTATATGTGAATAAAAGCCTAAATTCAACCTGTTCATCATATAAAGCGATCGAGTCTCTTCATAAAATTTGGACTAAACCACAAAATTCAATTCATTGGATTAGTTATGCGATCTCTTTATGAACTTTTTGAAGCTTCAAAGTGGTTGTAACTTTAGAGGGACAGAAAGCTCTCTGATTTCATCAAAAATACCTTTAATAAATATCTTTAATGAAATGCCTTTAATAAATATCTTTAACGCCTGTTGCGTTTCTTTTAATACTAGCCAGCGCAGTTGAGTTAGGGAAATCACATTTGACACAGCCACAGTCTAATAGATTCCCCTTTGAGATTTAATATGAAACTGTTGAACAGTTCAAAACAGTGAATGTCATTTATTTTGGTGCATGGCACAGGTGTTATGTCTTCTGCTTGTCAGTGCTGTCTCTAATGCCGAGTCTGTCTAACCGTTTCTCCTCCTAATCTCCTCCGTATTGCTTTAAAACACAGCATTCTGTGTGGAATACAAATGGATTCGATACTTGTTCTGGTCTGCGGCGATTCGTGGATATGATCCACTCTGTGTTATAGTGTCTCGGGATTAGAGCACGCTGTGTGTCGCTGCGGTGGTTCGCGTAAAACTAACATGAATCCAGACTTTATTCACCCCACTGGAAAGCATATTTTCGCTGAATTGTTCCTTCCCTTTATAGTGCTCAGTAATTGTGAGAACAAGTGAGCGTTTTCAGCCGCAGGTTCAGCGTCTATTTATAGTGTGGAGGGTGGGACGCTTCAGATTCTAGAGAGCATTTGATTGGACAGGAAATCTGATGAGAAGCTGAAGTGCAGGGTGATGTCATCAAAATCGTTGATCCATATCGGCCGACGTAAGAGACTGTAAGCTGTGAATGCTTGTATCTTTTGAATGCAAATTTTGTCATTGTTTTGGAGCACATTAGCTTAAGACTAACATATTCATACTAAAAGCCAAAAATCTTAGATTTTGATTTCACTGGGACTTTAATGACAGACTTTCATTTCTGCCTGAATTAACCCTATAAGCACGATCTGTTGTGTTGTCAAAATTGCTTTGCATTGTGTGATATGGAGCTGCCTGATGTGTACATATGAGTACCCGCTTTCCCTCGGGCAAGATTCAGTCATCAGAAACTTTCCTTGCCCGCTTGACGAAGACATCAAAATGACGCCGGGAAGTCCACCGAGGGGAAGTGCTTTGGGAAGTTTGCTGTATGTCTAAAAAAAAAGTTGAATACTCATTGTTTACATGAGTAGTCTGTTTTTACACACGTCCATGGCTTTTGATGGCATGTTGAGCAACCTTTTTAGCTAGATCTGTCTAATTTGGCTTGCTTCTTCCAAGTAAGTTGAATCGGACACTCATTCTTCGATATAAACAACAAAATATATGGAAAGCATTTTCTACTCATTTCATTATTTGCATTTACCATTTTTATCCCTGCTGTTCATGATCATATAATCACAGACCTGCAACCTATTTTTATGCTGTGATTCCATCTTACCATCTGATATCGTGGAACCAGCATGGTACGTTTTTGTACTAGAATACACATTGCGAACAATGCAACTGCAGTGCACACATTGAAGCATTTTAGTGTTGTTTCAGATATACTTGTTATGATTTCCATTTATTAAAAAAGTGAATCGGGACATGGGGCGCTAAAGGTAAAAAAAAAAAAAAAAATCCACCCATGTGATTCACAAGACTGAGTTTTGTCATCTCATCTTCTCATACTACTGATTGTCATGACTTGTATGTTTCTTTTTTGTCTCTTCGGGGTTGACTTTTATTGCGTGGGAAAGAGCAACATCCTAGTAAACTTCCTTCTAAATTATGACGGATGTGAAATATTTGGATGAACTATGCCTTTAAAATTCTCAATACTCCAAAACCGGCCACTGTTACCACCTGCCATCATTTCACTAACCGCAAAGTTAAGCATCTCAAACTCCAAACGCAGTTGTGCGAGAAACCTCCGCCAGATATTTAGAATCTGATAGAGGGATGGATTGTTGCATTTTATATGCAGTTTACACCTTTTTTCTTGATCTTTGAGCTATGTAGAGATCGGGTTTCCAGTGAAAGAAAGACCAGGGGACAGGGGAGAGGAAAAAAGCAGGGCTCTCTCAAAGCTGGTCGGGATTGAAAAGCGAGACCGGTGCTGACAGCTAAATGCGCTAATTTTCTTCTGGGAGCAGGGTTTGTCTTTCCAGTGCAGTGGGCAATCAGCAGATACCGTAGAGGCCTTGTACCCTGTCCAGTGTGGTGATGTCAACGGACCAGACGATGTGCAACTGGAACTGAGTAAAACTTTAGCTTCACCTCTTGTAATGTTGACAGGTGAAACCTGACTTTTTGCTATGTGAAAGACGAGGTTACCTGAGCTTTATTTTATGGCATATATGCTATTTTGAGAGTTAACCACTGCATCTAGGGCGGGGAAAGTTTTTCGCCACTATTGACACCAGTAATTTGATGTAATTATTGCCTATTTCCAATATGAAGGCTAATATGTGTGTTTTCTACTTATAGGTTGAGAGAATACAATGCCCTTGCAATAATCAGCCAGCAGTTTTTTTCTTCTTCCCTCTTGTGTTAAAGCTGCATTAGAGTAGTGATTACCTATAATATAGGCTCTTATCTGCTCTGGGTACTGCTTCATTACACCCACTGTATTCCTTACAGTGCTATGAAACCTGAATCAAAGGCCCGTTTTAAATGTTAAGAGCTAGTTTGGATTCATCTGAACTTACGGACACTAGCACACAAAGCAGCATTCACTGCAGTGAGCCTCAGCAGGAACCAGTTGGCAAAATGAAGAATTATGAAAATATACACAAATCGTATATAGACAGCAATAAAAGTATACAATACGTAATACTTTTATTTGCTTATTTATTTTTATTTGAGCAAGACAGTACAAAATGCAGGATTAATAGTGCTGTAGAGAAACAAACAAGACCAAAACAAAAACACGGACAACAAAATTAAAATGTACATGCAGTTATGTGTAAGAGTATGTTATGTATATGTATATATATATATACTTCTCTATCTTGAATGTATATAAAATAGTCTTATTTGAGAGAAAAATTAAAAAAAATGAGATAAAGAAAGAAAGAAAATAATATTGAAAATACTTCAAATAATCACAATATAATTAAGTACATAAATAGATTATAAAACAGGGGAGACACACACACACACACATACACAAAATTAATTAAATAAATAAATAAAGGGGGAGGGGGGAGGGATGTTTACAAACCCGGTGGGGGTTTACACGGGGCTGTTGATGGTACGGATTAATCCGTCCGCCGTTCAGGAGCTATCGGAGTGGAACAGTACGGCATACGCGGATCAAGGTACTGTATTGTACCTTGCCAGTATATTTTACTTTCCCCACACAGGGGATGGTCGCGCTAATGGACAAACTCCAACAAAACCTCTCCCAAGCCCTGAGGGGGGAGTCAGTTTATTAATGTAGTGATACATGTTTAGCCCGATTTATCCAGACTGTCCATTTGCTGCTTTAGGAGAGACTCAAAACCAGGAAATAACAAAATCTACTAAATGATTTATATATGTGTGTGTGTACACAATACAATTGCATTACTTTCCACATCTAGTATTTTAATGTGCTGTGGTTTCATTTATTTAATGCTAAAACTTCAGAGTTTGCCATTAGTATGTGTGCTTTAGTCCGCTTTAGCACATGAACTAATAAATAAGAGTTATAGAATAATATTTCAGCCACAGTACACATCTTCAAGTGTATGGGGGGGGGGGGTAGTGTATGCTCGCTCAGTATAAAGTGTCACTAGGGGGCAGTGCCACTGCATAGCCCCTAGTGAGTGGACAAACCTAGTGATCAAACTTATTTTGTATTGATAATTTGTTTATCCATCAACCCACTCAGGCAAGGGTTTAATGAAAGAAATACTATAAAAGTAAATGTTTCAATTTGTGATACTTATTTAAATATCAACACTGCTATGGTTTACAAAAGTTTTAAATGACTCGAATACAACTTTAACATGGTTTGAACAATTACTCAGTTTTTCTGTCAAGTGCAATGCCACAGCTATAGATTTAATGACCAAAATGCAAAAGAATATCAAAAATAATCAACATTTGTAACCTTCACAAATTATGTGTCGGCCTGTTTTCAACAAACTTAAAGTAAAGTTAAAGCGAAACGAATTACTGACATTTGAAACAATAACAAAAAAAAAAAAGGGACATTTAAAGTCCTCTGTCGTTTAAGGGTTTCCGAACTTGCTGTGCACTCTTGTCGGTGACATCATTCTAGTCACAGATGTTTTCTTCACTTTAAGAAGAGGACAAAACAGAGCAGTAAACCCTGGCCAGCTTGTGGTGAGGCCGTTACCCACAATTCACAGAGGCGGTGGATGGTTCCCACTAGGTTCTGGTCGGCTTGGAAACGGCAACTTATTAATCTTGTGATGGAAGGCCAGCTGCAGCTGTGGCAGTTACTGCGATTGACCGTCAACCTGTTTCTGGGAGGGGCTTGTTCGCGTTTAACTCGATTTCTTTAGTTCGCTCGTTTTGTACATTTGTTCGAAGCAAAATATTCTGGAAACACGTCACTTTCTGGCCCGGCAATCACCTCTGATAAAATCACCACAAGCCCCAACAAACTAGACTAACCGTGATTCAAGTGTGGTGTGTCATCCTTTCTTTGGCGTTTCCCCCTCCCGTTCATCTTTTTAAAACCGCGCTGATTAGGTTTACTAATTCAGAGAGACTGCTTAGTTTCCAACTTTAATGATATTCCCCCGGCATATCACCCGCCGTTGCCTGGAGACCGGATTTGAGCTAGGCCCCTCATTCGATTCCCACACATCGGAGCCCTGAAAAGCAATTTTTTCTCCTTGAGCTTTTGATGCAGTCTCCTCTGAAACCCTTCCCCCTGCTGTGTCAGTATGGGTGGGCAGAACGCTGGCAGAATGGGCCGGGAGGTGAAGGGGAGGCCTGTGGGTTGCTGGTCACACATCAAGGCCTGAAAACAAAGGCCCCAGGAACCTTCCTTACAAACACAAATTCGGCTCTCTGAAAGTAAATGTGCTAGCCTCCGTTCCTTAAAGTTGCAGATATCGACACAGGAAAAGTCCCTGCTCGCAATGCTGCTTCGACGGCAACAGGTAGTTTAGCAAGACCAAATTGAACTGTTTATTGGGAACCGCTTGGGGGCTGGATACGCTTTTACGGTTTTAGTTATGGAAAGTGTTTGATTTCAATAAAAAGTGTTGACAACAACAAAAAGTGAAACGTGTATACGCTTCGTTTTTAGAATTGAAAGTCGTGCTTCTACGTGAAATGTCTCTTCCTTGCAAGTTACGGAGCGTTTTGTGACGTTAAAGTTTAGTTGAAGTTTGTGCTGGCGTTTTTAGATGGTAATGCTTAATTCCAAATTTTTAATAATCCAAAAAAGAAAAAAAAGAAAAGAAAAAACGTTCTTTCCCAGGCGTATTGCTTTTATTCTTCCATAATGCTGTTCACCAAGATTTGGGAACTTTCTAAGATGTGGCCTTGGTTGATTGGTTGGTTTTTTTTTTGAAGCAAAGTGTTTGCTTTCAGTAAAATTTATTCAGTTTGAAGTGTTAACCGAGAAGCCAAATTTTGAAAGTTGTGCTTCTACACGAAATGATCTCTTCCACACAATTCAGGGAATGTGGTGAGATGTGGCCGTAATGTAAAGTTTTAGCTTTATTCAAATCTAATCAGCAACAACAAAATGTTAACGCTTGGTTTGAATCGTTTATTACTCCAGAAAAAGAGAGAAAAAAATCACCTCTTTCACTGACAGATTCCTTTTACTCCTCCATCTGAGTTCTGAGAAGTTTCTAAGATGTGGCCTTGGTGGAGACTCAAGAGTTTTTACAGTTTTTATCTTCTCTTCATCATTTTTAAGGCAACAAAAAGTTACATGTTTGGAAATTTTCTCTTGAGCTGACATTTCTGCTTCTGAAAATAAGGGCCCTTTCCGTCCCATTTTGTCCTTGTCCATGAATGGAGCGTAAATTGTTGAGGATGTCCCTGCCACTCATACGAGAGCGTGGAAGTTTCATGTTGCGCACAGAAAGAAAGGCAGCGTTTGTGCGCCCCTTATCGAGTCCCTCTCGTCATGTAGGCCACAAAAGTGATAAGAGCAGCCCCACCACAACAAGGAGGAGACTGTTTCCGCACATTTCCACCACAAAATAAAGTCCTCCTTCCTGGAGCATTCGTGTTTGCCATTTTACTGCTTTTGTGTGTCATGATCGCTTACATGAACACACAGAGATAACTGACGGCACTTGCAGGAGGCGCTGGGGCCCTCCGCGATAACTGAGAGAGAAATACTGGAATTCTGAGTTGTGTGCTTGTAAGATTAGATAATTGTTAATAGTTTTGCACTTTTTTTCCCCTGTAGAACTGCCCAATTTTCAAAAGGAAAAGTTTTAAAGTTTTTATTATGTGAGAATAAAAATGTGTTAGTAAAATGGTAAATGAAAGTGAGGAATCGTAATGAACGCATCAGATCCTCAGTATTGTAGTGTTGATTCAACATATACTTAAGCAATCCAGTGAAATTGGGCCGCATTTCCAAACTGGAGTACCCCAACCCCTCCCTGCCCTGGATAAGAACCACCTCTAGATGCCTATAGGCTGATGTAAGACTCTCAAATGAGGTCATAGATTAGCCTGGTTGCCAAGCACTGGCCACTCCAACTGCTTTCCACTCCAGTGCTCTGAAACTCTCTGAAAGTGCCATTTGAAATTAATTAAACCGTGTTTTTGCTACAAAGACGACGACTTCTTCTTCTTCTTCTTCTTCTTCTTCTTTTTTTGCATTCAATTTTCAAGACTATTTTTTAATTTTAAAATTGAAAACGTTCTCATTTTATTCATTGTTTTTAATTAGTTTGATTCATTTCGTTTTGTCAAATTACAAAAGTACTTTTTAGTTTTAATGTTAAAAATACGTGGCAGTTTCAGTGCATTCAACAAGTGTATTGTGCAGCTGCGCTTTCAGCCGTGTAAGATTCAGGGTTTTGAATCACGCATTTTCATTTAAATGTAAGATGGCCAAATGGCCAAATTAGGCTAACAAATGGTCCCATTGGAATTATAAACTTCTATCTGACATTTTTGTCAAAATTGAGTTATTCACATATTCTGTGACAACTTATTTACAATATGCGATGTATGAATATTTTTTTTTTTTTTTTTTTTTTTAATGTTGTGTACATTTTGGGACTTTTTATTTAGAAAACAAAAAGGTTCTCACTACACAGTTGGATGGAATGCAAAAAAAAAAAAATGAAGTTCAATATCTCAAAACTGCTCGGAATGCAGATAGAACTTTAGAATTCCAAGGAGACAGAATAAGTCAGATTTAGGATTGAGTGTAAAAACTAAATTTATTTTTCAGTGGATTTTTTAAGTCTTACTTGATGTCATTGTTCTTTAGTATTTTGAAATATTCTGAATTTTTCCCCCCACTGAATAGATTTCCAGTTCCTTATAACTGACAGTAAAAATGTAAAACATTAAATAAAATTTGGTTGCACTTAATGTGGTCCACATTAGATAATCTACTAACCATAAGTAACTTTGCAATGTCAGTGAACTCTCATTAGACTGTAGCAGACTATTAGTTGGCCGTTAGGGTTCAGAATCAGTTGGCATGTAGTTGCAAAGATACTTATAGTCAGTAGAATGTCTTAAGTGTCACCTAAAATTGTACAAAAATGTTATACCGATTATAATTTGATTAAAGGAACATTCTTAACTGACACCACAAGCATACAATATATATATATATATATATAATATATATATATATATATATATATATATATATATATATATAGCTTATCCTAGTCCTTGGGAAAACACGAAGAACCACGCAGACCACCCCCTTTCCCCGCTGAGAAGTTTACCGATGGTATCTGGTCAGCGGTCCATAGGCACATTCAAAGTGCAGCACGGGCACTCTGCCATTGTTTCCCTTGCACTGAACATGTTGCCGGGCCCAATTGTTCTTTTTATCTCTGTGTTGGGCTGAAAATAGACAGACACACTTGTGGGTTTTGTGGCACATGCACTGTGATTTTCAATAGCTGTGTTTTCTTTTACGTTTTCTCTCCGTGCGAGGAGTGGAGTGAAAGCCTGAGTCTTGTGCTGTTACATGAAGATGTGGATTAGAAGAGATAGATTGATTGCTTGGATGGACTGTTTCCTCTCCATCACTCTTTTATCATTGGATAATGGATTGTGTAGATGTAATGTGATGCCCTTTGGCTTCATGAACTATCCCACACTTTTCTTCTAGAGTCTATAAACCCATTAGGGCTTTTTGAGTTACATTGTTAAGACATTTGTGTAATCTAGAGCTGTCAAAGTAAACGTGTTAATGCATGCTAGGCTAATTATGTTTAACAGAATCATTTTTAATGCTTTTAAAGCTTTTATTCATTTTGACATTGTTACGTTCTGTTCTGTGTGAGTTCTAAAAACTGATCGGGAACTTTTTGAAACCAAACGGAGCCCCTGTTCAAGTGTCTCACACGCACATCATTAGTAAAATGTGTATAATTTGAATGCTAAAATATAATTATCATGAAAGCAAAACAAGTGAAATATCACCCATGAGTGAAATATTGTCATACAAAGAAACATAAATATCAGCAGTGGACTAATGCATATACCTGTATATATATTATTTATTTTTTAATGATTGATATTAGAATTTGGTCGTTTGCATGCACATGTTGTGATGCGGAAAATGACAGAATTTTGGTGGGATTTTATGTGTGTGTGTGAGATGTAAACATCACTTCTGCTTGAAATCACGCTGCAAATGCCATCCACAACCATTGCAGAACTTGAAATTTAACGTGATTCCTTAAAAAGGAACTGAACAATATTAAATAATAATAAAAAAATGACTGAGATTAATCATCGCTAAATATTTTAATCCGCCGACAGCCGTATTTATATCATGTTCAAGATTTGAGATAATTTCTTGTTAGACACACTTATTGTTCACAGTTCCCACTGATGCATAATAGAAAACCAAACAAGCTTTAAACTTTTAAAACATTTCGTGTATTTTTCAACTATGAGATTTTATAGAGCCCTTTTGAGATCCATCAGCATCTCTTGCCTCTCTTGTTCACGCTTTGGACTTTTCACAAGTTTGATTAATCAAGATAATTAATTTCTGCAGCAAATTACAGCATTCGCTCCCAGCTTTTACTCTGAGTGAGCGCTGTTTTGACAGTTATTCACATTGGTTGTCTTCAAGCATGATTCGCTGCTGTTTAATGACAAAGATATCATGTGGCGCATCTTCAAACATGACACTGACATGTGGTATTTAGTCAGTCATTTTGTAACAAGTAAAATTGCACTTTTATGTCATTCGAGTGTTTCCTATGATGTAAACGTAGGCCACCACTCATTAATAATGCATTTACCCCCAAAAAAGAGAAGAAAAAGACAATTTTAGCGAGCTTTTGAAAGTCAAAAGCAACAAAAGAGACAAAGAACCATTGTGTATTTACAAAATTAAACAGCCCTGTCATTGTGGTGGAGTGAGTCATATTTGAAGGCAGAAAAGTCGTATAAAGCGGCAATTTCATTCAAATTTCATTCCAATCTGTTTCTGAAACAATTGAAGCAGGCATTTGATGTGTTTATCTCAATGTGTAATTGGGTATTGTTCATCTCTGAAAAGTTTCCATCAGCAGCGAAGGAGATGGTGAAGAGAGGGTTGCTTGGAGTTTTAACGTAGGAGGAAAAATGCGCTTTAACACTTCTTATTGCACATGGAAATCAAACTACACCTTAGAATTGGCATTCAAAGCTGTTTTCAATTAATTTGAAGTGATTTTGGGTAGGCTTAGAGATATTTGTATGAATATTGCTAAAGAATGTGCTACAATAATATACACACAAATATGTAGAGTGGCACCCAAAAAGTTTTTGGACATAATTCCGCTTAAATGTGTGAGTGACATTGCAGTAATTGTAAAATGTTAAACCATTCGGCATCTGATTAAAGCAATGCTGCCATAGCTTTTCTCAAGAACTAAGTTTTAAGGAACTGACGTGGTAGTGGACGTATGAAGCCACACTGAATAGAACATACAATATGTTCATAGATAAAGTAAATGATTTCTGTTTTGATGCCTTTTCTTATATATTTCTCTTTGACGCCATTCCACTGCCTGATGTTTGTAAAGTGATGTATAAAGAAACAGAATTGGAATCGCTACTGTTCGCTTTGCAGGTGTTTGATTGTCAACAAAGAAATCTCCTAGCAACTAAATTGGAAAGGAGAAATGATGCTGTGCAATGCTAGCATTTGTTCTGCAGGTGTACAATTATCAACAGAGAGGATCATTTACCCTGTTTTACACAACTGCCGCAATGAATGATTGCTAAACAAGTAATATTGTCGTGCGATGCCGAACTTTGACTCATATGCATATGTAGTTTATTTGCACGAAAGCGAATGCATATCGTAATTCTCGCATCCTGAAGAAACGAGTTTTGGAGTGGGATGAACCACCATGTGTTTGATTGTTTTGATTGATCGATCGATTTGATTTGTTCCACAATGCCATGGCATTCAGGTATTAAATGTAACGTAACTGAATCCTTTTGGGATCGTCGCAAAAACGATTATTTTCACGTTCATCATACATCTGAAACGCCCAAAAATCTGAGGTACAAAGGAAGCCTGGAAACTTGAATCAACACATGAACTGTCAGGTGTGATGCGTTTGGGAGATGATATAAACCATGTCACTATGGAAACAAAATTGTTAGAGCCTTGAGAACTGAACAAGCATTAATATACTCACAGCAGTGCTGTGTATCCCTGAGCACTCTGGATTGATGCAGTTGATTAACATTTCACATGAGCTCTTCTCGGATGGCATCAAACGTTTGTTTGTGTGTTTATGTTTATGTGTGTGTGTGTTTTAGTGAGGGATCAAAGCAGCGCTGACCCGACCGCACAGATGTGTGGAGAGCACACACTGCTTTGCTCGCACTCATGACAGCATCTTAAGCAAATGCAGCTTTGTGTACATTTCTCAGAGTAAGTCTGGATGGGTTGTGGGATGTCCCATGGGGCTGGGGTCTCGCTGAGCTGGATTAGGGGGTTACATCCCTGGCGACACATAGGCAAATAGATAATTAACTCCTCCGAATCAGCTTGTGTTGTGAAGACACCATTGAAAATACCTCAAGTGACTTTCCATTTCTGCCAGTCAGAGTCACCTGGAATCACTCTGCTTTTGACTGACTGATCTTATTTAGGATTATTTGTATTAAATAAAACAGGCCAATAATAATTATTTATACATTATTTAAACTGTGTAACACTTTACTTTATTTCTGCGTCCAAAACTAAACGTATTGGTTCTAAAATCAGGCTTTTCTTTGTGCTAAAATATTTATTTATTTATTTCGATTTTTTGAGGCTGACATGTGACCTGGACATGTTGTCATCAGTTTCATAAATTTCCACATGTTTAATCTTCACCCTAAACTTGTGAAAGCCAGGTATATGGGATATTGTAGTGAAGGATTCATTAAAGCTGCAGTCCGTGACTCTTTTTTCGGTGAAAAATGATCCAAAATCTATTTTAGAGCAAGTACCTAACCAGCCAGTGTTCAAAACTATCTCCTTACCTTAGCTCGATTCAGAACGGTAAGCTTGTAATAATGTGTTGTAATTTGAGTGGCACTGGTAGTTTTCCTGCGGGAAATTCAAGGAAGTCACCGTTTGTCTTTGCGTCATTGCATCACGTCCGTATACATAAGGAGCTCCTGCTGGTTGGCAATATATCGCATGTGACATATCATTTATAGCCTTTTCTCACTGCAGCTGGACAAATTAAGCCTGTCATTTTGATGGCGGATTGTATGATATGGCAAATTAACGTTAGTGATTAGTACAGAAATTGAAATCTACGGGTAACGCTAATGCACACTAAAAACACGTAGTCACGCAGTGCTGATGCTGAACAATTTGGCAACAAAGTATAGCAATAATAATAATTTGCACGGTTTGATGTGATATGAGCTAACCGATCACTAGATTTGGTCACCGTTGGTAGCTTTTTTTCCCCTCAATTACTTATAACAAAAGTAGCAGGTTTGTTACTTACTTGTTCAGATGGCATTTTCCAGTTCTTATTTTGGTCATACTTCATAGATTACAATGTGTGATTCCGAAGTACAGTGTCCGCACCGGTGTAGTGACTGACGGCAAACATCACATTCATCCACGCTGAAAAGCCATGCCAATGCACAACCCATGTAAAGATGATCGTTCCGCATATAACTGCAATTGCAGGTTTCAAACAGAGATGGCGGCAAAGAGGCAAAACTTACAGACTGCAGCTTTAAGAAATGATAAATAAATGTGACATGCCTGCTCTTTAAATGATTTCGGATTTATGATCTATGAGGATGTTTAGAAATTAATCCACAGGTGGTTTCTCTTCATTACGAAACATTACAGAAAATAACTAACAGTGAATTTAACAATATATCATGAGTTGCGTCTGGTTATTTTTGATCAGCACTTATCAATAGCATATTAAAAAGGCAAATCAAATGAGAAGAGCCGCAGTATTAGCGTCCATACAGGACTCTGGTCTCCATGGCAAGCTAGCAGTATCCTTTCTCTCCAAATGCTGGATTTCAAAAGAAGGGCAATTATTTGCTCAGTATGTGCCGCTAATCCTTCTTTATCTGCATGGACACCACCTGAAACACTTTGATCAGAGATAGCAGCGTTCAGATGCTGTTTATCCACAGATGGAGAGTGAAAAAAGAGAAATACTTGAATTTAACTCCACCCTTGCCATGAAAGTGAGAAGATTGTTGATTATAAGCTCTTCCCTTAGTCGTCTTGTAATGAAATACAGCTCTCCTCACTTGCTCTCACTTTTCCTGTGATGTTTTTTTTTCCTTCTGCTTTTTTTCTTTTTTAACCAGACTTCTTCACGTGGTCTTTCATTTGATTTCATTACAGGGGTTGATGTCATTACTCAGCATTAGAGAGAGAGAGGGAGAGAGAGAGAGAGACTGCTAGCGTTTCTGCCTGGAGGGTATTTGACATTTACCTGAGTGAGTCAGAGGTGATTCATTCACCCCTGCAGGTGTGACACACTGTAAATAGGCCACACAGTATCTCAAAAATGCGTTGTGTTGATATATGAATACATACACTAGTAAGTGGTTATTTTGCTCATAGTCAGGGTTAAACAAACACATAACAGTATCAAAGTTTGACATGTAACTCATCCCGTCTCATTTGTGCTACAGGCATGAATGATACTTCAAGTCATCAGCTTGTTAAAGACCGATCAGATTTATGAGTTTCACCTGGCGGAGAATAAAACCAGTAAAAAAGATTTAGGTTTAAGTAGGGACCTGAGCAAGTTAGGTGGCTCTTTTTACTTTGGCCTATTAGCAATCATTTAACAACTAATCATAGACCAATAAATCATACAGGACACTTAATTGGTCTAAAGTGATCTTTTAGCCTGATATCAGTTTCAGTGTCATCTAAATAACAATCAAAGAATAATCCGCATATGCTGTTTTGAAATATTTCTGATTTTATTTTTATAAATATTTTGGAAAAATTAAACACTCGTTACTATATTACAGGAATTGCAGAATCACCTCTGAGAAGTATGGGAATTACAAAAAAGCAACTAAACAAACAAAAGAAATCAGTGAGGTAAATGTGAAATAAAATAATTTTACAATTCATAAGCTTTTATTATTGATACACTGATACATATCCATATGCTGTTATATGTCTATTTCTATTCTCTTGTTGTAATTAATGTGTAAAACAAAACAACCCAAAATTTACTGGCCTTAAAAATAAGCTTTACAATGTGCAATATATTTTAATGCAGTGTTTTGAAATATTTGTGTAATTTTTTGTAATGTTTTTGTAAATATTGTGCACAATAAATGTTTTTTGCGATTAGCATTATTTTGGACATCAGCCAGTCGGCTGTCAAGATACGGATTGCAGTGGAAACTTGTAACGACTCAAAACACCCTTGCAACCACACATAACATCCTAGCAACTGCAAAGCAAGGTGCTATAAAACACACAGAATACCTTAGCAACCACATAACAACTCCTTGGCAACAACATATTGTGGAGGTGGGTTTTATTGAGTTAAATGATTTGCTTAAATTGTTTTGTCATTTAAAAAGCTTACAAATGATCAGTTGTTAAATCTATGCAGCCAACTCCAATTCTAAACCACAAATAGGAGTTCAAAAGTGCAGGATTTCTCATGTCAAAAGTACACTTTTAAATAAGACATCTGAGAAACTGACTTTTCCTGGTTAATAAATCACAAACCAGGAGATAAAGAAATTTGCTTGGATATAAAGTATGAAACCTGTACAGTACTACACTTCTGACATTCAAGAACTGTTTAGCTACATTCTGTCTGTGTTTGGATTTGACAACCATATTTACTAACTAAAGTGACTTTAAAATTGTTCGACAGACAAGGATGCATCAAATAATGTGTACATGAAGGGTAGATAAGGGTCGATGTTACGGCTGTATGATGGGGCCACAGTTACGGCTGTATGATGGGGTCGCTGTTACGGCTGTATGATGGGGTCGCTGTTAGAGCTGTATGATGGGGCCACAGTTACGGCTGCATGATGGGGCCACAGTTACGGCTGTATGATGGGGTCGCTGTTAGAGCTGTATGATGGGGCCACAGTTACGGCTGTATGATGGGGCCACAGTTACGGCTGTATGATGGGGCCACAGTTACGGCTGTATGATGGGGTCGCTGTTACGGCTGTATGATGGGGTCGCTGTTAGAGCTGTATGATGGGGCCACAGTTACGGCTGCATGATGGGGCCACAGTTACGGCTGTATGATGGGGCCACAGTTACGGCTGTATGATGGGGTCGCTGTTACAGCTGTATGATGGGGTCGCTGTTACGGCTGTATGATGGGGTCGCTGTTACAGCTGTATGATGGGGTCGCTGTTACGGCTGTATGATGGCGCCACAGTTACGGCTGTATGATGGGGCCACAGTTACGGCTGTATGATGGGGCCACAGTTACGGCTGTATGATGGGGCCACAGTTACGGCTGTATGATGGGGTCGCTGTTACAGCTGTATGATGGCGCCACAGTTACGGCTGTATGATGGGGTCGCTGTTACAGCTGTATGATGGGGTCGCTGTTACGGCTGTATGATGGCGCCACAGTTACGGCTGTATGATGGGGTCGCTGTTACAGCTGTATGATGGGGTCACTGTTACGGCTGTATGATGGCGCCACAGTTACGGCTGTATGATGGGGCCACAGTTACGGCTGTATGATGGGGCCACAGTTACGGCTGTATGATGGGGCCACAGTTACGGCTGTATGATGGGGCCACAGTTACGGCTGTATGATGGGGCCACAGTTACGGCTGTATGATGGCGCCACAGTTACGGCTGTATGATGGGGCCACAGTTACGGCTGTATGATGGGGCCACAGTTACGGCTGTATGATGGGGTCGCTGTTACAGCTGTATGATGGGGTCGCTGTTACGGCTGTATGATGGCGCCACAGTTACGGCTGTATGATGGGGTCGCTGTTACAGCTGTATGATGGGGTCGCTGTTACGGCTGTATGATGGCGCCACAGTTACGGCTGTATGATGGGGTCGCTGTTACGGCTGTATGATGGGGTCGCTGTTAGAGCTGTATGATGGGGCCACAGTTACGGCTGCATGATGGGGCCACAGTTACGGCTGTATGATGGGGCCACAGTTACGGCTGTATGATGGGGTCGCTGTTACAGCTGTATGATGGGGTCGCTGTTACGGCTGTATGATGGGGTCGCTGTTACAGCTGTATGATGGGGTCGCTGTTACGGCTGTATGATGGCGCCACAGTTACGGCTGTATGATGGGGCCACAGTTACGGCTGTATGATGGGGCCACAGTTACGGCTGTATGATGGGGCCACAGTTACGGCTGTATGATGGGGTCGCTGTTACAGCTGTATGATGGCGCCACAGTTACGGCTGTATGATGGGGTCGCTGTTACAGCTGTATGATGGGGTCGCTGTTACGGCTGTATGATGGCGCCACAGTTACGGCTGTATGATGGGGTCGCTGTTACAGCTGTATGATGGGGTCGCTGTTACGGCTGTATGATGGCGCCACAGTTACGGCTGTATGATGGGGCCACAGTTACGGCTGTATGATGGGGCCACAGTTACGGCTGTATGATGGGGCCACAGTTACGGCTGTATGATGGGGCCACAGTTACGGCTGTATGATGGGGCCACAGTTACGGCTGTATGATGGCGCCACAGTTACGGCTGTATGATGGGGCCACAGTTACGGCTGTATGATGGGGCCACAGTTACGGCTGTATGATGGGGTCGCTGTTACAGCTGTATGATGGGGTCGCTGTTACGGCTGTATGATGGCGCCACAGTTACGGCTGTATGATGGGGTCGCTGTTACAGCTGTATGATGGGGTCGCTGTTACGGCTGTATGATGGCGCCACAGTTACGGCTGTATGATGGGGCCACAGTTACGGCTGTATGATGGGGCCACAGTTACGGCTGTATGATGGGGTCGCTGTTACAGCTGTATGATGGGGTCGCTGTTACGGCTGTATGATGGCGCCACAGTTACGGCTGTATGATGGGGTCGCTGTTACAGCTGTATGATGGGGTCGCTGTTACGGCTGTATGATGGCGCCACAGTTACGGCTGTATGATGGGGCCACAGTTACGGCTGTATGATGGGGCCACAGTTACGGCTGTATGATGGGGCCACAGTTACGGCTGTATGATGGGGCCACAGTTACGGCTGTATGATGGCGCCACAGTTACGGCTGCATGATGGAGCCACAGTTACGGCTGTATGATGGGGTCGCTGTTACGGCTGTATGATGGGGCCACAGTTACGGCTGTATGATGGGGCCACAGTTACGGCTGTATGATGGGATCGCTGTTACGGCTGTATGATGGGGCCACAGTTACGGCTGTATGATGGGGTCGCTGTTACGGCTGTATGATGGGGTCGCTGTTAGAGCTGTATGATGGGGCCACAGTTACGGCTGTATGATGGGGCCACAGTTACGGCTGCATGATGGGGCCACAGTTACGGCTGAATGATGGGTTCGCTGTTACGGCTGTATGATGGCGCCACAGTTACGGCTGTATGATGGGGCCACAGTTACGGCTGTATGATGGGGTCGCTGTTACGGCTGTATGATGGCGCCACAGTTACGGCTGTATGATGGGGCCACAGTTACGGCTGTATGATGGCGCCACAGTTACGGCTGTATGATGGGGCCACAGTTACGGCTGTATGATGGGGCCACAGTTACGGCTGTATGATGGCGCCACAGTTACGGCTGCATGATGGAGCCACAGTTACGGCTGTATGATGGGGTCGCTGTTACGGCTGTATGATGGGGCCACAGTTACGGCTGTATGATGGGGCCACAGTTACGGCTGTATGATGGGATCGCTGTTACGGCTGTATGATGGGGCCACAGTTACGGCTGTATGATGGGGTCGCTGTTACGGCTGTATGATGGGGTCGCTGTTAGAGCTGTATGATGGGGCCACAGTTACGGCTGTATGATGGGGCCACAGTTACGGCTGCATGATGGGGCCACAGTTACGGCTGAATGATGGGTTCGCTGTTAGAGCTGTATGATGGGGCCACAGTTACGGCTCTATGATGGGGCCACAGTTACGGCTCTATGATGGGGCCACAGTTACGGCTGTATGATGGGGCCACAGTTACGGCTGTATGATGGGGTCGCTGTTACAGCTGTATGATGGGGTCGCTGTTACGGCTGTATGATGGCGCCACAGTTACGGCTGTATGATGGGGTCGCTGTTACGGCTGTATGATGGGGTCGCTGTTAGAGCTGTATGATGGGGCCACAGTTACGGCTGCATGATGGGGCCACAGTTACGGCTGTATGATGGGGCCACAGTTACGGCTGTATGATGGGGTCGCTGTTACAGCTGTATGATGGGGTCGCTGTTACGGCTGTATGATGGGGTCGCTGTTACAGCTGTATGATGGGGTCGCTGTTACGGCTGTATGATGGCGCCACAGTTACGGCTGTATGATGGGGCCACAGTTACGGCTGTATGATGGGGCCACAGTTACGGCTGTATGATGGGGCCACAGTTACGGCTGTATGATGGGGTCGCTGTTACAGCTGTATGATGGCGCCACAGTTACGGCTGTATGATGGGGTCGCTGTTACAGCTGTATGATGGGGTCGCTGTTACGGCTGTATGATGGCGCCACAGTTACGGCTGTATGATGGGGTCGCTGTTACAGCTGTATGATGGGGTCGCTGTTACGGCTGTATGATGGCGCCACAGTTACGGCTGTATGATGGGGCCACAGTTACGGCTGTATGATGGGGCCACAGTTACGGCTGTATGATGGGGCCACAGTTACGGCTGTATGATGGGGCCACAGTTACGGCTGTATGATGGGGCCACAGTTACGGCTGTATGATGGCGCCACAGTTACGGCTGTATGATGGGGCCACAGTTACGGCTGTATGATGGGGCCACAGTTACGGCTGTATGATGGGGTCGCTGTTACAGCTGTATGATGGGGTCGCTGTTACGGCTGTATGATGGCGCCACAGTTACGGCTGTATGATGGGGTCGCTGTTACAGCTGTATGATGGGGTCGCTGTTACGGCTGTATGATGGCGCCACAGTTACGGCTGTATGATGGGGCCACAGTTACGGCTGTATGATGGGGCCACAGTTACGGCTGTATGATGGGGTCGCTGTTACAGCTGTATGATGGGGTCGCTGTTACGGCTGTATGATGGCGCCACAGTTACGGCTGTATGATGGGGTCGCTGTTACAGCTGTATGATGGGGTCGCTGTTACGGCTGTATGATGGCGCCACAGTTACGGCTGTATGATGGGGCCACAGTTACGGCTGTATGATGGGGCCACAGTTACGGCTGTATGATGGGGCCACAGTTACGGCTGTATGATGGGGCCACAGTTACGGCTGTATGATGGCGCCACAGTTACGGCTGCATGATGGAGCCACAGTTACGGCTGTATGATGGGGTCGCTGTTACGGCTGTATGATGGGGCCACAGTTACGGCTGTATGATGGGGCCACAGTTACGGCTGTATGATGGGATCGCTGTTACGGCTGTATGATGGGGCCACAGTTACGGCTGTATGATGGGGTCGCTGTTACGGCTGTATGATGGGGTCGCTGTTAGAGCTGTATGATGGGGCCACAGTTACGGCTGTATGATGGGGCCACAGTTACGGCTGCATGATGGGGCCACAGTTACGGCTGAATGATGGGTTCGCTGTTACGGCTGTATGATGGCGCCACAGTTACGGCTGTATGATGGGGCCACAGTTACGGCTGTATGATGGGGTCGCTGTTACGGCTGTATGATGGCGCCACAGTTACGGCTGTATGATGGGGCCACAGTTACGGCTGTATGATGGCGCCACAGTTACGGCTGTATGATGGGGCCACAGTTACGGCTGTATGATGGCGCCACAGTTACGGCTGCATGATGGAGCCACAGTTACGGCTGTATGATGGGGTCGCTGTTACGGCTGTATGATGGGGCCACAGTTACGGCTGTATGATGGGGCCACAGTTACGGCTGTATGATGGGATCGCTGTTACGGCTGTATGATGGGGCCACAGTTACGGCTGTATGATGGGGTCGCTGTTACGGCTGTATGATGGGGTCGCTGTTAGAGCTGTATGATGGGGCCACAGTTACGGCTGTATGATGGGGCCACAGTTACGGCTGCATGATGGGGCCACAGTTACGGCTGAATGATGGGTTCGCTGTTAGAGCTGTATGATGGGGCCACAGTTACGGCTCTATGATGGGGCCACAGTTACGGCTCTATGATGGGGCCACAGTTACGGCTGTATGATGGGGTCGCTGTTACGGCTGTATGATGGGGCCACAGTTACGGCTGTATGATGGCGCCACAGTTACGGCTGCATGATGGGGCCACAGTTACGGCTCTATGATGGGGTCGCTGTTACGGCTGTATGATGGCGCCACAGTTACGGCTGCATGATGGGGCCACAGTTACGGCTCTATGATGGGGTCGCTGTTACGGCTGTATGATGGGGTCGCTGTTACGGCTGTATGATGGGGTTACTGTTACGGCTGTATGATGGGGCCGCTGTTGTGACTGTGATAAGGGTCGCTGTTAAGGCTGTATGATGGGGCCGCTGTTATGGCTGTATGATAGTGGTCACTGTTTATGGCTGTATGATGGGGCCGCTATTACGGCTGTGTGATAGGGGTTGCTGTCACAGCTGTATGATAGTGGTCACTGTTACGGCTGTATGATGGGGCCACAGTTACAGCTGTATGATGGGGTCACTGTTACGGCTGTATGATGGGGTCGCTGTTAGAGCTGTATGATGGGGTCGCTGTTACGGCTGTATGATGGGGTCACTGTTACGGCTGTATGATGGGGTCACTGTTACGGCTGTATGATGGGGCCACTGTTACGGCTGTATGATGGGGTCACTGTTACGGCTGTATGATGGGGCCACTGTTATGGCTGTACGATAAAGGCCATTGTTATGGCTGTATGATGGGGTCATTGTTACAGCTGTATGATGGGGCCACTGTTACGGCTGTATGATAAAGGCCATTTTTACGGCTGTATGATAGGGGTTGCTGTCACTGCTGTATGATGGGGTCGCTGTTACGGGTGTATAATAAGGGTCGCTGTTACGGCTGTATGATAGTGGTCAATGTTTATGGCTGTATGATGGGGCCGCTGTTACGGCTGTGTGATAGGGGTTGCTGTCACAGCTGTATGATAGTGGTCACTGTTACGGCTGTATGATGGGGTCACTGTTACGGCTGTATGATGGGGTCGCTGTTACGGCTGTATGATGGGGCCACAGTTACGGCTGTATGATAAGTGTCGTTGTTACAGCTGTATGATGGGGCCTCTGTTACGGCTGTATGATGGGGTCGCTGTTACGGCTGTATGATGGGGTCACTGTTAGAGCTGTATGATGGGGCCACAGTTACGGCTGTATGATGGGGTCGCTGTTACGGCTGTATGATGGGGTTGCTGTTATGGCTGTATGATGGGGTCGCTGTTACGGCTGTATGATGGGGTCACTGTTACGGCTGTATGATGGGGCCACTGTTACGGCTGTATGATGGGGTCACTGTTACGGCTGTATGATGGGGCCACTGTTATGGCTGTACGATTAAGGCCATTGTTATGGCTGTATGATGGGGTCGTTGTTACAGCTGTATGATGGGGCCACTGTTACGGCTGTATGATGAAGGCCATTTTTACGGCTGTATGATAGGGGTTGCTGTCACTGCTGTATGATGGGGTCGCTGTTACGGCTGTATAATAAGGGTCGCTGTTACGGCTGTATGATAGTGGTCACTGTTTATGGCTGTATGATGGGGCCGCTGTTACGGCTGTATGATAGGGGTTGCTGTCACTGCTGTATGATGGGGTCGCTGTTACGGCTGTATAATAAGGGTCGCTGTTACGGCTGTATGATAGTGGTCGCTGTTACGGCTGTATGATGGGGTCGCTGTTACATGGCTGTATGATGGGGCCACAGTTACGGCTGTGTGATGGGGTTGCTGTTACGGCTGTATAATAAGGGTCGCTGTTACGGCTGTATGATAGTGGTCACTGTTTATGGCTGTATGATGGGGCCGCTGTTACGGCTGTATGATGGGGTCGCTGTTACGGCTGTATGATGGGGTCACTGTTACGGCTGTATGATGGGGCCACTGTTACGGCTCTATGATGGGGTCACTGTTACGGCTGTATGATGGGGTCACTGTTATGGCTGTATGATGGGGTCGCTGTTACGGCTGTATGATGGGGTCACTGTTACGACTGTATGATGGGGCCACTGTTACGGCTCTATGATGGGGCCACAGTTACGGCTCTATGATGGGGTCGCTGTTACGGCTGTATGATGGCGCCACAGTTACGGCTGCATGATGGGGCCACAGTTACGGCTCTATGATGGGGTCGCTGTTACGGCTGTATGATGGGGTCGCTGTTACGGCTGTATGATGGGGTTACTGTTACGGCTGTATGATGGGGCCGCTGTTGTGACTGTGATAAGGGTCGCTGTTAAGGCTGTATGATGGGGCCGCTGTTATGGCTGTATGATAGTGGTCACTGTTTATGGCTGTATGATGGGGCCGCTATTACGGCTGTGTGATAGGGGTTGCTGTCACAGCTGTATGATAGTGGTCACTGTTACGGCTGTATGATGGGGCCACAGTTACAGCTGTATGATGGGGTCACTGTTACGGCTGTATGATGGGGTCGCTGTTAGAGCTGTATGATGGGGTCGCTGTTACGGCTGTATGATGGGGTCACTGTTACGGCTGTATGATGGGGTCACTGTTACGGCTGTATGATGGGGCCACTGTTACGGCTGTATGATGGGGTCACTGTTACGGCTGTATGATGGGGCCACTGTTATGGCTGTACGATAAAGGCCATTGTTATGGCTGTATGATGGGGTCATTGTTACAGCTGTATGATGGGGCCACTGTTACGGCTGTATGATAAAGGCCATTTTTACGGCTGTATGATAGGGGTTGCTGTCACTGCTGTATGATGGGGTCGCTGTTACGGGTGTATAATAAGGGTCGCTGTTACGGCTGTATGATAGTGGTCAATGTTTATGGCTGTATGATGGGGCCGCTGTTACGGCTGTGTGATAGGGGTTGCTGTCACAGCTGTATGATAGTGGTCACTGTTACGGCTGTATGATGGGGTCACTGTTACGGCTGTATGATGGGGTCGCTGTTACGGCTGTATGATGGGGCCACAGTTACGGCTGTATGATAAGTGTCGTTGTTACAGCTGTATGATGGGGCCTCTGTTACGGCTGTATGATGGGGTCGCTGTTACGGCTGTATGATGGGGTCACTGTTAGAGCTGTATGATGGGGCCACAGTTACGGCTGTATGATGGGGTCGCTGTTACGGCTGTATGATGGGGTTGCTGTTATGGCTGTATGATGGGGTCGCTGTTACGGCTGTATGATGGGGTCACTGTTACGGCTGTATGATGGGGCCACTGTTACGGCTGTATGATGGGGTCACTGTTACGGCTGTATGATGGGGCCACTGTTATGGCTGTACGATTAAGGCCATTGTTATGGCTGTATGATGGGGTCGTTGTTACAGCTGTATGATGGGGCCACTGTTACGGCTGTATGATGAAGGCCATTTTTACGGCTGTATGATAGGGGTTGCTGTCACTGCTGTATGATGGGGTCGCTGTTACGGCTGTATAATAAGGGTCGCTGTTACGGCTGTATGATAGTGGTCACTGTTTATGGCTGTATGATGGGGCCGCTGTTACGGCTGTATGATAGGGGTTGCTGTCACTGCTGTATGATGGGGTCGCTGTTACGGCTGTATAATAAGGGTCGCTGTTACGGCTGTATGATAGTGGTCGCTGTTACGGCTGTATGATGGGGTCGCTGTTACATGGCTGTATGATGGGGCCACAGTTACGGCTGTGTGATGGGGTTGCTGTTACGGCTGTATAATAAGGGTCGCTGTTACGGCTGTATGATAGTGGTCACTGTTTATGGCTGTATGATGGGGCCGCTGTTACGGCTGTATGATGGGGTCGCTGTTACGGCTGTATGATGGGGTCACTGTTACGGCTGTATGATGGGGCCACTGTTACGGCTCTATGATGGGGTCACTGTTACGGCTGTATGATGGGGTCACTGTTATGGCTGTATGATGGGGTCGCTGTTACGGCTGTATGATGGGGTCACTGTTACGACTGTATGATGGGGCCACTGTTACGGCTCTATGATGGGGTCACTGTTACGGCTGTATGATGGGGTCACTGTTACGGCTCTATGATGGGGTCACTGTTACGGCTGTATGATGGGGTCACTGTTACGGCTGTATAATGGGGTCGCTGTTACGGCTGTATGATGGGGTCACTGTTACGGCTGTATGATGGGGTCGCTGTTACGGCTGTATGATGGGGTCACTGTTACGGCTGTATGATGGGGTCACTGTTTATGGCTGTATGATGGGGCCGCTGTTACGGCTGTGTGATAGGGGTTGCTGTCACAGCTGTATGATAGTGGTCACTGTTACGGCTGTATGATGGGGTCGCTGTTACGGCTGTATGATGGGGTCGCTGTTACGGCTGTATGATGGGGTCACTGTTACGGCTGTATGATGGGGTCGCTGTTACGGCTGTATGATGGGGTCGCTGTTACGGCTGTATGATGGGGCCACTGTTACGGCTCTATGATGGGGTCACTGTTACGGCTGTATGATGGGGTCACTGTTACGGCTGTATGATGGGGCCACTGTTATGGCTGTACGATAAAGGCCATTGTTATGGCTGTATGATGGGGTCGTTGTTACAGCTGTATGATGGGGCCACTGTTACGGCTGTATGATAAAGGCCATTTTTACGGCTGTATGATAAAGGCCATTTTTACGGCTGTATGATAAAGGCCATTTTTACGGCTGTATGATAGGGGTCGCTGTCACTGCTGTATGATGGGGTCGCTGTTACGGCTGTATGATGGGGTCACTGTTACGGCTGTATGATGGGGTCACTGTTTATGGCTGTATGATGGGGCCGCTGTTACGGCTGTGTGATAGGGGTTGCTGTCACAGCTGTATGATAGTGGTCACTGTTACGGCTGTATGATGGGGTCGCTGTTACGGCTGTATGATGGGGTCGCTGTTACGGCTGTATGATGGGGTCACTGTTACGGCTGTATGATGGGGTCGCTGTTACGGCTGTATGATGGGGTCGCTGTTACGGCTGTATGATGGGGCCACTGTTACGGCTCTATGATGGGGTCACTGTTACGGCTGTATGATGGGGTCACTGTTACGGCTGTATGATGGGGCCACTGTTATGGCTGTACGATAAAGGCCATTGTTATGGCTGTATGATGGGGTCGTTGTTACAGCTGTATGATGGGGCCACTGTTACGGCTGTATGATAAAGGCCATTTTTACGGCTGTATGATAAAGGCCATTTTTACGGCTGTATGATAAAGGCCATTTTTACGGCTGTATGATAGGGGTCGCTGTCACTGCTGTATGATGGGGTCGCTGTTACGGCTGTATGATAAGGGTCGCTGTTACGGCTGTACATTCGGGGCCATTTTTACGGACATTCTGAAAGAGTACAGCATCTCCAGATCCAAAAACAAGCAAAGAAGAAGAAATGTGTTAACGAGAAGTTGTGAGTAAAAATTGCTTATGCACAATTAAGCTAAAATGATCATCAAACATTCAACAGCATATAAAGCAAAACTGCTAATGTTACCAAATGAAATGTCGACTCAGGACGAGGTATAGGACTATGCAACCTTTGAGTGTTGCTGAGCTTTGATGTGTGTGTTGATGTACTTGTGAACTCGTGAAAGCAACATTGTATCAACCAGTGGCATGGGTTGGGGGTATAGATAGTCTATCCAACCAATGTCAGATAGGGAAGAGTTCAAAAAACCTGCTTCTATTTTTGAAATTCTCTATGTTGACAATACAGGTAGTCACATTCACTATTGTTTGGTGAATTTTTATGGTCGCAATGGAGTGATTTCAGTTGCAATCCGGGGATTTCACATGTTTTTCCTATGCAGGGGGTTGGTCATGCAAACTGGCCACATTGACCAACAGAAAGCTGTTGTTTTGAAAGTGACTTCAGTGGGAGCTGTGTTTCATACATCTTTACTATATTGACAATAGACAATAGACCTTTTTGGCCTGCAAAATTTTGCCAAACTTTCACTAATGTGACTGCACTTTATTAGTTCAGAAATTAGACACTTTGCTTTAAAATCAAGATAAAATCTTATTATCTATTTTTATAAATTGACTGTTTCATTTCTATTTAAATTAATTTTAATGGTAATATGTTTTGAACTTGCTGAGGCTTTTGTTTTCAAAATTAATCTAACTACGATTAAGTTTGAAAAAATAAAAGAATCAAGACACGTTTATTCATAAACCCAACAAGCCCACGGAAGCTGCGGTCTGCGCCAGCCCTGAGGTAACGGCCTCAAACAAGGCTTCCTCTGTCAGCTTAAACGCTGTCCTGGAGCAAAACTGGCATTTCATCTGACGATTCGAAAGGATAGTCTAGCACTGAATGACATGTCTTTCTTCCTCCAAAACCAAATGACATTTCCCCCCTCTCCTACAGACCTTAACCTCCCCAAACGCTCCTCCACGCCACTTGCTCTAACTGCTGTTTTGACATAGATTATAACTTTGCATCTTGGTTTGTGCATCCCCATGATCTGACAGCCAGATCACATTAGGCTTCCCAAATTATTGGGAAAGGTGTCATATTTCCTCTTGTTGAGCTGTCTGTATTTCTCGTTCACAACTCGTTTCTTTTGTCCAGTTTTCAATCTCACCAGCGCATGTCTGGAATTATCAAAAGCAACATTTTAGTTAAAATTTTGAACACATTTTTTGAATGGATGAAAGTACAATAGTTCACATATGTCTTATTTTGCACTCAAAAATCACAGGCAACCAGTTTTATTGCCAAACAACTTTCACATTTCAAAATTCAAGCAATCTAAGTTCGGGGGTAAACAAGGAAATGCATAATTTTTCATCAATGCTCGGTTGCTAAAATGGCACACATGTTTATAAAAGTATAATCGTTCCAGTTCAAATTTTAAAATGGTATTTTGAAGATATCTTGGTAGACGTTGGTATTGGTAACCAAAAATTTAACAATTGCAATTCAATTAAATTGCTTGATCATAACTGTTTAAGGCAGTAATACTTTTAAATATAGAGCTGAATCAGAGCAATAAAGCAGCTGTACAGCAAACAAAAGTTCAAAGTACTCCATATTTGGAAATGTAAGTCAATAATCTATTATGACTAATGTGCTTTTGAAAGTTAAATCCTCACATAATTCACATTAACCTGGTTCTGTAGCTCTATAGAAGTTACTGTTAAATTTTTTACCTTAATTGAATTGTATTTTGTGACTAACTGGATAGTAAATTGGTTCAGGTTTTATTAGGTTCTTTTCCTTCATGTTTGATGATATGAAATGTGATGACAGGAAAGTTCAGCTTATACACTCATTTCATCACTAAAATATTAAATGCATTATCTGTGATTCATGCAACAAAAATTACCACGGTATCCAATTTTTGGCTAAAAAATACCATACAGTAGTCACAACAGTTATTGTTACTACATTATTAAGTCTCAGATTGAACTAATATGGCATCTTTTCTAAACACAGTAAGAAGGTTTCAGGTTACAAAACCTAGTGAGCTGCCTTGCTGTATAATTCCTAGATAGGCAGCGACCTTTTAAGGCAGTATCTAAACTAAAACAGAACATTACAAGTGTAGCACTCTATATTGACAGTAAGCAGAACTATAATACCACTCTTCACTCAAAATTTGACTTGATTTCAAAAGTCTATGGCATTAGCATGTTGCTAGGCCAATCGTGCAATACTCTAATAAGCATAAAACCATTTAGCCAATATCAGTATTTCACAGTTTAATTTTGATTTTGATTTGTTATAATATCTTTTCTGTCATTTGTTTTCAACTCTCCTCTGTCCTGGATCGATCCTGCGCTTCGTGCGCTTCATTACAGCAACCAGTCCCGTAACACAGTACATCCTTTCCAAAACACATCTATGTATGGAAACTTTGCATGCACATTCGTGACCTTAAATGAGAACGTCACAAAATTTCTATCCAGCACTGGAATCAGTTTAAAAATCGAGTCTGGGTAAAACTAATCGCAACACAATACAGTAGTTAATGGAAACTATAGCCACTCGTAGAACGGTTTAATTCAAATTGATGTGAAAAAAACATCTACGTGTCAAAACTTTTAAGACCCTAAATGAGAAAAAGCCACCAAATTCCAAGAAGAAATAAATTGTTTATCAAGTTTTACAAGCAGTGTAAAAATTGAATGTGGATCAAATAATTACATTACTATTGGCTATAGAAATGTATTAAGAAAAATATTCATTTCTGGTGTGAAGGTCGGATGTTCTAAGTATATGTAAGCATGCTGTATCATCACCTATGTTTTTTTTCTGCCTGCTCAATCAAGGCATATCTCTTAAATATAGACTAATACGAGGGGAAATGCCACATGATGCAGATAAGCAGTTCTCACTATGAACTTCAATGGGTTAAGGTTATGTTTTCAAGAACCTCTTTGGGACCATATTTCTAAGACGCAATTAAACCATTCTCAAGGATTTGCAACGCTAGGAGAGTATTAGGCGATTAAAAATCCTAATATGCCAAAGAAATACTCCTCTTTGAACTAGGAATGCGTTTTGCCTGGGAATACATGATTATATTGTTAGTGCAGCGATGGCACAAATCTTTAAAAAATTGCAGTGCTCTTAGTCGCACGTAAACAAAAAATCCATACTTTTAAGCAAAGCCCATCTCTCATCTATTTGGATTAGATGAAAAGAAAAGAATGCCAGCTAGCTTTTATGTCAGCTGAAGACTTTTTTTTTTTTTTTTTTTTTCCCATTTAGCCTTGTGTAACAAAATTACTACTTAATAAATGCAGCAAGTGAGTTTGCTATAGACATAATTGAAGCTTTTCCTGAATCGTCGTTGTGTTTAAAGTGCAGGGAATTAATGAAGGTGATACGAGTGGGGTTTGGGGGCGGGTTGGTGTCTGGGTTGGGGGTTGCTCTCTACCTACCTGCATGACATTGGAGCTTTTTTTTTCTTATGGAAATTGAGCCCCGTGTTTCAATTGAACATTACGGGATGTGGAATGGGGGTCTGGATGTGTGTTTAATGAAGCAGCAGTTATCTCCCAACCCTCCCAACCTGCACTGCTCTCCCTAATCCTACTATTCATGCCTAATACACTGAGGAAAGCTTTCTGTAGCGAGCCATAATGGAAAATGTATATGTTTATAAATATCACACACTTGTTTGTTCTCGTAGAAATCCACCTCAATCCTCCCCTGTCCTCACCCACTCGATGATCTGTTGCGTTTCTAGAGCCGATGGAGCACCCAGCCCACTGTATCCACACGGCAAACTCGCAATTAATTTCCACTCTGTCCCCGTGTCGTGGTGCATTTGAAGGCTGCGCAGTTCGTTTGAACTCCCATCAGGTGCTTTGATAAGGGCCCATGCTGTTCATTTACCTACTCTGCAAATGCAAAGAGAGTTACACCCATTTTCCTTCAGCCCTTATCAACGAGCAATGCAAACAGACCATTTGAAAAAAAAAAAACATTAGACACTTCTAAGACAAATGAGCTGATAGCACTTGAGGGGATCATGATAAAAAGACTAAGGAGTTATTATTTTCAGATTGGACAGATAGAAGCCATCTCAGAAGGACTGACAGTTTTTTTTTAATGCTCGATATGTAACGTTAAGGAACCAACTCTGTTGATTGCAATTTCATTTATTTTGCATCAATGCGACCTTGTAGAGTTTGCTGTCATGGAATCCGTTCTGCTATTTGCTGTAATTTTAGTATGTGCCTGTGTTTGTCAGACATTTTGCAGGAAAAAAGTACAAAATACGCTCGAAACTCTTTAAAAATGTTAATATATGTTTTTTTTTTTTCTTAGTAAAAAGGAGAAAAAGCAACAACTTTCAAACTAAGTATTACATGAGCTGCTTTGTTTTATTTTTCAAATTTTGTGAGGTTTGTCATTTTTTAAATCCTATTACCAAAAATTATTAAAAACAAAAAAGTCCCACTTTAACTACTATTTACTTACATTTAGACGAATTATTTGACATAAAGCATTTGTGGTAGTATTTAAAGATGACCTACATGTAATTACAGCTGTAATTAATTTTTGTAATTACATCTATAATTACTTTACTAGAATTTTTGGTTATAATTTACTTTAAGGTTTCAGTATTACACTGTACTTATACATTTAAGTACTAAGTAATGACAATTAACTACATGTACTTACTATAGGGTTAGAGTTAGGATGAGGGTTTGCTTTAGCGTTAATTGCATTAAATTAAGCATAATTTCTAGTTATTATTATAGTAAACACACGTAACATGTAACAATGGCACTGTAAAATAAAGTGTTACTGATCTTTTTTTTTTTTTACATAATTACATAGTAGTTAAAGGCACTTAAACCCAGTGGGACCCAGACAATTTATTTACATAAAGCTTGATAAATAAGTATATCCAACTTTATCGGCATACATATACTAGATAGCATTTCTCAACTTCTTGATAGCTTCTATCATCACCAAATGTAAACTATATTATCACCCAGCTCTAAGCTGCTAAATGTGACAATAAGATTTTCTAAACATTAAGCCTATGACCTTCTGTAAAGCTGCTTTGATACAATAGCCGCTTTTCCACCATCGGGCCGAACGGTTCTTGGAATGGTAAGGAACAGTTCCAGTTGTGTTTCGACTTGAGCCTGGTATGGCATGACCGGTTTCAAATCGTTTTCGGCACAACCGTGCTGAATCGTGCTGGTAGAATCCTTGAAGTGACATCGCCACTCAGGATTGGTTACTGACTGTTTCCTGGCTACCAGTTAATAATAAAAGAAATATCTGATCATCCTCCACAACGCAGTTATTCGGCTCGATGGAGGAAAAGTGGCTAAAATGTGTTTTGTTAAATGCCCTATATATTGCAAATTAGCCTAAATGAAACTAACATTAGCAAGTTCAGGACCAAATGTTGGTTTGTAGTTATTGATGGACACTTAGAAAATGGAATACAATATTTACTTGCCTTTCATCATAATATAGAAAGTTGATATCATTTCCTGTGTGAAAAATTTGATCGAATTATAAGTTCTCTTTTATTATAGTTGGAAAAGCATGCTGTAACAAGGTGGGATGCAAAAGTGTGGGTAACAACAACTGAAAATGACATATTTTGATATTATTTTAGAATAAATTTAGTAAGATCATATTGTCCCTACAATTAATTGGCTGTGTGATATTGTGACTGTTGATAATTATTTGAGCAGTCAAGACATCTGAGGTGGGACCATTTTATGGCTACAATTGTGGTGGAAAATAGCTTTAAACATACAGTTCTCACTTCAAAGTGACATGGGATTTGTGCTTTAAAATTAGTAAAAGGACACCAATTTTTTTTTTTTTTTTTTTTTTTTTTACCCTATTTGTGCAAATTTCAACCCATATTCCTTTAGTGTGGCCTTTTAGGCCTTGTAAAGCCAATTTCAAGTTTGTTTATCAACAATTTCCTTCGTTCCTCATGAAAAACGTCTGAGAGCCACATTGTCCGAGTTTGCTAGCGGTGATTATTTCTTAATTTGGTGATGACAAGGTTGTCTGTGCTGCTTCAGACTGAGGGCCACTAAGCTTTTAGGAAGGAGCTGGAATCCAAAGGGATAAGTGGAGATTGGAGATCTGTGAAGGCAATATTAATGTGCTTAAAGCGGAATGGAAAGTAGTTTTGAGGAGTAGAGTGTAAGAAGGTTTAAAAATATCTGGAGAGGATGAGACACATATAAGTATATGAGAACTATACTGTGTCCTGGGATAGGCCGTGTCTGACAGCCAAATGAAAAGTAGCGCTGCCAGATAGCAGGGCCATGGCACATCGTAATGCTAGAGATGTAAGACGGTAGGTGACCATTAAACCATGTCTTAACCAGGTAAGACACAACCTTGTCTGTCTATACTGAAAGCCTAAATGCTTTACGATGACTCAGTGGCAGTCAGAAGATATTTGATATATTAAATATAGCAGAATATAAAATGTCTGTTGCTCTTTGCTGCCATAGCTGGTTATTGGACAACGTGTGTGCGCGATGCAGACTTAATTGACCTTTTTCCAACTTAACTGAGACTGTCTTTGGATATACGCTCCCGATTACAAAGAGTCATATACATAACCTTTACAGAGAAATCCCACGATGCATCTCAGTGGCGAAATATGGAGGACAGTGTGACAGAATTTATTTTAAAAATGAACAAAAAAATGTTTTATTACTAGAAATATCTTTTGTGTGCTATGAAATCCATCAACTCAAGGCTTCTACTCGCCAATGCAGTAAATTTATCTGCATAGTCCATTTTTGAGGCTGGTTGTTCTGTCACACTTTGAAAGTTCCAAAGAGTTCAAAGTTCCAGAAACAAAGAAATTTATTGATGTTATCTACACAGAAAAAAAATCATGTGCAACGGAGTGTCTAACACAAACAACAACCGGCACTGAACTGACAAGCCAGAAGGATTTAAGTAGTGATACAAACGAGGTAAATAAATGATACACAGCTGAACTAAAATAACTAATCATATTAGTAACCATGTTGACTAAAGAGTGGCGAGAAAATCTAACAAAGGAAAACTGTAAACTAATGAAATACAAACTAAAAGTGCATGAAAACTAAACATGATTGTAACATTTTTATGGTTAAACGAGTACCTAAAAATATTCTTTGAATGAAAAATATCCGAATGGGAACCAAACACTAATGTTAAGATAAGGTTCTGTGTTTGCTCGGGAGTTGCTTACGATGTTCTGTTTTGCAGCAGTGAAGTAGCTAACTGGGTTCCAATGTGTCATTTATAGTCCATATGCAAACATCAGAACAATAAGCATTTCATAACCTATAGGGGATTCAATTAAAACATGGCACACGCAAGGACGTTATGTCCCGGAATTCTAAAACATGCAAGATTGAAGTTGCGCATGAAGAAACAAGGACAGTGTGTTATTGTTAATGGAGCGACATGTTTGCAAGCGCCGTGATGCTTTAAATATGATGGCTAGGTACCTATATGTGACTAAAAGATTATTGTGATGTGACTGTGTATTTGCGCAACAACCTATGCTACAAGGTCAAGCTCATTAAGCTGGAGACTGCTAGAAAAAGAAATTGAAAATCCTTAGAGAAGTGCTACAATAAGACAAAATATGAGGACAGCTGTCAGTAACACAGAATCTCCAAATGCAGCTTTCAGTCGTGTCTTTAATAGTGTCTCCTCTTTCTTTTGTTGATTCCTCTGTCTGTCCTCCATTTCCATTTTTTTCAGCTAAATTGATTTTTTAATTACGCATTGTTTTAGTGCGTGATTGACAGTGCCTGTTAATGAATCTTGGCCCAGATACTTGATTCAAGGATAAAACTGAACTTCCTCTTAGTAATTAAAGAGATACATGCAATACTTTGTTAGAAACATAATTAAATGTGATTAAGCTGTGCTCTCTGCTTGCCTCAGAAGTCATTGCTATTTACGTTGATACTTCAGTGAACATTTACGGCGCACAGTAGCTATGCATCGCAGTTTTCCTGGTTTTTTTTGGAAAATTGCTGTTGATAGCCATATACAACTCTGACCCGATTCCTTTTAATTAAGTAGTAGTATTTTAATAGTAATTAATTTAGTCTGCTATTTAATATTGAATGGCAAACAATTGGTCCTCACCAACTACGTCATACTGGACTGCACTTTACACCCCATTATATTCGTATCATTATATTTATGATCAGTTTATCTTGCTCACCTAGCATTTCTCTGCTTTTCTCTTGGAATGCGTTTTTATGTTCTAAATATATGAATATCAGGAATATCTATATCAGAATATCTATCTATCTATATATCTATATATCTATCTATCTATCTATCTATCTATCTATATATATATATATATATATATATATATATATATATATATATATATATATATATATATAGATATATATATACACTCACCTAAAGGATTATTAGGAACACCGTTATCTAATCAACCAATCACATGGCAGTTCCTTCAATGCATTTAGGGGTGTGGTCCTGGTCAAGACAATCTCCTGAACTCCAAACTGAATGTCAGAATGGGAAAGAAAGGTGATTTAAGCAATTTTGAGCGTGGCATGGTTGTTGGGGTCAGACGGGACGGTCTGAGTATTTCACAATCTGCTCAGTTACTGGGATTTTCACGCACAACCATTTCTAGGGTTTACAAAGAATGGTGTGAAAAGGGAAAAACACCCAGTATGCGGCCGTCCTGTGGGAGAAAATGCCTTGTTGGTGCTCGAGGTCAGAGGAGAATGGGCCGACTGATTCAAGCTGATAGAAGAGCAACTGTGACTGAAATAACCACTCGTTACAACAGAGGTCTGCAGCAAAGCATTTGTGAAGCCACAACACACACAACCTTGAGGCGGATGGGCTACAACAGCAGAAGACCCCACCGGGTACCACACATCTCCACTACAAATTGCATGAGCTCGCCAAAATTGGACAGTTGAAGACTGGAAAAATGTTGCCTGGTCTGATGAGTCTCAATTTCTTTTGAGACATTCAGATGGTAGAGTCAGAATTTGGCGTAAACAGAATGAGAACATGGATCCATCATGCCTTGTTACCACTGTGCAGGCTGGTGGCGGTGGTGTAATGGTGTGGGGAATGTTTTCTGCTCTTCAAACCTCCATGAGGTTTACCTGACTACTTGACTAGCAGGCCTCTTTTACACCCCCTAAACCTCACTCCCATCTGGGTCACGGCACCAACGTAACACCTCCGACTCTACTCACACTAGTACAAGAAGAGATTCAAACTGGCATTTCCGGAATGTGAAACATGCATGCTAGCAAGAACGCTACAGACTACAGCCTCTAGTGTCAGTGGCTAGTGCACCTCTCGAGGCCAGGGGAGTGTGGTTTACTAGTTGTCCTCCGTTACACACACATGCCTTTATCCCAACCTTCTTCCTGACACCCGGGCGACCTGCGTATGTACACATGCCACCACCCAAGGACCTATAGCTGTACAGTCACTGACACACTCAGACCCATGTGAATGTTTAAACGGCATGTTTAAACAGCTCTGATGCCTTTCAGCAATAGCTGTATCATGATAAGAGGCCATAGGCAATTGTACGGTGCAGGTCGTATCCTGGGAAACAGGTTTTGTTATTGTTTTTGCAATACAATAACTCTTTTTTTTGTCACAATGAAATAGACATTTAATCCTTTATTTTTGACTTAACATTTATGCTGTGGTAATTAATAGAAAATCAATCATGTAGAATATAAAATGTAAAATGACATTAGCAGCCGTTTGTTTTTCTTTGCGTACGGTGCTGTTAGCATTGCTCAATTACATTAGCGATTGATACGCTCTCATTTGCACCTCACAACCAAATGCCTTGTAACCACCACTTTAATCAACTGTATGAATCAGCATCTCTTTTAACTAATGCTTTGATTACCACATAAACCACGTGCCATTTATGATAAATAGAGGTTAAAGATCCAGGTTATATTAGAGGCACACAAACATCTATGTAATAAAGAAAAGATCTGTCTTTTAAAAGACACACACACAGTATTGGAGAGCAAATAATATCACAGAAAAATACATATAGCATATCCTGATGCACACTTTAAATAAAGAAGCAGGACAAAGAAAAAAGACAAGGGTTTACCAAGCAAACCAGTGTTATTTAGTATTATTTATCATATTAGTTTCATATTTATTTTGAAATAGCTTTTATGGTAACTTTAGTTTAGGGAACACATATAAACTATGACCTTTCCCTTAATAAACGCCTACTTTACTGTTTATCAATATAAGGTACTTGTTAAATTTAGGTATTGGGTGGGATTAAGAATGTAGATTAAGCTCATGCAGAATAAGGCATTAAATGTGTACTAATAAATAGTCAATAGTCTAGTAATATGCGTGCTAATATGCAACCAAAGAACCCTAAAATAAAGTGTTACTGCTTTTATTTATAAAAATATTGTTTTGGATCAAATGATACATAAGGAGAAAAAAAAGATATGTTCACTTGAAGTATCCTTTGAGACACAATTATCTGTTCATGAAACACAAGCAGAACAAATTTTTGTATAAATCAATATTTATAAATAGTTTAATGAGATAGTTACTCAGAAATTTGTAAATGAAGCCTATTCAGATGTCTCAAAAATATGATGTGCTAAATATTAAGACTCCATGGATGTAGCCCCATGATTAAATGGTAAATCCAGAGGTAATTCACTTTTGTGAAGTTTGTGTGGAAAAGAGAGGCTTGCGCATTCTTCATAATTTCTTCTTTTGTGTTCCACAAACTGGTTTGCAACAACATGCAATTTCTTTTTTTTTTTTTTTTCTGTTTGATTAACTATTCATTTAAATATGACTACATTTATTGGTGGCTGTCTACACAGGCATCCTTAGTATAATTGTGGCAAATAAACCCTATTGTGTGATCACAACAGGCGCCAAACAAACTCTGCAGCTGATCATAAAGGAGAGGGCAGAGAGGATCATGGGGGCTTTCCAAGCGGCGGCCATCTTTTAGATTTCCACTTTCCCTTTCACTCTCTGCTAACTCAGCTTTAACGTTTCCCTATTGTCAGCATCCCATTCATGGAGAGTCACTCACTATCCATTAATTACCACTTCCTTCAGCGCATGTGGAGACTCCCCCATACGCCAACTCATTTACAAAGGCACACTTCCCTCCTCTGCTGCCATTCATGTGCGGGACGGTTCAGCACCCCTCCAGGGCCGAAGCCCTATGTTCTTTCTCACCATAAGGACATATTCATTAGATAAGACAAAAGCCAATTTTCATGGCCTTCATGGATGCTTTTCATTTGGTCCAGCTGAATGTGTCTTTTAGCAGGTGTCCCGTCCACCAAACAACCACTCAGGGGAGCAGAGATAGCGCACATCTAAACTTGTTGTCTTGACTTTCTTTCGCATGAAAAGAGTAAGGCACACAACAGCAGTTCTAACAAAATGTTTGCATTAGACTGCCAACAGAAAGGGCTGATGGGTAGAGTTGGTTAGAGACCTGAAAAACTGCATTGTAATTCCACTAGATAAAATAGTTATAAATATGTTGGACAATTTAAGAGTGTTTAAGTAAATTTCATTACCAAGCATTTATTTTCTAATTATACTATATTATATTTGTATTGTTACATTTTATTATATACAAATATATTTTAGATTTTATTTTTAGTTGTTTTAATCCCTCCCACCCCCGATTGGCAGATGGGAATGATTATTATAACAATGCATGAATAGTTAAATGGTTAATTATGTGTACGTCTCTGAAGTATTTGTATGTAAAATGCAATATGTTTTAGAATTCAAACAAACACAACAATGGGACAAAAAAGCACCACAAGAAATTCAGTATTGTAAGAATTGTGTGATTATGATGACTTTGTCAAATATGGTGCAGGTTGGATGTCAGTAACAGTACATTAAAGACTAGGTTGAAACGAAGGGATGGTTCTTGAATACCGGGAATACATCAAAACTACACTATATTTCTTTTATGAAGAGGTGGTATTATCGCTGTGGGATTTTGTTTTATGGAAAATATTTGTGTGAAGAATCTTACAAAGTAATAGAATACAGGTATTCTATAACTATTCTTTTAATAAAACAACCAGTTGGACGCAAACGTTTCAATTTCATTTCTTCACTATCATGATAAAATAGTAATTCTAGATGTATTGTTCAATCTATTTTCTCTTCTTGAACACTGCCGAATGACTGCAGACACCTGCGTTCCCGCTTCCATGCAGTTTTTCACATGAGCCGAAGCGACTTGCTCAATGATTCGGACTGTCATTGCATTTCAACAAGTGAAACTTTCCGAAACATTCCTGTGTTTTCACTGCTCTGATCATGAGTACACAACAGACAGTGAGATAAGCTCTCTCTATCTACCTTGAACTATTTCAAGAAGTTGAAGCTGATAGCACAGGAGGGGCGAGTTTACGCCATTAAGGCTGGCTTATCTTTTCATATGTGCTCTTTAGCAACTCTAGAGTCGTCATTTTTGTTGAACTTGACTAGTTTCAACTGGACTTGTTTGCATACATTTGAAAGAGTCTGACATGAAACCGTCTGATCTTTTACCGCAAGGATTAGGACTGTTTGCGTGTGGTATTTCAAATATAGTCTGCTAGAAGGAAAACATGTACTGTAAAAGCACTCAATTTGTCAAAAACACTCTTAAAAATAAAGGTTGCAGTTCTTAAAAGAACCGATCCTTTTGCTCAGTGTGAAGAAGAATTTGATAATCCAAATCAATTCCATGGATGATAAAGGTTCTTCATGGAACCAGATGCCAATAAAGAACCTTTATTTTTAACAGTGTACGCTTCAAATGTATTATACCCACACTGCTAATGTTTCTTATTTCCCAAGATTTAGGCGTTTATATACATATGTCTGTTAGGTGTGTGTTTATGTGTGTCACACATCCAAATCTCCACTTCTCACCTGGGTCTCACTGCGGCACGCAAAGTTTTGAAAACGCTCCGTCAGAGCTTGTTCAGAGCTGGCTTTTAAGATTCCACTGAGCGTTTGGGTCGAGCCAGCAGGGTGCACAGAGGTTAGCGCTGTCGTGTTTGCTTTGATTTTTGTTTTATTAATAGGATTAGGTTTCTTGGCATCGGTTTGCAGGCTCGGGCCCAGCAAAACTACCTGAGCTGTCTGCCAGACAGCAATGCTTTCTTCACCCAAGAAGCTGGATAAGTGAGATCCCTCACTAAACGAAACCCTCCTCCCTGCCTTCTGTCTTCTTTATTCTGTCTTCTTAAATTAGACTTGTCTCTCATAAAGGAAAACATGGAAGGAACAGCGGGTTATTTTTAAAAAAATAAAAAAATAGAATAAAACTTTTTTGCAAGTGCTGTTATCTTGTTCAATTATTTATTTATTGTTAAAATATTTACTTATTTCATGTTTATAATATATATATTGTCATAAATAGTGAAATATTCATATTTTAATATTAAATTTAGCCATGACACGATCAACATGCTTGTCTTCAGTGACAAAAAAGTGGTACACAATTTTTTAAATATTAACTTTTTGAAGATAAATATAGTAAAGGTGAAAACATTGAATGGGGACTACAATTGTCAATCTCCTTAAAGGACTAAAAATCCATGAAAATATCATAAAAGTAGTGTATGTATTACATAAAAATTACTGTGCACAATATTTAAATCTTCTAAAGTCATACTCTGGCTTTTTGCCTTTAGCAGATCCAAAATTTAAGCAACTGTTCACTGAAATTCATGCTTATGGATATTCAAACCTCCCACATCGCGTTATTAGAAATGCAGTAACCAGTGGCATTGATGTCAAAACTTGGCATGATATGAATTTTATATTCATATGGACTTTTCATTGAGTTCTATTCATTTTTGTTTTGTCTTTGTCGAAATGGAATTTTACAGTTTTCCAGTGTGCGCATCTTTTAAATTCACTATTACATGACTTGTACTAACATTTATAAAATAGAGATTAACCACTGTCAAATCTAAAGTAGCTATGTTGTTTAAAACAAAAAAAAGAACTGGATCTTCCCTTCTCAGACTCCTGGTGTGCTTCTCTACAAACCAAGATTCAGCAGCTTTAACTGTTGTGTCAAATCGTAGAAGCTGCCCTAAGTGTACAGTAAAAAAATGCAAATTTTATAATAGGCCCGAGGACAATTTATCTCCTCTTTGATTTTTTTTTCATACTATCGAATGTGTTTTATTTCACGAGGAGCAATTACATCGGTTGACTAAATATTGATTTACTGTTGGCACATTAAAGAGGGAAAAATAATTGAAGAATGTATCTACAGGACATCCTAGAACAGTGATGAATTGGATCCAAGACACATAGGCTGCAAATTTCACAGCCTCGCGATAGGAGGTTTGTGATGTGAGACACTCTCCCTATTACTCGGCTTTTGCCTCAAAATTACATATCTGAGTCCTCGCAGCAACAAGCACCCACTTCCATCTTAAACCAGTGATCTTCTCTCTCATATACTGTTAGCTGAATGGCTTATGGGTAAAAGTTTTTTTTTTTCCTTTCCAGCCCACATATATTCTCTCTCCCACTTTTTCTCGGATCACCTGGAGTCCTTTATGTGCAGGTCAGTGTTTTTCTGTTCAGTGCTGTCATTTAAAGACACAATCGCATATCTTTTTTTTTTATTTTACAAACAATAAATTCATAATCTAAAAAAGTTTCAAGAAAGCCATCATTCATATGTTTAGAAATATAATTCGGGATGGGTCTGAGGTGATATTTCGAAAGAAAAAATGGTTGCTGAAGATAAGTATATCTTCCTCACAGAATAAGGATACATTGACTGGATATAACCAAAGTGTGTGAGCACCTCTTATGTTGATCTGAGGTCTGTTGGTTGTAATTACAACAGTTACAGCACTGAGTTAGAGGCATATAGTGGAACATTGTCCACCTGAGCTCCAAGCTCCATTGGCTCGTGTCACAAAAGCAATACTCAGTCCAATAACCCCGTGCTGACAGTCTCACTACACTCCACTGAGAGCTTTGATTGCTGGGATACATTCCTCGTCTAAGTAGAGTTGTCATCATCATCATCATCATCATCATCACGGTCAGCAGTGCAGCGGTCACAGCTGATTTACTCCAGGAGATTTCTGAGGCTTCAGGTTTGAATGAGACTGGCAAACAAGGTAGATAGATTTTACTACAAGCTACACTGTAGTAGATAAATATGCAGTGTTAATCAGTACTGTACCGTTAGTAGATTTCAGTAGGCTTTCATATATGGCTGCATCAGTTTTACGGACAGGAAGATATATTGATTGATTGATTGATTTACTAAACAGGATATTTTAAGAAACTGAGAATATGGAGTGAAATCTGAATATTTGAAAAGACTCTAAGTGCAGACCCACATCCTTAGTAAAAGACATGGGTCATTTCAGCACCTCTGAACTGCCCAATTCAAAGTCAAACATTGTCTCGCTCATGACAATTCAATAACAGCATTTGTTTTGTCACGTCTGCACCCCCTACCTCTTTTTCACACAGCTCCCCCCGTTCAAGGTTGCAACACATTTTCCCAGTGGGGGAGCTCTTAATTTTTTTTTTTTATAATTCATCCCCCCACCCCCACCCCCCCCCCCTTCCTGTGTTCCCGTTTATCTGTAATAGAGAGATCTCCTGGTGAGATGGGCTCATGTCTGTATGTGACAGTTCTCTGTGCAGCCTCCAAACACCAGGGGTCGGGAAAATTAATAAACATATCTGGCAATCGAGAAGGCTCTGGAGGAAACAGAATGGCGCTGTTTGCAAACGACTGCATCCCCTAAGGAAGCAGAAATTATTCAATGATTCAATTAGCGGGAGAGCGAATGGAGTGCTCGTCCTGATGGGAGTGATAATTGATAAACATTTTAATCCAACACTGAAACAAGTCCAGAATCAGCAGTGATGAGGTTTGTGCCATACTGAAGGAGCTGTGGAGAGAGATTAGATAGCAATATCAGGTGCAGAAGATTGTTATTTCCACTGATTTCATTGAATCATTCTAGCTTTTACAGAAATATATATGTCTGCAATTTCCATTCAATTGCACAACTGAAACACTAAATATACATGCTTCAACTTAAGTTGTTGTCAATTTAACATGTTTGTGTTATTATTTAAAAAAATAAAATAAAATCATGACCCTTGAATGTTTATAGTGCAGAGTGAGTGTAGACAAATTCGTAAAACCTCACTATTTTATGTTTAGTAGGTAAATTCATATTGATCATTTCGATCATTTTTGAATGAGCTGCTGATGCCCCACTGGCAGTTCGGTTTAGGATACATCTTCATGCTTGCTTGTTTTCTTAAAAACTGTAAATCAAATTATATGAACTTAAAAATGGCATTTTTTTATGACACCAAGTTGAATTTAAATTGTAATTTTCATGCAATTTATTGATAAAATTTAAGAGTTTGATATGAAAGATGACGCATACATTTAAGGTTTATAAAGGTAAAAATGCCCTGGAAATCAATTCAACGGGGCAAATGTGCTGTATAAATATCACAAACATTATTAAAGCCGCAATCCATAATTTTGCCTCTTTGTCGCCATCTTTGTTTGAAACCCGCAATTGTTATTTGTTTTGCGTAGTTATCATCTTTACGTGCGTTGTGTCTCGGCACGGCTCCAGATGAATCTAATCTTTGCTGTCAATCACCACATCCGTATGGATACTGTACTTCGGAATCACAGATTGTACTCTTGGAAGTATGACGAAAATAAGAATTTTCGTTTCATCTGAACAAGTAACAAATCTGCCACTTTTGTTCTGACTGAGTAAAAAAAAAAAAAAAGCATTACAGTAAATTGTGAGTAAAAGATTGCTTAGCGCATATCATGTCAAACAAAGTAAATTATTATTATCTTTATATGACTGTGTATTTAGTATGTATTAGCGTTACCTGTAGAATTTCTGTGCAGTGTAATCTCTAAAGTTAATTTGTCACACCATACAATCTGCCATCAAAATAAGTTTAATTATTGCAGCTGCTGTGAGAAAAGGCTATAACTGATCTGCGATATATAGCCAATTAGCTGGGACTAGTTCTTTATGTATACAGACCTGATGCAATGACGCAAAGACAAACAGTGACATTCACGAATTTCCCGCGAAAACCCACCAGTACCACCCGAATTATAAAACATTATTACAAGCTTACCATTGTGAATTGGGCTAAGGTGAGGAGATAGTTTTGAATGTTGGCTGGTTATGGTCAAAAAATTGATTTTGGGCAGCAGATTTAAGGAAGTACTGTCAGAACACTGATTAGAATATTGCTTCAGAATAAATTATATTTACACCACAAATAAATAAATAAATAAAAATCTTCTGAACAAGCAACAATTTTGTGACATGGACAAGTGAATGACTGATGTGCTTGTATTTTATAGTAAAAAACAAAACAAAAAACATTATACTCATAAGATATACTTATAATATATTATACTATAGTTGTAAAATACTTAAGTGCTTAAGTATAGTTAATGGCTGACTGTTCAGATTCACATTTAGAACAGTTGTGTTGTAATAAATGGCATTAAAAAAAGTTTAGTACAAAAAGAACCATTAAGGAATCATAATTGGGAAGTGGGATCAAAATTAGAAGTAGAATAGAATCCTTACAAATCCAATCCTTATTCTTGAGTCTAGAAATAACACTCTATTCAGAGTATTAGGAGCCACTAGCTGGTCAAGGCCTGAATATGTGCATTTAAGCCAAGGTGCAGTCAGGCTGAACAACCTTGTGTCATTGTGTCCCACAGAGGAAGTAGTTTAAATCGTTCCAAGTACTGCAAACAGAGGAAAGCAGTGAAAAGCCCTTAAAAAAACTCCTCTCACTTCCTGTCGTTGGCATTAACATGAGGATTAGTAGGTGACCTGCAGGTCAGACATGTAGAACAACATGAACTGGGGCCCAGAGCTAAAGTAATGCCACAGTCTTGGCTTCAACCTAATTAAAACAATCTCTCTTTATATATATATATATATATATATATATATATATATACACGTACCTTTTACAACACAATTAGTAGTGTTTGCTTAGTCAAGTATGACTATTATTGTTCTATTGTAGGGGTTAGCATTAATCGACATGCACTGTAATTTGCAATTTTACTAACGTACATGAATAATATCTCAAATCGTGCAACTATTAGGTTGCTATTATTTTCAACGTTAATAGACTTGATTGATTTTACATTGAAGAAGGGACCCAAGTCTTGTCCACAAATACACAATCTCGTTTTGTGAAATTGGTGCTTATTTCATACAAATTCATACAATCTCATATGTTTTTGTACAATCTTCTTATCACCCATTCACGGTAAGGTTTACAGTTGGACCTTAATGCATACCTTTTTTCTAAAAATCATACGAATTGTATAATTAAAAAATTATTACAATTTTGCATCAATCACATCATTAAATTGTTGTGAAATTCACATCATTAAACAATGTCAATATCATTGTTTTCTCACTAGATCAGTTTGGAAAATCATAGCGATTTTGGGGATGGTCTGTAAGCAACCGTCTAGTCCCTATCCAGAATACCCTAGTAACACCGTAACAACCACTCTAAACACCATGGCAACCAGTTAAGAAATGCTAAAAACCACTCAGCACTCAGGCGTTCTTAGAGTGATGCAGAACACCCTAGCAACTTTTGTCTTTCCTTCAGAAAATATAAGAAACCTACAGTTTCCTTTCTAAAATACCCCAAAAAATCTGTTACCACTATATTACATAATAATTACTACTATATTACAAAGTAATTACTACTACATTGCATACAATCTTTTTTGTATGTATATAACTCTTTTTTTTTTTTTATTGATTCATTTTACAGTAGGGTTCGCAATCATTCAAAATCTAATCTTGCCCAAGTGTGAACGTTTCTGATTTTTTTACTTGATCTCTGATGCCCCAGAGGACTAAAGGCTGATCGTAGTAGTCTCGCCTCACCGCATATATCCCCAACGACTAAAACAAAGCTCTATCTATATGACCATTTTCATGCTCCAACATCCAACACGATGGGTGGCTGCCAATAAAAAAAGAGTTTCTGTTAAACGAGGAGGCTTTGAAATCCCTTTGGTCTTCAGGGCCACAACCCTTTAACTGGCCCAACTTAGCCTTTTGATCTGAATTTTGTACTGATATGCCATCCATTTAATCCTCTCAGCTCCCAGTCCCTGGAGACGGAGTAACACTCGTGCGCTGAAGCCGGAGCAGCTCCTGCAATCCTGGGCCGACCAGAGCCCACATCGTTCTCCAAGAGCCCTAATGTTTTTCTTTCGCAATAACGAGAAAGCTCAGGAAGCAAATGGGCACTCTGGGTTGGAGAATGTATTATTCAATAGAAAGGCACTTGTGGTTCTGTTCAGGCAAATTGCACTACTTCTTTTTTCTCCCCGTTCTCGTTTTTCATTGTGGTGGTTGTATTTACATGCGGTTGGGGGAGCCATTATCCCCCACCCGACACTTCCACGGCACATGTAAAGGATGAGCACAAGAGTGGTGACAGCAGGTGGATATCAAAACAAAATTACTGACAGCAGAAGAGAAACAAAATATTCTGGTTTCATTCTCAGGCACTATTGAGTGAGACAGGCTCAGATAGCAGGGGAGCTGGTTGCAGGAGTTATCGTTTAGTACTTCTAGCATGGACAAAAGACATTGATCAAACTGTGCAGGAGACGTTTTACTGTCTTTCTAGATGAGCTGTAAGTGGCCATCTATTTAAAAGACGAAAAAGCTTGCTTGGGGAAAACAGAAAGAGTGGAGTGGTGTTGGACTCTGGTTATCTTATTGGATACTTGTACGTTGACTACTAAGTTTAAAACTGTTTTTACGCCACTGGTGATGCAAAATGGAACCGCAAACATAACACAGTTTTACCAAACACTTGCTGTGCACTGGCTATTACTGTATGATATTTTTGTTATTTAATGCATGGATGGGTCTCACAAAATGAATGAATAAAAGTATTGATTTCTTTAAAAATAAATAAATAATATTGTAAGCAGGACATTTTGGGTTTTGGCCACCATCATATTATTTATACTGTAGTTTATTGTTCATATCAGGCGGTTCATAGTAGTAGGGACATTTTTTGTGTGGCATTCTAAAACAAAGCAAACATCATTTAAAAAATATATATTTTTAGCGTATCTCATAGGCATGAAAGTAGGCCATGTGTTGTACCTCATTGAAATTCCTTGTGTGTCTTTAAGTTTCATATGTGTCCTCAGAGTTTGTCTCCTCCCTCAGCTCTGAGACACTGTCTCTTTAATCTCGACTCCCATTCCGGTTGGTTCCTCCCCTGAGTGTGTCTCCTCCTAAAGAGACAAAGTTATGAAGGGCAGGCGTGACGTAAACATTTTATTTCTTGGCCCTCTGCAGCAGGGGAGGGCGTTCGCTCCCTCCCGCTCTGAAGGAGAACAAACAGCTTCCTTTGCATGCATGCGGAAAGAATGCTGCTACAGTTTAGGGCAAAAAAAACAAAACAAACAAAAAACATAGAATAGAATCAGTATTTTTCTAATCACAAAATTTAGTGAGGTTTATGCTTAAAGCGATTAAACACTTTACTTGAAGCCTTTATGTATAATGCTTTATAAAGGCATTCACAATTTACATGATAATGCATTATAACTTTACATAAATAATCGTAACTAAAGTTAAAATTTTATATTAAATTTGCAGATTATTACAACTGAAATTGGTTGTTACTCATGTTTTAATGCATCTATACTTTCTAATGTATTTTAACCGATCCAATTATTCATTATTCATATGCATTGAAATACTTTTATAATATTATACATAAAGGCTTCAAAAGTGTTGCCGAATAATTTGACAATGAAAACATGTATTATATACATACTTTCACAGTTTAGGTTCTTTAGGACATTCATCCTGTTTTAAGGATTTTCACTGAAAAAAAGAGAAAGATTTGTCGTAGTGTTTTGTTATAGAATGTTCAGAGAAGAACTAGTTTGAAGAACGATAAAATGCAATGTTTTCTTAATGTTCACTTACACTTTTTTTTTTTTTTTTTTTTTAAATATTTATAAAATTAGATGTTTTGAACATTCAGAAGCATATTTTTGTTAGCTGGGATGACTGTGGTGTCCCACATTCTTGGAAAGATGCTCCATATGACAGCACCTCTTTGCAGCTGAGACACTTAGCGTTTGACACTTTTAAGTGTACGTTTTAATCTTACTTGCATCCTATTTACAAGCTAAATGCTAATGTGGCTCTGTAATGATCCTAGTTCAGAGGTGTCTGATTGAGTTAATATTTGCTGTTATTTCAGCATGCTGCGTTGGATTAGCTGAATACTAATGAAGGGTTCACGTTTCTGCCATTCTGTTGTTTGTCACGCTAACATGTTTAGTGCCAACAAGCGGCTGCCAGCGCTAACACTGATGGACAAACAGATCATAGCCTGCTAATACCATGCTTTAGCGCTAATAGGCTAACCTAAGCACAAGCTTATTATGAACTGGTGGGATGTTAACTAGTCACCTAGGCATTTGCAAACAGGCGGGAGAGGTAGCATGTGTGCTAATCAGGTTAGCACAGACCGGTGATATAAATAATCTAATTACGCTGTTGCAACACGCTGCGGGATCACCAGGCTGCCGTGTCTCCGCTGAGAGCGCAATCAGACCACGTCCCAATTATTTGTTTGTTCACACACTCTTTTTCAAACGGAGCAGTTTGAAGTTTAGCTGCGGCCCGAATCAAACAGAACCTGCGAGACTTTAATATCCCAGCCTGAGCTTATGCTAATGCTTATTGTTAATTACAAGAATTTATGACTATTAGTAATGTGCAGTGAAAGCTTGTTTGCTCCTTTGTCGTCGTAAATTTCTCCACAGGATAAGAGAATAAGAAGGGTCTTTCTTCTATGCAGTACATTCATATCCACTACTGTACAAAGACGGGGTCAGTAAGATTATTATTATTCTTTTTGGAAAGAAATGAATACTTTTATTCAGCAATCTCTGCTGAAAACAAACAAACAAACAAACAGCTAAAACCAACCTAATCTGGCTGTCTGATCATAGCTGGTTTAGAAGGCTGGTTTTCGAGGGGTTTTGGCCACTTCTTTAGTCTTGAGACCAGCTGTCCTTCTAGCACACAGGTGAGATTGTTCAGTGATGCCATGATCAACCCAAAGTAAAGGGGGGCGAAATAGGGCAATTTGGAGTAGTAAGTAATGTTTGGATTTGAAATGGACAAACAAATCATCAGACCCAATTTGACAGATCTTTCTTCAAGGGATGCGAGTGATATTTTTTGGTCAATTCATCGATTATGGGTTAGCTCTATTACCCTTAAAATACTTAAAAATGGTATCAATTACTAGAGTGCACACAAATTGCACTTTTTGTGCCATTTTCAACCCATTGTAGCTGTACACTGGGTGTATTCTTTAATAATTATGACATTAAAGTTATCAAAATTAGTTCATACAAGGCTAAAATTTCACACAATTTATGTCAAAAGCAACAGCAGATCTATTGCAGACGTTGTTGTGTTGCGGCAAATGAAATGCTATTTGCAAATCAAATATGAAATAGTTCCTAAATGGGACTTTATCAGAGGTTCATGGAGTGTGTTTTTGGTAAGATATATATATATATATATATATATGTATTTTTCAGCTCAAATATTTAGGGTCCAAATGAAACTTTTCTTTTCTTGCTAAAGCCAATTTTACATCCGTTTGGACCTTGCAGGTGAATTTGGACCCTGGATGATTTGTTGATTATATTAATTATATTCATTTATTATTAGTGTATATGACTCAAAAATGTTGTGACAAGATTGCCATAGTACCAAAGTTTAGCAGCGGAGACCAGTTTCTCAGTTTAAATATGCTAGACCTGTAAGGCTTCATGCAAAAATCTCAGATTCTTCTTCTTCTACATTTCAGCTCTTCCTCAGCACTTGATTCAAAATGAAACAAACAGTAATGATGGCGTCGTTTTGCCATATCCTCATCCTTGGTTCAACACGAACCAACTCTTCCAGTCTCAGCTACATCTACTTGTTTGAGGGTCAAAGTAGACATTGTTCGTGGGCATCAGCAGATAATATGCTGGCATCATGTAAATTTGTTTCAGTCCAGCGTAGGTTTGTGCAGGAGGTAAAAGTGGAATTATTAATGACTCGTTTCAGGCGGTTCAGAATCGAGACAAAAACTCCATTTATCTGCACTTTGATCTTTGACACTTTGCAGACCTTTTACATTCACAAACAGCTATATTACACGCTGCATGAAAAATAATATCTGAAAAAGCATAATAGGGCCACTTTAATACTTTGCCAAGACAGCAACCATTTTCGCAAATTACAAGGAGCATTTGAGCACATGTAAGGATTCTAAAACAGCCTGCTGTTAGTCAGACAGCTATTGTGTACCAAATTAAATAAATACTTGGTACTAGAGATACTGTAAAAAGGCTATTACGGTTACTTTTTTGGTATCATCTTTTTACATCCCTGTAGTAACTATGCTAACTATGTTTACAGTGGCAAGTTTTCATTATCTTACATTTGAAGTTGCCATAAGAAAAAAAAGAAGCTATTTTTGCCTCCAGTGTTATTTGACAAAAAGAGGCTGTACCACAGGAAAGAAAACACATCCTTGTTTTGATGTGTGCCCATATGCCATTCATGGGTTAAGCGAAAGCCGTGCGGCCCTGGCAGTCCCCAGTTGTTGTATCCTGGGTAATTACCAATGCTTAAGGTGGACCACACCTTAGATAAACCTGTAATGCTTCTGTCTTTCACAAACATTCCCCCTTCAGCAAGCTCTGACTTGTTTGGCTCATGTGTTTGTGTGTTCCTGCTCAGCATTGGGCTGTGCTGTGGCTAGTTTTCTGTTTGGCCCAAGCAAACAAATCTCACTGTGTTGATCTTTCTGTGATAGCCGGTGTTGAGATTACATGAAGAGACAAACTCCTCTTCACCGTCTTCTTTAGGAACCAAACCACGCAAAGATGTATCATTTACACAGCTTAAGCTTCAAAAAGAAAGCAGAATGGCACGGCTTTTTGATAAACATTAGGTGAAACGTGAATGATTACAGGACACGTAGACAAGTGTGAGAACTCGTCTTCCTGTATCTCACTGTTGCTCTCAGTGAACAGGTGTGCTGTAGTTGTTATAAAGGATACCGATTTAAGCCTCACATTGTGCGCTTTGAAAAGTCTCACCACTCCCCCTGACGTCCTGAAAAGTGTTGAGGTGCAAAACAAATCGCATGCTAATGTTTTGACTGAGTGACGAATTCCAGACAGGAACTTCTTAACCCTGAGCAGATCGACATCAAAAACATCAACTTACTCTCAGCATTATGAACGGTTTTGTACTAAGTCAGTGTTTTTACCTAATGTACCCCCACAGCCTCATTGGGAAAGCTTAATGACATCAAGACTAGATTTGCTTCAAAGGGAAACATTCAGAAGATTAACTGTGATTAAATACTTTAAAGGAATAATTCACCCCAAAAATGAGAATCCTTATTAATTTAGTTTGTTATTCCAAACCCATGTGAATTTCTTTCTTCACTGCAACAGAAAAGAAGAAATATTGAATAATGTGCTGGTCACATTTTCCCACCATAAATGGCGACTGGTGCTGTCAAACTCCTAAATGACAAAAATACATCATAAACGTATTTGATTTTTCAAGTTTCCTGCAGGGTTATTATAGTTTTGTAATTTAGGCTATTTGTAGAATTCAGAAACTCTTATTATTAGTTACACCTGTGGCCATTAAGTAAACTTATTGCTCGTGCTCGCACTCGTGCACATGTAAAGCCGGGAACACACCAAGCCGACGCAGACGAACCGGTGGCGACAACAGCAGACTGCGGGGTTGGCTCACGTCGGAAGCTTCTTGGTCCAAAGATGCCCTGACGCACCAAACCGACACTCGACACCCGCGTATAAAGGAGATAACTGTCTGTTTAAGCATACATATTTGTCAATATTCGTCATTCAAAAAGGGAAAGTGAAACTAAGACTGCATGTATGCAAACCTTAATGCCTGAACTGACTCGTTTGCTATACTGAACAGATTTTTCTGATTATTCTCTCTCTTACCGACGGCCCGGCGGCGATTCAATATGTTGAATCGGCCAAAAAAAAAAAATCAGACGAGGACCAACTTCAGCCAACGGTGCGGAACACACAGAGTCGGCCGACGAACAAAAACTGCCTGATGGCTGACCGTTGGCTTGGTGTGTTCCTGCCTTAACATACAAGACTGAACGTGAATGAATGCCACTGTTAACGAACATCCCAACACCATCCGCGCTGCTGATATTGACTTTACATGAATATGTAAATATGTGTTGCGTGTTTTCTTCTCAATAACAAAATCAATAGAAATGACAGCAGTTAAGAAAGCTTCCGATCATAGTGATAAGGATATGTTTCCACCAGCTCTGCAATTTTATTTGTAAATTATATCAGTTTACAGGATTTATAGCAACCTCGGAAGTCAGGGAACGTCTCGGTTCTTAGTTCTTACAAGCTATTCTCATATTGGCAATAAAAAAGCAATTAATACTTGAAAATTCTTACAATTAGCCCCTTTGATTTTTAAATAATTTAATAGTGTTCAATTTGTCGGTACAGTCTAATGTTATTGCTATCTGGCCGCATTTTCATTTTTGACAGACTTGTAACATGTATCAAAGCCTAAAACTAAAATTATACTGAGAATGATTTGATGTCAAATTTACTGTGAAACAATTTGCACTCAGAAATTGCTATTAAATTTCACAAATAATTACAAAAAACTTTGTTATTTACAATTAGTTTAATTATTTTTGTATTTTAGTTAGTTTTTTTTGTAATGTATTTTTATTTCAGTTAATGTGAATGTTTTCATTTTAGTTTTCATTAACACTGGTCAACTAAAGTCATATGATAGCTTTGTGTGAAGAATAGACCAAATTTCTTGGTTATTCACTGATAATTCAGCCTGTTCTCATGAGAAAACATAACTATTTTACGATTTTGAATTTTTACAGCACTTTACACAATAAAATTAGTTTCAAAGCAAATTCTTGAATCTATCAGTCAGCTCGGCATAAGAAGATCATACAAAATGTACATTTTCACATGATTTATCCACCAAGTCGCCAGTAAAATAGTTGTGCATTGCCATCAGAGTGCGGATCTGGATGTTTCCTACTTTGGCACACTTTAATAGACATTTATGTCAAGAAGAGTCATCAAAGCAGTCCTGTGACTAAAATATGAAAATATCCCCAATTGTATCACAGAGGACCCCCCACCCCTTCCAAACATGTCCTGCCAGCAACGGCCATGATTTATACAAGGAAAACAAGATTAGGATAATATTGGAAGGGAGGAGACCCTTGTTTATTGAAGGATATTCCACATCCTCTCTCATGAATGCTCTCCATTCTCAGAAAAACAAAAAAACAGTTCTGTCTTGAAGCCAAACAATACCCAACAATAATTGAAAATTATAAGTGATGAAATGTGATTTGTCCAAGCACAGCAGTTGCCGCTCCCCTAGCTTGCAGCGCAATACAGCATAGCCAGACAGGAAAGCCCACAATCAACTGTAGTAAACACAATACTCGTAGTGAGAGACGCAGCTTAAGTCCTGGCGTTACTTTACCTCTATGCAGACTACCTGTTTGTTTGGCGGGTTCACCAAAAGAACATGAAAAGGAAGTGCGCACTGTGAATCGACCCGAGTGAACAATTGCCACTCGAATCTGGTTTAATGTGTTTTTGTTTCGTTAATCGTCGCCCTAATCCAAACAGAGGATCCAGACAGGGCCCACCCAGGTGAGAAGGGTGAAAGTTATAAAGGAAGTAGAAGCAGCTGCCTGCTTCTCGAAATGACAAAGATAACACAATAGACGTGTGTACACTTTTACTATGGGAATCCTTGCAGCTCAAAGCCCTGGGCTGCTTTGACAAATAGTTTGCTTGTTTGCGATTGTGCGTGAATGAGTGACATAGACTCACAGGGGTGGAGACTGCGAGCGAGTTCTCGCTATTATCTGCTGTTATGCTATTTGATGTCTCGCTTCCTTTCGGCTTCCAGGCCTCTCATGTTGGTCTAGATCCAAGGTTTTGAATCAGGGGTCTGCAAGGGAACTGTAGGGGTCAGTATATATATATATATATATAAATGATTTTCTTAAAATATATACAAATATTCTATTAAATGTATTTTTTTAATAAGGTACAATAAGATGCAAAGACGGTATTGTTTGTTGAATTATTATGATGCTATTAAAGTGTCATGAAGTATTAATGAAGAATCTAGGGGTTTTTTTTTAAATTTGGGGGGCTGTGGGTTGAATGAAAGTATGAATGGGTTTTCAAAACATAGCCTACATCAAGTTAATATCTTTTTATTAATTTGTATATTTATGAGTATATGCAAAACATTGAACGTAATATTGTACGTAAATGCATCGTCTTATCAATTTAGTTCACACAAATTAAATGATTTAGTATGATTGACAGACCACAGAATAGCTATAGTGGTGTAAACTGAAATGGAATTATTGTACTCAGTTATAAGTAATGATTGTAACATAGTTCTTAAACATGGGAAGAAGGAGGCGGGAACTGGCAAACGTTAAACATAACTTTATTAAACTCAAAATAAACAAACGACAAAACAAATCATAATAAAACAACATAAAATCCAAGCCTGGTCCTCTCTCGTCCTTCACTGTCATCGCTCCTCCGTGAGAGATACGAGACCGGTGCAGCACGCAGCTGACGCTCATTATCACTCGCGCCACTGGCCTCGCGCCTTTCCCTCACGGCTCTCGCCCGCCCTGCTCATCACAATGATGAATAAATGTTTTGAATCACATGCCCTGAGATGCTTTTGCATAAAATTAAATTTAAAAAATCTAAATGAATTACTGTGCCCACAAATTGTCCATCAATAAATATAAACACATTTCACATAATTCTCTTTTAGACCACTATCACCAGTGAAAAAATTATATTATTAAAAAAAACGTTCAGATGTGTCAAAGTTGTAGCCATGTGGGTAAGTGTTATGATATATGGGGCGGTTGCACTTCAGGCGACCTGAGTTTGAGTCCTGACTCGAGGTCCAATTCAATTTCCTGATCCAGTTCCCCATGATCTCCTGTTTGTCCTCCTACTGCACTATGTAAATAAAAGGCAAAACAGCCCTATTTATATTGATATAAATGGACATTTAATGACATGTCAAGAGGAAAAACGGTGTTGAGGGTAGGTTACTGTTTAAAACCTACTGCATGAGCTATTGTACCCACTTGTTTGAAAAAAAAAAGGCATCAAGTGTAAGACCTATTACTTTGTTTTCCATTGATTCATTGATTTTACACAAAAAAAAAAAATCGCACACCTGTAGCTTGAAGAATTCTATCCATTGGGCCATTCAACACACAATCTTTTCAACCCAACACATGAATCTCTTGTGCGGTTCAACTGACTGTAAATCGCAGCTATTTTATAATCACATATTACATTCCACTCAAAACTCTGTGATGACTTTCAATCTCGTCAATGATTGCTGGAGTTCTGTCTTGATTGCCACCTGATTTTAGTGGCAGTCTTCATGGGGGAGCCCGATAAACATCTTCTTGCTAGACGGCTCGGTTTCTCTTCATTTGGTGCAGTGACTCTGAAGAAGAAAGGGGGCGGTGAGGTGTTTGTTTGGAACATTCAGCCAGGATACGGTAGAGCCACCATACCTCAAATTCAAAGGTAGGTAGATCAAAGACCTCACATTTGCAGGGTACGTCTGAAGACGATAGAGCTGCAGGCATGCATGGGCCAACTTGCAGTAGCGGCACAAAACACCTGAGGAAATAACACGATTGTGTGATAAAAGCCTGCCCTCTGTTGAAGTTGAAGACTGCCCTCTGCGTGACGGTGTGTATTAGAGAATTTACCCTGGTTTGTGATGGCTATCGTGTATAGGCTGTAATGATTGGATTTGTAGACTGTTGGCTTCACTTATGCAGAAAAATCTTTTTAAAACACTACCTTTTACTTTCTTCCTATGCTGCTTTGGAAAATGATGGGGAAAGTAGTTAGGTCACACAAGCCTGTTGACTCAAAAACCCTCGAAATAGCTTTACATTTTATTGATCACACAAAAGGAAAATTCCATTGTACAGTAAACATTCACAATGAAAATTTTATTATGACCGATACCACTTTGCTTCTCCATGGTTTTCAAAACTCTGAAAGGCTGTGCTTAAAGAAAGTCCTGAGTTTCCCACTCGTAATTACATTGTAGTGGTGTTCATGTGCACTCATCTTGAAACTATGATCATGATAGCTAAAACTGCCTAGTATTTGGTTTTTGGCTGTAGATTTGGTACCTTTTCTTGCGGAACAGGAGTTCCCAATAAGTGTTTCTGCGTGTGTGGGTTGGTGAAGGTCTAGCTGGATTAGAGCTGCCATGCTCTGATTGCTCCCACCTGTCAACAAGGTTAACCTCCCGCTTCTGTTAGGTGCACTTAGCCATGCAAAACTTTCAGCTCTGACAGGCAAGCAGCCCTCGATCTGCCCTACCCATACCCCATCCAGAACTACCCAAACCTGCCCCCCAACAGTCAAACCCTAGTCAGCCCATACTCTACATCTACCATTTTTACAGGCCTGGACACTATATCCTCTAATGGAATTAAATAAATCTTGAGCCTCTTCAAAGGCATAAAACCTCTTGCAAATTCCAAGCATTAAATTGAGAAGGCTAACGCTTTTTTTGTGGCCACCAAGATTAATTTCAACCCACTCGTGGCTTTGCGACAGCCTGTGTAACACCAAATACCTTGCTATTGCCCGTTGCTAAACGATGCTGCCATTCGGTGGTATTTTTAGACCTGGTTGTAAAGTTACCGTCTTTCCAAAGCAGTCCATACTCGAGTAGATGACCTCATGTCAAATTTCGCCAATTGATCCAGCAGTCACGATTCCCAGGGGAGTTTTTTAAAAAAGTACTCTGTTGGGTAACACATGACAGCATTACCTCCCCTGCGTAAACCTTGCGCGTTATCGCTGGGTCCATTTATCTTCAAGTTAACCCTAGATCAGTGGAGGGATTGGGAAGGGAAACTAGATTGGCATCTCTCTGTGTGGTCCACAGTGAGTCTCTGTGCAGCTGCCTGAGGGAACTGCACCTCTGCACGCTTCACTACCTCCACCCCCTCCTGCTCACCCCCGGCCGCCTGAACCAGCCCGTCAACAGGAAGCGAGTCTCACCTAAGCCTCTGAGGATGAAACTCTTTGCTCATGATTTGAGACAAGTTTTCGCAGTTCTCTTTCGCAGAACTCAAGAAACCTGTTGTATTTGTTTACACACTGTTTGCACCCTAAGTACAATTACATGTACAATTATAATTAAGCTATAAGTGTTTCCCAGCCTGGGGTAAGTCGGTTCCATGGATTACCTGGAATCATTTTGATCTGACTTTAAAAACCTTTAAATTATTCATAATTACAAATAATGTCATGACTTGTTTTTGTAGTAAATCCCTTACACTTCTTTTCAAGCACAGCTGAGGTGTCACTGAAGGCGTACTTGAGCTTTACTGATGGGGGCTGTAGGGGTACCTGGGACAAAAACAAAAAGGTTGGCTGGAAGACACTGGGCTAACAGACTCATACTATCAGTTACACTAGTGGAAAGGTACAGGTATATTCTCAGGTAGTTTTAGTGTGCATGCTTTTCATAGATATTACAGAGCCACAATGTTTGCACTTTTAGGGGGGAATCAACATATGACTTGCTTACTTGGTGTTGTCTCTGCACTAGGGTTGTGCGATGTCTACCAAATTGGTATCAGACGATGACGAAATGGAGGAGCTTGAATGAAGCGTGTTGGGATTTAGATAAAACTACTAGAGGGCATAGCGCTGAAATATTATTACCACAAACGATACTGAGTGCTTGTGGTATGAATCCATACCGTTGTTTTTTTTTTGGCGTGCTGCTCACTTCAACTAGAAATAATAAAATGGTGCTTCCGTTCTGTCTCGTGGTCAGAATGGAAACGTCCGGACCCCGGTCCGCCATTTGAATATCAGTGGTTTATTTTGTATAAAACTTCTAGTAGCCTATAATTCGCTTGCCATTTTTTTGCACAATAAAATCTTTACTGTTTAAATTTTAATGTAATTTGTATTGTGATTGGGAACAACTTCATTATGTTATTGTTGCCTATTCAGGAAAAAAAAAAAAACTTTACCCATGAATAAAAAATGTAAAGCATGCATTGCACTGGGCGATATAGTGTGATTAATTAAGATGTTTTTTTTTTTGGAGGGAGTGTTGGAATCACAATGTGATTCACGGCTCAACATTCTGATGTCTGTCAGACATCGGCAATGGACGGTGGCATCATTTATAGGCCCAACCCTACTCTACACTCAAAATGAAAATTCTGTCATTAATTACCCACCCTCGTGTCATTCCAAACCCATAAGACCTTCATTCATCTTTTTAGCACAAATTAAGATATTTTTAATGAAGTCCAAGAGTTTTTTGTTTTTTTTTATCCCCTATGGAAAGCAGCGTTATTTCCACATTCAAGGTCCAGAGAAATACAGCAAAGACATTAAAATAGTCCATGTGACTACAGTGGTTCAACCTTAATGTTATCAAGCGACGAGAATACCTTTTGTGCGAAAAACAAAACAAAAACAACAACCTTGCTCAACAATTTCTTCTCTCCCCTGTCAGTCTTTTATGCTGTTTACATTGTATAGACAGTGCAGGCTTCCTGGTTCCACATCAGAATGCCCATTATTGCTCTACTCATTATTGGCCGACGCCGTACACGTGAGCAGCAATTAATGACAGGAATTTCATGTTTGGGTGAACTAACCCTTTACGTTGGCTTAGGAGAAATGACTTTAGCCAAACTTAAACTTTGGTAGATTTTTATAAACAAACTATAAATGCATGCAGAAAACAAATGAAACAACTTTGAAAATGAATTCAGTTTTTAAATGTCTTTCTACATGAGTAGCCTTATGTCTTCTCATATTTTGTCATGGCAGGAATAATTGGCTTCTTAGACAACTCAAATGTTAGCAAGGCCAAGTCCCCCTGGCGAGCAGCTCACACTTGCCCGATAAGCAGGGAACTGTGGGATGAAATTGTACGTATTGGGATTTTTAAGCACCTGAGCATTGCTGAGAAATGACTCTCTCCTTGTCTTGGATTTGATCGGCGTAATGAGTTTTCGACCACCAGCCTAAGCCACTCAGATAGGGGGACAATTTTTAACGTCTAATCTAATGCAACTGGCTGTGCTTTAGAGCCACAGCATTCTCATTTACATACCACTAAGCCTCTTTGAAAGCCCTGAGTGCAGCAGAAAAGATATCTGACCTCTGGATGGGCCACAAAAATTGCATTGGCCTCCTCATAACATGGGGATTAATCACACATATGATTACACATTAAATTACCTGGGCTGTATGCGTTTGTGCTGTGCTTTGGTGTCAGCATGTTAAGGGTTTTCAAAAAAAGTTCGTTGCAACTACTTCCTAAAAAAAAATCCTTGTAACCAATTGGTTTTTGACTGATATAGACTGACATTCTGCCTGGCTTACCCTTTTCTTTACAAAAAGGACAGATTAAGACAATCCGTTGCAAGCCACCTCGACTTTGCAAGGTGCTTTAGGACTAAGAGCAAAGAGGATTTCCCTGGTGCTTCTGAGAAGATGCTGAGGAATCTTGCAGCATTAGTTTTGCCCACCTGGAAGTGCACACCAGACCACACCAACCCTCACCTTTGTTTACTAGCTTAGTGACCATCATCCCCAACCTTGATAATAACAACCCTGATATAGATATCACTTAGAGGCAGTATGTTTTCTCTCTCAAGCACACATACACACTCATTTTTTAGAAAAAAAAAAAAAACGTGTAAGATTAGAGCCCACTTTTGGCCTCGTCCCTTGTCTCATTAGAAACCTACACTTGAGTCAGACGTCCCACATCAAAGAGCAAAAGCTCACAGCGTCCCTCATGCAGGATCTAATCCAAAGATTGCAGAAATCCCTCTCACCCTTATCAGCAGCACCTTCAACTCGTAAACCCAACTTATTTGGGTATATACGCACACAAATCTCCAACATTTAAGTCACATTCTTCTGTAAGCTGTTTTTTTGCAAAACTTGTCATTTTGTCACATTCGCCTGGATATCGGATGATGACATATCAGACAGGTAAAATGGATTTTAAAGTTATGTAGGGATACATTAATACATTAAGAGCTGATTATCACCACTGCATCTTAACAGACATATGTTTTGGTCGCTTGGTCCACAGACTGGACCGCCATAGGGTTTATGACTGCAAGGAAACGCCGTTGGTGACATTAATGGGCAGTAGTATTGTTTGGGTTGCTTGATTTATTCCCTTTGGGATAATGTTCTTGAGACAAGGCCTGCTGCTCCTTTTACTTGGCCCCCTCAAGAACAAAGTGACAGCTGCAAGACTTGCCATGGCCTTCATGTCAACAGAACCTTCAATGGACGCTCTGAACACTGACAAGCTCTTCCTAAAAGAGGTTTTGTACACCAACCGTGTAACATAATCCAGGCATTTTTACATGAAGGTAACAGTTAGAGTGATAGTAAACAATCCCAAACAACAACAACTCATCCTGTACTCTCAATAATAAACCAAAATTTATGGCCCTTACCAACCCAAACTGTGTGGACTGTGACATGGATTAAGAGAAGAACCAGACGGCCCCAGTCCAATCTGTCGTGGTGACCCGTGTGCCCGCTGCCCTGTGCCAGTCAGCCATTTACGCCACACAGGCCCCGCACTCAATCAGCAGTTTATCTCACCCACTTACCCCCGGCCAGGCAGATGGCACAGCCAGCTATGCCAGAAGAGCGAGCCAGCCTCGCACCAATAACCGGAATAGTAAATGAGTTCCCTGTATGCACATGGCATTAGTGTCTACTTGACCTGTTTGGAAAGTTTCACGATAGTCTCACCGATCGAGCCAACTTTTGCCCACTGAGGAGGTGTTTGTGGGAGCAGTTGGGGGGCCCAACAAAGGGGGTCTGTAAATAAATATTCTTTAGGAGTCAAAGCCTCTAAAATGGCTTTTGTTTCTAGAGGCCAAGTGCCCACTAAGCCGAGAATCGCTCAATACAATTTGTTTTTTAAGTGATGAAGATATTGTTGCCCTCCAGAAGGCAGGAAATTTGTGATGGTTCCAGGAGGCCATATGCTTTTTTGGATTCCTCGTCTATAGCAGACCCTAACATAAGGAAACGTGGGGTAAACTTCACATATGCACTACTCTTAAATTATTATTTTTTTATTTTGTCTGACGAGCGAGCAATTACTGAACATCTCCCTGTAACATGTGAACACTTTCATAAGCACACACACACATATACATCCTCCATGCTGGTGTTAATCATTATAACTGACTGGAAAAGCATTCCTGGTATTGCTGATAATATAATTGTGTGCAGTTATATTAAAGCACTTTCCATTGTTTTGTAGTCCAAAAAGCCTGGCCATTGAGATGACAATCGCTAGCATTAAATGAGATTTAAAAAAATACTCACTATTATGGATACTATGGAAGCTTGTTTCCGCCACGGAATAAAAAAAAAAAAAAGGTAACAGCAACTTTTTCTCTCACAGTTCTGACTTTTTTGTCATTATTGTGTGATGTAAAGTTGCAATTGCATGTTATAAAGTCAGAATTGCAACATATAATCTCGCAATTTTGTCTTTATAACGTGAAATGCAACTTTATATCTCCCAATTGTGAGGGGAAAAAAAGTCAGAATTGCGAGATAAAAAGTCACGTTTATATTTTAATTTAATTTCTGTGGCAGAAACAAACAAAAGTTGTTGTGATCAGTTGTGATTATTACTCTTTTTCACATTTTAGAATTACAATAAAGTGTGTCTGTTTTCTAGCTTCTGAGTTGATACCACAATTTGTCTCTGGGCATTCACTCAACCAATGTTATGAAATGCATCCTGGGTTGATTTTTAAACTCACCCATTTATTCATTTATTTAAGACGTTAAATCAAAAGGTACATTTAAATTCAGACAAGTGTGTCCAAACTTTTTATTGGTTTGTGTAATGACATTTGAGTGCTTATGAAATCTGTTAAGCCTTATAAAATGCTTGTGAATGACTTTATTTCTGAATGTTATAATAATGTATTAAAATAAGAAACTTGGCATCATTTGATCCATTCTGAGAAGTTGGAATCCACGATTTTAGCGTTGACCTTCTTTACACGTAGAATTAAAGAAACGATTCAGCAAACAATTACCATGTCTCCCAGAACACACACGTCAGGCAGGACAGAGACTCTCCTCTCTCTCTCTCTCTCTCTCTCTCTCACACACACACACACTCACTCACACACACACAAACAGTCTCATTCAAACTCATCTTCAGCGTCTGTCAGGAGAGAGATAGTTTGTGAGCACTTGGCTGAAGAGGTAATTACACTTATCTTTTGTCAGTCTTTGTCTCAGTGCAACCGAGTCTGCTTCAGGAACAGAGACGTGGAGTCTTTGTGCTGGGAGAGAGACCTGGGGCCGCTGCCCCACAACACTCCACCTGCCAGCTGTTCCCCGCGGCCTGCAGGAGCCCATCAGCACGCTCAAGCCTATCAGAGCGATCGCTCGCCGGCCCACACAATAGATCCGTTTACTAAAACTGAAGCTGTCTCCCCTGTTTAATGACTATGGGAAGAAAGCTGTGGCTACTGTACCGGTTCCTCATGGGTAATTTTTAAATGAACGAGGAGCTTTCCAGCCCTTTCTGTACTGTACTAGTTTAGTCAACTTCACTGATCCAGAGCAATATTGATACTTTGAAGAATATATGACTTTTTTATTTACTTTTTTTGCATTTGTCATGACTTTATTTTCTTCAGAAAGTTGTTTTACTATCGCTGAAAATCCCTAACCTTTAACAGATTTTAAAAACAGATATATGTAAAATTATATTTGACAATCCAATAAAAAGTCCTTTTTTTTTAAATTTTAGGAGGTGTAAGTTTTGTTTTAAACCATTTTGCTTGGATTTGTGACTAAAGATAAATCACATAAGATCTTTTTAAAGTCTTTTGTGTTTCAAAGTCACTTACGAAAGAAATCTCTTTGGTCCCACTACATAATTGACTTGATGTTTAGACTGTAATGCACCTGTCAATGCACCTCAACGTCTCCTTGTAACAAGTATGTACACTTACACAAGCACACGCGCACACACACACAAACAGGTTTGTTTTGCTATCAAAGCGAGGACATTCCATAGGCCTAATGGTTTTTAAACTGTCCAAACTGCACATTTTATCCCCCTACACTACCCCTACCCCTAAACCTACCCATTTAATAAAACATTGTTTAGTGTGTTTCTAAAGCTATTTGATATATGAGGACTCATGAAATGTCCTTATATTGCATGTTTACGTCATAATTCCCATGTCATTATACAAAATTGTGTCCTCATAAATCACGCACACACACACACACACAAACAAGTTTTAATCATTATAATAGACTGGTAAAATGTATCTGGTATTGCTGATAATATAATTGTGAGCAGTTATATTAAGAATTTCTTTGAGCCAATATATTGGCACTCTTTTTTTCTTCATTACATATTTGTTATTTCATAATTTTGTTTTCTTCGAAAAGTGAAAAACAGATATTTTGTGGAAAATGCTTTTACTAAATTGTATTTCATGATTCAATGAAAAGTCAATTTGTGATCTTGTTCATGGTCAGTAACAGTGGAAATGCCCAACAGGCTTTGAGGTACATGCCTGTACAAAAGCTAACTTTCAAAAATAAACCAACCTTGAGAATTATTCATTGGTGTAAAAAATGAGACTTTTTTTCATTGGTTTCATTGATTGTTCAAATGATCTATGTTTCTATGTCAATGATTTTGAGCTGTATCTCTGTGTGAAAGTAAAAGGTATTGCATAAATTGTTTTGATTTTACAGTGACTGGCACAGAAAGTAGTGCCCTTTGTTCCTGGTCATGCCTTGAAAAAGACTGAATGGTTTCTGATAAGGCCACTGATCAAAATACACAATCATTCATCTCTTTATTCAAGTAAACAAGTTCTCTCAATTTGGAGTCTTCGCTTAGAAAATTTTAAAAGCAATTTTTAAATCAATGGAGCAAACCTTCAGATTGAAAATATCTTTTTATCTTAATTGTGTCATGAACTTTGAGCGATTGATTCGTACATCTGTAGTACAGTTTATTTTAGTTCGGTCCTGACTTTGCAGTGAGTTAACAGGGATATCAAATGACAAAAAATATAATGTGGTATACTTTTTTATATACTCCTAGAAAAATATAGAAATATTTTTTGTATAGTTCAATAGTTTCATGATATTTTTTAGAGTGCATCATATAGTTGTTGTGTTGTATTTGTCAAAGATGTAATGGATTATCAGTGTAATAACACATTAATAATACCTTTATAACACTTTACATATATATATATATATATATATATATATATATATATATATATATAGGTCAATACAAGTGTGATATAAGTGTGATGTGATGTGATGAAACAAAAATGATTTCTGGCATATGGTGCTACGGTGGGGACCAAAAGTCTGAGAATTAGTGAAAATGCTTACATTTGAGTTAAAAGTTGAATTGAATCAACATGTTGCAAGATGAGCAGAAACAATTGTCATTGTAGAAATTGCTGGTAATATTCTTAATAGAGTGCTTTAGGGCCTATCGCCTTATTCACCAAACAAACCAGCAATGAGGAGAATCACACCATTACAAACTTAGATTTAAAACAAAAAAGTTTTTGAAATTCGAACAAAAAGACAAAGGTACAAGACTATTTGTATTTAACGGCTTTAGTGAGGGAAAGAACTACAATCCCGTGAAGCATTGCGAACAGCATAAAGAATGAAAAACGATGGAGAAATATAAAACTACTGCTGATAATAAATAAAACATTTATTTTGTTTGCCACAAAATATGCATATTCAAATATTTAAGTATCGAGGTCGACTCAATTACGTCATTGGCAGTGCTTCATGGGAGTGGGCGGGGCTAACAAGATCTTTTGGCATGTTTTGCTTGTTGCGAGTTTCCAATTGGTGGAATTTCCTGTACAGCATCATGGGTAATGTAGTTTTTCACCACAAATTCCTTTGTTAAACATGATTATTTAAAAAAAAAAAGTTGAAATAATGTGGGCTGACGGCTTCAGCAGAAGCAAATACCACCAATCAACAGCCTCGTAGCTCACAGTACGTCTGTCTTTAAAGGTTTAAAAGTTATCGTTCAAAATATGGAATTGTTTTAACCTAAACAAGCGGCAAGAAACACTGAATTAAAAATGACATTTGGAAGTAGACTAGTACTGCACTCCAATAATCGTTTTCTTTACAGCCCTTCACTCAGAAATTGCTAGAAAATTCACATAAATTTTTTTTTTTTTTTACAAATTTGAAAAATCATCTTTTACAGTGCATCAGGTGATTGTAACGTTGTCGATTTGTAAAACCCTAATTTCGGTTATAGTTTTGTTTTTGCAGCACTGATGACTCTGAGGCACTTTACCCTGCTCATTTCCTCTCATTACCCCAGCCGCTCTGGGACATCAATTATGCAAGAGGAACAAATTTTAAATTTGACACCGATTGGGCCAGTTCGAGTTTTCAAAATACATCCCAGTATGAATAATTGAAGGTGCAGGTTCAATATGTGATCAGTAGACCTTACTGATAGACAAGTGGAGTTAATCTGCAGAGCTGGACGGCACCCAGGACTCCAGCATATAGTTATATCTGGAAAAAATGACCTCATTGCAAAACATCAAATTAGTTGTATTAATACTTGTAATACTGCAGTATTTTTAAGCTGTATAATGTGTATTATCAATATGAAAATGTAGCATATTTTTCACTAATTAAAAATGTATAATATTAATAAATGTATAATTACGACATGTCAACGGACGTGTATATCTGTATTTTTTAAAAACCTTTTACATTCATTAGTTTGTTTTAAGTGGTCCTGCAGAACAACAAACTATTTTTTACGAATGCAAAGATTCCACGTAGACTCGTATTTAATATGAGGTCATAAAATCATGCGTATTCATTATAAAATAATCACAAATCACATCACAGAACATTTATGAAAAAAGTAACATTAATCAACATTAAACACAATATGCAACCACAGATAAAGTTACTTGCTTATTCATCGACACAACTTTCAAATGTTTAATTTATAACACAATATTACTCATGAAATTTGGAAGTGCTCATATGTTTTAATGTTTTTTACTCTTTAAAGACATAATTCCAGACTAGTACGTAGTCATAAAACTTTATAATAATTGACTATGATCACAAATATTTACGAGAACGAACTAATTACGATGCATTTTATAAGCTATAATAAATTTCCTTATAATGCATTAGTCTTTGTAAAAGGTGAACGTGTGTATTTGTGACATTAAGGATCTATTTCCACCTCTAATAAATGACGTTTGTTATGTATATTGGTTGGTTTAGTTATTCAAGTAATATTTTTGATTCCAAATAAAAGTGGTTGATTTATATGGAAGCCTGTTTCCACCACTGGAAAAAAAAAAAAAGATTGTTGCGACTTTTTATCTCAGAATTCTGAATTTTTATCTCACAATGCTAAATTTTATCTCACAATTCTGACTTTTTATTTCAAAATTCTGAATGTATATCTCACAATTCTGAATTTTTATCTTAGAATTCTGACTTTTTATCTCAGGATTCTGAATATTTATCTCACAATTCTGACTTTTTATCACACAATTCTGACTTTATATCTCTCAATTCTGAATTTATAACTCAGAATTCTGACTTTTTTTATCTCACAATTCTGACTTTTTATCTCAAATTTCTTACTTTTTATTTCTTTCTTTTTCTTTTCAGTGGCAGAAATGGGCTTCCATAGATTTGTATTGTTAACACAATTTTTAGAGTGTATATATGGTGTAAATAACTAGCAAAGGCAAACGTAGTTGCTAAACAATTTGTTATACTGTAAGAATTGTGGGAAAATTGTTATATGCTAAGTCCCTGTGTGGGGAAAATTGAGTTTTTAATGTTGTTTAAGCATGTGGTGTTTTTTAATGTGCTTTAAGACAAACCATGTGAAAATTCATAAGTCGACACTATTGTTGAGTATTATCTCTTTAAAACTGCAGTGATCTATAGACAGTTTCAAAAACGCGGTTCGCTGGTGTTTGTGATGTCACAAACTGTCTTGTAACCAATCACGTCAATGTGCCAGTGGGCTTTAGCATATCATTTACTGCCCGCACAATGAAGCCGGGTTAACCCGCCATATTTTTCTGTTAATTTGAAAAAATCGAGTAGATTTAGCAATATAGCATATGTGTATGATGTATATTACGATGTCCTGATGAACTACACGCCTTTTCCCACCAACGTTCTGAGTTGTTTAAAGCGTTTGTAAGGATACTGATTTTTAGAAGACAGCAGTCTGACTCTGAGATGGCGAAGGTGAACATGGTTTGTGTAACGTTAACAACACATTATTAGATGTTTGATAACTGTGATGGAATTTCTTTAATGTTTATATGCTTTTGAACCTAAATGTCCTCGAACCTTGGGCCAAAGTTAGTGTCTGAATCATGTCCAAATATAAGAAAAGGAATGAACCTTAGGGACAGCTAGTCAACTATCTAAATACAACTACCCCATGATACTGAGTAACAAATAAACTAATAAACACAAGATTTGAGCAGATCATGCTTTACCTATGTTAAAAGAAGCATTTGACATATGAAGAACCAATCATATTGTAGATTGCTTTGCCATGCTCCTATCCTATGTAAGCTGTTGTATTATTTTTGTCGGTGGGATTCTCTGTGATTCATATGAGGTCCTCGGGTCTTGATTAAAGCATATTCTAAAGCATTGTCTGGCGTCTGTCTGGTTATTGCTGAGCAGCAAGTTAGGGAGTACTAAAAACCTTATTCCCAAATGACGAGACGAGGGGACGAGACGTCATTCGACTCATAGTTGGACTCTTATGCGGGGTTCTGATTGTGGTCCGGTAACTATAATTCTTAGGCATCAAATCAACATTTGTGTGCAGAGTGGGAGTCACCTGAGGATAATATTGTGGGTGTCTGGGACACCCAGTTTAACTGGGTTATTTCACCCAAAAATGAAATTTCAGTCATTAATTACTCAGCCTCATGTCGTTCTAAACCCGTAAGACCTTCGTTCATCTTTGGAATGCAAAATAAGACATTTTTGATGAAATCCCTGGGTATCTGATCCACACCTATACAGCAACGTCACTGAACCTTGGACTGTGGTCCAGAAAAGTAGTAAAATCATGGTTAAAATAGTCAACATGACTACAGGGGTTCAACCTTAATGTTATGAAGTGATGAGAATACTTTTTGTGCCAAAAACAAAACAAAAATGACTTTATTCAACAATTTGAACCGTTGTCATACATATATGATGTAATGAACTACGCAGGCTTCCTTGTTTACGTCCGAACGCCGACTCAGTATTGGCTGGCTCCTGCGTCAACTACATATGACAATGGTTCAAATTGTTGAATAAAGTTGTTATTTTTGTTTTGTTTTTGCGCACAAATTGTATTCTTATCACTTCATAACAGTGAGGTTGAACCACTGAAGTCACATTGACAATTTTAACTACCTTTCTGGACCTCAAAAGGTGACGTTGTTGCCTAGTCTGGATCAGATGCCCTCGGATTTCATCAAATATGTCTTGATTTGTGTTCCAAGGATGAATCTAACAGGGTGAGTAATTAATGACAGCAATTTCATTTTTGGGTGACCCCTTTAACGCAGGTAGAGGAAAATCGACCACATAACATAGTCAAGCAAAAGGCTAATCATATTAATTACCGTTATGTGTCCGATGTTGTAAAGAGCGATGCCATTGTGCAGCATTTACTTCTGTAAGTTGAGTGGAGGTGGACTAAGTAGCATATTCATATATCCACGTGTACTAAATGAAGCAAGAGTGTAGAGTTTAATTCAAGCTATTTTTGGACATGAAGAATTTTTCACCACATTTAAATATGAAATTTTGGTGATCAAAGATGAGTTTGTGCTTTTTCATTTTCAGTTGACTCTCAAAAGTGTGATTTTGAGTGAACAGAAATGACCTGTTTTTATTTGACTTCATGTCAATGTTGTACAATGAAAAGCATTCAACTTTAACAGATGTTTCCCTTCGGTCAAACACATAACAGTTCATTTCAATATTTACTCTCCATTTCCAGTCATATGCAAAGCATGCTGGGAACGAACAATCACCACCAAATGGCGTCTCTATGAAGCCACATAATTGAACGAATTGTCTTCAAATAAGTTTCTGTAAAAAAATGAAATTTTCTCTATATTGTCTATACAACAACCCTATACAACAATAAAATATACACACTATTTCTAATTTTTAATGAAGTCTATAAGACCCATGATTTATTTTTTTTTACAGTAGTTTTATGTTTTTTTACTAGATGTAGTTGATAAAAAAATTTAAAAAAATCTACATTGCGGGCTAAATTGTTGTCTTTTGCCTTTGTGCGACAGCAATGTTTACTTTTTTAGTTTACAATAAAAAAAAAAACACTCAACACTCACGTCACTCAACAAATCCGTATAGCCTATTATTTCTACCACTCTAGTTGACACTTTTATTTTGATAAAGCATGACATGAAAGTCGCAGTAGTCTCTCCTTCCCTATCGTATATCTGAGTGAAATGGCTTCTGGAACAAGAACAAATGTAGGGCGTGGCTTGATTTTGTCCATGGGGAATTGATTGGATGGTTGTGGTTTTCTATTGGTGGATCTCATGTGAGTGACAGCTTGCCCCGCCCTCGAGCCAGTAAACACGTCATCAGAGAAGAGAAGAGATGTTGCTGCAAGAGGGAGGGGGAGTTATTCTGATAAAAGAATATGGGTCACATGAATAAAAAAAAAAAAAGTATATTATATAAATGTAATATATGTGTGTGTGTGTGGATAAATAATTTATTATAGATACTGCAATAAGAAACACAAACTGTCCATTTTGATTTCATGGTGACTTTAATGAAGCTGAGCTTTGCAGGGTGTGGATAATATGGGGGGGGCGGGGCTTCATAATGTCAAATGAGGATGTGGGCGGGGGGTGCGTGAGTTTGGTTGAACACAAGGATTAACCGTAATGGCTCAAACTCAAACTTCTCTCATCTTAGTCTTTTTAGCAGCTCTCGATGCGGATAACAAACATCCTCGGGGCGGACAGTGTGATTCATGCGCTGTCACCTTGTGTTCCCCGCTTTGGCACGCAGCCTAATCTTTTAATTGTGTATGAGTGAATTCCCTCACTGACAGAGGAATGAGGCGTTTGGAGAGATATTAAAGTTGATTCAAACAATGTCATCGTAGGCTGTCAGTGAATGCTCAGGGTTATAGTGTGTGAAAAGGAATTGTCGTCTTCCTGTTTTGACAGTTTGGAAGTGACAAAGTTACTAAATTGTGATTGAGATGTTATTATGCGGTCTAAGTTTTAGCGTTTGTCGTGTGTTGCCCAAGGACACAAATAGATGAAATGCACAATGGAAAAGAGCTCTAGGAAATTCATTAAAATCGGAGAAATGTAGAGCAACTTTGTCCATGTTTTCCTTTTTTTGTTTTACTGTATGCCAAATGTGCCACAACACAATTGAAAGGTGCAAAAGTGGCAAGTTTCCAGTGACAAGTTAATTTTCTTTGTAAGCTTGTTTCCGCCATGGAATAAAAATAATAAAAAGGCAATTGCGTCTGCGTTCTGACTTTTTTTCTTAGAATTGTTCAACAAAATCACAGTTGCTTCCATAAGCTTCCATAAATTCCATGTTCCAAATAGAAAAGCTTATTTTATACTGTAATAATATTTCAGAATATTTACTACATTTTTGATCAGATAAATCCAGCCTTGATGAGCATGAGAGACTTCTTTAACAAACATTATTACATTGTAGAAGACGCAACAGACCACCACAATCTGGCATAATTTATCGGGATTCAAGAACTTGAATCGAGTATCTAAGGGGACGTTTACACGGAACCATTTTCAACTAAAAATGAAAAACTGACGTTCATTTACACAACAACAGCGTTTTTGGGAGCCTGACATTCAAAATGTTGAAAACTGGTTTTAAAGTGTATGTTTTAAAAACGATACAAAGTAACCTTACAGACTACTGGACTGGCAGTTTTTGTAGTCGTTTTCGTAGATTTGTGTAGACGGGGATCGTTTTGATAACATTGTCATCTGTATGTGAAAAATGTGGCTGAAGTAAATATGGGTAGTATGAATGAAATTCGGGCGTACTACATCCGCCATGTTGTTAATGTCACGTGACCTACCAGTGTCAGTTTACCAGTCTACCTGCAGGGTTGGGGAGGAATGGAATACAAGTAACTTAGTTACGTATTTAAAATACAAAATTTGAGTGACTGTATTTCATTTTAAATGGGTGGTAATCAGATTACAGTTCCATCTGAAAAGTGTTTTAGATTACCAAAGTGATTACTTTGAGTTTTAATGTCATTTAAACAGCGATTGGAGATTCTCTGACTCTGACAGTCTGAAAAAGTGAGTTAAGTTTCGTGTTTTTGACTGTTTTCATGTTTTGTGAGTTGTTTGTGAGTTATTTTATAATTGTAAAAAAGTCACTGCAACTTGTTTTTTCCCCTCACAATTGTGAGTTTGCATTTCACAATTCTGACTTCTTTTTTTCAGATTTGCGAGATTTAAACTCACAATTGCAAGTTATAAAGTCGGAATTGGGAGATATGAACTTACAATACTGACTTTTTTCTTGCAATTTTGAATTTAGTATGTGAGTTAAATGTCATAATTCGGACTTTTCTCAATATTGTGAGTTCATATCTCATAATTCTGACTTTATAACTCGCAATTGCAACTTTATATCACTCAATTCTGAGGGAAAAAGTCAGAATTGTGGGATAAAAACTCGCAATTACCAGTTTTGTGTTTGTTCCACACTTATTAGTATTCCAAAGTATTCTAAAGTATTTAGATTAAGTTACTAAACTTGAGTAACTTGCTTTAAAAAAATGACTTTTTAAAGCATGTATTTTGTAATCTGTAGTGAAATACTTTTTTAAAGTAACCTACCCAGCCCTATCTACCAGTGCCATCCATAAATCCTCTTCCATGGCCTCATGGGATTGTAAAGTGTCCATCAAATGCGCACTTCAGAATCTCGCCGAATATAGTACTTTTCACCTACTTTTTTTGAAGACTACTTATTTAGACATCCTACTCCATCGGCATACTGTTTTTCACATACTATGTAACTGGGAAGTATTTGATTTCAAACGCAGCAAATGACTTGTCAATGATAAATGACAATGTAGTGTCTGGTTAAACTGGATTGTCAGTAGTTAGTGAATCAGATGCTTTGTTTTGCATTGCAATACTATTTTGTGATTTGTTTTTTTGTTTTTTTTTATTATAATTTAAAGATTGTCTTACAAGTTGGATCTTGTGACACATTCTATACATGATAGCAGAAGAAATCTATCTTTGCCGTCAGATGTAAAGCTCTCTGAGAGTCATGTCGATCGCTGCATGTGAGTTCTTGGGTTTCAGCGAGCTTCTCTTACAGGTGAGAGTGGTAGATTAAAGCTGGAGTCTGTCATTAGCACAAAGGCTTTATCACCATGTGCACAGAGCTCTCTCATTACGCTGCCCGTCCACTCGGCGGCCGGCAGACGGATGTCTGTCATACACAGATCACCACTGTTGCTCTGGTTATGGACCTTACGAACACCATCTCCAGTTACACGAACTGATCGAGAATCAACTGCAGTAACTGTGCCAGCAGATGCCTCATTACTGGATGGATGTGCATGGTTGATACAAGGAGAAATGGTTGGTAGTTTGGGATTTGGTTGGCCCCCTAATGATGTTGCCCCATCTCTGAGGTTACAGCTCCATCGAGAACCCCCAGTGGGGTTCCTGTCATTTTCATTTAGAGACGGATTGAGGCCCCAATGCAAATCAACAGAAAACAGCAGTTACGCAAGATTCTCCAGAATGGGGCCATGGACGTCCTCCATATATGCTTCCAACTCCCAAACTTACCTTCCAACTTTATACGGAGGACTAGGACTAGCTGTCACACTTTTCCAGTGTTAGTTTATTTGTATAGACATTTCTTACAGTCTTCACTACAAAAACTGAACGTTTACATCATTATTGGCCTTTCAGCAAAATTTGGTTCTTCTAAGGCTACGTCTACACTTATCCAGATACATTTGAAAAGCATGTTTTTCTCAACTTCTTGCCCTTCCGTCCACACGTTTTTTGCCAGCAAAAAAAAGAGGGGGGCTTTTTGAAGGCGCTCTCCCAGATTTGAAAACACTGTTTTGGCAAAAAGATGACGCATGCTACTGACAGATATTTATGTTTATACAGGCATGCCTGCTATGTACTATTCACTTTCACAGTGTTGCAAAAGATAAAATGTTACTTTGTACAATCTTCGTATTACATTCAAAATGTTTGGCATCAAAACATGAGAGCAATTGCATTTTAGACCACATGGATTGAGTGTGACCTGGACGCACCATTGAAAAATAGCATGAGAACTTTTCATTATATGTCATCAACCACAAGACGAGTCACTCATATTGTTTTGAATGGGAGAAAGTGCAATGGGCAATATGGCGTTATAAGTCCCACCTTCTAAATAAGAGCCAATTGGTAAAGTCACGCGTCACTGCAGCCCGTTAGAAGTTCCGGTTCCTATAGAAACAGTCAGACATGCGCCTCCAAAATGAGACACAAGAGACGCGCATTTAGGACTGTGCATTAGCTTGATCCAGCCTGAAAAATACAGTTTTTTTTTTTGTCATGATTCCAGCGTTTGTAAACAAAATTTATGAGACAGTTGTTGTCAGATTTCATTGGTGATTTCAAATATGAAATTTAATTTGGTAAACAGCTTTGGAGAATTTGATGTTTCCCCATTCAAAGAGATAGGAGATGCACTTGCATGCCTGAGAGGCGTTTCAAGGATGGCCACTGAGTGAAATGACTTGTCTTAAAAGTACTTTGGTGTCACTTCTCTGGGTTTTATTACGTTTTATGCATGCACAGTAATATGGTTTTAGCATTTTCTGTCATTTCAGTGAGCATGAAAAACTTTCGGAAAGCACTTGAAAATGAGCAAATAATGTGGACCGAAAGCGTTTTGAAACGTATGCGGATTAATGTTGAAGTAGCCTTGGCAAATGTTGTGTCTTAAATACAATACAAATGTACATTACAGTGCTTTATTTGCAATTTTAGTCGTATTTATCTGGACTTTTCTTTGATTTTTTTTTACACAGCACAATCTTAGTGTTCTCGCTTATTGCACTCCTAGCTACACCAAGTGTCAATTTTGTGTATTAACTGTGAACTGAATGTTTTATGTTGTCCCATAAAGGTTATTTAAAGGACTGGTTTCAGTTTCTAGATTTCTTTGTAAACACAAAACTCATGTGCAAATGCCAGGTGATCAATGTGTCTGTCAGATATTTGAGGAATTCTTTTTTTTTTTTTGGCACACACATTTGCATGTTATGTTTTTTTTCTGTTTTCACAAGCTAATCTATCACATGTGAGGTAGTGTCATGACGGCTTATGTCCTCTTCAAGTTTTGATGCATTCTTGTGTTTGTTGTCAGTCAGGTGCAGTCTGGGCATAAGAGTTAACAAAAGTGCGAAACACTATTAACTGACAAAACACATTTGTGACGTCTAAGCTCATTGTGATATAGATAACTTGGTTAAGGTGACTAAATTATTTTGCAAAAAAGCAAAAACTACAGCTACAGATTTGATTTTACCATGCAAAAACAAAAATGCACAGGAAGAAAGCATACATTCATGGACTATAACATAATCAGTTATTAATATTTTGTTGGTTCTCTCTTGTTTTTGCACGTGTTCATAATTTCTATGTATAACAGCCTGGTTAAAAATTAAGTTGGCTCCTTTTGGCATGATTCATTGCATTATTATCACAAATAAAATAATTGACTCCAAGCACAGCTACACAATATGTTTACAAAGTCTTTAACACATTTATAATAATATTTGAATAAGTGGCGATGTCAAATTTCCTAAGCTGGACACCGCTTTTGGCCATCACTGTATATGAAAATATTTGAAAACTATTAGATTTGTTCTTTGCAAACTTTCTCGACCCATCCATATAAACAAACAAGTACTATAAATAGTACAATACAATCCCAGATATTCTGGAATTTGATCAATTAAATTGTAGGAATTTTGGGGTTATTTTAGACCCATGCATTTATATAACAATTACGTTTGTAATAGGCGTCTGATGGTATCAAATTTTCATAAAATGATCATTGCTGAAGATTTTATCACTCTAAATTGTGCTATCATAATATTGAAGTTACCAAAACAAAAAGAATATTTAAAAACAATAAACAATACGCAAAAATGTATAAAGTAAACAAATGTTTCAAACAGATTGAAGTGCAAAATAGATATAGAGAACAATTAGTAACACTTTACAGAGAGGCCTCATTATTTAATGTTAGTTAATGCATGAGCAATATCTACATCTGTTACAGTAGTTTTTATTCTTTGTTAATGTTAGTTCAAATAAAAATACAACTGTTCCATTAAATATAATATTAACAGATGCAACTTCTAATGATGTATTAGTAAATGTAGAAATTAACTAAGATTAATACATTATTTAGGAGTATTTTTTATTGTCAGTTAATGTTAACAGTAACACTTTTCTATAAGGTTCATTAGTTGAACATTAATTAATGTATTAACTAACATGAACTAACCATAAGCAGTACATTTGTTACTGTATTTACTAATCTTCGTTAACGTTAGATTATGAAAATTCAGTTTTTCGTTGTTTGTTCATGTTAGTTCACAGCGCATTAACTAATGTTAACAAGACTTTAATAATTTATTAGTAAATGTTGAAATGAACAAAGATTAATAAATGCTGTAGAAGTGCAGTTCATTATTAGTTCATGTTAACTAATAAATGAACTAATGTTAATCTTATTGTAAAGTAACCGTCTTGCTACCGAACAATAATAAAGAATCAGAACATTTTCAAACAGTATGTCTGCCATGTTTTAGACCAGATTAAATTGTAAAAATTTTCAAGTTTGAAAATTAATAGCCATAAAGTCGATGTAAGTAGATTTGAAAAACACATTGTTGATAATTGAAATCAACCCAAATAAACCCCGAGTTAATTTATAAATAACGCGAGTCCTCCTGTCTCCTCGACCATTAAAGCTACGCCCCCTAATGCTGATTGGTTACACGTTTGTTGTTCCAAACAGTGTTTTTCAAAATCTACTTACCCTACCTTTAAGTGTTAAGTATTCAAGTATTCGCATTGTGATGAACGCCATAGCATACAAAAATCTGAATGTCGTTTAGAAAACTGTTACGAAACGGGATAATGATTGCATTTCGGCTGTTCCATCAGCACCATCTGCTGTCGGAGAGGGAATGTGTATTTTGATTCAATGTTGGTCTCTGAGGCAGCGTTGTTCATTTACCCTGTTGATGGAAAAGTATTCTCAAAATCCATTCTAAAAATCGCAATCATTCAGGAATTCACGGTATTTTGAATTGCCGACGATAACAATGCCGTGCATGTACATTGTCGAATGAATGGATTTTCCGTGGTAAACATTACCCGACATTGTTTACACGCTGTTTTGTCCATGGTTTCAGTAAGTTGTGCTGGATCTTTCAACATACCCTCTGATGTTCATTCATGTTTATTTTGTGCCGTAACTAGTAGTAAAGAGGAGCGCTTGCTCCCACTTCACTTGAACTGAGGTGCAAGCTAATAAAACATGTAATAATAAAACATGATTTTTGAAAGGTGAGAGTAATTTACATCAAAATATTCATCAAAAATGATACCAAACAGCTCTGTCTTTGTTAACGCATTGTCAATGTTTTTCCACTGTGTGAGAATATGGATGTGTGATGTGAGAACAGTGTCAATGTCAATTGCAGCCCCGGCACATGTCTAGTTTGTAGCTATTGATGAGTTATTCCCACCCCAAAACCTAATTGGCACCACAATGAAGTCCTTCTTCTTTGCATTCTGTAGCTATATGTATGATACCTGTGTCTGTAGTTCACCCCCCCCCCCCCCCCTTCAGGTCTAGAATGGCGTGCGGCGTGACACGCCCTGCTTTGTTTCCACTCACGGACCTCACGTCACAGGAATCAGGGTAGACTTGGTTTGGCAGAGAGTAGCTACGTCAATACATCCACAACGATCCATTTGTCATGACCCATGGCCAACACCTCGCTCACCACCTGCCTTCTCCAGGTACACCCAAACTGGTTTTCTGTGTGTCTGGGCTGCTGTTTGCTTCTCATTGTCAATGAGAAATGCCCCTTCATCTTTAGCATTTCGTTAATAAAGGTGGCTGTGTGTGAAAGACTTTCACCTAATCATACTATGTTTGACAGATATGATTAATTCTCCTAATTTTACTGTGTTCTGTTGTGTCTATTTAATGCGCACGTCGAAGTCAATGATCTCACGTAAACACGATTTTCTTGCATTGTCGGGTTTTTATGAGCTGATAGTTATCAGCATTTTGTTGCACATGTAAACACAAGTTTGTTGTGAAAAATTTAGATTGATGCAGAGATGTTAGGCAACAAATGAGACCTTGCTCTAACATTACACATCATTAGTAAATAAAATACAGATAGAACGGCAATAAAAAAGTAAGCTGGAATGTACTTGAAACCACTATTGGAGCTGTAGAATAAGTCAATTTAAACTCGTCAAATCATTACTGTTTAAAAGTTTTTTTTTTCCCCACAATATTTTTTGTTTTTACAGTAGTTTTATATTTGATTTGTCTCAATTTGCGAGTATTCATAAAGCTACAAAAAAAACAAAAAAAAAAACCAGTATTAACTGTATTTTCCAAAATCACAGCCACTCTGTTCAAAGAACAGCACAGTGACTTGTTTTCCATAACGGACTAGTTTATTCAAGTAAATTTTGTTTACAGGCATTCGCTTGTTTCAGATGTTGATTTCAGTTGATGGCTGTGTATTTGGTACAGCAGGTTTGTAGGTTCAAGTACTAGGTGGGGCTCTGAAGTATTAGTTTTCCGGTTGCTGCTATGGATGGCCAAATTTCTGCCCTTTCTGTGAACTTTTGAGTCAGACTCAGGATTATGTGTGCCTGCAAAAATCAAAGTTTAAACTGAAGACATTTAGCTGCCTATTTCATTTTACTCAGGATAATTAGTCAAGGTTAGAGATATCAAGTAAGTGATTGTCAGCGAGAACAAGTACCAGCAAGACATTAAACTGGACGTGCTGTTAGTTAATATCTCAGTGACAAGAAGACACGAATATATTGAGAGTGAATGAAAAATATTTTCAGAGAATTCAAAACGATTTCTGAGAGAATGCAGAGTTTCGGTAACACTTTACGATAAGGCTCATTAGTTAACATGAACTAATAATGAACTGCACTTCTACCGCATTTATTAATCTTTGTTAATGTTAAAATCTTTGGTGAAATCGCTGTGAACTAACATGAACAAACAACGAACAACTGTAGTTTCATTAAGCAACATTAACAAAGATTAGTAAATACAGTTACAAATGTACTGCTCATGGTTAGTTCATGTTTGTTAATATATTAACTAATGTTAAACAAATGAACCTTATTGTAAGTGTTATGAGTTTCTCGGGGGAACACACAGGCTTTGCAAACAGCACTGAAATCCCCCTTGAGGCTCCGTTTTTATTATCAAAACTGAGAAAAAGTACATTTTTTGTGATTCCATAGTTGCAAAGGCTCTTGCCCATTGCTTACACTGTTTAAACACACCTGTTACCATTCAGATACGGTGGGATTTGAAAATGTGTTCAGCATTCATTTCTCCAGGTAACACAGAATGTTCCGCCAACTCCCTGAACAAACCCTTGCACAGGTGTGCGTACGAACAGCGAGGGAAACACACGCAACCAAACTGGCCTGGGATTTAGATTTCATCAGGACGCTAAATAGCGATCTGAAATCCGAGGAACTTCTTGAACTTTCTGCTAATTCAATAATTACAGCTGTGGTTTGAAGTGGGCCAACTTGGAGGCTGTTGCATAAGCTGGACTTTGAGGTGGAGAGTTTAACACCTGAGTTCAGGGTCTAATTAGCACATATGTTTTACTTTTGTTAGCCTGGTTTCTTACGAACAGTTCCCAGAGTTTCGCCTGTCTTGTTCTGTTAGGTACTGGTTTTGCTTCAGGAGCCAAATTTTACATTGGAAACCTGAATCAACAACCTCACAAAAACACGTTCAAAGCTATCCCTGACTATAAAATGTTCCCCTAAAATAGATGGGAATTGATGGGGTCGTCCAAATGACTTAAACTAATCCTAGAATCCGCTTGATTGATTGCAGTGTTGTTCCATACTGTCTGGCAAAGCTTCCTTCAAACGTACACTATTAACATGTACATTTGAGTATTATCCACCAAAAAACTGTACAAATGAACACCTTGATGTATGAACTATGACCCGACAGTAGTTATACCCTATGCGATCATAAACAAACCCCCAAGCAATGAGGGTGTCAATCCAGGAACATGTTCAGTTCAATCGCTTTCTCAAGCCACGCTTCAAAGTTTGGAGTTTGATTTTGTGTAAGATGCATCAGCTTCAGATGATGATGATATTTATTATGCTATTGCTTTGTGTTATTTTAAGATTTCCTTCTAGGAATGTTGTCAAAAGACACACTGTGTCCCCAAAAACAGGCAGATGCAGTCATTGTGGCAGCATGAATGGCAATCAAAGGGGATACACAAGCAGCAGTGATGTGTAGCTTGTGGAAACCCAAACACAAGATGTAGTGTGATAAGAGATGATGCTGATTGTGTAACTGAAACCTCCATGTCTCCACAAACTGTGACCTCGCCGGTTTTTGCTCTTCAACGCAAAGAGACAAATTACAAATTAAGAAGCTTGCATAGTGACACTGTCTGGTTGTGATTGTGTTTGTAGACTTATGAAGAATATTAGAATTTTTTTTTATTTTTAAATGAGGGTTTTAAGGTGTGTGGGGACATTTATCGGAAAACAGAATTTTCAAGTGAAGTCAAGGTTTACCGAGCGAACATAGTACAGCATGTCGTAATTCTCAGCAATGAAATGTTGTAAGCTAAGATGGTTTGTCCTTGCTTGGGCGTGAATTATCCTTGCCTGTTTGAAATAAAAGAGTTGTAAGGAGATACTTTCAGAACTCTGAACTTCCTCCCCAGTTCATCCAGACCTTTTATTACAGAAGCTCGTTTCCGCCTCAGATTCAAAACTTAAAAAGGCGATTGTAAGTTTTAAATAAAAAGAACTCAGATCATGATATGCAACGTTGCACTTTTATATATAAATTGAATATTGTGAGAAATGCAAGTTACATTGGGAGACAAAGGTCAAATTTACAAGGAAAGAAAATCATAAAATTACAAAAAACAAAGTTGTTATCATTTTAAGCTATAAAGTCAACAAAGCAACGATTATGATCCATAAAACTGCAATTACGAGAAATTAAATCACTATTGCGTGGAAATTTTAAGCTATGAAGTAACATCACGATACATAAAGTCACAAGCTATAAAGTCACTATTGGAAGACACAAAGCATGAGATATAAAGTCACAGATACAAGAAATAAAGTCACAGCTTCAAGTTATAAAGTTAAATTATGATATGTAAAGTCACAATAACAAAAGAAATGGTTATAATTTTAAGCTATAAAGTCACTACAGTGGAAGACACAAAGAAACAATTCCGATATATAAAGTTGCAGTTACAAGAAATAAAGTTACATTTGCATGAAATAAAATTAGAATTTCAAGCTATGAAAAGTCACAATTACGAAAAAAAAAAAAGTTGTAATTTAAAACTATAAATTCACAATTGGAAGACAAAATGCAGCATTTATGAAATCTACATAGAGAAGTCTTAAAGGCACAGCAACAAGAACTTAAATCTACGGGGCGGTTAGAAGGTACAATAAAACATTTTCTGCCAAGAAAAGATGCAATCTCCCCCACCCTTCCCAAATCTGCTGACACTCAAAGTTTTTCATCCTAACTGTCCCAGCTTGCATCACTGGTTGATGTAATCAAGAGGGCTAACGACCAGTGGCTGGTGGCGTTCTTCAGATCATCCAGAGCCCCAGAGATCTCTAGCGGAACGTCCTTCTAACCGCCGCATCTCACGGTGTGTCTGGATACAGCTGCAGTAAGTGGATGGGACGGGAGGGGGGAGGGGGCAGCTGCACCCCAGCAGAGAGCTGTCACTGGGCATCTGTGTGTGAGCGCGTCACCAGCGCAACCTGTCAGAAGCCCTCAGCCCCCTCGGAGTGCGCTGACAGCTGCTTTGCCTGAGCAGGTTCGCCCATACCCACGCTGGTCACGTTACAGCTGGAATCACGCGTCTGCGGCCGCTCATTAAGCATTTGCTCGCCCGTCTGCGCTGCGGGATGTGTGCTACGATCAACTTGTTGATTCACTTAGTTTAACTTTTTGTTTCCTTATTTAAATTAGTATATAGCTTCCATCAAGGAGATGAAATGTTCATTATCATTGCCAATATTAATCAAAAAAAGTCCTAAGTCTAGTCTGATTTTAGTAATATTACCCTTTATTTGTGTGAATTTGTTTATTATGTTATGAAGCGACAAGAGTACTTTTTGTGCGCAAAAATAACGACTTTATTCAACAATTTCATCTCTCCTCTGTCATTGTCCTATGCTATTTACATCGCAGTGCTTCCAGGTTCCACATCCGAATGCCAGCTCGGTTCATGTGAGCAGCATAACGCATGCGTGTGATCCTGACGTGTGACTTAGAACCTGGAGGCACTGCAATGGGGGATAAAAACCCTCTTGGATTTCATCAAAAATATCTTAATTTATGTTCCGAAGATGAACGAAGGTCTTACGGGTGTGGAACAATACGAGCGTGAGTAATTAATGTCAATGTTAAGTTAACCCTTTAAATTACAGAAGAAGATTTCTAACACAACATCTGAGGGAGTCACAGTAAATTTGACATAATAAATCTCTCAATTTATTTGTTCCTTTTTTTGGAAACTCCTTATAATGGATTTTGCTTTAAAGACAAATGGGAATGTAAAAATTATATTTGTTGTAGTTTATGTTTACCACTATTAAAGTTTACCCAAATATGATGACTTCTGCTTCTGAGAACTGCTGAAATGTGAGAAGAGTCCATTAGGGTGTCATCAAACACTGTTGGAATAAACTGAATCAAATCTTTCTTGAGCTTTTTTGTGTGCAACTTTGGAGCCAAATTCTAAATACTTCTATGTATAAAACAACTTAGCCTGAAGGTAAAGTGTACGGTTAGCATACTACTAGAATCAACGAACTAGCATCACTAAATTATCCCAGTTGGAATGGTGCCTTTATGATATATTTCAGAATGATATTAAATTACATTTCACGCACAGCCAAGTTTCTTATTCCTGTTGGGTTTCCAGCTCCTGCATTTAATTTTCTTTCTAACACATTCAATAGGCAATACTTCCGGTCCATTTTCCACCCAATTAGGTAGCAGGACGTATTCGTGTACATCTGACAGGGCCTGCCAAACAGATAAGATCTTTACCAGAATTAAGGCAAGGTGAAAGGCCAATCCCTTATGGCCATCTTACAGCGATTAACATCAAGATAATTATTAGTTGTGTGACTGTGGGAAATGAGGCCAGCACGACTGGAGCCCTGGAGTTCAGATGTTTAATGGTCAGCACGGGACGAGCATATGAAACATTATCACAATGCCAGTTTTGTTTCTTCTACAGTATATCAGTTTTGGTCTTAGACTAAAATCACTCATCAAATAAGTGTAAACGCCAGTTAAGTGTCACAGCTGGCACTCGGTGTGACAGCTAGTGTCAGTCATCCTGAAACTTACAGATAAATCCCTTGTTTGAACGCCGTCTGTCTGTGTCTCTCTCTGTGACAGGTTTCAAGCATTAGATTTACACATTCTAACACCTTATCAGTCATCTTAAACAGACATTCCTGCTCAATATCTTTTAAGGCCTTCAGTACATGTGAACATGACATGAGGGGGCAGATACGATATACAGCTCTGTTCCAAATCCTTGTCAGCTGGCTTGCAAGACTACATTTTAAGGTATAATAGTGCTGTTCTAGAACCCAGCTTAGCACGAGCGTTCAAACGGTAAACATGGCAAACGTTCTGGCAAGGTTCTCTCAAAGTGGCGGCTTCATTCATTGGGTTCACAAATAGAATTAGTTGAGGGGTTTGAGAAGGCTTTGGCCCCTTCTCGGCTCTCACCTGCTAGTTATTTTACTCAAACTCTGGAGCCCGGTTTCTTCCGCCCGGAGTTTAATTCTGGGATTGTCTAGTTCTGAGGAGTTAGACACCCTCAGCATTAATGCGAGTGACATTGGTGATTCGCCAGCCACATCACCGCAGTATGAGGAGCTTATGGAGGTTGTGTTTCGTGCTGTGTCTAAATTAAATATCGACTGACCAGTTGAGAAGCGAGAAGCATAGAAAAGAGTGATCTGGACGAGCGCTTCCTGCAATCACAGCCACAACCTCCACGTCGGGTCTTACCTTTCATTCCAGATCCCCACACTGAGATGTCGAGATTGTGGAAAACGCCATTCTCCTCTCGCTTATCAAACCCCGTGGTTCACTGTCAACACCAGTAACTAGTGCATGTCACGAGGTGGCACAGCACCAATCAATCAGTTGTTGCACACATGCTTCAGACACAGTCACGCTGGAGGCATTCCCAAAGTGTCATCTGGGATGCAGGGTTTCTTTCCCTTCTCAGGGAACCATGGTTACACGCGTGACCTGAGACATTCACTCTTAAGTTAATATATATGGAATGAAATAAATAGAATGTACTGCATTTTAACTTGCTTATTTTGTTCAAAAGTCCATGTCATGGTTACTCGAAACTATTCTTCTAACCACTGGTCGACGGCTGTCGACCGATGTTTGTTGAACTATGGTTTTAGGAAACACAGAATCACTGAACTATGTTTGTAACAACTGAATTTGCAACTATACACGTTGTTTCAAAGCAACTTTACAGAAAATCATGATGTTAATGTTTAGAATACATTAATATATTCATTTCCCATAGTCACATATAAGAGATTAAAGCTGGGCGATAATATAGTTCACATTTTGCAACAATAAAAGCAATCCAGCAGTTGAGATTTTTTTATGTGTTATTATCGCCCAACACTAGTATACTGTATGTAAGCGGATAAAGTGGACACACTTATTCATCCAACATTATATAAAGAGCTGGGCAATAATATAGTTACATTTTTATAATAACAATACAAACAATCAGGCATCCTAGATTTGCTATATAGTAAATGTTTAAAGAAGGATGTACTATATACCCAACTTTTAAGATAGATATAGATTTGCAATATAGTACATACCTCTTAACGAGAGTGAATACATGTATCCGGGGAAGGTTGGATATACTTGTAGTTATTCATTAATTAAAATGAGTTATTAATCTGTTGCATGGTGATACATGAATTAAGAAAGCTTCTATATAACAATTTATAACAATTTGGTTCACCCCAGAATGCTCAAACATACAATGTTTTGCTAGTCACAGTCCTTACCTAACATTTTCCATGGGAATCAACATGGCTTACTTTTGATTGACTGCCTATTAAACTGGGATATGAGAAAGTTCTAATACCCCCCACCCCCCCAAAAATGACATGCATCAGCATGTTTTATTATACAGTCGTGCAATCGTCCCACATGCATCAAGTAGCATCTTGTCATTAGTTTGGCTCTCTGCTCCTCCATCGAGCAAGGTGGTTCTTAGATAGAAACGATTGCATATGCAAAAACATTCCCGCTTGCCAAAGCCAGTGATAAAAGTTAGTGGGTGTTCTCTTGTTTAGTCCTGGTCTGTTGGTAAAGCAAGAGTAGTCGACTGGCTCGACCAGTCGCTCCTCAGCCTGCAGTGGTGCCCTCCATGAGGGTGCTCGCAAGACCCGGGGAAAAACATCCGATCGCTCACAAAACAGAAGAAAACAGCAGTTGAAGATAAGGGATGGTTAGTGTTGTGTGTGTCTACGGAATGGCAAATCCTGCTGCCTGCATAATAAAGCATGAAACGAATCACAGAGGAAATCCCTGTCCATGTTTTGACCTCAATTAAGCATTCGATAAGTGATGTAGAAGGAAATCTGTGGAATTTAGTGGAGCTCAGCTACATTCTTTGGGCGGCAGCATACTGGAGAAACATGGAAAGTTTGTGATGTGCCCACACAGCAGTCCTTGGGCGTTACCTTTCCAGTCAACCGTGTCCGCCGCCCACAGGTGTATATGTGTGTGCGCATGTACACGCCTGGACAGAAGTCGTCTTAGACGGCAGGTGAGGGGGAGAACACACATGCAGATGGGGGGAGCAGATACCTGTGCCTTTTGACCCCAGACGCATTACAAAGAATGCTGTTGGCTAATGCATTTCTCATTACCTCATCTGAAGGTCTACTTAAAGGAATGTTCTGGGTTCAAGACAAGTTAAAGGGACATTATTTGTGGCTATTTGAAGTCTATGGGGCGAGCATTCAAGAATGAAACTTAAATATAAATCTTTTTGAGAATTAGTGAATGAAAAACATTTGTCCTGTAAATTGTCGAAATTGTCATTTTAGCAGTGAGACTGCTTTTCTTTACACCAAAGTTTTTCCTTTCTGTAAGCAACCACGTGTAAGTTCCTATAGCAATGAAATATCGCATTAGAACTTAGTCGCGAGCTTATCATATCGATCTCGAGTTTGGCTGACGCTTTACACGTTACATGTAGTAATAACAATGAATTATGCATAATTACATGCAACTAACCCTAATCCCTAACTCCAGAGTAAGTACATGTTGTTAATATTACTCAGGACTTAAATGTAATTACACTTAAGTCTTGTGGCTATGCCTTTGAATGTGTATTTCTGTATTTTAATTAGTATTGTGTTGCCCCAAAGACTTCTATTGTAAAGTAAGTGCATTAAGGTCTGTTCACGCCAACGACTAACAATAATGACATTGAGAAACAGTATTGTACTTTCAGAATGATTTTTCCAGCTGATGAACGATTAAAATATTGACAATCAATCCTGCTTTAATCGACAAAGCAATCAACAAAACTGCTGCTTTGCGCCTAGAATAAACAGAACAATATCATCTGGACGTTAATAAAGTTATCGTTATAGTTATAGTTCTGTGGTAAACAGACCTTCAGTTGTTCAGTCAGTGGCATGAGTTTGTGGCAAGAATGTTGTTTTTCTCTACCAAAGGCAGACAGTGGAATTTAAATGTTTAAATAAATGACATTTTTACAGTTTTAGTGTAACTAGGAATAGATGTTAAATGGTAAAGTGTATTTTATGCTGCATTCATGTAGAAATTAATGTTATGTAAACCAACTTTTGATACATGAAGTTAAATAAACTTAAATTAAAATAAATAAATAAAATAACCCGACGATCTTGATGGAAAATTTGTTGTCACGTCAAGTCAGATTAGATCCAGTAATTCTTATCACTGTTCATGTTCTGTTTGCCCGTGATTTTTTTCATTGGCTTGGCCAGAGGTCCACTTTTTACATTGTCTGTTTGTGTGTCAGGCTGTCTTCAGGAAACATCCATTTTGGATTTTTTTTTTTTTTTTTTTTTTTTTTTTACATTTTGAATTCTGTTCTGTCCAAGTATTTGTGTGCAACCTAACCAGCTAGAGAATTACTAGGTCCCTTGGATCGCTTCATTTCCAAGACTGTCTTCTTTTGCTCTCTGAAGTCTTAAAATACTCCACATGAAGTTCATAGATGTTGTCACAAAGTTAAAACGCATATGTGCCACAGCTGTGTAATTATAGCGCACATCATTTAAGAGGCTTGCATTACAACGCTTATTATTTAAGATGATAGCCGTTGATAAATAAACCCCTTGCTAAATATAAAGTTTGTGAATCATAAAACATGTAAATATTCCGCTGGAATCCGTTTAAAGTAATCCACAGCATGGCAAATGAAAAGATCCATTATAAAATCATCAGCTTTAGGATTTTTTTTTGCTTACGCTGTAATTTAAGTGTGTGTCAGCGTGCGTGCGTGCGTGAGTTGTGTGTTATTTATGCTAATTTTCAAGCCTTTTTATATTTTAGTAAAACTGACATCATTAATAAAGCCGTAATCCAGAGGGGAAAAAAATAAACAGATCGCAACTCCATTAAGAGTCTAAATTTGAGCAATATGCCGGATCTATCTGAGGACAGATGAAACGGATCCAAAATATAGTGGAGAATGTGGGAAAAGTCAAGGGAAATGCTGAATAATTCTGTTAGGAAAGATATAATTACTTTCGGTTCTGAAGTGAAGTTGGAGGAGACGGCTTGCATTTCAGTCTTGCAGTATGTGTGTGAGTGTGTGCGCTGAGAGGCCTCGGCCCAGGCCTTGTTTGAGGAAAGATTATCTTGACAAATTGGATAAACATCTTCTGCATGACAGGACGCTGACGGAAGATCGGCTCTATGCGTGCACACCTGGTGATAGTTTGCTTAGTGAGTGAGTGTGGTGTGCAGCGGCGAACTCCTGCTCTGCCTGCCATGGGGTTTGTTTATCCGAAACAGGTAACAACAGGCATGAGAGGCCTAGAGGTTTCCATAACACCCCACGCAGGTTTATAGGTGGTTTGGTCAGTACTTCCATCATGTTTGTGTGACAGTCGGGGTTCAATGAGCATCTGAAAGAGAAAAGGTTTGAAAATGGTTTGAAATGGAATGTACTGAAAAAGAAGCAACTGCATGCAGTATTTTCCAGTTTATTGGATATTTTGAGTATTTCAAATACTAATGAACGTAATCAAATCCCATGTTAGACCAACGTGTCAAACAGTTTTCCGAATAAATTGAGTTGGTGAGTTCCCAGCATGCATTGCAGCACGAAATACATAAGCTGCTATTGTTATAGGATTCTTGTTTGCTGACTTCTGCTTAAACTTTGTCATTGTCATTATAAGACCCCATCTTTTTTTATTTGGTAACAGTTTGGTATTGATATTTTGTGTTTGCTACAGATCTCTTGAACAAATTCAAATTGACAAAACATAGTAGTGCTAATAATTTAGAACCTTAAAATCTGAAAGCCTCAAGTTGAGCTGAATTTTTACACTTTCTCAATTGCTTTTTACAGCACACTTCCTTACTATACTTTGCACTTTGTGTTAAATATGCTGTTTTGAAAAAAATACTATTTGAATCAGTTGTTTTTTTAATACAATTTTGCATAATTACTCCATCAAGTAAAAAAAAAAAGATTCTACCTCTATTTTGTTTGTCACACTTGAAAATGCATTGTATTGTAGAATACAGCATGTTCCGATTCTATACTGCACATTTGGGTAAATCTATAGTTCATCTGGGATTCCATACAGGAAAATATGCATAGTATAAATAATATAAACTCTATGGTCAGAGTAGTAAGTTAGCGCGCTGTTCCATACAGACCGAGAGTGGGCGGCAGATGAAGTCAAATGCAATAGGTGAGAGAACAGGTGAACGTTTCCCTCCTCTGCCCCATATGTCCTCTTTCTCTCTTGCTCTACCTGGCCAGTTTCCACGCTTATCCATCAGCACAGGTGAACTAGGTGAGCATGAAACACTATCATGGGACTGATTGTGTTGAAAGTCCAGCCACTTACTCAGACTCAGACTGGGACTCTTTTCCAGAACTGAACAGAACACCTTTTCACCTCCAGCTCATTGGGAAAAAACAACAACAAAAGAAGAAGATCCCGTGAGAAGAGTTCATAACGGCTATATAATAAGCTAAAGAAAAGCAAACTCCACTCTCATCCAAAGTAGTAAACACTTATTTCATCACTCAGAAAGTTGCGAAAAAACAATCAATCAATCACGTAATAAATCTAGATCAAGAAAATGATCAAGCAATTCTTTTTGTTCACAGTGAGTGAATGAATTGTAGGCGTGCCGTCTGAGGCTTAAACTAGCCGAACCGCAATCATAATAACATCGTAACAAACATACCACATAATAATATATATTTATTTCTTGTGAGAGCTGTCCAGATGTTGAGCTAATTGCTTCTGTTCATATACTATTATTCTCTCTCTCTCACTCTCTCTCACTCTTTCTCTCTCTCTCTCTCTCTCTCTCACTCTCTTTCTCTCACTCACTCTCTCTCTCTCTCTCTCACTCTCTCTCTCTCCCACTCTCACTCTCTTTCTCTCTCTCTCTCACTCAATTCAATTCAATTCAAATAGCTTTATTGGCATGACAAAAACATACATTTTGTATTGCCAAAGCATTCAAATCAATTGGAAAAACAGAAAACTGAACATTTGATTAAAGCTTATATAGAGAAACTGACAATAAACAAACTAGAAAAATAATAATAATAATAGTTGTAACATGAAATAAAAAAAACAATAAATAATTCTGATAATAAATAAAAATATTACAATAAAGAAATCATTTAACAACTGAACTTGACACTCTCTCTCTCTCTCCCACTCTCACTCTCTCTCTCTCTCCCACTCTCTTTCTCTCTCTCTCTCTCTCTCACACACACACACTCTCACTCTCTCTCTCTCTCCCACTCTCACTCTCTCTCTCTCCCACTCTCTCTCTCTCTCTCTCTCTCTCTCTCTCACACACACACACACTCTCACTCTCTCTCTCTCTCTCTCTCTATATATATATATATATATATCAAGAACGAAATGAAATATGAAAGAAATAAATGTATAAATGTTACAATAAATGTATCAACTGTTAAAATAATTGTAAAGACATTTATAAAAGAACAACAATGCTTGTTTCAAATTTTCTAGACATCAAAGAATCCTGAAAAAAAGGTCATTTCGACAAAAATATAAAGCAGCACAACTGTTGAAAATAATCATGAATGAAAAATCAGCTTTGATCACAGGAATACTTTTATAGGAATTAAAAATAAGTACACTTTACAATATATTACAAGAAAAAATAATAATTTTGAATTGTTATAATATTTCACAGTTTGATGCTTTTTCTGTATTTTTAATATAACATGGAGCCATGGTGAGTATAAGAGACTTATGCAAACTTTTGAACAGTAGTGCATATAAATGTTAATATCTCTCTCTCTCTCTCTCTCTTTCTATATATATATATATATGAGAGTAGTCCCACTGTTAAAGAATTGTAGAATCAGTTCTAGCTTAAATAATACTAAACTAAATCATTTATACAAGAGCAATATAGCTTCATGTTTCTGCTTTTAGATTTTTCTAGTATGATGGCCCCACATATTACAAATGCATCCTTGTAAAAATGTTTTTTGTTTGTTTTAACAAACTGAGCGATGATATTTGTATTGTGTTGTATTTTCTTCTATAATGATGATGAACGGCAAATGGGTGTAAGAAACTGTCCTAAAGCTCACACAGAATGTGTTACTGAGACAGGTGGCTGGACCTTTCTATTCTGTCCTGAGGGAACTGTCTTGTGTGATTGATCATGTCCAGTGTCACATCTAAGATCACCTCTCCTTCTTTGTAGCTGAGAAATCACTGGAAAGAGATTCCATTACCAGTATTCACTCATCCACTGGCTCTCAAACAATGTTCTCTGTACAGTGTGAGCTTCACATGGACATCTTCATTACTTTAAGCAATGTGCATCATGGCCTTCGTGAGAAGGTTCATTTATTTAAAACCACTTCATTTTGACAGGTCTGCCATTTTTGTAATTTTTACACTGGATTTAGAGGTTTATTATCTCATAGTTTTATTTCCAGAGTCTCTAGAGGGAGTAATTTGATCATACTTAACGGATTTAGAGTTGAGTTTTCTTAATTAGCTATGTAACCCATGTGTACAGCCAATCCATTGACACAGCTTTAAGGCTTACACGTTTTCTTCGGCAGTACGAGGTTAATGGGTCCGTTCATCCAAAAATGTCAATTCTGTCATTATTTACTCACCCTCATGCCATTCCAAACCTGTACGACTTTTTTAATTCTGTGGAACATAAAAGAGAGTATTTTGAAGATTGTTATTACATTGTTATTATTTTTGTCCATACATTTACTCATCTTCATGTTCCAATGAAGGTCAATGGGGACACATGTTTTTTGGACACCATTGACTTTCATTGGAACAACATGAAGGTGAGTAAATGATGCCAGGATTTTCTTTTTTGGGTGAACTATCTCTTCAAGGTTTTGGGTGATGATTAAAAAGTCTTGCCGTCCATGTCAGTTTGCACTGGTTCGTATCCGGCTCGGAGTGGTTACATTGCTGCCATGACTTGGAACGTAATGAGGTTTAGAGGAGTGAGAGTAACTAGGCCAGCTTGTAAGAGTCGTGTAGGTAAACCTCATTCTGCCATCTTCCTTGTTGGTGCATCAATCTCCTATGCCGGTTCACATGCCTTTCAAATCCCACTTGGAGCATTGCGAGTAGCACCAGTTATATTGGTGCCGTGACCCAGGTGGTAGTGAGTTTTAGGTGGGTGAACAAAGACCAGCGGGTAAGAGCTGTGCAGGTAAACCTCCCTCTCCCGCTCTCACATTATCTACGGATACTAGACGCTGCGTCTTTGTTAGCACACGCACCTTCCTATGCTGGTTGACGGTAATTCAGATTCTGCTCAGAGCATTGCGAGTAGGACTAGTCACATTGCTGCCTTGACCCAGATGGCAGTACGGTTTTGAGTGTAACGGCTGCGGGATTTAGCATCCCTGTTAGGATGCCTCCTGTGTTGGTTGACCTGGTTCTAATCCCGCTTGGAGCAGTTTGAGTAGGACCTGTTGCATTGGATATTGAAAAACAACAACAACGAAAAACAAAACAAAAAACAAACAAACATGGTACTTGTACCATTTTGGAAATGTAACAGTATTTTTTCGTATATTGCTATTCTTTGAATATGTTAGAGTAGCATGACAATACCATAGTACATGGAGTAAACACCTTCGGATTCAGGTTTTGGCACATACTTTGACACTGTTCCGGTACCCAGCCCGGTCCTTCGCATTTCAGGGTAACACTCCACACAAAGACAAGCCAGACAGACTAGGCTTTACTAAAAATAATCCCCAAGCAAATAGTGTTCTTTTTCCACATGTGCGAATGACCAGTGAGAGAGAGACCAACTAATCAAGTCACAAAGCAGCTATAATACAAGTGTGGAGGAAACACAAGGCCGGCCACATAGAAGCCCTTTGTACGATGCCCTGTTTCTCTTCTTCTCTCCGAGTGTATCATAGCTGCCATTTTCACACTCATTAGAGGGATTCTATGAATGGGAGCCCAAGGATGGTGTGGGTGAATGACAGGTAAGGATGTCCGTGCTTTATCTCACAACAACTCATAGCCACATTCTTCTCTAATGGAAGTTCTGCTTCGGGTTGAGCTGACCCAGTTTGACTGTTATGGTGCTCAAAGCACGCGAAGCTTAAAACTTGAAGATATTTGATGTTTGACTAAGTCATAGTTCTTGATTCTTGAGCACCAATTCAAACTGGGTCGGCTTGGCATGAAGCAGAACAAGTCAATTCGAGAAAACTGTGGCTAAAAATGTGTGACTTTGTTCATCTGCAGGACACAAAATAAAATTAAATCAAAATGATAATAAATCAAAGATCTAATGAGGTTTGACATAAGTTCATGTTTGTCGCCAAATTTGAAGTCTGTGTATGTGTGTGTTGATCAGTATCAAAGTTTGATTTGAAAGTGAATAAAGGCTTAAATTTCAGTCTGTTCTTCAAACAAAGTAATGGTCACTTTATACCGTATACCAGTAAAATTGTATGGATTGATTTCTCACTGCCTTTATGTACTTTTTGTCACTTGAAAGTTTTGGACCTCATTGGTTTTTCTTATCAACAAAAAACTTTTGAAACATTATTGTTCCACGGAAGAAAATATGCCATGTGAGTTTGACATTATGAAATAAAAATAATAATAATAATTGATAACAGAACTTTCATTTTGGGCTGGATAAGCAATAACCCATTCACATCAAACAGATGCTAAAGTTATCTGTTAGCCTTCGAATTCATTTCAATGGCAGTTGCTTGGCTGGCACATGACTCATGATTTATTTGTTGCTTTAAAATAAGTTATTTTGTCAAAATACATGTGGCTAATTTACGTGCTAACTAGCCAAAAAGACTCAAGGTGAACTGACACTTTAGGTAGTCATTTGTAGATAAAGTGCGTTTTTTTGTTTGTTTTACAGCTTCTTTAATTCTTAGACTTTTGCCATCTTCCTAAGGCCTTACAGAGCCCAGTATTATGGATGATACATTTAATGGCTTAGCCTGACATTACACCTGCTGTTGTTTTTGGCACCAAGGCGGTGATCAAATTAAAGGGGGTGCCCATTACAGGACCAAAAAGAAACCACTTTTTCCGGTATACTGTATTTATTGTTGTACCAAGAATATAATCCCAAGGGATTTTCAGATTGAATGGGATGAGATTTGCAGATGCTGGATGAGGTTGTGTGGCCATATGCTCGCTGAATCACTCCCATGACTCTCTTTGAGATCTTGGCTTGATCACACTGAAGTCAGTCCTTATGTTTCCCAAAATGTGTGGCTTTTTCTCTGCATTTGCAATAAGAGCTTTGACTCCAACTGGGAAATTAAACAGAAATATGGAACAAACCCAGTTCAATCCTATCGGACATTTAAGTTATGACCAGAGTGCAGTTTGACCTTGCTCAAGATGCTGAGATTATCGAGTAGATCATCTTGGATATTGTTAGGTCTGTACAATCTGAAACATGATAACTCTGAAGAAAATACCTTGATGGCTGGTCAGAAAAAAAAAACAAAAAAAAAACATCCCATTTCTTTCTATCTTTGAAACTTTATTCTGATTTTTTTTTTTATTACTGCTCCAGTGCGTAAATATAAATGAAAAATGAATCTGAATTCTCAGTGTTACTGGAGAGACAAAGGATGTGGTATAAAATGTGATCTTTTATCACATTACTGTATGTAGCTTCTTGTTCCAGGAAAAGCTACTTTATTTTGAAAACTAGAGAGATACTGAAAATTTGCTTAGAAACAAAGTTGTTTGAATTAGACACATCAACTGACACTGTGCCTTAAAAATGCAGTGCTCACCCCTAGTCACCAAAACATACAAAATTATCTCAAAAGTACTAGACAAAAAAATAATAATTATATTTTGCAAATGTCGAAATAAATGACAATCAAGCGCATTTTATCCCTCGTTGGAAATTGCTCTCCACCAATGTTTTCAGGGCCACAAGCAGAGTTTCTGGATGACTTGTTGCTGTTGTCCATTCGGAGTTCAAATTACTGGATCAGAGTCCAGACATCCTCCATTCATACAGTTTGTATGGCCACGCCAGAAGGCAAGTAGTTCTTTGCAGTCCAGATATCATCTAGCGACTACAAAGATTCCTGTGACATGCTATTCTCTGAGTGACCGAATTAACTGTCTCTGGGGAGGAGGACACAATGCTAATATTGAGAGAATGATACCTTGACCTACCCACACAGGTTTCACCATACATAATTTCTGTCTTTTTTTTATTTGAAATATTATTTAATAGGTTATACATTTATAATGACAAAAACAAACAAACAATCAAAACTGTCCGTGTCCAGCACCAGAAACTAAAAGATACATTCATTACTGTCAAAGGCAAAAGCATTACTGTTTCCAAAACAACAAATCAAATGTCCGCTGGAAGTGATATGTCTCCGTCGTTACAGTTTGCTGCTGTGAGATTTTTCATAGCATAAACAATTCCTCAGTCAAGAGCAGACAGTCATCTTGTGTGGGCTCTTATGAAGTCTGCTCTGTTCACATCATCCTACCCCATGGTGTCCATAAGAATATGCCCAGTCATCACACCAATGAAAGGACCCGTGAATCAGTTCGTAGCGGCCACTCCGTGCCGTTCAAATGGCACTGTCACCCATTTTAAGGAGCCACTTCTGTGTAATGATGTGTTTGTTTGTCCTGCAGTCAACAAAATGATCACATAATCAGTTATTCTTCATTCAATCTTTCACTCATGTATTTGTCTTTGCCTGCAGTTTTACTTGTAAATCTTAACCTGCACAATTACACTTGCTTCTCTAATTTTTATATATATATATATATATATATATATATATATATATATATATATATATATAGTCTTTGGTTCTTTCAATTGTGACGATTTTGGCTCACATTTAACAAAAACCCACCAATTCACTATCTCAACAAATTAGAATATGATGACATGCCAATCAGCTAATCAACTCAAAACACCTGCAAAGGTTTCCTGAGCCTTCAAAATGGTCTCTCAGTTTGGTTCATTAGGCTACACAATCATGGGGAAGAATGCTGATCTGAGTTGAGTGGAAGGAAAAGGTGTGGAAGAAAAAGATGCACAACCAACCGAGAGAACCGCAGCCTTATGAATATTGTCAAGAAAAATTGATTCAAGAATTTGGGTGAATGTCGCAAGGAATGGACTGAGGCTGGGGTCAAGGCATCAAGAGCCACCACACACAGACGTGTCAAGGAATTTGGCTACAGTTATCGTATTACTCTTGTTTAGCCACTCCTGAACCACAGACAATGTCAGAGGTGTCTTACTTGGGCTAAGGAGAAGAAGAACTGGACTGTTGCCCAGTGGTTCAAAGTCCTCTTTTCAGATGAGAGCAAGTTTTGTATTTCATTTGGAAACCAAGGGCCTAGAGTCTGGAGAAATGGTGGAGAAGCTCATAGCCCTTGTTGAAGTCCAGTCTTAAGTTTCCACAGTCTGTGATGATTTGGGGTGCAATGTCATCTGCTGGTGTTGGTTTTTAAAACCAAAGTCACTGTGCCCGTTTACCAAGAAATTTTGGAGCACTTCATGCTTCCTTCTGTTGACCAGCTTTTTGAAGATGCTGATTTTATTTTCCAGCAGGATTTGACACCTGCCCACACTGCCAAAAGCACCAAAAGTTGCTTAAATGACCGTGGTGTTGGTGTGCTTGACTGGCCAGCAAACTCACCAGACCTGAACCCTATGGAGAATCTATGGAGTATTGTCAAGAGGAAAATGAGAAACGAGAAACCAAAAAATGCAGATGAGCTGAAGGCCACTGTCAAAGAAACCTGGGCTTCCACACCATCTCAGCAGTTGAGTACATATACAGTAAATGAAACAGTTTTTTCATTGGTCTTATGAAGTATTCTAATTTGTTGAGATAGTGAATTGGTGGATTTTTGTTAAATGTGAGCCAAAATCATCACAATTAAAAGAACCAAAGACTTAAACTACTTCACTCTGTGTGCATTGAATTTATTTAATACACAACTTTCACAATTCTAATTTATTGAGATGCACCTGTATGCATATGTATATGTGTATATATAATAGTAAATGTACTTGTACTTGTAAAAATAGCATTGATAATAATACAATTTTCTTGAGCAGCAAGTGAACATATTAGAATGATTTAGTAATGATGCTTAAAATTCAGCTTTGCATCAGGAATAAATTACGTAACATATTTAATTAGAAAACATCACCAACTATCACCTGAGTTCTAATCACAGCTACCTGTTGTCAGTCAGCACACTCATCAGAACCCTCTACAAAAGCCTGCACAACACTCACATCATCGTATGGTCTCGAGAGACTCACCTGTGTACCTCTCTGTTGTTCTCCTTGTCTCCACTCCAGTCAGACTCCTTCTCCTGATCTTCGAGTGTGTTCTCCAGTACCCTGTAAGTAAGAAATATGTCATCATTTGCAATTATTTCATTATTTGCAATTGGCTTTAATACAATTTACAATTATTTATTTTTATTATCTTTACAATATCACACCTAATATTTCGGCAAGCACCTCATTCTTCTGACAGACAGATGAAAGGTATGTGTGCTTCATTAATCCAAATCATTTGCCAGTAATGTAGTAAACAGTTGCTGCTAATATTCACATTTATAACACAAAAGTACTATGGTTCGAGAAACAAATAATATGAATCACACTCAGGGTTGAACAAAATGTGAAAATAGCCCAATCTCAAGAAAGAGGTTCTTACAAGGTTCTTTCTATCAAACCTTCTGTGGGAGAGATAATTTATCTCCAGATATCTTGTTGACACTTTAGAAAATTATTTCAAGGGATCCTTCAAATTCTCTCTGCTGTTTCACGTTGAAAGAGACAAGATGAACAGTTGGGTCAATCCCCTTCCCCCATTGCAGGCCAAAAGCTCGGGGACTCCATCTACGGAGGAGGCACCTATCAGTTCCCTTCTCATTTGTATAATGTAGGGTCACGGATGAAATTGAGTCTTACATGGGGGATTGGAGTTTTAATTCAGGCGCTGTGCCTTGGTTCTTCAGCGCGGCCTTTTCCACCCACTCAACACCCAATCAATTAATGGAGAAGGAGACTTCCTGTCTCCTGTAGTCTGGCCATCACAACAGAGAATGTGTAAGATCAACTTGCAGCTGTTGTTTGCTTGTGTTTAAATATGGATGATATACCTGTGAAACGCTCTATAACAAACACTCGCAGTCACATCACAGATGTATGCTAAGTAGGATTACCAGCATGAATACCATTTTGCATAACTGTCCGTCATCCACACAACACGTTTCTGTGGTATCTGTGGCCCGAGGCTACAGGATCAGATGTTTTTCGACATGCCGCAGTTGCATTGCGCATCTGTCAGGTGTACTAGCGCGCTAACCACCTCTGACTATCCCCCACATGCGGCGAAGCGATTCGTGCCTCGGGTGACTGACGTTAAATGAAGTCAGCAACTTTGAGCCGTGCCTGAGGCAGACGCCAAAATAACAGCAACATACGGACAACATAAAGCCGTACTGATGGGTGGCCCGTCTGGGGAAATGTCAGAGTGAACGTGCTGAAATGGTCTTCTCAAGAGCGCTGGGTTACTAAGACTTGAGTAAATGTAAACCTTCAGAAGTGATGATTCACTCAAAGGTGTTACAGACGTATTGTTGTCTTCCATTGCACAGGATATGACAACATAATCTCAGTGGGAAAAAAATGTGCAAAAACTTACCTATACGAACAATTTACGGCGGTTTCCAGCTGCAATGAACAATAGAGACAGTAAAATACAAACAACTCTTATTCCTCGTCACAATTTATAACATAGATTCTTGATTAAAAAATATTGTTTATGATTTGTAAGCCAATTCTTTTTTATGTTTGCATCACACAACCAGCTCTTGCTCAGTAGCTCACCTGGTACCGCAGTGCACTTACGCAAAGCAGTCAGGTATGAGTGCCGCGATACGTACAACAAGCAATGTAATTAAACGCTGCCAGATTCATAATCATTTGCTTCAGATAAAACAGAAATTGCCTTTAGCACCACTGACTGGATATAAAATTTCCGAACTGCTGCGTTGCGTACAACAACGCAATAGAATATTGCAAGATTCACGTTCAAATGAATTTGACTGAGCTTTTAGCGCCACTCACGGGACAATTCCTTTTTGAATTGTCAAGATACATACAGCAATCATCCTAATGAGACGTCGCCAGATTCATGTTCATCTGCCTCGGATGAATGTAAGATTCGTGGTCATTGGCTTTGGATAAAACCAAACACACTTTTAGTGCTGCTCTCAGGACATTTAGGGTCAGATTTACTAAACAGGGCAAATTAGAGTGAGAGTGCAATTCCAAAAAAGCGCCGATACCGAGCGGAAAGTCCTGCACGTGATCTACTGACAAGGCACAGATGCAGCCGGATCATTCCCAAAATGACCGATACCATCTACCAAGAACAGTGCAAAGTAGATTCTGGTTTAAGCCATGCTTGATGGTGCAAATAACAGTAAATTGAGTAGCGCAAACCTTAGTAAATTACCTTGCATGGTTCATTTAAATATTCTCCTTTCATAAATTTTACTTTTGAAAGGGGAACTCCTACAAATGCAAATGCAATAAGGTCAGCCGCAAAAACAACTTTGTCAGTGCTACTTTTTCACTGTGTGTCTTTAGTAAATCCTGACTTATGCCAAAAGGCCCTTAATATCTGAACTGCCATGATACATACAACAACCAATGTAATAAACGTTGCCAGATTCACATTCATCTGCTTCAGATGAAACCGAATGTACTTTTAGGCACATACACCGGACATTTTACTTGCCGCAAAAAACGCAATGTAATTTCATTTTGCAGAAATGTCGCCAGAGGCCGAGTTTTTCTTCTTCTTTTTTTCAAAAGCTTGAATTAGGAGATGAGTGCAGTGAAGTGGCCTGGATGCCGCCACATATCCCTTCCTGGTAATGCCGTGCCTTTGTTTGGCAAGATCCGCAGCGGTCAGAAGTGGCCAGGAACTGGAGGCCAGTGTGTGTTTTGTGTACGTGTATTGGGAGGGGTGTTTGGCTGGCTTGTAACTGTGTTTGACCCCTCGCCGGGCCATGGCTAATGCAAGTGTGGGCTAGTGAATGGACCGAGGTCAGCGCCCAGTGACACATGACCTGCCACAGTTAATTCCAGTCGAACAATGGATCCGGCCCTGCCGGGAGATCATCCCATTACACCTCCATGCCAAATTAATTGTTTGTTTTCATGGGCCGCTCTCGGACTGACCCCGCGGTCAACTTGCTTTAATAACATTCAGTGTTAACCTGGGAAAACGAAGAGTGCAATCTGGTCCTAACACTGATGGAGCTCAGGTTTGTCAGGACCTTCTTCACTGTTGCAAACAGACCTTCGGTGGTTGCTCAAAAACCAGTCAATTACGTGAGGTAATATACTTTTCACGAATAGTACTTGAGAAGTGACTGTAAACGGCAGAATGTGCCCAAATATAGATGCAGGTAGTGGTAAAAGGAAGCAGTGGAAGCTGATGGAGAGCAGCGTGTCACAGCACTTTGTGTTTAAATAAAGAGAATGTTGAATGCAGAGAGCACAGCGCTGGCCTCGGAGCTTCCAGAGCGAGAGAGCCAGTAATGTGACAGAGTTTCAGGACCGCAGGGCTGCCACACTGATACTGCATAAGGGTTCTACAGTTACACCTTCCCTGACTTTGTTGTATTCCAATGGGAACGCCATACACTAAGATTAATTATTACTCATATACATTTATATAGAGAGAAGTAGAAGGCGTAGCTGTAACACATTTAGGCATATACACAATGTATGGAATAATTTCATGCAAAAAAAAAAATGCTTTCTTCATTGACTTGAATGCACCTTTACTATGTTTAGCATGTTATATTTTCTCAATTAAACAATCTTCAGAAATTTCAGATCAGAAATGTCAAAAATGTCAGGGTTATGCAACTGTCAACCTTATATCACAATGAAAGAAAAAACAAATCAATGAAATTCTTGAAAAGAAAACCTTAAAAAAAAGTAGTATGGTAGTATTTCTTAGAAAAAACATTTTCTTATTAATATTTAAAAAGTTTTGTCCAACAAGTAAAAGTCATGTGATTCAACTAAACATGTAAAAATGTCATGTGGTGCAATTCTTCAAAAAATGGAATGACATTAAGCATTCACAATATTTGGGGAGAAAAAAGTAAAAAAAAACAAACAAAAAAATGATGTGAGCACATATATTCAAGGTGTAATGAAAATTTTAACACTTTTTATTTAATGGTTAGCCCGCGTGACTTTTTTGGAGTCATTACATTACAAGAGCTTCTTTAAAGTTATATAAAAGTTTTAAAAAACATGTAAAACCAACATATCTTTATCATTCTCACTCTTATGTCTTTGAAACTTTTACTGTTTACCCAGTTTTAAATACCTGATTTACAACTGTCAATTGATAACCTATTTTAATCTAATTACATGCATGAAATGCCTCAATTAATTGCATATATTAATATTTGCTGATAAAAGCTTGAATTTAAGAGAATTCAAAAACATTATTGTGACAGAGGAAATTTGATATAATTTTAAATAGGCATAACAAAAAGTTGGTAAATATATTGTTTGTTTTATTTCAATATCATTGAACTACCAAATGAATAAATGAAATGAAACATAGCATTGACCAGCAATCTACAGAAATTTTTTAGTAGTACTAGAATAGGAACAAACTCATTTTTCCAACAAGCAGCATCTTTTTGTTTCACACACAAAGCTTTCCAGCTGAGTGAGCAAATCAGACAATCTCCTAAATTAACGTCTAAAATTATATTGAAAAGTGCAGTTGATTTTAGTGAATCGGTTCATTTGATTGTTTCACTTTAATGACTCAATTCAAATAAACGATTCACTGACTCATTTGAGTCCCCTCATTTGAGTCTTCAACTTAAAGATTGTTTTCCAGAGTTTTTATTTAGCTTAAATTGATCTATTGAACTTTAATGATGTAGCAGCTACAAATCAATCTAGACGAAAAAAATTTTTGTTACAATTTATTTTGATGATCCACTTTTGACATTCTGTTGACTATAAGTAATGTCACACTTGGATGTCAACTAACTCTCGTTAGAGTATTAGTAGAGTATTAGATCAGGGTTCAGGTTAGTAGAATTTTTATTATAGACATGGATTTGAGTATTTTTGGGGAAAATGAGTCAGAACAAAATGAAGTGGTTGATGTGGCAAGATCGCAGACACTGACGTCCTCATCGTGCTGATTTGGTCCTCTGGTAGTCGACAGATGTCAGGAGAATTCAGCCCACAGGTTTGGTTAGAACCTTCGAACCTAAAACAAATACTCTGATTAGGAATTTGAGTAGCACTGAGAGTGATGGAGTGGCTATCTCGAACTATCACTTCAGTTATTTGCGTTTAAAAGGCTATAGTTTAGACTGCAAACACTAGTTTAGGTCCAATCTTCATGATGGACGGGGGAAGGTCAGCTGGTCATAGTGACGGATGTTGTGAGTGTAAATGTTCGGAGAAAAGATTCAAAAAGCACCGTGAACGATATCAAACAATTATCATTTATTTAGTAATATGATGTAAAGCCACTCTGCATTTGCTAAAAGAAAACAGCTCAACAAGGAGTCTACCATTTCTCTCAAAAGAGTCTCTCCGGAGTGTGTTTAGTAAATTACGGACCCTGGAATTTTCATATAATTGGCCATTTTATCATTTTGTTACAGGGAGCTTATTCTGAAGGGGTTCCCAATATGATTTATGAAATACAATTAAGCGTGAATTCTTTCGGCGGCTCATTGCTGGGCTGCGGCACTGCGCGTATCTGCCGCACTACACTGAAATAATATGTAAATACTGTTAAGTAATTGGAAAAACAGTAATGAACGGGAAGAACATGTGACCATTATGGCGAAATTGTCAGTGGGCTCTGGATTTATTTCCCCTTCCAATAAATATTCCAGGGGCTTCCCTCCCATCATCTCTATTTTTAAAGTCGAGAGCGAAACGGTCTCCAACTGATACAGAAACTCATTTCATAGAGCGTGTTCAAAGAGATATGCCTACAGCAGAGATTGAACACTCCGCACGAGCCAGTTCCTCTTTGTCAAACAAAAGACACTAATGACGTTGATCTCTTTCCAGGCCAAATTGCTTAGTTAAGATTATCACATTTTTGGTTGGTCAGAAAAGGACTGTTAATTTAAATGTAGCTATAAACAGGTTGTTAATATTGAACACAAATAATCAGTTTGAACAGAATGTAATAATTTCATAGGAATTAAACGACACAGTCAAACACTTTTTATTCTAGTATTAGTGGAGTTTGCTAAATCCCTGTTAATATTGCTCATACTTATTGAACGTTTGAACAGAACTCATCCTGGACCGTTTATGCCGTCTAGCGACTTGTGTTTGTTTTCATCTGGCACTGATGAAATGGCCGAATAATTCAATATCTAGAGGTTTTGGGGTGAATTCTTTTGACTGCCTAACTACCCGGAACACCCTGGACAACCCTGAGAAAACCACACTCACATTTTCATCAAATTATATTATTTATACAATTATATAAAACATGTAAATATATATATTTTATGTATACATTTAAATGAGAAATGTTGCCTTTGGCAGCTATAGCTGGCATAGAGTTTTACTGAAATATATGTTTATGGTCACACTTTAATTTAGGGTCCAGTTCTTACTATGAACTACGACTTTTGCCTCAGTGAACTCCTAATTACTGCTCATTAATAGTTAGTAAGGTAGTTGTGAAGTTTAGTTGTTGGGTAGTGTCATGGAATAGGTGGCTGTAATGAAGTGCATGACGAAGGAGATGCTCAAGGAGAGATTTAATCCAATACTAAACATACCAAACGGGAGATAATCCAGGAGAATGTACAACCACAAAACACACAGGGCTTAAACAATGCAGGACCAGGAACAAACTGAAAATGAGGCCTTATATACATACAGCAAACAAAGGGAGAAACTAACTAGACACACCTGAACTGAGGAATCTAATCAGTATGTAGCCATGGAAACGCACAGGCAGACGAACTGAGAGAACGGAACCAATTAACAAACTAGAAGCAAAGGACAAAATTGAACAGACCAGGAAAACTGAACAAAACCAAACCAAACCAACACATGACAGCTAGGAATTGGGTAGGATTAAGAGATGTAGAATATGGTCATGCAGAATAAGGCATTAATATGTGCTTTATAAGAACTATTAAACAGCCAATCTCCTAGTAATATGCACGCTAATAAGCAACTAGTTAATAGTGAGAATTGGACCCTGAATGAAAGTGTAACCAAGTTTATTCAGTTAATGATTATTCATATCAAATAGCATCTTTTTTTAATGGTTTTTGTTTTAGTTAACTATAATAATTGTGATCCTAATCTTTCTCATTGTTTAGATAATTCTATAAAAACGGTTACATTTTATAGGTCACTGTATTGCTCTGTCAATTAATTAAAATATAATGACAAAACCTTGTTTCCCATCATTCTTTAGCATTCGAGCACTACTCTCGGAAGTTTAGTGACAAAGTATCGTACATGTTCAACAGCGATCCAAAAGAGAGCAGACAGTTATAAACTAGTTTTGTTCACTTTTCTTTCTCTCTTCTTCCTCTAGAAATATGGAGGCAACGCCTTGAGGCTTTCCAGTCCCCATTGTGAGGACTGCCAGTTCTGTTTGGGCTCATTGTTCTCGTCTAATCAGCCATGGCAAATGTGGAGCCCTCCAGCTCATTACGTATTCGCACTCTGAAGTGACCATGGGAAGTTTTCGGAGGCCCAGCCCCGGCATGGGCTGATGAATTACCTGCCTAGACGACACCTATAGTGAATCTGCGCAGTTGCCGTGGCAGTGCTTTCTGATGGAACCGTCGACTCATCTCTTATCCCGATGGTCAAACAACCACGCCACACCCCCCCACCCCCTTCCCCTACTCCAACAAGCTTGAGTTTCACTATTGCCGTGTCGTCTTTCAGCACCTCTGGCCCCCTTCCACAACTCTACGCTCTGTTTACAAACTCCTGCTAACGATGGCCGCCCTGATGTGCTCATACAAGGACTGTTGGCAGTAACATCCGACATTTATCCTTCGTGCACCAAGGCAGAATTTGGAATTAAAACCGAAGGATGCAATATTCCTGAAATAAAAATTTATATTGTGTAAAAGCTTGGATTCAGCTGTTGAGCTGTTCTCAACTGGTTGGTTTGGACCTCGAAATGGCTCACAAGTGAAAGGGAAATGCTAAATGCACATAATAAAATACATAGATGAAAACACTTGCCATATATTTTGTTGTTGATGCAAGTCTGTCAGGTTATTGGATCGGTTAGGTTAATGGATCAATGATATAGCACCTTCTTTGTCTGTTTTTAAATCTATGCTTTAATCTTATTTATTTGTCAAATGTATGCTAGGTTAAATATTACTGTACTGTTTTGGTGTATTTTCTACAATTATGTACAGCACTTTGGTCAACCATTGGTTGTTTTAAATATATGTGCTTTATAAATAAATGAAAGAATTGAAAGAAAGATATAAGATAGGGACTAATATATAAGGACAATTGTGTCACTTTGGCATGTTTTACTTTATAACCCAGAAAAATACCTAAATTAATTTTTAATATGGAAGTTAAAAACATTCATTAAAAGAGGTACTAGTAAGTCATTCTATTTGCGAATTTTTGAATCATTTAAAAAATAGAACAAAATTATTTAGTCACATAATTGACTTTAATACCAACATGAAGATACAAACCAGATCAAATTAAATATGGGTTGAATACAGAATAAATATATGCTTTGTGCTGCCCACAACTGGCTGTGTGGTGAATGATCGGCTGCTGTGAATATCTAAATTCGAGAGACGTTTACACTATTAGAAAAATATTATGTGTAAATGTGTTCCTTTAGGGGTATGTGTTCCTCACTGCTCCCTTAGAATTAGTACCTTAGCTTAATAGAAGTACCTTTAAATTACTACTGTGAGCATTTTGGGGGCATATAAGGTTCAAAGCTGTCCCCTCAAAGGTACTGGGACAAAGGACTTCTTTTCCCCCTTGAGAGTGTAGAAACAAGTTTATTTTTGCATGATAAACAATGTTGGAACTGTGTGGGTCTTGAAGCAAAACCAGTTAAGCTGTAGTTTTAGAAAATCTCCTGTATATCTATGGCTCCAGAGGTTGTTCAGGTTCGATAGGTTTGTGACCACTGTGACCTTATTTTAGTAAGTAGTAGGGGGCTATGGCTGCCAGTTGTATGGGTTAACATGACAATAATTTGAGCTGACTCACCCATCCCGTTCTCTAATCCCCTGGATATACTGCACTCATACAGGTGTCCACACAATCCAATTATCACCGCCATGCTTGAGTAGAAAATATACTAGAAAAAAGAAGGGAGAAGAAAGAGGAGGGAAAAATCAAGTCAAACATTTATTGTGATTTAACTTTGCCATGTACGCATGTACAGCAGTCTTACTGTAGAGGAGGGGCTATTATTATACATTTACATGCTTGCCGTAATTTATGAATGGTAGTCTGAAAATGGAGTAGCTAATACTTTTTTCTTCCCTGTGATTTGAGTAAACAAACTACCTTTTGAATACCACACTTGTGGCACACTTTTGTGCACAGGTGAAACTAATACCAACTTCCCTTTCGTTTTATTGCCTGATTTCCATTGCTGACATGTGACACTCAACAAAACAACAAAACACCGAAACAATGTAGGGAGCCATAATAGCAGGTGCGTTCATGAAATCCGTGATTTGGGCCAAGGAAAATCTCATCTGCCATCTCGCAGCTCCCAACTTGTAGAGCAGTCTGAAAGCGACAGTGTCCCCCCACTGGTTTGGTAACTAAAATAATGGCAGAGGGCTGATTTTCAAGCATGTAATGTGCTTTCTTTCTCCTCCTGCTGTTGTTGAAGGAGGGGGCGTGTGTTCCCTTTCCTGTAGGATCCCACTGTTTGCCCCCCTATAGGGACAAAGACCCTGAGATAGAGACTATGTCTTTTGGTACACTCCCCCTTTCAAGGACCATGTCGAGGACTGCGGGAGGAAGTGTGAAAGAACTTCCTGAGCCAGCATCCAGCATGTGGGCCAAAGTCAACTTGAAGACCCTCTCGACAGATGGAATCAATCCCACTTCCCCCTTGGATTCCATAATCCAACTTTCTCTTATAACACTTCCCTCAACCTTATCCTTGTATTCCTCAATGGATCTTTGGTTTGATTCAGGAGTGAAGCTGCTTTCTCTCTTGTTGACTTTTATTCTGACCTTCTGAAGTTAGTCATTTGTCATTAGAGCCTTGTGTGTTTGAATTCTGCTTTACTCTATATCGCTCCCATTCTTTTAGCCGTCTTATGCTCATATCCCTGTATAGTCCAAAGTAAACCAAAGTATCATTAATTATTGGAAAACAATGGGATATATGGCCCCAATCACAATGGCCCTTTGAGAAACATAAAAACTGTATAAGCAAATATGAGTCTTAATTGGTCTGTGCTAAACCACCATGAGCTTAGTTAATGACAGCAAATATCCTTATGGGAGTACTGTTTGAGTCCCGGCAAAATTGGTATAACTCTGTAAATAAAAACCCACGTCTCTCCGGATGAGTTTAAGATGAGCTTTAGCTGCTTAGCTACAGCTAAGAAAATATGCTAGAAATTGATATTTTGAAAAGTTGCAATAGCTTGTTTGGCAATGGATTGCAAAAAAAAAAAAAAAATGTACATTTTACAGAAGGACATTGTTCCCAGGCTGTATTTAACATTGCGCAGGGTCAGTACTGCATCAGTTTAAAAGGTTAGAAAAAGAAACTTTATAAAGCTGCAAACAGCAGTTGGGAAAGAAAGGAAATAGTTCACAAGGACTTGCTACATTCCAAAAACTTAGTACATGCCCCCCTTAGACAGTTACTGACAGGAAGCTGAGAGGGACATACAATGGCCCAACATGATCCAGCAAAGACACCCCAAACTGGGTTCCTTCTGCTGTCACCCTAGAAATGCATTCAAATGTCAGTATACTTGAGGACATGTGTTCTCTTGAAACACCTCTGGAATTCACTCCACTGTACAGAAAAATTTGGGGGAGAGGAATAGGAGGGCTTCTATTCATGAATTCCACAATGCATCTGGTTTCTTACATTCTCTCTAGAAGAAAGAATGTAAGAATTCAATGATGAGGAAGCCATTGTAATGGTAGGGCTCCAAGTACTTTAAACACTAACTATTTGATATTTTATGAGTAAACTAACTAACTGATGACCATATGTTTTGGATAAAAAGATATCTTTTCCATGTCTAAATCTGGTTGCTCAAATTTCTTCTTTTGGTCACTTTTCTTTGTATAAGGTAAATGTCGCAAAAACATGTCCATACAGTAAACAGTAAAAACTGTGAATTCAAAATAACTGTTTTCTGTGTGAATGTTTTGTAAAATGATTTATTCCTGAATTCTAATATGTTGATTTACTGCTCAACAAATTATGATTATCAGTATTAATATATAATATATATACTATAACACACATATCAGCGGCATGCAGTGGTGTTCTGAAATGAGGAGTCCTTAGTTCTTAGGTGATTTTTTTTTTTAATAAATCAAATGTAAATTCATGTCCCTGTTACATTTGATGTTGTCACATTTTCCTGGTTCAATGAGCACTATATTACATCAAAAAAGAAAACAAATACAATTACATTTTGTATGTGTACATGAACAATGTAGCCTAATTAATTTTCTATTTATTAAAAAAAGTCAATCTCATCATGAATTAAGAAGAACTTTATTGTCTATCACCAATGATAGAAATTTGTCTTGGGTTAAAAGGCTGACACACTACAAATCAACAATATATATAGTACAACAATCAACATCAACACACAAATCATTATTATTAATATAGACACCTTAAATGTAAACTTCTATTGTGGATAATTCTACAAACCCCACACAATCACTTAACATTGTTTAAAATAGTTGCTGCATCGGGAAAAAAATCACTCCTATAAGCCTTCTTCCTAGCCAAGGGATTTCTGAATTGGCAACCTGATGGAAGTAGCTAAGAAGAATCATAAAGAGGTTGTGTGGAGTCTATAATAATAGAAGCTGTTTTTCTCTTTACTGCCATAAAGATCTGAGATTTGCAGCTGTGAGATCCCAATCATATAGTTTTTTAAGCAGTTTTACATTTATTTCAAAATGCTAACTAAAGGCAGTAGCAGCTGTTCTTTGTAATAGTCTTATTTTCAGATCATTAATCATGAACAGTCATCATGTTTTCAGGTCTTTTCATGTTTTATTTTGACATGACATAAAGCAGTGATATCTAAGCAGGTGGGAAGTTTACTTACTTTTTAATAAGTCTTTCCATTAATGGCGTCATTTTGTTCATTCAGACTGATGCGCACGCAAACAAGCGGCAGGATTTATCGCACAAACCAATCATATTCAATCTTGACCAATCACATTCAAACATTGCGTGGTGGAGGCATTGCCTCCTCTCATGTGACTTTTCTTAATACATTCTCAATTACCCCCCACTAAACCCAACGAGCGCTTTAGGGTGTCTGTTGAATCTCTATGAGATTAGAGGAGGCACGAGAACTTTACCTTGATCTTTCAAGTCGATTTCCTTTCATTTCTTTATTTTTATGGAATGTTTCTATTTTTGACATGATTTGACAATTGCATGATGATCGATGACAGGCGAAAAAACAAATGAATTATAATTCAAATAAATTGAAGGCAATATATTATTATTAATTATAGATAATTAAAAGTTAATCATATTCCAAAAATGTTATTTTATAATAGTTGTCAAAAATGGAATCATTATTTTAGCATTTCAGTACTCAGAGTTTTGGCTGGAAATGTGGTCAGCAGTCATAAAAATGCAAATAAATAAATATTTTATGGACCTGCTACTTGACAGGTTTGGTCCATTTTACCCTATAAGTTCATGAGAAACTGCTTCTGACAAGTAATGCTGAGTGATATTAGGCAAAAGGTTTTCGACAACCCTTGAATTGTTTGTTTTCCAGTTGACATAACTGGAACTAGCCTAAAAAAGAAGCTATATCAGTTTTTCTGTCCCTCTTGAACACCCTATTTTGTCAAAAGGAAGCCCTTGTTTGCCCCCCCCAAGACAAACCTCTATTGGAATCTCTGTTGAATCACAGAGCACCTCATAGACAGTTTCGCCTTTTGACAAAGTTTGGGGCTGCAGAGAAAGAGCTGCCTTGTGTGAGGCTTCACAGTACAGCTGGCCTCCTTTCCTCCAGTAGTTTATTAGACATGGGCCCTTAATGAATGGGAGTCGCTGTTACAGTAAGTGACAATTACTCGACTTATCTTGCTTGCCACCAGCAATCTCACATATCCCCGGCCATCATAATTCCTGCCATCATAAAGAGGGCTTGTTGGGCACTGGCAGCATCTACAATAGCAGTCCTTCAGAGTCAGTTCATGCCATCGCTGACTGTGTTTTCTGGTTTTACTGGGGTACTGCAGCATGATGCTTACTTGTGGATGAGTGAAACTTACTGAGGGATGCAAATAAACAGCTCAGAGTAGGGTTAAGCCCTTTACAACTGACATGAGCGGAAACTGCACAGCCCTGGCACGTCTACAGCGGCCATCTCTTGTTTCTAATTACTTCGAAAAAAGAAAAGGAATGTAATTCAACCGGTAAACATTGTAACGGCATGAGTCAATCAGGTCTGGGTAGGTCTCTTGGTCTACAAGGTTATCAAAGCTTGCCGTTTTGATATTCTGATACCTCTATGATTGTTACTAGGTATTAACTCTTTCCTCGCCATAATTTATGACACGTTTCCCTGACGTTGACAGAGTTTTCCGGGTTTCTGTGTTTTCACGGTGCTGTTATGCATCTTCTGAAAGGGTAGAGAATCTCTGGATCAAAACACATGCAAAAAAGAAGCAGAAACAAGTGATGAAAATTTTGCTTAAGCATGATTTTGTCAACTTTTGGCTCAAAATGTTGCTTTTTTATGAAACTTACTCACATTAAAGTGATTAAAAAATGCATGCGGCTAGAATAAAAAGGTTTTCGTTTGTTAGTTTGTTTAAAAGCAGAAGGTCTGTTCTTTCTTTTGATAAATTGCATGTGCAGATATTCATACAATAAAATATTCTGAGGGCCTTGAAAGTTTTGTGAAAATGATCAAAAATGCTGATGGTGGCTGGCAACTTAAAACAAAAAAAACGCTGGCTGAGAAAGTTAAAATGCTTGATTGATACATTGTAAAGGTGACATAAAACATAAAAGTATTTTTATTATCAAAACATATACTGTATAAAAATTATATCTACAACAATTTGTGCATATAGTAGGGATTTCAGAGCTTTGGCCAAAATAGTTTATTCTGTTCCTCATTCAAAGCTATCGATTGACTTGTACTGACTACAATGAAAAAGTAAATTTCACAAAGAAATGGCAAGTTAAAACTAAACTAAACATGAAAATTTGATGTAGAAAGTAACATTACAATTAAAAAAATAAAACTTTTATGATCTCTATGAACTTTTTTTGTAAAAGAGCTGCATAAAGAGTCCTCAAAAATTCTCTTTCAGTGTATCTTTGAAATAAGAACAGCGCACAGGTTTGAGTGAGTAAATTTAAATTTTGTCTTAACTATTCCTGTAAAGCAAACACTTAATGGATTTGAGGAAATGTTCCTGTAAATCTGTCTCTGGTCTAGTGGCATATTAACTGTAATTTCGCTTTCTCACCATTAGAAATCTTCACTCAGTGTGTAATCCTGATTTGCAAGTAAAAACACGAGAGGCTTTGGTGTGTCAGAGCGGCAGTATTAGACAAACAAAGGTGTGTGTGTCAAGTTTGAATGCACAAATTCTGTTAACGTTTCAACCTGCGGATGAGAAATTAATAAAAGGCACGCATACCCGTCTACAATGACATAACATCTGTGTTTTTGTTCTTTTGTTTTTTTACATTATATTTTGAGAGGAATAACCAAATTATTACTTGTACCCAAATTACTTTCTGACACCTTTTTTTTTTTCATTAAAATAATATGGCATTTTTTAATAGTGAATTTGCTTATATGACGAGACAACAGGGTCAGAATCCCCAATCTCTTTCTCCCAAATTTCACATCTTTATATTCTGATAAATGACCAAAAAACTTTGTAGTTAAAGAGCTTAATCTTGAAAGAAATTCTTAATGTACTGGTATTATTTGTCAAAAATATTACTTAATATTCCTGAATCAATCAAACTACACCGGGTTGCAGTAACAAAAGTTATTTTAAGACTGACATATGAGATAATAGTTCGAAGTGTCATATAGTGAGAATACGTCAGTTTTATTCAGCGTCCCAAACAGAGCAAAATTGCGCAAATGCTGATATTTATATGGAAAAAAGTAAGAAGAAATTCTGATCGCTTGATCTTTATAAGAGACTACTTACATAAAATACACTCTATATCTGCCAATAATGTCTAAGTACGATGATATGTAAATACTTAGTTTTATGATCAAAGCTCTCTAGTTTTAAAACATATAATGCAATGCAGAGACGAGATGAACAAATAACCCTTCCTCAAAAGCCTGATGGATCATATTCGAGTCTCACATTTGAACACGATTTTTCTAAAAAAAATGATGTATGGATAGGAATGAGCATGTATGGTCCTGTTATTCTCTACTTTATGGGGACCAAATGTCCCCACAAGTATCGTAATACCAGTACATTTTTACCTTGTGGGGACATTTTTTGGTCCCTATGAGCAAACAAGCTTATAAATCACACAGAATGATCTTTTTGAAAATCTAAAATAGCAGATAGTTTTCTGTGATGGTATAGGGGGATAGAATATACAATTTGTAAAAACCATTATATATATGGAACGTCCCTATAAAACATGGAAACCCAATGTGCGTGTGTGCGTGTGTGTGTGTGTGTGTGTGTGTGTGAGTGAGAGTGTGCTCTGGTATGTTTGTCCCCGTGAAAAGAGGGCCTGTGTTCAGCCCAGCCTGGGCCCCTGTAATGCTGCAAACACCACGGATTTGGACTTCTCTTTTGTTGTCCTGTGTGCTGACATCACACACTGCTGATGGGCTAAAATCCCTCTTTCTCCAGCACCAGCACTTTTGAAACAAAACTGCCATGGCACTGATGAGTAATGCCAACTTGCCAAAAATACCTCATTAATCATCACACTAGCACACACATATCCACACACACAAACAGACCCCTAACAGCCCAACAAAAGCGGCCCCAAAAATCCTAATGGCTACCATAATCAGAGTCTGTGCTAACAACGTGCTGAATTTAATATTATAAAATGAACAGATGCATGCCAAAATACCCAATATAGTACCAGCTATGTCATGACATATCTTTTCACCAGCTGTTGCGTAAATCATTGCACCCAGAGAGGCATGTATTAGTTCACATATAGCAACAGATCTTCATTTCATGAAAATCCATGTCCTTAGTGTTTTTATTAATTAAATTAATATGCATTTATTATGATTTATTAACTTTTTTAAAGCGACACAAAATTAAGTACTTTTATTATTTATTATTTTCTTTTATATTTTTAAAGCTGCGTAATAAAATTAAATATAAATTGTAAAAACGGATACACAACTGAACACATCTTGTAGTCCACATATATATACATATATGTATTTTTTTTATTCCTCCTCCACTATTCATAAGAACTCAGATCAGTGATTATGGCTGCAAAGGTGGTATTAAAGTTTGTAACATCAATAACCGTCGACGTGTGAAAATGGAAGGCCACATTTGGATTTACTCACAACCTTTCGAGAGATGTTTGCGTAGAAACACGTCGGGAAACGTAAGGTTTACTGTATATGCACGGCTAATGAATCTAGAAATGGTGGCAAAGGTGGCATTACACTGAGGTAAACAAGCCTACATACTCACACACCCAGCAAACATTCTGTCACTCGTTTCAGCCATGAATGAGTCTGACGGTGTAATAACAGCTTGAACTCCTAAGAGGAGTAAAGACAGCACGCGAGACGTTCTGCACCCGAGCTATGAGTATATCATGGTTCACTTCTATCATAACCACACCAACAATCACACACTCTTGGCTTTCTCCGAGTATTATCTCCTCCGTATAGCAGAAAGGCCTTCCCAAGACTTTCAAATGTTTCTGAGCAGTGTTTCCCATTTTTGTCCTCAGTGATGTGACAAGAGTGGGATGATACCAGCTTTTAGACCCATCGTTGAAGCTGCACTCAAATGCAATCAAATACAATCAGCAACAATCTGGCACGAGCTCGCCGTACTAACTCTCTCGCTGAGTGCCCGGCAGACAGCCTCAGTCTGTTAAACGTGACAGATGGAATCGGCCCCCGAGAGAAGAGCCCCGGCTCTGATCTGCGTGGTGAGTCGGTCCTTTGATCACACCATCTCCCCTGTGACCGGCCGAAATCATTTCAAATCACCCAACAGGTTGACTCAGATTTTCAGGGCCGCATGCAGTTTGGCCTTGTTGAAAGTGAGTAGACATGAATGCCCCATCTCAATATGAGGAGGGACCGAGATATGTTGTGTTACGTTGTTATGTTGTTATAACATATAACATGTCATTATTTAAAGTTAAATACTGCGCTTTCAAACAGACTGAGGTATACTAATTGGTAAAACACTACACCTTTCATAAAGCAACTGAAGTGGCTTTAAATCAAACATTATGTTACATTACATTACATTACACTATGCTATGATATGGCTTAAACTTATTATTATAATATTATGTTATTCAAACTTTCCAGTTCAACAAACTCTCAAGGCAATTCATTATTTTACATTTTGCCGAACTGGTTGCAAATTTATAGGAATTCGTATAATCTGATTGGTCGGTGGTTACGTTTAAAAGGGTTGACCTTCATGCTCACGTTTTTTCCCTAAAAATCATACATTTCATGAATCACATTCGCCAGCCACCACCTTCTTTACACGTTACATTTTCTGTCATTATGCAAAGTTAAAGGAATTCGAGAAACATAATTTACGCTTAATCGACATAATGTTGATTACCACAGAAATCATTTAGACTCGTCATTCGCTTTCTTAAAAAAAAAGCACAAATTTAAGTAACTAGTAAGCACTTATAATGGAAGTTCCAACATTTTGTAAATCTACAGAAATGTGAAGCGTAAAATTTGTGCATGAGTTGGGTTGTAAAGTCACTCGTTTTAGGTGCTATACGTTTTGCTTAAACTGGATATATAGTTTCACATAAAAGGTTAGTAAGTGATTTTTTCACACTAAAATCGTGTTTTACATCTCGTGCCCATACTATTGAAACAGTGAGTTTTTTAACATTTACAGATTGGCGCCTTCACTTGCAGTTGTTTTTCAAATAAGTCTAAATAGCTTTTTTTGTTTGTCATTTGTTCTTAAACCCAGAAAATTCATTTAAGCACTGCATTTACCAGCTTGTAATTGTAAAAATTCCTTTTATCCACATTTCACAACAACAACAACAACTTAACATTAGCTTCAGAGTAACACATCGAATCTTTTGCATTTGAACAACTTCTTGTCCTTTTCAGACTCGGACACTGAAGCTTACAGACATTGTTCCTGAGTCAATGAAGTTTGTAAGGCCGTACACATGTTCTCCAGCTCTTCTCCCAACCATTCCAACTTTTAATAAGGTTTTAATGACCACTTCTAAAACGCACCCCATAGCTGAAGAGATGCTCGGGGTCTTTCCCCACCCACCCCTCTTGCGCACTCTTTACTCTCAGAGCTGCAAATCTGTCAGGCCCAGCTAAATTCTCACCCAGGTTGTCAACCGTGCTTCTCCAAGACAGGGTCACAGGGTTAAAATCGATTTCACAGGCCACCTGGAGAGCCTAGTCCGCAAACTGACTCAAAAAATTTATATCAGTCTTAGAATTGCCTACCACCCAGGGTTAGGTTGAGCTAGCGCTCCCCCAAAAAGTCCCAGGCTCAACAGAAGTTGGCACAGGCAGAGGCTGGGGTTGTTGACCCTGCAAGCTGACCTCTTCAAACTTCAACTGAATTGTTCTGGCAGTTTCCACGGTGACAGGCCACTCCAAGCTTATCCTGCTTAGGCTGAAAAGGGGCGCAAACTTTACTATAATCTGCCGAGTGATGATACAAACGCTGAAAAAAAGATACTAAAAACATCAAAGATGATTTAAAACATCATATTCATAAGAAACAAATTTATGAAATACAATATTTTTCAAACCTAATCTAGGTTGGCAAATCAGTCTCCAAAAATTGGACCATTCAGATCTTATTTCAGCTTGTCACAATGAACTTTATTTCAACACTGCTTTACCCCCACTCGATCCCCATCTTGAGAACTTTCTGATGAATTTACCAAGACTTCATCAGGAATTATTGAGAGATGAGATTTAAAAAAAAAAAAAAAAAAAAAAATGTCTGTATTTCCTGTTGGATGAAAGTTGAATATTAACCCATGCACGGGCATGCATTAACCCTGCAATAAAGTGCCTCTCCTCTTAAGCCGTGCGTGGATCTCCCGATGTGGACCGTGAATTAATCTAATCCACAGTTGCACTGATTTCATTTTAAGAGGAAGCTCTACAAGGACACAATTATTGATCACGCATCTTAGTTGATGTGTCACTTCAAATATTTAGGTGACCAAATATGGAAGCATTATCAGATGATGTGATTTGATATAGTATAACATTTCAGCCCAAGCTGTCATTACACATTAATCTTTTGAGTTATGAACTTCATAACATGCTGGCAGGTGCAATTTCAAAAGCTGATAATCTGTTTCATGTCATATTCTACCGAAAGCAATAGAACGTGAACAACTCTGACACATAATCAATACAAAAATCTCTGCAATCTAGATTTGCCTGCATATATATATATATATATATGTTTCATATTAATTCAGTTACTCTACCATTTAATTAACATGATTTTTAATTATATTTCTATAGACAGAAATTTAGTAAAACAATGGAAATAAGTATTAACTCACAGTGTTCATGCTGGTGTAATTATATATGTAAGTATTTAAACGATTTGTGTGTTGAAACCCTTTTAATTACACATTGTTTCTGTTATTGATAAAGAAATGAATTATATATAGCCTACATAAACTGCATAACATGGAAGTTCTACCAATAAATCAATAGAAAATAAAGTGGTAATTCAGGCTTTGTGAGGACACAATTGCCCATGCGGGAACCCAGCACTTGGGCTGTTGGCAGATAATGCCATAACTGCCCACCAACTGTTGCATGTTTTAATGGGACTCGCTGTGTTTCTTATGTTAATTGGGCGGGTTGAGCGCAAAGACAGTGAAATCTCATCCTGCGACTAGATTGGCTTTTCAGAGGGAGATGTCATTTGGCTGAGCTCTGATCTCCTCGATAGGGAGATAGGCACCTGATTCAAATGGTTTGCCTGTTCCCTCTAGTCACTCGATCGGCGTGTGAACTCTCTTATTTACAATCAAATACCCTGACCGGGCAGCACACACTTCAGCAGCTCCCGTATCACTCATATAAGCAACAACACCCTCTTTTAGCTCACATCACGCGTTTGATCGCACCACCTCATTGGTCACAATGGTTTGTTAGGATTTGTATTTATGAAAGCCATTTTATCCAACGCATGTTGGAATCTCGTTGATTCCGGTTCAGTAGTGGTGAGAATCATTTTTTAGTTAGACGTTGGTCTATGCGTTATGACGTGCGTTCATTTTGTCCGCATCGATTCAATACATTTAATACAAAAATAGATATGATCGTTAATGCTATTTTTGTGGCGCTTAAATCGAATGATTAATAGGTGTGACATTCCCGAGACTGCGAAATTTGTTGTTAAAAGAAAAGAACGAAAAAAAAAAGAAGATGCAATGTTTTAAGTCATTTAATGTGGTACAACCAACATGCATTTAGGCTACAAGTATCACGTTTCGCTATGTCAGGTGACTTGATATTCAAAACACATGATATTTGTAGCTTGCGTGTATTCGGTGTGTAAGGAAATTGTAGGCTACTTTTTCTGGATGGTTACACCACATGACATGTTTGGGAGCTCTCTTCGCGTGTATTCGTTTCATGACTTTTGCCGTGAACAAAATCTGCTGCCGCTAAAAATAATAAATATGCATCATTTCGAACTGTCCTTTGTTTGCTCCAAACGTGTGTCCTATTTAAAGCATTGCATTCCGTCACTTACATGGAAAGCTGGAGTAGCTCTTTGAGCCTGAATGAAAGAAAAAAAAAAGCTTTACATTCCAGCAGGGACTCTGACGAGAGCACAGGGCCATTCAAAGATTTTAGACCCACTAACCATACTTGAGAATTAATTAGACTCATACGAGATAGGCTTGGGGTGACCTAAAATGCGAAGCGTCGATTATTTATTTATTTATAGCTCTGTACTCTGCGTGATTTGAAGGCTATGGTTTATATGTAATATGTCATATTGATATTAAAATTAACAAACAATTCAACCGAACATTTAGAATGCACTTTCAAAAACTCGATTCAAAAAGTAGCTAATTTTATCAGTATTGAAATATAGCGATTATTATTATTATTATTTTTTTTTTTTTTTTTTTATGGACCGAACGTTCAAACAGTGAGATCCTTAAATAACGTGTTCTTCATAAAGACCTCATTACGAATTCGAATCGAATGTCCAGCCAATTCGATTTAACGGCTCGATTTTAAAGTGAAAGTGTTGGGGAGTCCGCGGCACGCAGATACCTTTAGGGCAGGAAGAGATGTGAACATTTTGAGAAAATTAGTTGTCAACAAGCCCACGCGTTCCATTCAGATGACACGGGGGTGACCAGAGAAACATAATGGGCCGGTTGAGGGGCCCATTCAACATCCAGACAAACCCTTTCTTCTGAAAGCACACATTCGTCTGGATGATCCAAAACTCAGAAGAGAAACGAGTCCTGGGAATATTCCCCAAAACATTTCACTTCCTTGTCCAATCGCTGAATTAATCAATCCACTTTAGATCCTCGATATCTCCAGTTTATCGGTACTTCTTAGAAACTGTCCAAATCAAGCTTAATGACAACCTTTGCAAACAAATAACAGATTGAAACAGTGTAATTGGCGATGAATATGATCTTTTATTAAGTAGGATGACCCAGTTGCTTTTAGTGTCATTAATCAACATATATGCTGTATGTACAAGTGAAGCTTGAAATTGGCGGAATGAGGAGAACAATGCTCTGCTGTTTCTGAGGGTCAGCTAATGACAACCTCCTAACAGCCCCCGAACCTAATGCTGGGAAACCAGGAAAAAAAAACTGATTTCACATGCTGAAGATCATCCATGCAAAAAGTGCGTCATAGATATTCACATTCACCTGATGACATTTCCTAGGAAATGGGAATAAGAACGAATAGATTTTGAATATGTTATAGTCTTTGATGAGGAATAAAGAAAAACTTTAGCGTTTCCTTTCCACTTGGTTGAAGCGCTTCAAGTCGCAGCTCGATCTACATATAGTTTAAGTTCAACTCGTAGCTTTATTTTCGCTGAATAATTAATCCGGACATGTTTTTTTTTTTTTTTTTTTTTTTTTTCCTGAGCTTTGAAAATCTTTACAAAACCTTTCAACCATAAGTAATTGTGTAAATTAAACGTGTTGCATATTTAGCGTTTGCCGAACAAAAACAACAAAGCACTTATTTTTTTCTGAATCCGAACTGTGATTTCATAGCCTACGCAATTTTGAATATGCACGCAAAAAAAGTGTAAAAATTGCAGATATCCTAATTCATATTTATTTCCAATATATCGCAACTTCCCTCCAACTTAACATCAGTGCGGTGTATAACCCCCCTTCATCCCCCGTCTATGAGACTCAGTGGTGCATTAAAAGGATCCGCATTGCTGTGACTGATCTGCTGTAGAAAAGCAGAGATTGTTCCTCGCGTAGGATGAAATACTCGCACCTCAGCTTTGCATATGGTCGAACTTGTTGCCCCGCATAATGATACAGGACAGAAACACATGGACTGATGTCATTTGGAGCACACTGACACGTCATCTGCTTGAATCGATTGATCTGCACTGTTCGATCCGTTATCGGCATTTAAAAAACGAAGAGCTCAAAATGTTTGAAACTGCATTTGAAATCAGTGTAAGGACAAATCTGAACAACTGTCCCAATGCAAAACTGATTTTCATTGATACACTGAGCATTTAAAAAAACGTACTAATAGGCTAGTAATAAAACCCAATTTTCTGCATACTCCAGATCTCCACTGTCGGGATCCAATCCAGAGGTATTAACAAAGAGATGATTTACATTGATGTCGAGGTTTGACAAATGTAGCAAAGCAAAGCTTCTGATGTGTAAACACGCACCAGACAAAACAAACAATTAAATATATGCAAACAATATAAAAGTGAGTGCACTTTATGTTATAGGATGAACAAGGTTCTTGAGAAAAAAGCATACCAACGTCTTATTACATTTACAAACAAGAAGGATCTAACTAAAAAGTAACTTTGCACAACAAAGAGCCTGACTGTTGGGAAAAAGGGCGCTGGCATGCGTGAATATGATGACAAGCAGTTGTCGGAAGTTGCTTGAATTGGAGTTGAGTGCCAAAGTCTTCAGCAAGGGTAGAATTATGACAGACTGCACAGTGATATTAAACAATGGGTTTGTTTTAATCCGTCCGATTTCAGACTGTTTACAGCGTTCTACTCCCAGACAAATCTACTCGCGCGCACATTTAGTTATCTAAAATGCCTCGATTTAACATAACAATGAACATAATCAACACAAACACGCAATGAGTGAAACATAATAAGTTTAAACACGCTAAAAATAAATGAAATGCATCAAAAGTCGAAGGAGAGCCGTTTTGTCAGGCTCGGTTCGGCCCGCGCCGCGAGACTGATGTGGTGCTGGCTGACAGTGTGTGGTCTCATTGAGACCCCCATCCCCCTGTTTCCCTGCACCTGCACTGGATCATTCACCCAATGAGAGACATCTCTGACAGTTCTCAATTCAGCCCATCTCACAATGCTCAGTCCCCCTCCATCACTGCCCCCCTCCAGCAAAAACGGCCACAAGAAACAACTTATACTTTCTCCAAATAGTTTGCGCCTCTCTCCACCCATTACAAACACAGACATATACGCTCTAAATATTTATGCATTCGATTTATTACATTATATTCTTTGTAATGAGAATAACCCGTTAATAATTATTTGCTAACTTAATAATATTAGGCCTCATAATAACAACAACAACGCTTTTATAGGGATTTAATGAGCCGACATGCTAATAAAATCAATAAATGATTAATACACTTGGATAAGCTAAAATACTATTACTATATTATTAGCCTATATTATTATAATACTATTATTATACTACTAATAATAACAACAACAACAACAACAACAACAACAGCGAATAGATATCATTAATATTATCTCCACAATATTTACAAGCATTATTATTAGTAGTAGCACAGGTTTATTCTTTGGCTCTTCCCATTGGTCAATCGGGCATTTATACAATCCCCTATTCAACTAATATTTGCTCATATTATAATGAAATCTGTGTTGTCAAGACTTGTTTTGCCGCGCCAAAACATCATTAATTACTTTTGAAGGGTGCTCTATTAGGGCTGTAAGTATTTTTTCTTTTTAAATAGTCCGTGTTACCGTCATACAATCCTAAAAAAGCTCAGACTGAATATCTCGCTGTATTCAGGCGTCCTTAAACAAGAGAGTTTTGAGTAAAGTCCTCGAGCGCTTACCACCTGTTGCTCTACAGATATCTGCTTCTCCACAACATCAGCTTTCCCGGGTCATGCCATCCCATAAACGAGCAATTTCAACAAAAACACTTGCCATGACTTTTAATGAATTTTCGTGAAATGACTAGGCAATGAAATCACAGACATGACAGCTAAAGGAACAATTTTCATGCTATTATTCACTTCGCATCCCCTGAAATGTCATTATTTATTCGTGGCATTGTCTCAACATTTATTGCATTATATTACAGCAATCCAATCCCCCAAAACCGCAGCAGTTTAACATTAAATAAAAATCCCCCCCCCCCCCCCTTAACGCGCAAACATTCTCACAAAAGTGTGTTATTCCATAAGAGTAAAGGAAATCATTAAAAGTTATTTTAATCAGTATTTTCAGCTGTTCTAACTACACTAACGGCGTTAAATAGCTTCCATAAAAACCCTGTTTTGAAGGCACAGCTGTAAATCTCAACATTTCAGCAAATAAAAAACGTTTATTTCGGTAGATGCTGAACCCTCAGGAGCGCGTTCCCAGTTCACTCACATCCAGACTTAAATTCCCAGTTTATCAAACAGATTCAGCCATTACAACCAATTCCTCTGCTTGTATAAATAATGGATTCAAGCAGTGCTCCCTGACCCTTTGAGAGTCCGGCAGGGACACGTTTGTCGGAATGAGCCCTCGTCAAATATTCATTTAGCGCTTAATGTGAGCCCTTCTCCCCCGAGACCTGCTGTAATAGATGCCTCAGTGCCTTGGCAAGAAACAACACTAATCTAGCACATATTCGAACGCACTTCAGGTTTAAAACTCCTTACATGCACACTCTTCATTCATCTCCATAATCTCATCTGGAGCTTGATTCAGACTGACACACAGCAGCGACAAGCACCAGCAGCAGCTTCTCCCGTCCAACACTGAAGCCGTTTTAATACATGAGCGTTCATGTACACGAGAAGTGAGCAGAGAGAGACGCCTGATATTTTAGTCGTCTTGTTTTCATTCTGAATTACAGCAAATTGATTTTTTTCAGCGCCCGGCTTTTTATTAGTATTTTTATTATTTCAATAGCAATATCGAATAGAAAATGCTATAACATCATATTATAGGTTATAGAATTATAGGCTAATATATTACAACGGTTATTTATTTGTGTTATTTTATAAGCTACTGCTGTTGAATAAAAAACGAGAAATGATGAAAGTTCACAAGTGAAATGGAGAAACTCTGCGCGCAGAGAAAATCAAGAAATAAACGTGCAGTCACAAAATGGCTTATGGGAAATAAAGTTGAAGTAAGTGACTACCTTGACGTGCGTCTTCATTTCATTTGGGCCGTTTTATCTCCCCAAGCAGAGCAGAGATTTACAGGCAAGAAACTTAAACGCTGTGGTGTCGCTCACAGTCCTCGTTTCCACTAAAAAAATAAAGACGGTGTTAACTTAATGCTCACTAAATTTAAATAGCATCTAACATTTCATTTGTTGGAATCAAACACCAGTAAACACGCTGTCATAATTCTGCACATGCAGTCCCAATATATACTTACTTTCAAAGAGCTGCACCCTTGTGTCATCTTATTAAAAGTGTGTTTGAGTTAGAGGCTGTGAATACATATATCAAGTGACAATGAATTTAGAATGTATAAATTGGATGGTTCGATAAGAAAAGCAAACATCAGATTCGGAGAGCAACCTGAATGTTAAATAAATTCAAAACCAGAAACAATTTCAAATATCCAAATTTCAAAAATTTATTCATTTCAAACTGCATATTGAAAAAAAAAAAAAAACTCAGATTGTAACTGTTATAATGATGTTATTAGTTAAAATATATACATGGAGCGTTGGCAACTGCGTACAGGCCACATTTTACAACTACGAAAAATGAAGGTTTTAAAATAAAAACTTAAAATATCACAGAAAATGTACAGAAATTTTACAAACCATGAGAAAATAAAGAACACAAACTTCATATACCTAACAGATGAAGAGTGGGAGACCGAAAGGAATCAAATCAAATCAAAGGTCTAAGAGAGTGCCTCTGTTTGTTCTCTCACTTAGAACTTAATAATAATAATAATAATAATAATAATAATAGTGGTGGTGGTTTATTACTATGTACCTTGAATGAGAAACTCTTTTTATCCCGTTCTTTCATTTCAACGTTTGCAGATTTTTTGGAGCAGTAAACATCAGTTATTGTGCCATCTTTTTTGCACAATTACCTTTTATAAAAACGTAACTTCCTGCTGTTTACAAACATTACATCTGGTTGTTATTATGTTTCTTTGATAAATACTGTACAAAAGTCGATTGCAATAATAAAAACATTTGCTTCACTCTCCCCCGTTTCTACTTTCCAAATCGCATACACCTTCTGGAATTAAAAAGAAAGAAGGAAAAGAGAGAAAGAAAGAAAGAAAGAAAGAAAGAAAGAAAGAAAGAAAGAAAGAAAAAAGCAAAGCAAAGAAAAAGAACAACAGAACGACAAACTGTGTGGAGTTCCTACCGTTCCTTTTTAAATAGAAAGCAAAAGTTTTGTGTTCTTTCCTTGAGCTCTATACAACTTTTCCCTCCCCAAAAAGTGTTCTGTACAAAAATAGTCCAAAGGAGTCCAGCAGTGTAGAAAAGTTCATTTACATATGCGATAAGGGAATCGTGCCGTTAATCGTCGTGCCAGGCACAGGTGCGCTCTGGTAATGTTGGGACATGTGCAGTCTGCTCTGGGCACTCTGCTCCTGGACTTCCGCCCCGGGCAGGTACATACTGATCATGTCCCGCAGGTCCCCCGTTTGACACTGTCCGGCCCGGGAGTGAGAGGACGATGTGACCACTGGCGGACTCGAACTGGACTCGGACTTGACCACCGAGCCCATGGAGCCAAGCGTCATTCCCGGCGTACTTTGCTGCGAATAGGACATGCTGTAGGTGGGCGATCCATTCATGTAGGTCTGCGAGTTGGTCATGGAGTTGTACTGGAGCGCGCTCATGTCGTAGCGGTGCATGGGCTGCATCTGCGCCGTGTTGTGCGCGTTCAGCCCCGGGTGCTGCGGGTAACCCAGCTGCTCCTGCATCATGCCGTAGCCTCCGTTGGTCCAGCCGTTCATATGGGCATAACTGTCCATCCTCTGGTTGACCCCGGCGCCCAAGCCGGCCCCTACACCCACACCGGCGCCCATGGCGTTGCCGCCCGGCGCCAGGAGCCCGCCCGGCAGGGTGTACTTGTCCTTCTTCATGAGGGTCTTGGTTTTCCTCCGGGGTCTGTATTTGTAATCCGGGTGTTCCTTCATGTGGAGAGCCCGAAGGCGCTTGGCTTCATCGATGAACGGCCGCTTCTCGCTCTCGGACAGAAGTTTCCACTCGGCCCCGAGTCGTTTGCTTATTTCCGAATTGTGCATTTTGGGGTTCTCCTGTGCCATTTTCCGCCTCTGGCCACGCGACCACACCATGAAGGCGTTCATGGGTCTCTTGACCCGGTCCGGGCTGTTTTTCTGGTTGTTTCCTGATGAGTTGGTGTTCCCCGTGCCCCCCGTGTTGGGCTGAGGCGCCGGGGGCTTCAGCTCGGTTTCCATCATGTTGTACATTTAAAACGATTTTCTGAAAGTCTTCCCCACCAGCAGTAAAACACAAACAAAACCAAACAAAACAGAAAACACAGCTAAAGTCCAAAGTGGAGGCTGCTGAAGTTACCTTAGCAGTTCTGGTAACTTTGCTGAGGAAGTAAGCGCTATTAGGTCCTGTTGGTTCCACAAACTTATTTTCTCAGTCTTGAAGAATCGACACAAACTCGGTTTCCCTCCTCGCCAGAGCCCTTGTCAACTCCTGATACTTTTTGAACAAGTTAATAGACAACCATTCATAGAGCGACTGTCAGCGAATATAAATGGGTTTGTCGCTGGCCAATCAGAGCGCGTCTGCTCCCTCAGCCGCGACTGTGTGTCTCTTGGATTTGCATAAAGGGGCGGGGTTACGGACGGTCAGCAGTGCAGGGCTAAGCCACAGGCAGCACTTCTCCACCAATGAGCACTGTGTGTGTGTATTATCAGAGCAAGAACTGAAGTGAGAATATTTTACACAAATGACTTTCTAATCAAAGTTTATTACAAGGACGTATGATCTTAAGATCCTAAAACTAAACATTGGAATACAGTTCTGCTTTTTCTGTAAAAAGAAGAAAGAAAAAAAAACCCGCTTTGTTTTGAGTATAGCCTACATAAATCCACGTCTAAATGAACAGTTTAGCTGGGCTTTTAAAAACAAGTACAAATATAAAGAAACCTTTTTAGCGAAAGGTCAAACATCATGTAAAGTCTATATAATATTAGCCTACAATCTTTTGCTTGAATATGGCTTAAAACACCAAAGGCATACAAGTATTTTAATTACATTTTTATAGTTACTATTAATTTTGTGATTACTCGCAGTTGTTATTTGTATTATTAGCACTGGTTAACAAATTTAATAAACAACTGTATTTATTAAACGTCCCCCCCCCACCACCCCTTTTCTTGAAACAACATACACAACGTGGTAAAATGTCTGCATTTGTGAAGTAGACTTGAACTGGCTCAAGTTGAATGCGAATTAGAAAATGGAGAGCAGTCAATCATCACAAATAGGCAGTTTTGTCTCGGCTGTTGTCATTACATCACCCTGAACAAAAGCACACAAAAGCTGACTACACTGACCATCTCAGTTCTAAGGATTTGTGTTATTAGAATCCACTTCATGAAGAGTGACAAGGGGAGAGGATTTATTCAGCACAACCTCCTTCAAAATAACATGAACCAACATGACAGGCCGCTTTATAATCATGCACTTTGATTAAACCCAATTGTTACGAACGAATAGTTTTAGTAAACATATCTCCAAGAGTTAAGAGTCGATCACTCTTCTGCAGAAGTTGACCATAGGCTACTAGACAACACGAAAGAAGTGGAACTAATATACAAACAGGCTTAATGTCCGGAAAACACGTCGGATCATTTTTTTCTTCCACAATGCACGAAAGCAGATCTTATTATGTTTCAACAGCGTCCTCTTGTGGTCATATTAGCCTAATATAAGATAAAGCTCAACGTAGACACCTATTTCCCACCACATTTAAGCAAATTGTTTCTTTCTTTTTTTTTCTTTCTTTAAAAATATATATATATATATATATATATATATATATATATATATATATATATATATATATATATATATATATATATATATATATATATATATGTACACACTTAGGGATATAATTTGCAAGACATAGCCTACACAATTTAGAGATTTTGAAATGTACTTTTGAAGGATGTATGCAAAAATAAATAAACAAAGTGATTTTCAACTTCTGTTAAGAGACTAAAAACAGAATCTTAACACGATGGCACTGCAGCATGCGCCATTCTAATGCAACTCTAAACTGCTCTCTCTCTCTCTCTCTCTCTCTCTCGATCTGCATTTGAGTGCCTTAATCTGCTTATGGAAATGTGTAGAACAGCGGGGAATCTCTAACATCCCAGAGTGGCTCCTGCTTTGGCTAAATTGTTAATTGTCACAGTAATAGTTGTGAAAAGACAAGTCTCTTAATGATAACTAAAATATATTTTAATGATATCAATTGACTGGTTTTGAAACGTTTTTTTTTTTTTTTTAAGAAAGTGACAAATGAAAATGTATGATTATTAAAAAGCAAAATAAATGGAAAACATATAACCTATGTAAAATACCAATATTTAAGTCAAAACAATCGTAATCCGACAAACCTGATTTGAAACCGTATTTTTAAAATAGTAACAATTTCTTGTAAGTTTTTGATCTTTTTAATCCTAACAATACGTCTACCCTAAATCTTAGGATCTAAATGAATAAACGAAAATAACTACTAAAACTGTTTTTATGTTTGCGTTCAATACCTCAAAACAACTTCAGTCTATCCTAATACATGTATGTGTACAAACACAACAATTACACAGAACATTCTTTGAAAGTGAGAGTTCGAATTATTCAAACACTGAGTCTTAAAATGAGGAGATACAAAGTAGTGAGAGGGAGAAGGAGAGACTGAAAGAGAGAGAGAGTGTGTTTTGTCCACTAGGGGCCGCGCTGACTGCAGATCGAAATATGACCAATAACACACACTACTTTATAGGCTACTTTATCAACATGAAAACGGCATCCAGTTGAAATAAATGCTTATAATATTTCAGAAAACTGGAACCGAAATCAGAAACTTAAAAGATTAAAACACAAAACTAAACTTTAACATTCATCTCCACCTAAAAAAAGTTTGGCCTTAGGCCGATTTGAAATGTATCAGTTTGGCAGATCATAACAGATCATTACATTCATCTTTAGAAAATATTATTTTTCTCTCTATATATATAGTTCTCATGACACAATATTGCAGATACAAACACAGTTGCATGTGTGTGTGTGTGTGTGCGCGCGCGCGCGCGTGTTAAATGTACTTTATTATAACAGACATTTAAAATATTAAAAGTGCCATGGAAGGCACGCGAGACCATCAACAAGCAGACATCTACTCATACATTATTTTTAAAATGTTAACTTAATAACAAGCTTTACACACACACACATTATATATATATATATATATATATATATATATATATATATATATATATATATATATATATTTATAAAGTTTGATATTAAGTCAACATTTTAAAATAACAAACATATGACACGATATTTAAAGCCGTTAACATCGATAATTAATATCCTGTCCCAGCAGACAGACACGCACAGACGCCGAGCATAATACCAGAGTTACTTACAGAGTCACTCATTTTGACTGACACATCCAAAGTTCCGCTTGCCTCCCGGGCGGATCCTCACATGAGCGCCCGGCGAGCAGGCGCTCTTCCCGGGCGCGCTCTCCTCAAACTCTGCTCTCATGATCCATCAGCGTCCACTCGCTGCGTGTGCCCGCTCAGAGTGCTCGCTGCGCGGCTGCATTCACCCGCCTCAGTCCCTCTACAGCTCCACACCATCTGAAAAGGGGCCGATTGAAAAAGAAGAAGAATGCATCAAGAACAACAAAAGTCACTTATAGCAAGTCTACAACCCCCCCACCAAAATATAATGAGAAGGAGAAAGCTTTATATTTTTTTTCACTGGGTATTCAGAGATAATTTCAAGCCATTGTTTCTGGCACAGATGGGTCTTTTTAATACAATAACACTGCGAGCTCCACCAACAATAAAAATCTAAAGCCTTCTCCTGAATAACAGTTTTTGTTCGCTCTTGTAAAGGGCCAACAAAAGCAGTCGTGAGGTAATGGGCTGGCTTTTTTCAAACGGAAAGAATGGCTATTTGATAAAGATTTTACTTCAGAAAATACACTGCCATGTCATGTATAGACGGGGAACGTTCACTGCTTCCATAAATTTATCACAACAACATGAACAACAACCGCAACAAGAAACCAGTATAAAATACATATAAATAACAGAGCTATAATAATAATAATAATAATAGTAATAATCAAGGCATTTAACATTAAAGTCATGATGTAGGCCCGATACTAGTAAAAACAATGACTGTTACATAATCCAGCAATTTGATCAATTTCCATAATCCTACTTCCTGTTTATCTTGCAGAAAATTAATTTGACACAGTGACAAATTCCACAACAGTGGTCACACATTTTCTACGATTTGTCAGTATTTGCAGTTAAATGCACTGGTGAATTTGCTATTGCTCTGTATAATTACATAATAAGATCTAAAATATCCAGCAACAGAAGCTTAAATTGAAAAAGATGCTTTGAAGCAATGATCCCGGCCACATTCGGTGTCGGTGTCATACTTTGGCTCTGGTCGGGTCAGTGCTCTTTATCGGTTTTGACAGGGCACTGGGGTAGAAAGGAACAAGGGGAAGACAAAAGGCCTCCGCAGGAAAAGTTGTTGGTTAGTGGCTGAGTGTTTGTCTACCTTTCTATAGGAATTATGGGCCGCCTCGTCCTCCCTATACCGCCGTACTGACAGTAATCCACTGCACTGACTGTGGAGGCTTTGTCTGCTCATACAACATGGTTCAGTGTTAATCTCTACGACGCTGCTACAAAAGAAAAGCAATAATGACTTCAATCAAAATACTACCCTGGCTAATGAGCTTGCAAAGGTGCAGGGAAAGAAAACAGATCATGTGTAGGCCGTAAAGAAAATAATCAAAAGAAAAATAACAGTTATAGTCGATCATACTTCTTATCAAAAGGTAAATCATTTCACAAAAATAAATAAATAAAAAGGAGACGAGGAATTTATTTCATTGTTAATAGGATTAACAGATTACAAATTTACTGCCACAGATTGCCTTATTAGACTGATCGTACGGCTATACAATCAAAGTGAGAGATGACAGGCTGGTGCCTTCAACAACCATTAAACAAATGGCGGAAATGAGTCAAAACTTACGAATCTCTGTCTGTCTGCATTGCAGTCGTGGAATACTAATGCGTTTCAGATGGAGTCGGTCTGCATTGCTGATATATGAATGAATGGCCGTTCATTTCCATATGCATGAGTGTGTTCTCGCTGCTATTTTGTGCGCATTATGGTTACACAAGCTGAGCTTAATGGGAGGATGACACTTTAGACCCCTGTGCTCTTCCTTTTGGGCCCCGCTGAATCTGTAATCAAGGGGAAGCGATTCAGGGTTCGAGACCTGTCAGTCACAGCCCGAGTGAACCTCCGTGTGAACTTCTTTAAGGGCTGAATGAACAGAGCTCCAGTGGGACTAGACGACCAGACACTCCCCATGTGTTATTAATGGATCATAATAACGTTTATGTTATTAAATTAGCTCAGTGTTGTGGCCGTGTTACACAAATTGCTTAATCTGAAAAGCAAACTGGAGTAGATTGCGTTATGTTCATAAAAGTGATCAAATGAATTCATTTGTGTGTGGTCTATGCATACAAATATATATATATATATATATATATATATTATATATATGCAAGTAAGTATATATATATATATATATATATATATATATATATATATATATATATATATATATATATATGCAAGACGCAAGTTGTCCAAGTTGCATCTCATCCCAAAATCACAAGAAATGTACATGAAATTATATTTTGCATTAAGAAAATTAAGCCTAAAAAATGTAAATACAAGACATATTATTGGGAGTACATTTTACATGAAAGTGCTGTTTCAATCTTCCTACTACAAAATTTCACATTTAATTCAATGTTACTTGCCATTTCTATGTTAAATGTTTGTGAAATTTACTAGCAATATCTAAATTGTTTGAATTTTTCGTCACCATTGCATTTTTTTTTACCTTATTTAAAAACAGTACAGCAAAGACAACCATGGTATAATACTAAATGATATATCATTTAAATAATATATCAGTGTTTTATTTTCAGTACAAAAAAAAATGACAGTTGTGAAATTGTTGTGAAAATGCAATGCAATTTTTTTGAACGGATGCAAATCTCCGTGGAAAAAAATCCTAAAATGTTTTGTTAGCAAAATATAACTTTATAAAAATAATAATAAAAAAAGTATATAAAATAACTTGGATCCAGTAAAATCTATCATTTAAATGTACTTTGGATTAAAAAAAAAGGTGGGGGCTAAATATCTGCTAAATGCATAAATTAAATAATTTCTTTTGATTTTGGAGTGAATTATAACCTGGACATGTGCCAGACAGTTTATATGAGATTAACCCAAATTGGTACGCTGTTTTTAATTTCTGAATTGATCATTATTCACTTGAGGCAATCCATCACCATTCTGAACAAAATGCTAAGGCAGGTTTGTTAGTCCCAAGACATGACGGATGTTTCAGTGTTTAAATGCTTTCATGGTGACAACACTCTTCCAGATTAGTAAGGTGGAACTCATCATGCTTAACTAAAGGCCTGTAATGTTTTGTGTGGGATGTTTTCACATTCATATGACAGAAAATATATGTAATTCATTGAGATTATCGCTTCTTTGTGTGTGATCTACCCTCTAACATAGACTAAACATCCTGAAAACTGTTTAACAGCAGTAGAACACATGATCAAAACCATCAGACGCACTTCCTTAATTTAAAGGCACGAGTCGAGAGCAAGTGATGAAAGCCTTCAGATTCATATATGGCCAAGAGGAAATGCAGGTGCCATTATCTGCAGAATAGGCTGTGGATACGGTTCAGGCTACCAGTATAGAGAGATGCTTTTGAGCTGTACGTTCTTCCTCTTTGATTATATGTATGTGCTTTAAGTGGGAAAAAAACTATAACACCTTTATTACGATCTCAAAGGTCAGATTCGCAACACAACTACAAAAACTTTTGCAGAGCAGTTAAGAACAGGTCTGTGTGCATATTAATTTTTCTGGGTATTCTGAGTTGTCTTAGGACCTCAAGGTCTTCTTGCTTTTGAAATGTTTAATTAAATGACTTTTCCTCATCATCAGGAACATGAAACGAAAGAGTGAAAACAGTTTGCCCAACCTCCAGAACAACATAAAAGTCATTATTTGAAATCACCACCTACAGCAAATAAGGGGCAATGAACGTATGGCTTATATTTACCCATCTTGTCTCGCTCCAGTTGAATTCAATTAAAAGGTGTCTGACTTGAAAATATAGAGTGCCCTGACACTAAGCTGACACACTCTAGTGCCTTAAAATACACTGAATTTACCAACCAGTCTGACATCTGAATAGCCGTTAATTGTCTTAACACAACAAATGCGGCACTATCATCAAGGTGTGAACAACTAACCCACTGGAAACCCATGAAACTTGCCGCAACAATGCTACAATGCTCTGGATGGCTGCCCGGGCATTGCTATGTGGTTGCTGGGGTGTTCTTGATGGTTGTTTTCAGGATGTTTTGGGTGGTTGTTAGTTGGTCACATACTGCCGACATCAAAAAAGCCATATGAAATTGTGAACAACTAACCCAATAGAAACCAATGGAACTTGCCGCAGTGATGCTTGACAAGGCATTGCTGTGTCATTGATAGGGTGTTCTTGATGGATGTCAGGGCATTTGCAGGGTCTCATGAGTGGTTGCTATTTGGCTGTATACTGGTCTACGTCAAAAATACGCAATAATAGTAGCATGTTCATAGCATTTGCTATGTGGTTGTTACAGTGTTCTCAGTGTTTGCAAGGGAATTTTCAGGGAGTTCTGGGTGTGGGTTATATACTAGTCTACAAGAGCCTACCCTCAAGCCCAGGTCCCTCCTTAAACTAGTCTTTTCTAAAGGTGATTAAGAATCAATTACCATTAAGAATGGGCAACAAATTTCTATCTGGGTACTTTAGATCCAAATTTGTTGCCCATTCTCAATGGGGAAGTGCCCAAGCAACATCTCTCTGCAACATTGCCCGGAAACATTGCTCAAAAAGTTGCCCCGTGTATCATCACTTTAAGACAGGTTCCTTAGAACAGCGCCTTTCCACAACAAGCCACATAAATCAAGGTATCATTTATGTCCAGGACAGGTTACTTGGCATAGTTTAATACCTGGAGTTATGGGGTTGTTCAAAATCCCTAACTTTAAATATGCCCAAAGCATCAATAAGTACTGACTTAGCAGAAGTAAGAAATACATTTCAAAACAAATTGGTGAACGCTTCTGAAAGAGTCTCTATGAATCAACATGCCTGTAAATTAAAGACCATAGACACTAACACAAGAGAGAGGTGCTATCAAAAAGCCAGATAAGGGAACTGTAGCACAGGAACTGTACGGAAACCGAGCTCCAGCAACCCTCGTAATGAATGGATAGATAATAGAACACTTGCTCACTGTAACGGCAATAATAGATCCGTATAAATTGCACGGGGTTGCTGATGCATTGACACAGTGCTTACTAGACAGATACTCCAACAGCAGACATACCGATGGGTTTTGTTTACCGGCCAATTTGAATTCAAATAAAGCTTTGCTTTCGCTGACTGCACATCATTATCCATGAGACTATAATCCCACCAGCAAATCCTACAGCTTCCAGAGCCAGACCTTTTGTTTGGGATTACTGGAAGCTTAGCCTATAACAAAGAGAAATGAGGCATTTCCCTCATCCTCCGTAATTAAGTGTGAAGAGTTGTTTCAAATCCAGACGAGAAACTGGACACACCGCGGGATGATACCTCTTAGACTCCGGTGACATGTGCGGCGGCAGGTGTCCCTCGCATTTCCGTTTATGAGTATCTTAAGATATAGGCTTAGAGAACAAATCATAAATGCCGAGGACACCTTGGCTTCTGTTAGTCCTTGATCATGTCTTTTGTTCACCCTGTTTCTTTGAACATAAATATTTTCATTTAAGATGTGAACAGATTTTCAAATTTGATTCTGGAGCAAAGGTCAAGATTTCATTCTTCACTATTCAACCATTGGTCGATTGATAACTATGAATTTTGGCGACATAAGGTTCTTGAGTTGCTGTATTATTCTTTGAAGATTAAAAAGTTCTTCTTGCGCATAATTGTTCCTCAGATTTAGAGTATTGCCTTTTGGATTCATAAATGTACCATAGATAAGAACTAGAGAATCAAAAGTTCTTTATGGAACTTCTGTTTGGAACCTTTATTGTTATGAGTACAGGACAAATAATTCTCCATTTTCATGCAGCGTTTAACTTTAAACCAACGTTCCTAAAACGGCATTCTCCTACAAACTTCCCCTCAGACTGAAACTGTTAATTGGAAAGTTTCCACATATCATAATGGACTTGGTCTGGGATTCACTCAATCTCTGGCCTCGTTGAAGTGTTTGAATGGTCCGCTTGTTCCCGAAAGAGGAAACACACAGTGTTCCAGCACTGGCAGGTTGTGCGGAGATATCTGTACGGCCACTGGCTCCGGACCACCATCTGAGATGAGCAGAGACTGGGTTTGATGGCTGTCCAGTGCACTGGATCAATACAGCTATCTTGTGGACTTTTTCCTCAAGCGAAGGGAAATCCAGCAAAAATAAAGACTGGCCTTTTGTGAATAGAGGGAGATCAATGTGGTGTCGCACCCCCACCAGATCTCAGACAAAAAGACACAATGGATGGTTTTTGGAGATGCTATTAGGCTGTTCTAAATGACATTGAAAACACAATTTTGGTGGTGTGGTTAGATAAGGCAACATCATCATCTGAACATTTTTTTTCAGACTTTCAGTCAACATATCTATATGTATAAATATACAGTAGAACAATCAAATACACTCTTGTTTTTTACAATGATGCTATAGAAGAACCATTTTTGGTTCCCCAAAGAACCTTCCAGTGATAAATTGTTTTTTTTTTAGATTTTAATAATCTAAATGGACTCCTTCCACTCTAAAGAACCATCAACCTTTATTTTTAAGAATGAGAAGCATTTTAAATATATATATGTCTAGAACATGAAAAAAAAAAAGAAAAATCACAAATGAGATTTTAGATTTTCAGAACAGATCTCAACAATATCACAAACTGTACTCAGATTTGCCAAAACACAGAACTCTGAAATAAAACGCCAGATTTTTCAATAAACATTTATCAAATTCTTTCGAGAGCATATTATCTGATATGGTTTTCATTAAATATTTAAACATCTGAGACAAATTTCAAATCTCAAGAGTTATAAATAGCACCCCATAAGAACTAAACAAGTTCAAGAAATAAATCTTTGGTAAACTTGAGCCTGTTTGAGACATTACAAAGATTTAGTCCTAAAATAAAGGAGACATATAAGATCCCTGGTTTGTTTTTGTTTTTCTCCGGTGCAAAATAGCAGGAGGCTTAAGAGCAAAAGTCTTAATTTGTTCTCCATTGCTTTCTACGAGAAACAATTGAGATGTTCAATAGTAACTGTAGTTTTTCGTTCGTTAACTGTTTTCTCATTTGTAGTTTTATCCCTATGGAATGTTAGGGGGAAAAAAAGATCTAATAACGACACTAAGAACTAAAAACCCCATAAAGTCTTGAGAGCAATGAAAGATCAACCTCAGAGCAATAAATGTTTCTCTGAGGAGGTGTGTATTTAGTGACAGACACTAAGCTCACATGAAGGCTATAATTATTATCAGAAAATAAAATGACTTCAAAGCTTAACCAGTTTTTAGGACGCACTTAAGATATTGTGTCTGAAACTCCAAATGGTCTTCCTTAATGAACTCAAGCTCCTAATTGGATTTTTAAAATTTTAATACAGGAAAAAAACACAATTAACTCCAAGCATCGAGTCAGACTTGAGCGCCTCCAGCGAGCAATATTCACTCATGTACACACACTTAATGACAGAACTGCAGGGCGGTCTCGTGCTCAGACGGACCGGCCGTGACTCCACACACATTTCTCCATCCTGTGCTTTTCTTTCCCACTTGTTTATACTGTTGTTGTAGAATTTCACAACTAGCCCATAAATGCCACCAGCTCACGGGAAGATAAATCACAAGCGTTTGCCTGTGTGTGAAAAGCAAAGAAAACGTGAGTTATGGAGGTGTAGGAACGTCCATTCACACACAGCGAGATGTGGGGCCGCTGTGGGAAACGGCCTACGTTACGACACTCTCCTTTAAATGGCATCATAAAGCACACACGCGCGTTTACACTCGCTGACAAGTGCACGCAACAGTTTGCGGCATCTGTGTGTGTGTGTAAGCTGTTCCATCACCTCCTACTGTTAACATCTGCTCCGTTTAACGCTGCCATGTAACTCTGCCACACTGATACATGCTAATAGAATCAAATGAATCACGCTGCCAGTCCTTATCACGTTACATGCTCTGCTCATGCTCTGATAGATGGCATTAATACAGCTCTAGCGGAGAGCGAGTGCGTTGACATGAAGACTCAGAAAAACTAGTTTTAGTAGAAACGAGATCTTTAAGACACAGTCAGAGCTGTCGTCAAAAGGGATTGATTGACGAATGACAATGTTCCCATTTTTTTTAATATAATTTGAACATAATTTGCTTCTATCATATGATAGAAGTGTTATCTCTCATTCATCAATATGTTTTAGATGTATCAACAAATCGTCCCCTTGGAATTATGAGGTTCTTTCTGACATTTTTTTCAAAATTGAGGTATTCACATATTCTTAGTTATTATGTGATGTTTCTTTTTTAAGTTGTTCTATCTACAAAGTCAAACTCTAACTTGGTTTTATAAGGTTCTATCTGTGAGCCCATCAGCACGCACGAGGACCAACCAGAATCAGCATTCCCTGTCATGTCGCCGGTCTTTACCATGACGACGGAAAACAGCGCTGAAAGCGCTAAATCAGTGAAGACTAAACAATTCCATGCAACGCAATGTTTATTAGAAACCTCATGATTTTGTCAATGACAGCAGCCCAAACTCCAGGGAATTTCATTTGTGTGTGTTTTTCTGTAACTATTGCGGAGGAGATATTTTCAGAGTTCGACACCATTCTAGCCATCAGCGCTATTAAGAGGATAGGATCAGGTTTTCTAGTCTATTTGCTTTATTCCAGTCGCGTCATTTTCATACGAGGGAATGTAATGTATAAAATAGGTTATGTTTTAACCTTGATCCATCCCGTGTACTTGTATTGAGCTGTATGTAGCTATAAAGCTCTACGCTATGGCATACTGGAATAAAGTGTATAAAACTAACATTAAGTGAGATGAAATGTTATATTAAATAGTTGAAATAATTTAAATGTGAAATATTTAAAATTATATACAGTCAGTGAAACATTTTTCAATGTTTATTAAACTTTGTTAAACAGCATCACTGAAACATTGTCTGTTTTCTTGTCTTAAAATGTTTTAAATTTTACAATATTAAGACTTAAAAGTCAAATAGTCAACAATTTAATTGATGGGGTCTTAATTAGAACAATAAACACTAGCATGTTACTTCAGCCATACTGATGTTTGAGAGAAAGCTGTTTTCCCATTTTCTGTGGAATGAAGTCAGATGTATTACAGTGGCTGCTTTCTGTCTAAACAAAAGGAAACTTAAACTTAAACATTTCCTGCAATAATGTGCTAAATTACCCACCATATTCCTACCTAAATTTAACATCGGCAACGCAATATTACAACACTAATTTTATGTTGTAAAACAAATTGTAAGTAAACTGTTTGTATTTCTTGAAAATTATTGCTTCAATTAATGCTTTGCAAGATAGCACCTTATAATTTCAAGCAAAAAGTGATTATTTTGAATTAGAAGGGCGTTAGGTTCTATCTGCATTTGACTCATTCCAAAAATCCCCATTTAGAAATTTGAGAGGATTTTGAAATTGTTACATTTAGGGCCATTTTCATGTATGAAAGAAATTTGTTCCCCATATAATTTTTGCTATATGGAATAAAAAACTTTGAAGCTCAATTTCTCAAAACTGCTCAGAACGCAGATAGAACCTTATAATTCAAAGGGAATGAAATGTTTCTCGTAAAAAAAAAGAAAAGAGAAAGAAATAGACACAAATGAGACAGTTGTAGACGCACAGTAAAAGCTCAGATTGTTTGGTCTTTTAACAAATGTTCCTGTAAGAAAGATCTCAATGATGTCTCAAACTGTGCTCGTATGCCAAAGCCTGCCATCAAAATTCAAAGATCTCAATAAGAACTTAAACATTTCTCCTTTAATTTTACTAAAGCCACATGCTATTATCTATGTTATCCATATTTTAATTGTATACTTTTGCAATACACTCATAAAAATAATGGTTCCATAAAGAGGTTTTCGCTGCGATGCCAAGGAACAACCATTTTTGAACAATTCTTAAAAGAACGATTTTTTTTTTCTTGGTGTAAAGAACGTTTTTTTTTTTTAAAAATCCAAAGATCCTTTTTTGAAATCGAAACGTTCTACTTAAGGTTCTTCATAGAACCATTGATGCCAGTAAAAATCTTTATTTTTAATACTGTTGAATAACCATTATTGGTTTCTCAATGAAGCTTTGAGGTAACAGTCCTTAAAAGAACCAATCACTCTCAGTGTAAAGAACCTGAAGAACCCTTTGTAGAATGAAAAGGTTCCATGAATGTTGATGCTAAAAAAGAACCTTTTATTTAAGAGTGTACGTCTTTTGTTATTGCCCAAGAAAAGTCTGAGACAAAGAGGATAGTTAAATGACACGCAGCTGAGAACTCAGTCAAGACTCATGAGAAAGTCATATTCTGAGCAATAAAATGTCCTGGTTGTGACTTCTTTGGCAAGAAAGTGTAGTTTGAGACATTATTGGGCTCTCCTTTGAAACTCAAGTGAGATTACTAAGGTCTATTTGTCGGGAGAAAGATTTTCCATTAAATTGCAGTTTAATCTCATTGCTGAGAAATAACGGTGAAGTTAAAGAGACTTTCAAACCAAATGTGAGACAAATATCCTCTACACATTTTGTTTTTACTCTGAATAAACAAAGGTTTTGATGAAAACAAATGCTATTTTCATCCTAACAACCAAGCCACAACACAGCTTCTTCAACAATAGCCAAAACTCAGTCACTGAAGAGTTGTTGTTGTCCTCTAGATGAGGAGATCTCAAGAACGAGATCATCCATCGGCAGGAACAATGACAGCGTCTGACCCAGTATCGATGCAGCGGCATTTGGATCCTGTTCTGCCACACGTCCAAGACACAAGGAGCACATGACCACCCCAATCCTTCATTGATGTTTGTGCAAAATCAATAAAAATGATCTCGGGAGTCCATTCGCCATTTGGCAGCTCCATTTTGTGATGTCTTCTTAAAGAATATACGAGACATACTGTACAATGGGCCAGTCGAGCGCATGTAATTTGTCAAGCTAATCTGCTGCAGTCTTACATTGATTTTTTTCCCTTTCTTTTCGAACTCTTTAGCCTCTGGTCATTACAGCACAAAAACTTACTTAATCATACAGTGTGTTAATGTACGGGTCACAATAACGTGCATTTTCTTGCCCTCGGGTAATTTCTTTGCTTTCTTTGCCTTTGCTCAAGAATCTTTTTATGGGTCAGTGTTCCTCTGCAGCTAATGTTGGGAAGATGGTCAGGAATGAATGAGTTTGGAACAAGAATTCTTGAGTTTCTGCTAATATATATATGTCATCTATTTAATTTGGATTCAAATGCACATATTTTGATTATGAGAGGCCACATAAAGGTGTTTTCTGAATTACACCATCCCAAAGGGTCAGTTTAGTTTTGTCTAAATCATAGTAAATGTATTTGTTTCATGATTGAGGCCCAATGATGTATCAGCCCTCTGACGGTCTAAGCAAGTAAATCTCAAAGTAGATACAAAATGGCTAGTTCTCTAAATTCGAAAATGGATGAGCCTATTTAACATAACATCAAAATAGCTGTAACTGTAAACAGCATTTAGGTAATCTAATGTTCTCTAATAATTGGCAGAATTGAAAGAAATATTATGCTACAAGTGAAGCTTTGCCACAAAAATGATTTTGACTAATCCCTCTTTTTCTCTAAATAAGCAAACATTTAGGTTACAGTGAGGCGCTTTCGATGGGAGGAAGCCTAGGCGTGCTACTTTATTATAAAACATACTGCGGCGACATTGACCAGCAGTGCATTAAATGCATGGCGATAATGCAGCGACGCCCTAAACCCGGGTGCAAAACACGGCATTATGCTTCTCTCTGCGTACTCTAGCATGCCGTTTCCATAATGGCACAAACAGATGGGGAATTGTTACTATCTGGCATCTTTTTAAATAATCTAGGTATATCCATTGCACTTGGATGTTGCCGGCTTTTGAATCTGTGTTTGTCCTGTTTGCCAAACCTATCATTTACACCAGGGCTCTTAAAGGAAGAAAAGCCCCCTCTTATGGCATATGTGTCACCCTCTCTCTTTAAGGCTTTACCCCTTGTGCTCTTATCTGCTCCAGTCAAATGTATTTCTTATCGGGAGGGAAAAAAAGTCAGTGAAGCTGCCTGACAATACGGCGTTATCAAATTTCCTCAGCCCAGTCGGCGTGTCATTCAGTCAGTCAGATGGTCTCGGGTTTGATTGATGGATGGGCTTCGTGACAAATAAAACCTGGATCAACAGCTTTGCACCTCTCTCCTCATCGGAGACCCGCGCGAAACATTCCGCCGTAACAAAGGCGGGATTACGGATGCATTAGCCCGCCATCGACCACAGGCCTTCTAGTGCTGTCAATACTTTGCACATAATAACCTGAAGCGACGATAAGGAAACAAAAGGAGGGGAGATAGGAGCGGCGAAAAGGAAAAATAAATCAATGGACGAGTGGGGGAAAGTTTTTCAAAGACACACATGCACCGTCAGAGCGGAGGGAAGAATTTTCCGCCGCTGCCGCCGAATAATGGCCTCTGACACGAGGACAATGAGCCCTGAGGGTCCATCGGCGGTCAGTCGAGCGGCCACGATGGGCTCCGATAAGGGCCGAGACGAGCCTCCGCTCGTGCCGCCGCTTGCCGCATTCAACTACGCCATTAATCTCTGCATTAACTTGAGTGACTTTTATGCCGGGGCTTCGATGCGTCTCGGACGCCTTCCAGATGTATCCTTTCATATGGATTAAATTATACCGCTTTATGCTCGACACCAACAGTGTGGTGTACAGCTCACTCCAGATCGCATTCGGAAACACATCTACACAGCGCCGACCGCAGTGCCGCAGTCTCGCCCCGCGTGGCGTATCTGTAATGGCACTTCAAAGTACTTCTCAAATCGGTGAAGGCTTCAGCAAATGACTGACTGAGAGGGGCCCAAGGTAATTGTTTCACCAATCCTAATTAATTAATTTCCTCCACCCTGTTTGCGCCAGCGTTCACACGGTTAGGGGCCGCCTCGGCAGGTAATAATAAATAAATAACTGAAGGCAGGCTCTGGAAAATTAATGAGAAAAGAGAAAAGAGGCCCTACATGTTCTGTCTGCTGAGGACCGGCACACAAAGACACAATAAACCGCCGAACAAACAGTTCCTTGAAAAAAATCACCCAGAAACAGTGAGCAAATTCAATTACAGAAGTAATTAGAAGATATAGGGCGAGACTGCCTTTTGGGACTGTGCCAGGAAACATGAATTAATAAGACAGAATAGGAGGAGGCCGTTGTAGTAATTAAGAGGCAATCACCTATGTCAATGAATACCTAAAAACAGGATGGAAAACTATTAATTCAGTGATCAAAAATATTTTCAAGATGATTAATACAGCAAATTCATTTAAAAAGACTAATTTCTGGAAAGATAGCAAGACAATTGCACATAATGTGCTCTTTCTGGCATTTATATTGCTAATTAAAATTTGATCATTTGCAGAGGTATTTTCGAATCTGTAAAACAGCACAGACAGCATTTGCCGAAAACGGTCTCAGGCACTTGCAGATCATAGAAATGCATTAGGCCAAGAATTTGCTTTCATTTCATAAAACAATAGAGCATAAAAGTGTATATATTTGTGCTTAATAGGGGCAAACATTGTCTGCATTAAAAATAAAAGATCCAAAATAAAGCTTTTGTTACTTTTTATTTCTGCTAGTTGCCAGAACAACATTTCTCATTTTCATTTCGTTCAACCTGATGTAGTGATTTATGAGGACACAAATTTGTATAATGACATGGGTATTACACTGGTATTACAACTTAAACGTGAACTATGAGGACATTTCATGAGTCCTCATATATCAAATAGCTTTAGAAACATACTAAACAATGTTTTATTAAATGGGTAGGTTTAGGGGTAGGGGTAGTGTAGGGGGATAAAATGTGCAGTTTGGACAGTTTAAAAACCATTAGGCCTATGGAATGTCCAAACCTGTGTGTGTGTGTGTGTGTGTGTGTGTGTGTGTAGAGATATAAAAAAACAAGGCAAATACTAATCAAATAAAAATATGAAATACAAAGCACGCAACAAAATTACTAAAAGCTTTACTGAATTCAAATGTAAACAGAAAACACAAAAATAAAAATGAAAGGTTCCATGGATGATAAAGGTTCTTCAAAAAGGTTCTATATAGAGCCCTAGGATTCTTGTCGAAATAGTTCTATATAAGTGATTGCGTAAAACTTTGATGCTTAACAGGTTTATGAAGCGCCCTTTAAAGTTCTTTACAGAACCTTTTCTCCTAAGAGTGTAGAACCCTCAATTCCAATAAAGAACCTACGGCATAAAATATGAAACAAATCACAGAGAATTATGTTTTAGTTTAAGCAATGCATTAAAAACGAATGCATTTCAAAACATCATCATCAGAAATAAATAGGACTGCAAGCCAGATGGTCTAATTTCCAGAGGAGATATTAAAGAAAATGTCATTTAGTCATATTCAAATTCCTCCATCTAAAGGACAAAATAGATGCTAAATATGTGGGCTGCTTTAATTTTACCTTAAAGATCTTTGGGATGGATCAGTCATTCTTTCTGTAAAATGGCAGATTTGCCCACGCGACATTAACATATTCATATGTGTTAGCGGTTAAAGCCATTTTTGCAGATACGCGAGGCAAATTCCACTTAATATTATCAGAAGCGAGAATCTGACGGCATAAAAGACCAATTGCCTGAGGGGAAGGGATAACACTAATATGCTTTCAAATTTCAGCGCAATACCAGCCGCATATTTACACCACGAGGTATATCATTTACTGCAGCGCGTCGGATGGACACGAAGGGCCATGCGGTTTATCGTCCGCTCCCCAACTTCAATTATCGCTTAAATGGACTTAATATTGAAGATCAAAACGATGAGCGTCGACTTGACTGAAGTCCAGAAGAGGCCTAATGCTCGGCCAGGCACCAAAACAAATGGACTTAGCCATGTGATTAGTGTTTAAGTATCAAACGCTCGCTTCATTTCCGCCTGGAGATACGAGACAAAGTTTATGTGCGCTGTGTCAAACCCTTAAATGATTTATCCTGATTCGAGCCTTCGCTGAGACGCCTAATTTTCTATTCAAAGCTATTGGAGGCCCATTTGGATAAATGAGAGTGATTAAAACCAAGATTGCTACAACATAAGTTGTCGCTCAAGAACATTCGAGGGACATCTGGTGTCACAGAGACCTGAGACAGTTAACAGGGAGATGAGAAGTTTCCCTCTTCACAGCCTGGCATCCAATTGGCACACTGCGCTTTGGTTGAATGCCAGCAAGTCTGCCATCTGTGTCCTTTAACCCTAAAGATGACAGATGTGGAGGCAGAGTGATTTGAAATTCAGCTTCATAAACAAGAAGTGGTGCGACTCACAAGCATTTCCTGTCATTCACCACCAGCCTAAATGAGCTCCATCAATTAGAAAAGTGCTCAAATTAAATCCCTTTTCTTTTCAATACAGAAGAAATTGTGGCATAACTGAAACTTGAGGGTAACAAATGATGGACGATCTTTGATTGTAATTTCACAGGAAACCACTAAATGGTAAGATTTACTCCGTTTAAAACACTATTATTTATATGAAACATAAACCGTAATATTATCTTATAGAATAATATTTAATGAAAGCCACTATTGCTATTGCTTATACTAACCCTAATTCGTGAAATGAGTTTTCTTTTGGTGGACACTAAACACTAAAAGAACCAACCCAGATCAACAACAGACAACAGACCTTGCAACACACTAAAACCTTAGTAACTGCGTAGTAAAGTCCTGGCAACAATACCTTAGTATGATGATGAAATTTTGCTTGCAAATGAAACTCACATTTTCTTCAGAAAATCATAAAACAAAATACACACACTATTAATAATAATACTAGTGTTTACTACTAGTAATAATATAATACTGCTGCTGCTGCCACTACTACTACTACCACCACCACTACTACTACTGCTAATACTAATTCTGCTGCTGCTGTTGTTGCTGCTACTACTATTACAACTAATACGGCTGCTGCTGCTACTACTACTAATATTAATAATGCTGCAGCTGCTGCTACTATACTGCTTCTAATACTAATACTACTGTTGCTGCTACTGTTACTACTACTAATAATAATATTAATACTGCTGCTGCTACTACTGCTAATACTAATTCTGCTGCTGCTGTTGTTGCTGCTACTACTATTACAACTAATACTGCTGCTGCTACTACTAAGAATATTAATACTGCTACTGCTACTATACTGTTACTAATACTAACACTACTGCTACTGCTGTTACTACTACTACTAATACTAATTCTGCTGCTGCTGTTGTTGCTGCTACTACTATTACAACTAATACTGCTGCTGCTACTACTAAGAATATTAATACTGCTACTGCTACTATACTGTTACTAATACTAACACTACTGCTACTGCTGTTACTACTACTACTAATACTAATTCTGCTGCTGCTGTTGTTGCTGCTACTACTATTACAACTAATACTGCTACTGCTACTATACTGTTACTAATACTAACACTACTGCTGCTGCTACTACTGCTAATACTAATTCTGCTGCTGTTGTTGCTGCTACTACTATTACATCTAATACTGCTGCTGCTGCTACTACTACTAATATTAATAATGCTGCAGCTGCTGCTACTATACTGCTTCTAATACTAATACTACTGTTGCTGCTACTGTTACTACTACTAATAATAATATTAATACTGCTGCTGCTACTACTGCTAATACTAATTCTGCTGCTGCTGTTGTTGCTGCTACTACTATTACAACTAATACTGCTGCTGCTACTACTAAGAATATTAATACTGCTACTGCTACTATACTGTTACTAATACTAACACTACTGCTACTGCTGTTACTACTACTACTAATACTAATTCTGCTGCTGCTGTTGTTGCTGCTACTACTATTACAACTAATACTGCTACTGCTACTATACTGTTACTAATACTAACACTACTGCTGCTGCTACTACTGCTAATACTAATTCTGCTGCTGTTGTTGCTGCTACTACTATTACATCTAATACGGCTGCTGCTGCTACTACTACTAATATTAATAATGCTGCAGCTGCTGCTACTATACTGCTTCTAATACTAATACTACTGTTGCTGCTACTGTTACTACTACTAATAATAATATTAATACTGCTGCTGCTACTACTGCTAATACTAATTATGCTGCTGCTGCTGCTGCTGTTACTACTACTATTACAACTAATTCTGCTGCTGCTACTACTAATAACGTTAATAATGCTACAGCTGCTGCTACTATGCTGTTACTAATACTAATACTACTGCTGCTGTTGCTGTTACAACTACTACTACTAATATTAATACTGCTACTGCTACTATACTGTTACTAATACTAACACTACTGCTGCTGCTGTTACTACTACTACTAATAATAATAATACTGCTGCTGCTACTACTACTTCAACTGCTAATACTAATTCTGCTGCTACAAGTAATATTAATACTGCTACTGCTGCTAATAACGTTAATAATGCTACAGCTGCTGCTACTATGCTGTTACTAATACTAATACTACTGCTGCTGTTGCTGTTACAACTACTACTACTAATATTAATACTGCTACTGTTACTATATTGCTGCTAATACTAACACTACTGCTGCTGCTGTTACTACTACTACTAATAATATTAATACTGCTACTGCTGTGGCTACTACTACTACTGCTAATAACAATACTACTGCTACTACTGCGACTAGTAATAATAATGCTGCTATACTGCAGCAGCAGCAGCAGCAGCATAAGTATTAGTATTATCAGCAGTAGTAGCAGCAAGAGCAGCAGTAGAAGTTGTAGTATTAGTAGTAGTAGCAGCAGTAGTAGTAGTAGTGATAGTAGTAGTAGTAGTGCAGCTGCTACTACTACTGCTGCTGCTGCTACTATTACTACAGGTACCATAATACAGGTACTGCTGTAAGACCTGATCACTTTATATGATGAACAGATTAAATTGATGCTTTTCTTCACATATAAACATTGATCAATTAAAATAAACAGAAGCTCAACCAAACGTGCATGACGTGTGGGAACAAACCTCTCCCACAACTGATGTGTGAGCTGATGAATGTTTGTATGTGAATAAAAGCCTAAATTAAATCTGTTCATCATTTAAAGTGTTAATTTCTCTTCGGAAAATTTGGAGTAAACCACACAATTCATGATGATTATTATTATAGATATTATAAATACCACCACCACCACTACTACCACTACTACTACTACTACTACTACTAATAATAATAATAATAATTTAGCAATTTGTTACCCTGAATTATTACAATTGTTGTTAATGAAGTTCATGATGATGATTATTATTATAATTATTAAAATGTCACAACTGAAAGAATCAGTTTTTATGTTTTATTATTATCATCATTATTATTATTAAGCTATCACAACTGTAAGAATTAGTTTAGTACAGCCAATATTTTATTATTATTATTATGGTTGCACTTTGTTTTACAGTACATGCACTTATGTGTACTTACAGTGTATTTACCTAAGAAAGTACTGGGTAATAAGGTAACTAGATGGGTTAAGGTTAGATTTTGGGCTATGTTCAGGGTTAGTACCTAGTTATTACCCAGTTATTGTAATTACTATAATAAGTACATAGTATGTACATGGGGAACAGGACTGCAAAATAAAGTGGTACCATTACCATCATCATCATCATGAAACATTTTCAAACGATGTAACATATGAAATAACATTTTCATGGCAAAATATGAGGATTAATGAGCATCCTAATGAGAAACTATGAGAATTGAGTTCAGCTTTATTGCTGTATTTGTTGTCTCCAAACCTAGCCAAAGTGGGCCCTTGTTTGAGTCCTGCATTGATATTGACTCCAGAGACTTTGGACATGGTTTCGCTTTGCAGACTTATTTTTGTTACAGTTCTAAGCACCTCGGCACAAAGCTCGAGAAGGCCTTTGCCTCTTGATTACAGTCTCATCTGTGGTTCGCTAGCACCTCAAAGCCCTGCCAGGTAAAATTGCCGTCTCCCCCTTGGCCCCCCTTTTGTAACATCAAGCTCTGTATCGCAGCCTGGCTGCACCTCTCGCTGCCTCATTCTTTACCCAAATGACAGTGTTTTTGGCCCAGTAATGGCTCTCATTTTCTCAGCACCCAGCGGTAGCCTCACTTTTCATCAGGCTGGATCACTACAGCAGGTCTTCCTCTCAGTTGAGCACTAAAGAGCCCCCAACACCCCCTACAAACAAATACATCATCTGCATCATCCCCCCCTTAAATAAATACCAGCAGAGACACGGACTCAACTGCTAAATTGACAACACTGGGACTTATTTGTTACAAAGACATCACTGAAATGCAAATGCTACCAACAAAGTCTGAAGTTTTGTATTGTTATTTTATCTTGCTAGTATCTAGCTTGCATATTTTGTATAAATAAATAAACAAACAAAGAAATAAATAAACAACAGTTTCAGATTCCACCTAAGCCTGGATGTTAGTATATTATTATAAGTATATTATTTATTTGCTATGTATTAATAAATAATTATTCATTTATTATCATTGAATTATTTTTGCATTTTCCTTTTTAGATTTGAGTGTACATTTTACAAGTCTGATCAATTTATGTGTACACTCTTGGAAAAAAGATTCTATATAGAGTTCTGTCAGGCACTACATATATAGAACCTTTTAGGGATCATTTTAAGGGTTTAGTTGTAGTTTATATTTGTTTTAACTCATTTTTAATCTTTTTATGATTAATGAAACAGCTCCTATATCACTGAAAAAACCTAGAACCTTTTGACATAAAGCATTCTTTAAAATTGAGCTAAGAACCCAAGGGTTCTATATAGATCCCCACTGAACCTTTTCTTCTAAGATTATTATATATTGTGCACGACACACATTTCAATTTCATAACTCTTTCTAATAGAATTACGTGCACCCAGATATATCAACAATGGTATAAATCATATAACATTAAAATAGAATATCTAATCTAAGATGTCCCAGATAAAATTAGCAAATCACGAAACGTTAGAATCTCTGGAATAGAAATTCTGTCTATTTTTTTGACGAACTGCAGAAAATTTGATCATTTGTGTCACACACTTCATAAAAGTCCCATTTTTACTTGTTTTGACTCTGGGAAAAGCTCAATCCACTAGATATTTCCTAGAATGCTGACATGAATCAAATCCATACATCTTGATTTAGGTGACAGTGACAGCCTTTGTGATTTGAAAAGCTCAATGGTTTCTTTTTTTCTTTTGCTAAATTAAACAACTGTTGTTGACCCTCATTATATGGGAACACACAGCTAGTGTACTGCGGTCTTACCCTGGGGACTCACCATCCTGACCGGCCTCCCCAGAGAAAATGCAGAGGAATCCTTTTAAATCCCCCCCCCCCCACACACACACACACACTTGCACCCTCTCACCTACATTTGACATGCAAACACAAATACCACTCTATAAGTAAAACATTGCAATATATATGGTTAATTTTTTATACATCATTTATTACACATACTGATTAATAAAAACTAAACATGATTTCTATCTATGTCAAGAGAAAAAGCTATATCCCAGTAACTTTTTGGAATATCAGATGCTATCATCATTTTAAAGAAAATAATACATTATTGTTTATTACATTGTAATAACACATGTAAGTACTGTGTAATAACTAATGAATAACATGTATTAAAAATATAATTATTGGCAACAACTTCTAAACAGTTTTTTGTTAGTGTTATTATAATTATTATTTAGATTAAACACATGAAACAACAACATTAATGAAAACTCTTTATCAAATATTTCTTTCAATTTCAGGTAAACGTCACTTTTTGGAGTATCGTGCTGTCAAATCAGAGACGTGCTGATAACAGAGTTAAAGAAAATTTGGCAATGCTTTATTTTACATGTTACATATAGTTACTACAGTAATGCTATAGTAAAACTATAAATTATCCATTAACCTTAATCCAAACTCTATAGTACGTACATGTAGTTAATTAATATTACTCAGTACTTAAATGTAAAAGTACACTTTACTTAAAATAAAGTGTAACCAAAAATTCAAATCTGATTATCACATTGTAATTACATATGCAAGTGTGTATCAATGTAAATGTATTTTGACTGTGTAACAAAGTAACAAACAATTTAATGTTAAATTTCAAAAACTCTTAAAGGATCAAATGACAAAAACGTCCCAACATTCCACTTTGGGAGCGTGGAGCTCTCAGATTCTGATCCAACATTCTCTGAATAAAGGTATTGTTGTTCAATTAACTGCTTATATGATTTTCCCTCTAATCCTATTTCTATCCTCTGTTCATCAGGGAGAGTCTGAAGTGCTGGACGTGGCTGTATTCCTGTGGCACTCTCTGATATGTAGCGTTTGGCTTTGACAATGAAGCTCAGATCAGGTCTTAACACTGTATTGTGTTCAGTTGAAGCAGATCTGCTCTATTATATCAACAGCAGTGCCTTCCCAGCATTCACAGCAGAGCACTGAACGCAGGCCAAACAGGGTAACACAGTCCATAATTTCAGAAATTTGACCCAAAGAAATCTCTGCTTTATTCAGATTTTGAAAGAGTTAAGATCGGCAAAAACATCATTTTTGTGTCGCATTTCAAATTATATATATATATATATATATATATATATACATAATAATAATATTTGCATGTAAATAGATTAGATATAGATTAGAGAAGAGACTATAAACTCATTCAGAACTTTATAATTAATAGTATGAGGGTGCTTGTTTTACCAGCTCTCTGCCATAAACTGTGAACTGGTAATGGGAAGACAAGCAGATGTCAGAGAAGAGACACATATGTTTTTGACACCCATCCACAAAGCATCAAAGACATGCTGATATTAAGCCGAGTGGACATATGTTCACATCCCAACAAGTGGGACACAAAGCCAAACAGCTAATTTAGTGGTCTCAGTTCAACAGTGTTCAAAAGAACGGACAGGGTAAGTTGAAAACAAAAGTGGCTGGAAAATAAAGCCAGTTCCTGGGAGTTTAGGCCAGAAGAGTAGCATGCCAGAGCAGGAAGACACGGATGGACACACAGTATTAAACCCCCTGGCCTGACTGCTTTTGTTAGTGGCAGAGCCAAGAGGAAATTATGTGTGCTGAAAGTAGGCATTATTAATAAAGAGAGAGTTTTAAATGTTAAAAGTTGAAGCATAAAAAAGCATGCTATGATTTTAGTTGTAAAAAATCTTAAATACACTAAATAAAAACATTCTCCTTTCAGCCAAAGCAAAACATAAATGGAAAAACATTGTCTCTTTCTTGCAAAATGGATGAACATGATATTTAATAAACGTGTTTGATTTCACTAGCTTTAAAAGAATTAATATGTTTTCTGAAGCTCTGTAATGAAGTCAAAACAACTGTTTTGAAGTTGCCTTACAACATAAACGTAATTCCTGTGATCAAAGTGACTGAATTACACAATTAAGCTGATCAGAAACCTCAATGAGATTAGGAAGAATAGACTGACAAACAAAAGTAAATAGAGGAGCTTAATATTACATTACAGCAAACTGTTTAATTTATGTTGCAAATTATATGTTGAAACATAAAACATTGCAATTTTGTTTTGATTTGTTTTAGAAGTGCCGATTTTCAAACCATTAGGCTATCCTAATCATCAATGCCTTTAATACTGCCAAAATATAATTAGATTGTTTACAATGTTTTATGTTTTTTTGTTGTTTTTTTTCCCCCAGCAGCATTATCAGCAATATTTCAGGTATTATTTATTTTTAAATGAATCACAATTGTTAACTGCGTCCCAAACACCACACTCAAATATTGCATTTACTGTAGAGGGTAGACCACCCAGCCTTTGGAACTAGATGTTTTTCCACTTGTGAGCTTACGGCCACATGTGCTCTTAGCCTGACTTAATGTCTACCTTTAAAACCAGGCATCCAAACAGAACGCGATGAAGCTTTATAGACCGCAACGTTCGCAAAAACATAAAAGACGGTGCATTTACTGTCCGCCAGGCTTACCATCGCTGTACTACATTAACATCTCTTCCCTTTTCAGAGATGTTGCTTCCTTGCACAGCCGACAACTTGCTCTTTTGTTGCGTTCACTCACTTAGAGTGCATGTAATGGCAGAAATGG